>CATNUO010000106.1:1200000-1942500 GCA_951215215.1 Andrena trimmerana
GTCACTGGTCACTGGTCACTGGTCACTGGTCACTTTCGCTGGTCATTGGTCACTGGTCACTGGCCACTTTCGCTGGTCACTGGTCACTGGTCACTGGTCACTGGTCACTGGTCACT
This sequence comes from Andrena trimmerana, assembly GCA_951215215.1. Taxonomy (NCBI): domain Eukaryota; kingdom Metazoa; phylum Arthropoda; class Insecta; order Hymenoptera; family Andrenidae; genus Andrena; species Andrena trimmerana. The sequence goes on from CATNUO010000106.1 coordinate 1,200,117, forward strand.
GGTCACTGGTCTCTGTTCACGTGCCTCTGGTCACTGCTCACTGGTCATTGGTCACTGGTCACTGGTCACTTTCGCTGGTCAATGATCACTTGTCTCTGGTCACTGGTCACTGGTCACTGGTCACTGGTCACTGGTCACTTTCGCTGGTCAATGATCACTTGTCTCTGGTCACTGGTCACTGGTCACTGGTCACTGGTCACTGGTCACTGGTCACTTTCGCTGGTCATTGGTCACTGGTCACTGGCCACTTTCGCTGGTCACTGGTCACTGGTCACTGGTCACTGGTCACTGGTCACTGGTCACTGGTCACTGGTCACTGGTCACTGGTCACTGGTCACTGGTCACTGGTCACTGGTCACTGGTCACTGGTCACTGGTCTCTGTTCACGTGCCTCTGGTCACTGCTCACTGGTCATTGGTCACTGGTCACTGGTCACTGGTCACTGGTCACTGGTCACTGGTCCCTGGTCACTGGTCACTTTCGCTGGTCAATGATCACTTGTCTCTGGTCACTGGTCACTGGCCACTGGTCACTGGTCACTGGTCACTGGTCACTGGTCACTGGTCTCTGGTCATTTGTCTCTGGACACTTGTCTCTGGTCACTGGTCACTGGTCACTGGTCACTGGTCACTGGTCACTGGTCACTGGTCGCTGGTTACTGGTCACTTGTCGCTGGTCGCTGGTCACTGGTCACTGGTCACTGGTCACTGGTCACTGGTCACTGGTCACTGGTCACTGGTCACTGGTCATTTGTCTCTGGTCACTTGTCTCTGGTCACTCGTTACTGGTTACTGGTCACTGGTCACTGGTCAATGGTCACTGGTCTCTGGTCATTTGTCTCTGGACACTTGTCTCTGGTCACTGCTCACTGGTCATTGGTCCCTTGTCATTTGTCTCTGGTCACTTGTCTCTGGTCACTGGTCACTGGTCACTGGTCACTGGTCACTGGTCTCTGGTCATTTGTCTCTGGACACTTGTCTCTGGTCACTGCTCACTGGTCATTGCTCACTTGTCACTTGTCTCTGGTCACTGGTCACTGGTCGATGGTCACTGGTCACTGGTCACTGGTCACTGGTCGCTGGTCGCTGGTCACTGGCCACTTTCGCTGGTCACTGGTCACTGGTCGCTGGCCACTTTCGCTGGTCAATGATCACTTGTCTCTGGTCACTGGTCACTGGTCACTGGTCACTGGTCACTGGTCACTGGTCACTGGTCACTGGTCACTGGTCACTGGTCACTGTTCTCTGTTCACGTGCCTCTGGTCTCTGTTCACGTGCCTCTGGTCACTTGTCACTGGTCACTGGTCTCTGGTCATTTGTCTCTGGACACTTGTCTCTGGTCACTGCTCACTGGTCATTGGTCACTTGTCAATTGTCTCTGGTCACTGGTCACTGGTCACTGGTCACTGGTCGCTGGTCACTGGTCACTGGTCACTGGTCACTGGTCGCTGGTTACTGGTCACTTGTCGCTGGTCGCTGGTCACTGGTCACTGGTCACTGGTCACTGGTCACTGGTCACTGGTCACTGGTCACTGGTCACTGGTCACTGGTCACTGGTCTCTGGTCATTTGTCTCTGGACACTTGTCTCTGGTCACTGCTCACTGGTCATTGGTCACTGGTCACTGGTCACTGGTCGCTGGTTACTGGTCACTTGTCGCTGGTCGCTGGTCACTGGTCACTGGTCACTGGTCACTGGTCACTGGTCACTGGTCACTGGTCACTGGTCACTGGTCTCTGGTCATTTGTCTCTGGACACTTGTCTCTGGTCACTGCTCACTGGTCATTGGTCACTGGTCACTGGTCACTGGTCGCTGGTTACTGGTCACTTGTCGCTGGTCGCTGGTCACTGGTCACTGGTCACTGGTCACTGGTCACTGGTCACTGGTCACTGGTCACTGGTCACTGGTCACTTTCGCTGGTCAATGATCACTTGTCTCTGGTCACTGGTCACTGGTCACTGGTCACTGGTCACTGGTCACTTTCGCTGGTCAATGATCACTTGTCTCTGGTCACTGGTCACTGGTCACTGGTCACTGGTCACTGGTCACTGGTCACTTTCGCTGGTCATTGGTCACTGGTCACTGGCCACTTTCGCTGGTCACTGGTCACTGGTCACTGGTCACTGGTCACTGGTCACTGGTCACTGGTCACTGGTCTCTGTTCACGTGCCTCTGGTCACTGCTCACTGGTCATTGGTCACTGGTCACTGGTCACTGGTCACTGGTCACTGGTCACTGGTCACTGGTCACTGGTCACTGGTCACTGGTCACTGGTCACTTTCGCTGGTCAATGATCGCTTGTCTCTGGTCACTGGTCACTGGCCACTGGTCACTGGTCACTGGTCACTGGTCACTGGTCACTGGTCTCTGGTCATTTGTCTCTGGACACTTGTCTCTGGTCACTGCTCACTGGTCACTGGTCACTGGTCACTGGTCACTGGTCACTGGTCACTGGTCGCTGGTTACTGGTCACTTGTCGCTGGTCGCTGGTCACTGGTCACTGGTCACTGGTCACTGGTCACTGGTCACTGGTCACTGGTCACTGGTCACTGGTCATTTGTCTCTGGTCACTTGTCTCTGGTCACTCGTCACTGGTTACTGGTCACTGGTCACTGGTCAATGGTCACTGGTCTCTGGTCATTTGTCTCTGGACAGTTGTCTCTGGTCACTGCTCACTGGTCATTGGTCCCTTGTCATTTGTCTCTGGTCACTTGTCTCTGGTCACTGGTCACTGGTCACTGGTCACTGGTCACTGGTCTCTGGTCATTTGTCTCTGGACACTTGTCTCTGGTCACTGCTCACTGGTCATTGCTCACTTGTCACTTGTCTCTGGTCACTGGTCACTGGTCGATGGTCACTGGTCACTGGTCACTGGTCACTGGTCGCTGGTTACTTGTCACTTGTCGCTGGTCGCTGGTCACTGGCCACTTTCGCTGGTCACTGGTCACTGGTCGCTGGCCACTGGTCACTGGTCATTTGTCTCTGGTCACTGGTCATGGTTCACTGGTCACGGGTCAGTGGTCACTGGTCACTGGTCACTGGTCTCTGGTCATTTGTCACTGGTCACTGTTCACTGGTCTCTGGTCATTTGTCTCTGGTCACTTGTCTCTGGTCACTGCTCACTGGTCATTGGTCACTGGTCACTGGCCACATTCGGTGGTCAATGATCACTTGCCTCTGGTCACTGGTCACTGGTCACTGGTCACTGGTCACTTTCGCTGGTCAATGATCACTTGTCTCTGGTCACTGGTCACTGGTCACTGGTCACTGGTCACTTGTCACTGGTCACTGGTCTCTGGTCATTTGTCTCTGGACACTTGTCTCTGGTCACTGCTCACTGGTCATTGGTCACTTGTCAATTGTCTCTGGTCACTGGTCACTGGTCACTGGTCACTGGTCGCTGGTTACTGGTCACTTGTCGCTGGTCGCTCGTCACTGGTCACTGGTCACTGGTCACTGGTCACTGGTCACTGGTCACTGGTCGCTGGTTACTGGTCACTTGTCTCTGGTCACTGGTCACTGGTCGATGGTCACTGGTCACTGGTCACTGGTCACTGGTCGCTGGTCGCTGGTCACTGGCCACTTTCGCTGGTCACTGGTCACTGGTCGCTGGCCACTTTCGCTGGTCAATGATCACTTGTCTCTGGTCACTGGTCACTGGTCACTGGTCACTGGTCACTGGTCACTGGTCACTGGTCACTGGTCACTGGTCACTGGTCACTGGTCACTGGTCACTGGTCTCTGTTCACGTGCCTCTGGTCTCTGTTCACGTGCCTCTGGTCACTTGTCACTGGTCACTGGTCTCTGGTCATTTGTCTCTGGACACTTGTCTCTGGTCACTGCTCACTGGTCATTGGTCACTTGTCAATTGTCTCTGGTCACTGGTCACTGGTCACTGGTCACTGGTCGCTGGTCACTGGTCACTGGTCACTGGTCACTGGTCGCTGGTTACTGGTCACTTGTCGCTGGTCGCTCGTCACTGGTCACTGGTCACTGGTCACTGGTCACTGGTCACTGGTCACTGGTCACTGGTCACTGGTCACTGGTCACTGGTCACTGGTCACTGGTCACTGGTCTCTGGTCATTTGTCTCTGGACACTTGTCTCTGGTCACTGCTCACTGGTCATTGGTCACTGGTCACTGGTCACTGGTCGCTGGTTACTGGTCACTTGTCGCTGGTCGCTGGTCACTGGTCACTGGTCACTGGTCACTGGTCACTGGTCACTGGTCACTGGTCACTGGTCACTGGTCACTGGTCACTGGTCACTGGTCTCTGGTCATTTGTCTCTGGACACTTGTCTCTGGTCACTGCTCACTGGTCATTGGTCACTGGTCACTGGTCACTGGTCGCTGGTTACTGGTCACTTGTCGCTGGTCGCTGGTCACTGGTCACTGGTCACTGGTCACTGGTCACTGGTCACTGGTCACTGGTCACTGGTCACTTTCGCTGGTCAATGATCACTTGTCTCTGGTCACTGGTCACTGGTCACTGGTCACTGGTCACTGGTCACTTTCGCTGGTCAATGATCACTTGTCTCTGGTCACTGGTCACTGGTCACTGGTCACTGGTCACTGGTCACTGGTCACTTTCGCTGGTCATTGGTCACTGGTCACTGGCCACTTTCGCTGGTCACTGGTCACTGGTCACTGGTCACTGGTCACTGGTCACTGGTCACTGGTCACTGGTCACTGGTCTCTGTTCACGTGCCTCTGGTCACTGCTCACTGGTCATTGGTCACTGGTCACTGGTCACTGGTCACTGGTCACTGGTCACTGGTCACTGGTCACTGGTCACTGGTCACTGGTCACTGGTCACTTTCGCTGGTCAATGATCGCTTGTCTCTGGTCACTGGTCACTGGCCACTGGTCACTGGTCACTGGTCACTGGTCACTGGTCACTGGTCTCTGGTCACTGGTCACTGGTCACTGGTCTCTGGTCATTTGTCTCTGGACACTTGTCTCTGGTCACTGCTCACTGGTCATTGGTCACTGGTCACTGGTCACTGGTCGCTGGTTACTGGTCACTTGTCGCTGGTCGCTGGTCACCGGTCACTGGTCACTGGTCACTGGTCACTGGTCACTGGTCACTGGTCACTGGTCACTTTCGCTGGTCAATGATCACTTGTCTCTGGTCACTGGTCACTGGTCACTGGTCACTGGTCACTGGTCACTTTCGCTGGTCAATGATCACTTGTCTCTGGTCACTGGTCACTGGTCACTGGTCACTGGTCACTGGTCACTGGTCACTTTCGCTGGTCATTGGTCACTGGTCACTGGCCACTTTCGCTGGTCACTGGTCACTGGTCACTGGTCACTGGTCACTGGTCACTGGTCACTGGTCACTGGTCACTGGTCACTGGTCACTGGTCACTGGTCACTGGTCACTGGTCACTGGTCACTGGTCACTGGTCTCTGTTCACGTGCCTCTGGTCACTGCTCACTGGTCATTGGTCACTGGTCACTGGTCACTGGTCACTGGTCACTGGTCACTGGTCACTGGTCACTGGTCACTTTCGCTGGTCAATGATCACTTGTCTCTGGTCACTGGTCACTGGCCACTGGTCACTGGTCACTGGTCACTGGTCACTGGTCACTGGTCTCTGGTCATTTGTCTCTGGACACTTGTCTCTGGTCACTGGTCACTGGTCACTGGTCACTGGTCACTGGTCACTGGTCACTGGTCGCTGGTTACTGGTCACTTGTCGCTGGTCGCTGGTCACTGGTCACTGGTCACTGGTCACTGGTCACTGGTCACTGGTCACTGGTCACTGGTCACTGGTCATTTGTCTCTGGTCACTTGTCTCTGGTCACTCGTTACTGGTTACTGGTCACTGGTCACTGGTCAATGGTCACTGGTCTCTGGTCATTTGTCTCTGGACACTTGTCTCTGGTCACTGCTCACTGGTCATTGGTCCCTTGTCATTTGTCTCTGGTCACTTGTCTCTGGTCACTGGTCACTGGTCACTGGTCACTGGTCACTGGTCTCTGGTCATTTGTCTCTGGACACTTGTCTCTGGTCACTGCTCACTGGTCATTGCTCACTTGTCACTTGTCTCTGGTCACTGGTCACTGGTCGATGGTCACTGGTCACTGGTCACTGGTCACTGGTCGCTGGTCGCTGGTCACTGGCCACTTTCGCTGGTCACTGGTCACTGGTCGCTGGCCACTTTCGCTGGTCAATGATCACTTGTCTCTGGTCACTGGTCACTGGTCACTGGTCACTGGTCACTGGTCACTGGTCACTGGTCACTGGTCACTGGTCACTGTTCTCTGTTCACGTGCCTCTGGTCTCTGTTCACGTGCCTCTGGTCACTTGTCACTGGTCACTGGTCTCTGGTCATTTGTCTCTGGACACTTGTCTCTGGTCACTGCTCACTGGTCATTGGTCACTTGTCAATTGTCTCTGGTCACTGGTCACTGGTCACTGGTCACTGGTCGCTGGTCACTGGTCACTGGTCACTGGTCACTGGTCGCTGGTTACTGGTCACTTGTCGCTGGTCGCTGGTCACTGGTCACTGGTCACTGGTCACTGGTCACTGGTCACTGGTCACTGGTCACTGGTCACTGGTCTCTGGTCATTTGTCTCTGGACACTTGTCTCTGGTCACTGCTCACTGGTCATTGGTCACTGGTCACTGGTCACTGGTCGCTGGTTACTGGTCACTTGTCGCTGGTCGCTGGTCACTGGTCACTGGTCACTGGTCACTGGTCACTGGTCACTGGTCACTGGTCACTGGTCACTGGTCACTGGTCACTGGTCACTGGTCTCTGGTCATTTGTCTCTGGACACTTGTCTCTGGTCACTGCTCACTGGTCATTGGTCACTGGTCACTGGTCACTGGTCGCTGGTTACTGGTCACTTGTCGCTGGTCGCTGGTCACTGGTCACTGGTCACTGGTCACTGGTCACTGGTCACTGGTCACTGGTCACTGGTCACTTTCGCTGGTCAATGATCACTTGTCTCTGGTCACTGGTCACTGGTCACTGGTCACTGGTCACTGGTCACTTTCGCTGGTCAATGATCACTTGTCTCTGGTCACTGGTCACTGGTCACTGGTCACTGGTCACTGGTCACTGGTCACTTTCGCTGGTCATTGGTCACTGGTCACTGGCCACTTTCGCTGGTCACTGGTCACTGGTCACTGGTCACTGGTCACTGGTCACTGGTCACTGGTCACTGGTCTCTGTTCACGTGCCTCTGGTCACTGCTCACTGGTCATTGGTCACTGGTCACTGGTCACTGGTCACTGGTCACTGGTCACTGGTCACTGGTCACTGGTCACTGGTCACTGGTCACTGGTCACTTTCGCTGGTCAATGATCGCTTGTCTCTGGTCACTGGTCACTGGCCACTGGTCACTGGTCACTGGTCACTGGTCACTGGTCACTGGTCTCTGGTCATTTGTCTCTGGACACTTGTCTCTGGTCACTGCTCACTGGTCACTGGTCACTGGTCACTGGTCACTGGTCACTGGTCACTGGTCGCTGGTTACTGGTCACTTGTCGCTGGTCGCTGGTCACTGGTCACTGGTCACTGGTCACTGGTCACTGGTCACTGGTCACTGGTCACTGGTCATTTGTCTCTGGTCACTTGTCTCTGGTCACTCGTCACTGGTTACTGGTCACTGGTCACTGGTCAATGGTCACTGGTCTCTGGTCATTTGTCTCTGGACAGTTGTCTCTGGTCACTGCTCACTGGTCATTGGTCCCTTGTCATTTGTCTCTGGTCACTTGTCTCTGGTCACTGGTCACTGGTCACTGGTCACTGGTCACTGGTCTCTGGTCATTTGTCTCTGGACACTTGTCTCTGGTCACTGCTCACTGGTCATTGCTCACTTGTCACTTGTCTCTGGTCACTGGTCACTGGTCGATGGTCACTGGTCACTGGTCACTGGTCACTGGTCGCTGGTTACTTGTCACTTGTCGCTGGTCGCTGGTCACTGGCCACTTTCGCTGGTCACTGGTCACTGGTCGCTGGCCACTGGTCACTGGTCATTTGTCTCTGGTCACTGGTCATGGTTCACTGGTCACGGGTCAGTGGTCACTGGTCACTGGTCACTGGTCTCTGGTCATTTGTCACTGGTCACTGTTCACTGGTCTCTGGTCATTTGTCTCTGGTCACTTGTCTCTGGTCACTGCTCACTGGTCATTGGTCACTGGTCACTGGCCACATTCGGTGGTCAATGATCACTTGCCTCTGGTCACTGGTCACTGGTCACTGGTCACTGGTCACTTTCGCTGGTCAATGATCACTTGTCTCTGGTCACTGGTCACTGGTCACTGGTCACTGGTCACTTGTCACTGGTCACTGGTCTCTGGTCATTTGTCTCTGGACACTTGTCTCTGGTCACTGCTCACTGGTCATTGGTCACTTGTCAATTGTCTCTGGTCACTGGTCACTGGTCACTGGTCACTGGTCGCTGGTCACTGGTCACTGGTCACTGGTCACTGGTCGCTGGTTACTGGTCACTTGTCGCTGGTCGCTGGTCACTGGTCACTGGTCACTGGTCACTGGTCACTGGTCACTGGTCACTGGTCACCGGTCACTGGTCACTGGTCACTTTCGCTGGTCAATGATCACTTGTCTCTGGTCACTGGTCACTGGTCACTGGTCACTGGTCACTGGTCGCTGGTTACTTGTCACTTGTCGCTGGTCGCTGGTCACTGGTCACTGGTCACTGGTCCCTGGTCACTGGTCATTTGTCGCTGGTCACTGGTCTCTGGTCATTTGTCACTGTTCACTGGTCACTGGTCTCTGGTCATTTGTCTCAGTTCACTTGTCTCTGGTCACTGCTCACTGGTCATTGGTCACTGGTCACTGGCCACATTCGCTGGTCGCTGGTCACTGGTCACTGGTCACTGGTCACTGGTCACTGGTCACTGGTCACTGGTCACTGGTCACTTTCGCTGGTCAATGATCACTTGTCTCTGGTCACTGGTCACTGGTCACTGGTCACTGGTCACTGGTCACTTTCGCTGGTCAATGATCACTTGTCTCTGGTCACTGGTCACTGGTCACTGGTCACTGGTCACTGGTCACTGGTCACTTTCGCTGGTCATTGGTCACTGGTCACTGGCCACTTTCGCTGGTCACTGGTCACTGGTCACTGGTCACTGGTCACTGGTCACTGGTCACTGGTCACTGGTCACTGGTCACTGGTCACTGGTCACTGGTCACTGGTCACTGGTCACTGGTCACTGGTCACTGGTCACTGGTCACTGGTCACTGGTCACTGGTCTCTGTTCACGTGCCTCTGGTCACTGCTCACTGGTCATTGGTCACTGGTCACTGGTCACTGGTCACTGGTCACTGGTCACTGGTCACTGGTCACTGGTCACTTTCGCTGGTCAATGATCACTTGTCTCTGGTCACTGGTCACTGGCCACTGGTCACTGGTCACTGGTCACTGGTCACTGGTCACTGGTCTCTGGTCATTTGTCTCTGGACACTTGTCTCTGGTCACTGGTCACTGGTCACTGGTCACTGGTCACTGGTCACTGGTCACTGGTCACTGGTCACTGGTCGCTGGTTACTGGTCACTTGTCGCTGGTCGCTGATCACTGGTCACTGGTCACTGGTCACTGGTCACTGGTCACTGGTCACTGGTCACTGGTCACTGGTCATTTGTCTCTGGTCACTTGTCTCTGGTCACTCGTTACTGGTTACTGGTCACTGGTCACTGGTCAATGGTCACTGGTCTCTGGTCATTTGTCTCTGGACACTTGTCTCTGGTCACTGCTCACTGGTCATTGGTCCCTTGTCATTTGTCTCTGGTCACTTGTCTCTGGCCACTGGTCACTGGTCACTGGTCACTGGTCACTGGTCTCTGGTCATTTGTCTCTGGACACTTGTCTCTGGTCACTGCTCACTGGTCATTGCTCACTTGTCACTTGTCTCTGGTCACTGGTCACTGGTCGATGGTCACTGGTCACAGGTCACTGGTCACTGGTCGCTGGTCGCTGGCCACTGGCCACTTTCGCTGGTCACTGGTCACTGGTCGCTGGCCACTTTCGCTGGTCAATGATCACTTGTCTCTGGTCACTGGTCACTGGTCACTGGTCACTGGTCACTGGTCACTGGTCACTGGTCACTGGTCACTGGTCACTGGTCACTGGTCACTGGTCACTGGTCACTGGTCTCTGTTCACGTGCCTCTGGTCTCTGTTCACGTGCCTCTGGTCACTTGTCACTGGTCACTGGTCTCTGGTCATTTGTCTCTGGACACTTGTCTCTGGTCACTGCTCACTGGTCATTGGTCACTTGTCAATTGTCTCTGGTCACTGGTCACTGGTCACTGGTCACTGGTCACTGGTCGCTGGTTACTGGTCACTTGTCGCTGGTCGCTGGTCACTGGTCACTGGTCACTGGTCACTGGTCACTGGTCACTGGTCACTGGTCACTGGTCACTGGTCACTGGTCTCTGGTCATTTGTCTCTGGACACTTGTCTCTGGTCACTGCTCACTGGTCATTGGTCACTGGTCACTGGTCACTGGTCGCTGGTTACTGGTCACTTGTCGCTGGTCGCTGGTCACTGGTCCCTGGTCACTGGTCACTGGTCACTGGTCACTGGTCACTGGTCACTGGTCACTGGTCACTGGTCACTGGTCTCTGGTCATTTGTCTCTGGACACTTGTCTCTGGTCACTGCTCACTGGTCATTGGTCACTGGTCACTGGTCACTGGTCGCTGGTTACTGGTCACTTGTCGCTGGTCGCTGGTCACTGGTCACTGGTCACTGGTCACTGGTCACTGGTCACTGGTCACTGGTCACTTTCGCTGGTCAATGATCACTTGTCTCTGGTCACTGGTCACTGGTCACTGGTCACTGGTCACTGGTCACTTTCGCTGGTCAATGATCACTTGTCTCTGGTCACTGGTCACTGGTCACTGGTCACTGGTCACTGGTCACTGGTCACTTTCGCTGGTCATTGGTCACTGGTCACTGGCCACTTTCGCTGGTCACTGGTCACTGGCCACTGGTCACTGGTCACTGGTCACTGGTCACTGGTCACTGGTCTCTGGTCATTTGTCTCTGGACACTTGTCTCTGGTCACTGCTCACTGGTCACTGGTCACTGGTCACTGGTCACTGGTCACTGGTCACTGGTCGCTGGTTACTGGTCACTTGTCGCTGGTCGCTGGTCACTGGTCACTGGTCACTGGTCACTGGTCACTGGTCACTGGTCACTGGTCACTGGTCATTTGTCTCTGGTCACTTGTCTCTGGTCACTCGTCACTGGTTACTGGTCACTGGTCACTGGTCAATGGTCACTGGTCTCTGGTCATTTGTCTCTGGACAGTTGTCTCTGGTCACTGCTCACTGGTCATTGGTCCCTTGTCATTTGTCTCTGGTCACTTGTCTCTGGTCACTGGTCACTTGTCACTGGTCACTGGTCACTGGTCTCTGGTCATTTGTCTCTGGACACTTGTCTCTGGTCACTGCTCACTGGTCATTGCTCACTTGTCACTTGTCTCTGGTCACTGGTCACTGGTCGATGGTCACTGGTCACTGGTCACTGGTCACTGGTCGCTGGTTACTTGTCACTTGTCGCTGGTCGCTGGTCACTGGCCACTTTCGCTGGTCACTGGTCACTGGTCGCTGGCCACTGGTCACTGGTCATTTGTCTCTGGTCACTGGTCATGGTTCACTGGTCACGGGTCAGTGGTCACTGGTCACTGGTCACTGGTCTCTGGTCATTTGTCACTGGTCACTGTTCACTGGTCTCTGGTCATTTGTCTCTGGTCACTTGTCTCTGGTCACTGCTCACTGGTCATTGGTCACTGGTCACTGGCCACATTCGGTGGTCAATGATCACTTGCCTCTGGTCACTGGTCACTGGTCACTGGTCACTGGTCACTTTCGCTGGTCAATGATCACTTGTCTCTGGTCACTGGTCACTGGTCACTGGTCACTGGTCACTTGTCACTGGTCACTGGTCTCTGGTCATTTGTCTCTGGACACTTGTCTCTGGTCACTGCTCACTGGTCATTGGTCACTTGTCAATTGTCTCTGGTCACTGGTCACTGGTCACTGGTCACTGGTCGCTGGTCACTGGTCACTGGTCACTGGTCACTGGTCGCTGGTTACTGGTCACTTGTCGCTGGTCGCTGGTCACTGGTCACTGGTCACTGGTCACTGGTCACTGGTCACTGGTCACTGGTCACCGGTCACTGGTCACTGGTCACTTTCGCTGGTCAATGATCACTTGTCTCTGGTCACTGGTCACTGGTCACTGGTCACTGGTCACTGGTCGCTGGTTACTTGTCACTTGTCGCTGGTCGCTGGTCACTGGTCACTGGTCACTGGTCCCTGGTCACTGGTCATTTGTCGCTGGTCACTGGTCTCTGGTCATTTGTCACTGTTCACTGGTCACTGGTCTCTGGTCATTTGTCTCAGTTCACTTGTCTCTGGTCACTGCTCACTGGTCATTGGTCACTGGTCACTGGCCACATTCGCTGGTCGCTGGTCACTGGTCACTGGTCACTGGTCACTGGTCACTGGTCACTGGTCACTGGTCACTGGTCACTTTCGCTGGTCAATGATCACTTGTCTCTGGTCACTGGTCACTGGTCACTGGTCACTGGTCACTGGTCACTTTCGCTGGTCAATGATCACTTGTCTCTGGTCACTGGTCACTGGTCACTGGTCACTGGTCACTGGTCACTGGTCACTTTCGCTGGTCATTGGTCACTGGTCACTGGCCACTTTCGCTGCTCACTGGTCACTGGTCACTGGTCACTGGTCACTGGTCACTGGTCACTGGTCACTGGTCACTGGTCACTGGTCACTGGTCACTGGTCACTGGTCACTGCTCACTGGTCACTGGTCACTGGTCACTGGTCACTGGTCTCTGTTCACGTGCCTCTGGTCACTGCTCACTGGTCATTGGTCACTGGTCACTGGTCACTGGTCACTGGTCACTGGTCACTGGTCACTGGTCACTGGTCTCTGTTCACGTGCCTCTGGTCACTGCTCACTGGTCATTGGTCACTGGTCACTGGTCACTGGTCACTGGTCACTGGTCACTGGTCACTGGTCACTGGTCACTTTCGCTGGTCAATGATCACTTGTCTCTGGTCACTGGTCACTGGCCACTGGTCACTGGTCACTGGTCACTGGTCACTGGTCACTGGTCTCTGGTCATTTGTCTCTGGACACTTGTCTCTGGTCACTGGTCACTGGTCACTGGTCACTGGTCACTGGTCACTGGTCACTGGTCACTGGTCACTGGTCGCTGGTTACTGGTCACTTGTCGCTGGTCGCTGATCACTGGTCACTGGTCACTGGTCACTGGTCACTGGTCACTGGTCACTGGTCACTGGTCACTGGTCATTTGTCTCTGGTCACTTGTCTCTGGTCACTCGTTACTGGTTACTGGTCACTGGTCACTGGTCAATGGTCACTGGTCTCTGGTCATTTGTCTCTGGACACTTGTCTCTGGTCACTGCTCACTGGTCATTGGTCCCTTGTCATTTGTCTCTGGTCACTTGTCTCTGGTCACTGGTCACTGGTCACTGGTCACTGGTCACTGGTCTCTGGTCATTTGTCTCTGGACACTTGTCTCTGGTCACTGCTCACTGGTCATTGCTCACTTGTCACTTGTCTCTGGTCACTGGTCACTGGTCGATGGTCACTGGTCACTGGTCACTGGTCACTGGTCGCTGGTCGCTGGTCACTGGCCACTTTCGCTGGTCACTGGTCACTGGTCGCTGGCCACTGGTCACTGGTCATTTGTCGCTGGTCACTTGTCTCTGGTCACTGGTCATGGTTCACTGGTCACGGGTCAGTGGTCACTGGTCACTGGTCACTGGTCTCTGGTCATTTGTCACTGGTCACTGTTCACTGGTCTCTGGTCATTTGTCTCTGGTCACTTGTCTCTGGTCACTGCTCACTGGTCATTGGTCACTGGTCACTGGCCACATTCGGTGGTCAATGATCACTTGCCTCTGGTCACTGGTCACTGGTCACTGGTCACTGGTCACTTTCGCTGGTCAATGATCACTTGTCACTGGTCACTGGTCACTGGTCACTGGTCACTGGTCACTTGTCACTGGTCACTGGTCTCTGGTCATTTGTCTCTGGACACTTGTCTCTGGTCACTGCTCACTGGTCATTGGTCACTTGTCAATTGTCTCTGGTCACTGGTCACTGGTCACTGGTCACTGGTCGCTGGTCACTGGTCACTGGTCACTGGTCACTGGTCGCTGGTTACTGGTCACTGGTCGCTGGTCGCTGGTCACTGGTCACTGGTCACTGGTCACTGGTCACTGGTCACTGGTCACTGGTCACCGGTCACTGGTCACTGGTCACTTTCGCTGGTCAATGATCACTTGTCTCTGGTCACTGGTCACTGGTCACTGGTCACTGGTCACTGGTCGCTGGTTACTTGTCACTTGTCGCTGGTCGCTGGTCACTGGTCACTGGTCACTGGTCCCTGGTCACTGGTCATTTGTCGCTGGTCACTGGTCTCTGGTCATTTGTCACTGTTCACTGGTCACTGGTCTCTGGTCATTTGTCTCAGTTCACTTGTCTCTGGTCACTGCTCACTGGTCATTGGTCACTGGTCACTGGCCACATTCGCTGGTCTCTGGTCACTGGTCACTGGTCACTGGTCACTGGTCACTGGTCACTGGTCACTGGTCACTGGTCACTGGTCACTGGTCACTGGTCACTGGTCACTTATCACTGGTCACTGGTCACTGGTCACTTGTCACTGGTCACTGGTCTCTGGTCATTTGTCTCTGGACACTTGTCTCTGGTCACTGCTCACTGGTCATTGGTCACTTGTCAATTGTCTCTGGTCACTGGTCACTGGTCACTGGTCACTGGTCGCTGGTCACTGGTCACTGGTCACTTGTCACTGGTCGCTGGTTACTGGTCACTTGTCGCTGGTCGCTGGTCACTGGTCACTGGTCACTGGTCACTGGTCACTGGTCACTGGTCACTGGTCACTGGTCACTGGTCACTGGTCACTGGTCACTGGTCTCTGGTCATTTGTCTCTGGACACTTGTCTCTGGTCACTGCTCACTGGTCATTGGTCACTGGTCACTGGTCACTGGTCGCTGGTTACTGGTCACTTGTCGCTGGTCGCTGGTCACTGGTCACTGGTCACTGGTCACTGGTCACTGGTCACTGGTCACTGGTCACTGGTCACTTTCGCTGGTCAATGATCACTTGTCTCTGGTCACTGGTCACTGGTCACTGGTCACTGGTCACTTTCGCTGGTCAATGATCACTTGTCTCTGGTCACTGGTCACTGGTCACTGGTCACTGGTCACTGGTCACTGGTCACTTTCGCTGGTCATTGGTCACTGGTCACTGGCCACTTTCGCTGGTCACTGGTCACTGGTCACTGGTCACTGGTCACTGGTCACTGGTCACTGGTCACTGGTCTCTGTTCACGTGCCTCTGGTCACTGCTCACTGGTCATTGGTCACTGGTCACTGGTCACTGGTCACTGGTCACTGGTCACTGGTCACTGGTCACTGGTCACTGGTCACTGGTCACTGGTCACTTTCGCTGGTCAATGATCACTTGTCTCTGGTCACTGGTCACTGGCCACTGGTCACTGGTCACTGGTCACTGGTCACTGGTCACTGGTCACTGGTCTCTGGTCATTTGTCTCTGGACACTTGTCTCTGGTCACTGCTCACTGGTCACTGGTCACTGGTCACTGGTCACTGGTCACTGGTCACTGGTCACTGGTCGCTGGTTACTGGTCACTTGTCGCTGGTCGCTGGTCACTGGTCACTGGTCACTGGTCACTGGTCACTGGTCACTGGTCACTGGTCACTGGTCACTGGTCACTGGTCACTGGTCATTTGTCTCTGGTCACTTGTCTCTGGTCACTCGTCACTGGTTACTGGTCACTGGTCACTGGTCACTGGTCACTGATCTCTGGTCACTTGTCTCTGGTCACTCGTCACTGGTTACTGGTCACTGGTCACTGGTCACTGGTCACTGATCTCTGGTCATTTGTCTCTGGACACTTGTCTCTGGTCACTGCTCACTGGTCATTGGTCCCTTGTCATTTGTCTCTGGTCACTTGTCTCTGGTCACTGGTCACTGGTCACTGGTCACTGGTCACTGGTCTCTGGTCATTTGTCTCTGGACACTTGTCTCTGGTCACTGCTCACTGGTCATTGCTCACTTGTCACTTGTCTCTGGTCACTGGTCACTGGTCGATGGTCACTGGTCACTGGTCACTGGTCACTTGTCGCTGGTTACTGGTCACTTGTCGCTGGTCGCTGGTCACTGGCCACTTTCGCTGGTCACTGGTCACTGGTCGCTGGCCACTTTCGCTGGTCAATGATCACTTGTCTCTGGTCACTGGTCACTGGTCACTGGTCACTGGTCACTGGTCACTGGTCACTGGTCACTGGTCGCTAGTCACTGGTCATTTGTCGCTGGTCACTTGTCGCTGATCACTGGTCACTGGTCACTGGTCACTGGTCACTGGTCACTGGTCACTGGTCACTGGTCACTGGTCACTGGTCACTGGTCGCTGGTTACTTGTCACTTGTCGCTGGTCGCTGGTCACTGGTCACTGGTCATTTGTCGCTGGTCACTTGTCTCTGGTCTCTGGTCACTGGTCACCGGTCACTGGTCACTGGTCACTGGTCACTTTCGCTGGTCAATGATCACTTGTCTCTGGTCACTGGTCACTGGTCACTGGTCACTGGTCACTGGTCACTGGTCACTTTCGCTGGTCATTGGTCACTGGTCACTGGCCACTTTCGCTGGTCACTGGTCACTGGTCACTGGTCACTGGTCACTGGTCACTGGTCACTGGTCACTGGTCTCTGTTCACGTGCCTCTGGTCACTGCTCACTGGTCATTGGTCACTGGTCACTGGTCACTGGTCACTGGTCACTGGTCACTGGTCACTGGTCACTGGTCACTGGTCACTGGTCACTTTCGCTGGTCAATGATCACTTGTCTCTGGTCACTGGTCACTGGCCACTGGTCACTGGTCACTGGTCACTGGTCACTGGTCTCTGGTCATTTGTCTCTGGACACTTGTCTCTGGTCACTGCTCACTGGTCACTGGTCACTGGTCACTGGTCACTGGTCACTGGTCACTGGTCACTGGTCGCTGGTTACTGGTCACTTGTCGCTGGTCGCTGGTCACTGGTCACTGGTCACTGGTCACTGGTCACTGGTCACTGGTCACTGGTCACTGGTCATTTGTCTCTGGTCACTTGTCTCTGGTCACTCGTCACTGGTTACTGGTCACTGGTCACTGGTCACTGGTCACTGATCTCTGGTCACTTGTCTCTGGTCACTCGTCACTGGTTACTGGTCACTGGTCACTGGTCACTGATCTCTGGTCATTTGTCTCTGGACACTTGTCTCTGGTCACTGCTCACTGGTCATTGGTCCCTTGTCATTTGTCTCTGGTCACTTGTCTCTGGTCACTGGTCACTGGTCACTGGTCACTGGTCACTGGTCTCTGGTCATTTGTCTCTGGACACTTGTCTCTGGTCACTGCTCACTGGTCATTGGTCACTGGTCACTGGTCACTGGTCGCTGGTTACTGGTCACTTGTCGCTGGTCGCTGGTCACTGGTCCCTGGTCACTGGTCACTGGTCACTGGTCACTGGTCACTGGTCACTGGTCACTGGTCACTGGTCACTGGTCTCTGGTCATTTGTCTCTGGACACTTGTCTCTGGTCACTGCTCACTGGTCATTGGTCACTGGTCACTGGTCACTGGTCGCTGGTTACTGGTCACTTGTCGCTGGTCGCTGGTCACTGGTCACTGGTCACTGGTCACTGGTCACTGGTCACTGGTCACTGGTCACTGGTCACTGGTCACTTTCGCTGGTCAATGATCACTTGTCTCTGGTCACTGGTCACTGGTCACTGGTCACTGGTCACTGGTCACTTTCGCTGGTCAATGGTCACTTGTCTCTGGTCACTGGTCACTGGTCACTGGTCACTGGTCACTGGTCACTGGTCACTTTCGCTGGTCATTGGTCACTGGTCACTGGCCACTTTCGCTGGTCACTGGTCACTGGTCACTGGTCACTGGTCCCTGGTCACTGGTCACTGGTCACTGGTCACTGGTCTCTGTTCACGTGCCTCTGGTCACTGCTCACTGGTCATTGGTCACTGGTCACTGGTCACTGGTCACTGGTCACTGGTCACTGGTCACTGGTCACTGGTCACTGGTCACTGGTCACTGGTCACTTTCGCTGGTCAATGATCGCTTGTCTCTGGTCACTGGTCACTGGCCACTGGTCACTGGTCACTGGTCACTGGTCACTGGTCACTGGTCTCTGGTCATTTGTCTCTGGACACTTGTCTCTGGTCACTGCTCACTGGTCACTGGTCACTGGTCACTGGTCACTGGTCACTGGTCACTGGTCGCTGGTTACTGGTCACTTGTCGCTGGTCGCTGGTCACTGGTCACTGGTCACTGGTCACTGGTCACTGGTCACTGGTCACTGGTCACTGGTCATTTGTCTCTGGTCACTTGTCTCTGGTCACTCGTCACTGGTTACTGGTCACTGGTCACTGGTCAATGGTCACTGGTCTCTGGTCATTTGTCTCTGGACAGTTGTCTCTGGTCACTGCTCACTGGTCATTGGTCCCTTGTCATTTGTCTCTGGTCACTTGTCTCTGGTCACTGGTCACTGGTCACTGGTCACTGGTCACTGGTCTCTGGTCATTTGTCTCTGGACACTTGTCTCTGGTCACTGCTCACTGGTCATTGCTCACTTGTCACTTGTCTCTGGTCACTGGTCACTGGTCGATGGTCACTGGTCACTGGTCACTGGTCACTGGTCGCTGGTTACTTGTCACTTGTCGCTGGTCGCTGGTCACTGGCCACTTTCGCTGGTCACTGGTCACTGGTCGCTGGCCACTGGTCACTGGTCATTTGTCGCTGGTCACTTGTCTCTGGTCACTGGTCATGGTTCACTGGTCACGGGTCAGTGGTCACTGGTCACTGGTCACTGGTCTCTGGTCATTTGTCACTGGTCACTGTTCACTGGTCTCTGGTCATTTGTCTCTGGTCACTTGTCTCTGGTCACTGCTCACTGGTCATTGGTCACTGGTCACTGGCCACATTCGGTGGTCAATGATCACTTGCCTCTGGTCACTGGTCACTGGTCACTGGTCACTGGTCACTTTCGCTGGTCAATGATCACTTGTCTCTGGTCACTGGTCACTGGTCACTGGTCACTGGTCACTTGTCACTGGTCACTGGTCTCTGGTCATTTGTCTCTGGACACTTGTCTCTGGTCACTGCTCACTGGTCATTGGTCACTTGTCAATTGTCTCTGGTCACTGGTCACTGGTCACTGGTCACTGGTCGCTGGTCACTGGTCACTGGTCACTGGTCACTGGTCGCTGGTTACAGGTCACTTGTCGCTGGTCGCTGGTCACTGGTCACTGGTCACTGGTCACTGGTCACTGGTCACCGGTCACTGGTCACTGGTCACTTTCGCTGGTCAATGATCACTTGTCTCTGGTCACTGGTCACTGGTCACTGGTCACTGGTCACTGGTCGCTGGTTACTTGTCACTTGTCGCTGGTCGCTGGTCACTGGTCACTGGTCACTGGTCCCTGGTCACTGGTCATTTGTCGCTGGTCACTGGTCTCTGGTCATTTGTCACTGTTCACTGGTCACTGGTCTCTGGTCATTTGTCTCAGTTCACTTGTCTCTGGTCACTGCTCACTGGTCATTGGTCACTGGTCACTGGCCACATTCGCTGGTCTCTGGTCACTGGTCACTGGTCACTGGTCACTGGTCACTGGTCACTGGTCACTGGTCACTGGTCACTGGTCACTGGTCACTGGTCACTGGTCACTGGTCACTTATCACTGGTCACTGGTCACTGGTCACTTGTCACTGGTCACTGGTCTCTGGTCATTTGTCTCTGGACACTTGTCTCTGGTCACTGCTCACTGGTCATTGGTCACTTGTCAATTGTCTCTGGTCACTGGTCACTGGTCACTGGTCACTGGTCGCTGGTCACTGGTCACTGGTCACTTGTCACTGGTCGCTGGTTACTGGTCACTTGTCGCTGGTCGCTGGTCACTGGTCACTGGTCACTGGTCACTGGTCACTGGTCACTGGTCACTGGTCTCTGGTCATTTGTCTCTGGACACTTGTCTCTGGTCACTGCTCACTGGTCATTGGTCACTGGTCACTGGTCACTGGTCGCTGGTTACTGGTCACTTGTCGCTGGTCGCTGGTCACTGGTCACTGGTCACTGGTCACTGGTCACTGGTCACTGGTCACTGGTCACTGGTCACTTTCGCTGGTCAATGATCACTTGTCTCTGGTCACTGGTCACTGGTCACTGGTCACTGGTCACTTTCGCTGGTCAATGATCACTTGTCTCTGGTCACTGGTCACTGGTCACTGGTCACTGGTCACTGGTCACTGGTCACTTTCGCTGGTCATTGGTCACTGGTCACTGGCCACTTTCGCTGGTCACTGGTCACTGGTCACTGGTCACTGGTCACTGGTCACTGGTCACTGGTCACTGGTCTCTGTTCACGTGCCTCTGGTCACTGCTCACTGGTCATTGGTCACTGGTCACTGGTCACTGGTCACTGGTCACTGGTCACTGGTCACTGGTCACTGGTCACTGGTCACTGGTCACTGGTCACTTTCGCTGGTCAATGATCACTTGTCTCTGGTCACTGGTCACTGGCCACTGGTCACTGGTCACTGGTCACTGGTCACTGGTCACTGGTCTCTGGTCATTTGTCTCTGGACACTTGTCTCTGGTCACTGCTCACTGGTCACTGGTCACTGGTCACTGGTCACTGGTCACTGGTCACTGGTCACTGGTCGCTGGTTACTGGTCACTTGTCGCTGGTCGCTGGTCACTGGTCACTGGTCACTGGTCACTGGTCACTGGTCACTGGTCACTGGTCACTGGTCACTGGTCACTGGTCACTGGTCATTTGTCTCTGGTCACTTGTCTCTGGTCACTCGTCACTGGTTACTGGTCACTGGTCACTGGTCACTGGTCACTGATCTCTGGTCACTTGTCTCTGGTCACTCGTCACTGGTTACTGGTCACTGGTCACTGGTCACTGGTCACTGATCTCTGGTCATTTGTCTCTGGACACTTGTCTCTGGTCACTGCTCACTGGTCATTGGTCCCTTGTCATTTGTCTCTGGTCACTTGTCTCTGGTCACTGGTCACTGGTCACTGGTCACTGGTCACTGGTCTCTGGTCATTTGTCTCTGGACACTTGTCTCTGGTCACTGCTCACTGGTCATTGCTCACTTGTCACTTGTCTCTGGTCACTGGTCACTGGTCGATGGTCACTGGTCACTGGTCACTGGTCACTTGTCGCTGGTTACTGGTCACTTGTCGCTGGTCGCTGGTCACTGGCCACTTTCGCTGGTCACTGGTCACTGGTCGCTGGCCACTTTCGCTGGTCAATGATCACTTGTCTCTGGTCACTGGTCACTGGTCACTGGTCACTGGTCACTGGTCACTGGTCACTGGTCACTGGTCGCTAGTCACTGGTCATTTGTCGCTGGTCACTTGTCGCTGATCACTGGTCACTGGTCACTGGTCACTGGTCACTGGTCACTGGTCACTGGTCACTGGTCACTGGTCACTGGTCACTGGTCGCTAGTCACTGGTCATTTGTCGCTGGTCACTTGTCGCTGATCACTGGTCACTGGTCACTGGTCACTGGTCACTGGTCACTGGTCACTGGTCACTGGTCACTGGTCACTGGTCACTGGTCGCTGGTTACTTGTCACTTGTCGCTGGTCGCTGGTCACTGGTCACTGGTCATTTGTCGCTGGTCACTTGTCTCTGGTCACTGGTCACGGTTCACTGGTCACGGGTCAGTGGTCACTGGTCACTGGTCACTGGTCTCTGGTCATTTGTCACTGGTCACTGTTCACTGGTCTCTGGTCATTTGTCTCTGGTCACTTGTCTCTGGTCACTGCTCACTGGTCATTGGTCACTGGTCACTGGCCACATTCGGTGGTCAATGATCACTTGCCTCTGGTCACTGGTCACTGGTCACTGGTCACTGGTCACTGGTCGCTGGTTACTGGTCACTTGTCGCTGGTCGCTGGTCACTGGTCACTGGTCATATGTCGCTGGTCACTTGTCTCTGGTCACTGGTCACTGGTCGCCGGTCACTGGTCACTCGTCACTGGTCACTGGTCTCTGGTCACTGGTCACTTTCGCTGGTCAATGATCACTTGTCTCTGGTCACTGGTCACTGGTCATTGGTCACTGTTCGCTGGCCACTTTCGCTGGTCAGTGGTCACTGGTCACTGGCCACTTTCGCTGGTCAATGATCACTTGTCTCTGGTCACTGGTCACTGGTCACTGGTCACTGGTCACTGCTCACTGGTCATTGGTCCCTTGTCATTTGTCTCTGATCACTTGTCTCTGGTCACTGGTCACTGGTCACTGGTCACTGGTCACTGGTCACTGGTCTCTGTTCACGTGCCTCTGGTCACTGCTCACTGGTCATTTGTCTCTGGTCACGTGTCTCTGTTCACGTGTCTCTGGTCACTGCTCACTGGTCATTGGTCACTGGTCACTGGCCACTTTCGCTGGTCACTCGTTACTTGTCACTTTCTCTGGTCACAGGTCACTGGTGAATGGTCACTGGTAACTGGTCACAGGTCGCTGGATACTGGTCACTTGTTGCTGGTCGCTGGTCACTGTTCTCTGTTCACTGGTCACTGGTCACTGGTCATTTGTCGCTGGTCACTTGTCTCTGGTCACTGGTCACTGGTCACTGGTCACTTCCGCTGGTCACTGGTCAATTTCGCTGCTCACTGGTCACTGGTCACTGGTCACTTTCGCTGGTCACTGGTCACTGGTCACTGGTCAATGGTCACTTTCGCTGGTCAATGATCACTTGTCTCTGGTCACTGGTCACTGGTCACTGGTCACTGGTCACTGGTCACTGGTCACTTTCGCTGGTCATTGGTCACTGGTCACTGGCCACTTTCGCTGGTCACTGGTCACTGGTCACTGGTCACTGGTCACTGGTCACTGCTCACTGGTCACTGGTCACTGGTCACTGGTCACTGGTCACTGGTCACTGGTCACTGGTCTCTGTTCACGTGCCTCTGGTCACTGCTCACTGGTCATTTGTCTCTGGTCACGTGTCTCTGGTCACGTGTCTCTGGTCAATGCTCACTGATCATTGGACACTGGTCACTGGCCACTTTCGCTGGTCACTCATTACTTGTCACTTTCTCTGGTCACAGGTCACTGGTGAATGGTCACTGGTCACTGGTCACTGGTCACTGGTCACTGGTCACTGGTCGCTGATTACTGGTCACTTGTCGCTGGTCGCTGTTCACTGGTCACTGGTCACTGGTCATTTGTCGCTGGTCACTTGTCTCTGGTCACTGGTCACTGGTCACTGGTCACTGGTCACTTGTCACTGGTCACTGGTCTCTGGTCATTTGTCTCTGGACACTTGTCTCTGGTCACTGCTCACTGGTCATTGGTCACTTGTCAATTGTCTCTGGTCACTGGTCAATGGTCACTGGTCACTGGTCGCTGGTCACTGGTCACTGGTCACTGGTCACTGGTCGCTGGTTACTGGTCACTTGTCGCTGGTCGCTGGTCACTGGTCACTGGTCACTGGTCACTGGTCACTGGTCACTGGTCACTGGTCACTGGTCACTGGTCACTGGTCACTTTCGCTGGTCAATGATCACTTGTCTCTGGTCACTGGTCACTGGTCGCTGGTCACTGGTCACTGGTCACTGGTCACTGGTCGCTGGTTACTGGTCACTTGTCGCTGGTCGCTGGTCACTGGTCACTGGTCACTGGTCACTGGTCACTGGTCACTGGTCACTGGTCACTGGTCACTTTCGCTGGTCAATGATCACTTGTCTCTGGTCACTGGTCACTGGTCACTGGTCACTGGTCACTGGTCGCTGGTTACTTGTCACTTGTCGCTGGTCGCTGGTCACTGGTCACTGGTCACTGGTCCCTGGTCACTGGTCATTTGTCGCTGGTCACTGGTCTCTGGTCATTTGTCACTGTTCACTGGTCACTGGTCTCTGGTCATTTGTCTCAGTTCACTTGTCTCTGGTCACTGCTCACTGGTCATTGGTCACTGGTCACTGGCCACATTCGCTGGTCTCTGGTCACTGGTCACTGGTCACTGGTCACTGGTCACTGGTCACTGGTCACTGGCCACTGGTCACTGGTCACTGGTCACTTGTCACTGGTCACTGGTCACTTATCACTGGTCACTGGTCACTGGTCACATGTCACTGGTCACTGGTCTCTGGTCATTTGTCTCTGGACACTTGTCTCTGGTCACTGCTCACTGGTCATTTGTCACTTGTCAATTGTCTCTGGTCACTGGTCACTGGTCACTGGTCACTGGTCGCTGGTCACTGGTCACTGGTCACTGGACACTGGTCGCTGGTTACTGGTCACTTGTCGCTGGTCGCTGGTCACTGGTCACTGGTCACTGGTCACTGGTCACTGGTCACTGGTCACTGGTCACTGGTCACTGGTCACTGGTCTCTGGTCATTTGTCTCTGGACACTTGTCTCTGGTCACTGCTCACTGGTCATTGGTCACTGGTCACTGGTCACTGGTCGCTGGTTACTGGTCACTTGTCGCTGGTCGCTGGTCACTGGTCACTGGTCACTGGTCACTGGTCACTGGTCACTGGTCACTGGTCACTGGTCACTTTCGCTGGTCAATGATCACTTGTCTCTGGTCACTGGTCACTGGTCACTGGTCACTGGTCACTGGTCACTTTCGCTGGTCAATGATCACTTGTCTCTGGTCACTGGTCACTGGTCACTGGTCACTGGTCACTGGTCACTGGTCACTTTCGCTGGTCATTGGTCACTGGTCACTGGCCACTTTCGCTGGTCACTGGTCACTGGTCACTGGTCACTGGTCACTGGTCACTGGTCACTGGTCACTGGTCACTGGTCTCTGTTCACGTGCCTCTGGTCACTGCTCACTGGTCATTGGTCACTGGTCACTGGTCACTGGTCACTGGTCACTGGTCACTGGTCACTGGTCACTGGTCACTGGTCACTGGTCACTGGTCACTTTCGCTGGTCGCTGGTCACTGGTCACTGGTCACTGGTCACTGGTCACTGGTCACTGGTCACTGGTCACTGGTCATTTGTCTCTGGTCACTTGTCTCTGGTCACTCGTCACTGGTTACTGGTCACTGGTCACTGGTCACTGGTCACTGATCTCTGGTCACTTGTCTCTGGTCACTCGTCACTGGTTACTGGTCACTGGTCACTGGTCACTGGTCACTGATCTCTGGTCATTTGTCTCTGGACACTTGTCTCTGGTCACTGCTCACTGGTCATTGGTCCCTTGTCATTTGTCTCTGGTCACTTGTCTCTGGTCACTGGTCACTGGTCACTGGTCACTGGTCACTGGTCTCTGGTCATTTGTCTCTGGACACTTGTCTCTGGTCACTGCTCACTGGTCACTTGTCTCTGGTCACTGGTCACTGGTCGATGGTCACTGGTCACTGGTCACTGGTCACTGGTCGCTGGTTACTGGTCACTTGTCGCTGGTCGCTGGTCACTGGCCACTTTCGCTGGTCACTGGTCACTGGTCGCTGGCCACTTTCGCTGGTCAATGATCACTTGTCTCTGGTCACTGGTCACTGGTCACTGGTCACTGGTCACTGGTCACTGGTCACTGGTCGCTAGTCACTGGTCATTTGTCGCTGGTCACTTGTCGCTGATCACTGGTCACTGGTCACTGGTCACTGGTCACTGGTCACTGGTCACTGGTCACTGGTCACTGGTCGCTGGTTACTTGTCACTTGTCGCTGGTCGCTGGTCACTGGTCACTGGTCATTTGTCGCTGGTCACTTGTCTCTGGTCACTGGTCACGGTTCACTGGTCACGGGTCAGTGGTCACTGGTCGCTGGTTACTGGTCACTTGTCGCTGGTCGCTGGTCACTGGTCACTGGTCATATGTCGCTGGTCACTTGTCTCTGGTCACTGGTCACTGGTCGCCGGTCACTGGTCACTCGTCACTGGTCACTGGTCTCTGGTCACTGGTCACTTTCGCTGGTCACTGGTCACTGGTCACTGGTCGCTAGTCACTGGTCATTTGTCGCTGGTCACTGGTCTCTGGTCATTTGTCACTGGTCACTGTTCACTGGTCTCTGGTCATTTGTCTCTGGTCACTTGTCTCTGGTCACTGCTCACTGGTCATTGGTCACTGGTCACTGGCCACATTCGGTGGTCAATGATCACTTGCCTCTGGTCACTGGTCACTGGTCACTGGTCACTGGTCACTGGTCACTGGTCACTGGTCGCTGGTTACTGGTCACTTGTCGCTGGTCGCTGGTCACTGGTCACTGGTCATATGTCGCTGGTCACTTGTCTCTGGTCACTGGTCACTGGTCGCCGGTCACTGGTCACTCGTCACTGGTCACTGGTCTCTGGTCACTGGTCACTTTCGCTGGTCAATGATCACTTGTCTCTGGTCACTGGTCACTGGTCATTGGTCACTGTTCGCTGGCCACTTTCGCTGGTCAGTGGTCACTGGTCACTGGCCACTTTCGCTGGTCAATGATCACTTGTCTCTGGTCACTGGTCACTGGTCACTGGTCACTGGTCACTGCTCACTGGTCATTGGTCCCTTGTCATTTGTCTCTGGTCACTTGTCTCTGGTCACTGGTCACTGGTCACTGGTCACTGGTCACTGGTCTCTGGTCATTTGTCTCTGGACACTTGTCTCTGGTCACTGTTCACTGGTCACTGGTCACTGGTCACTGGTCACTTCCGCTGGTCACTGGTCAATGGTCACTGGTCAATTTCGCTGCACACTGGTCACTGGTCACTGGTCACTTGTCGCAGGTCGCTGGTCACTGGTCACTGCTCACTGGTCACTGGTCACTGGTCACTTTCGCTGGTCAATGATCACTTTTCTCTGGTCACTGGTCACTGGCCACTGGTCACTGGTCACTGGTCACTGGTCACTGGTCGCTGGTTACTGGTCACTTGTCGCTGGTCGCTGGTCACTTGTCTCTGGTCACTGCTCACTGGTCATTGGTCACTGGTCACTGGCCACTTTCGCTGGTCACTCGTTACTTGTCGCTTTCTCTGGTCACAGGTCACTGGTGAATGGTCACTGGTCAATGGTTACTGGTCACTGGTCACTGGTCGAAGATTACTGGTCACTTGTCGCTGGTCGCTGTTCACTGGTCACTGGTCACTGGTCATTTGTCGCTGGTCACTTGTCTCTGGTCACTGGTCACTGGTCACTGGTCACTGGTCACTTTCGCTGGTCATTGGTCACTGGTCACTGGCCACTTTCGCTGGTCACTGGTCACTGGTCACTGGTCACTGGTCACTGGTTACTGGTCACTGGTCACTGGTCACTGGTCACTGATCTCTGGTCACTTGTCTCTGGTCACTCGTCACTGGTTACTGGTCACTGGTCACTGGTCACTGGTCACTGATCTCTGGTCATTTGTCTCTGGACACTTGTCTCTGGTCACTGCTCACTGGTCATTGGTCCCTTGTCATTTGTCTCTGGTCACTTGTCTCTGGTCACTGGTCACTGGTCACTGGTCACTGGTCACTGGTCTCTGGTCATTTGTCTCTGGACACTTGTCTCTGGTCACTGCTCACTGGTCATTGCTCACTTGTCACTTGTCTCTGGTCACTGGTCACTGGTCGATGGTCACTGGTCACTGGTCACTGGTCACTGGTCGCTGGTTACTGGTCACTTGTCGCTGGTCGCTGGTCACTGGCCACTTTCGCTGGTCACTGGTCACTGGTCGCTGGCCACTTTCGCTGGTCAATGATCACTTGTCTCTGGTCACTGGTCACTGGTCACTGGTCACTGGTCACTGGTCACTGGTCACTGGTCACTGGTCACTGGTCGCTGGTTACTTGTCACTTGTCGCTGGTCGCTGGTCACTGGTCACTGGTCATTTGTCGCTGGTCACTTGTCTCTGGTCACTGGTCACGGTTCACTGGTCACGGGTCAGTGGTCACTGGTCGCTGGTTACTGGTCACTTGTCGCTGGTCGCTGGTCACTGGTCACTGGTCATATGTCGCTGGTCACTTGTCTCTGGTCACTGGTCACTGGTCGCCGGTCACTGGTCACTCGTCACTGGTCACTGGTCTCTGGTCACTGGTCACTTTCGCTGGTCACTGGTCACTGGTCACTGGCCACATTCGGTGGTCAATGATCACTTGCCTCTGGTCACTGGTCACTGGTCACTGGTCACTGGTCACTGGTCACTGGTCACTGGTCACTGGTCACTGGTCACTGGTCACTGGTCACTGGTCACTGGTCGCTAGTCACTGGTCATTTGTCGCTGGTCACTTGTCGCTGATCACTGGTCACTGGTCACTGGTCACTGGTCACTGGTCACTGGTCACTGGTCACTGGTCACTGGTCGCTGGTTACTTGTCACTTGTCGCTGGTCGCTGGTCACTGGTCACTGGTCATTTGTCGCTGGTTACTTGTCTCTGGTCACTGGTCACGGTTCACTGGTCACGGGTCAGTGGTCACTGGTCGCTGGTTACTGGTCACTTGTCGCTGGTCGCTGGTCACTGGTCACTGGTCATATGTCGCTGGTCACTTGTCTCTGGTCACTGGTCACTGGTCGCTGGTTACTGGTCACTTGTCGCTGGTCGCTGGTCACTGGTCACTGGTCACTGGTCACTGGTCACTGGTCACTGGTCACTGGTCACTGGTCACTGGTCATTTGTCTCTGGTCACTTGTCTCTGGTCACTCGTCACTGGTTACTGGTCACTGGTCACTGGTCAATGGTCACTGGTCTCTGGTCATTTGTCTCTGGACAGTTGTCTCTGGTCACTGCTCACTGGTCATTGGTCCCTTGTCATTTGTCTCTGGTCACTTGTCTCTGGTCACTGGTCACTGGTCACTGGTCACTGGTCACTGGTCTCTGGTCATTTGTCTCTGGACACTTGTCTCTGGTCACTGCTCACTGGTCATTGCTCACTTGTCACTTGTCTCTGGTCACTGGTCACTGGTCGATGGTCACTGGTCACTGGTCACTGGTCACTGGTCGCTGGTTACTTGTCACTTGTCGCTGGTCGCTGGTCACTGGCCACTTTCGCTGGTCACTGGTCACTGGTCGCTGGCCACTGGTCACTGGTCATTTGTCGCTGGTCACTTGTCTCTGGTCACTGGTCATGGTTCACTGGTCACGGGTCAGTGGTCACTGGTCACTGGTCACTGGTCTCTGGTCATTTGTCACTGGTCACTGTTCACTGGTCTCTGGTCATTTGTCTCTGGTCACTTGTCTCTGGTCACTGCTCACTGGTCATTGGTCACTGGTCACTGGCCACATTCGGTGGTCAATGATCACTTGCCTCTGGTCACTGGTCACTGGTCACTGGTCACTGGTCACTTTCGCTGGTCAATGATCACTTGTCTCTGGTCACTGGTCACTGGTCACTGGTCACTGGTCACTTGTCACTGGTCACTGGTCTCTGGTCATTTGTCTCTGGACACTTGTCTCTGGTCACTGCTCACTGGTCATTGGTCACTTGTCAATTGTCTCTGGTCACTGGTCACTGGTCACTGGTCACTGGTCGCTGGTCACTGGTCACTGGTCGCTGGTTACTGGTCACTTGTCGCTGGTCGCTGGTCACTGGTCACTGGTCACTGGTCACTGGTCACTGGTCACTGGTCACCGGTCACTGGTCACTGGTCACTTTCGCTGGTCAATGATCACTTGTCTCTGGTCACTGGTCACTGGTCACTGGTCACTGGTCACTGGTCGCTGGTTACTTGTCACTTGTCGCTGGTCGCTGGTCACTGGTCACTGGTCACTGGTCCCTGGTCACTGGTCATTTGTCGCTGGTCACTGGTCTCTGGTCATTTGTCACTGTTCACTGGTCACTGGTCTCTGGTCATTTGTCTCAGTTCACTTGTCTCGGGTCACTGCTCACTGGTCATTGGTCACTGGTCACTGGCCACATTCGCTGGTCTCTGGTCACTGGTCACTGGTCACTGGTCACTGGTCACTGGTCACTGGTCACTGGTCACTGGTCACTGGTCACTGGTCACTGGTCACTGGTCACTGGTCACTTATCACTGGTCACTGGTCACTGGTCACTTGTCACTGGTCACTGGTCTCTGGTCATTTGTCTCTGGACACTTGTCTCTGGTCACTGCTCACTGGTCATTGGTCACTTGTCAATTGTCTCTGGTCACTGGTCACTGGTCACTGGTCACTGGTCGCTGGTCACTGGTCACTGGTCACTTGTCACTGGTCGCTGGTTACTGGTCACTTGTCGCTGGTCGCTGGTCACTGGTCACTGGTCACTGGTCACTGGTCACTGGTCACTGGTCACTGGTCACTGGTCACTGGTCACTGGTCTCTGGTCATTTGTCTGTGGACACTTGTCTCTGGTCACTGCTCACTGGTCATTGGTCACTGGTCACTGGTCACTGGTCGCTGGTTACTGGTCACTTGTCGCTGGTCGCTGGTCACTGGTCACTGGTCACTGGTCACTGGTCACTGGTCACTGGTCACTGGTCACTGGTCACTTTCGCTGGTCAATGATCACTTGTCTCTGGTCACTGGTCACTGGTCACTGGTCACTGGTCACTTTCGCTGGTCAATGATCACTTGTCTCTGGTCACTGGTCACTGGTCACTGGTCACTGGTCACTGGTCACTGGTCACATTCGCTGGTCATTGGTCACTGGTCACTGGCCACTTTCGCTGGTCACTGGTCACTGGTCACTGGTCACTGGTCACTGGTCACTGGTCACTGGTCACTGGTCTCTGTTCACGTGCCTCTGGTCACTGCTCACTGGTCATTGGTCACTGGTCACTGGTCACTGGTCACTGGTCACTGGTCACTGGTCACTGGTCACTGGTCACTGGTCACTGGTCACTGGTCACTTTCGCTGGTCAATGATCACTTGTCTCTGGTCACTGGTCACTGGCCACTGGTCACTGGTCACTGGTCACTGGTCACTGGTCACTGGTCTCTGGTCATTTGTCTCTGGACACTTGTCTCTGGTCACTGCTCACTGGTCACTGGTCACTGGTCACTGGTCACTGGTCACTGGTCACTGGTCACTGGTCGCTGGTTACTGGTCACTTGTCGCTGGTCGCTGGTCACTGGTCACTGGTCACTGGTCACTGGTCACTGGTCACTGGTCACTGGTCACTGGTCACTGGTCACTGGTCACTGGTCATTTGTCTCTGGTCACTTGTCTCTGGTCACTCGTCACTGGTTACTGGTCACTGGTCACTGGTCACTGGTCACTGATCTCTGGTCACTTGTCTCTGGTCACTCGTCACTGGTTACTGGTCACTGGTCACTGGTCACTGGTCACTGATCTCTGGTCATTTGTCTCTGGACACTTGTCTCTGGTCACTGCTCACTGGTCATTGGTCCCTTGTCATTTGTCTCTGGTCACTTGTCTCTGGTCACTGGTCACTGGTCACTGGTCACTGGTCACTGGTCTCTGGTCATTTGTCTCTGGACACTTGTCTCTGGTCACTGCTCACTGGTCATTGCTCACTTGTCACTTGTCTCTGGTCACTGGTCACTGGTCGATGGTCACTGGTCACTGGTCACTGGTCACTTGTCGCTGGTTACTGGTCACTTGTCGCTGGTCGCTGGTCACTGGCCACTTTCGCTGGTCACTGGTCACTGGTCGCTGGCCACTTTGGCTGGTCAATGATCACTTGTCTCTGGTCACTGGTCACTGGTCACTGGTCACTGGTCACTGGTCACTGGTCACTGGTCACTGGTCGCTAGTCACTGGTCATTTGTCGCTGGTCACTTGTCGCTGATCACTGGTCACTGGTCACTGGTCACTGGTCACTGGTCACTGGTCACTGGTCACTGGTCACTGGTCACTGGTCACTGGTCGCTAGTCACTGGTCATTTGTCGCTGGTCACTTGTCGCTGATCACTGGTCACTGGTCACTGGTCACTGGTCACTGGTCACTGGTCACTGGTCACTGGTCACTGGTCACTGGTCACTGGTCACTGGTCACTGGTCGCTGGTTACTTGTCACTTGTCGCTGGTCGCTGGTCACTGGTCACTGGTCATTTGTCGCTGGTCACTTGTCTCTGGTCACTGGTCACGGTTCACTGGTCACGGGTCAGTGGTCACTGGTCACTGGTCACTGGTCTCTGGTCATTTGTCACTGGTCACTGTTCACTGGTCTCTGGTCATTTGTCTCTGGTCACTTGTCTCTGGTCACTGCTCACTGGTCATTGGTCACTGGTCACTGGCCACATTCGGTGGTCAATGATCACTTGCCTCTGGTCACTGGTCACTGGTCACTGGTCACTGGTCACTGGTCACTGGTCACTGGTCGCTGGTTACTGGTCACTTGTCGCTGGTCGCTGGTCACTGGTCACTGGTCATATGTCGCTGGTCACTTGTCTCTGGTCACTGGTCACTGGTCGCCGGTCACTGGTCACTCGTCACTGGTCACTGGTCTCTGGTCACTGGACACTTTCGCTGGTCAATGATCACTTGTCTCTGGTCACTGGTCACTGGTCATTGGTCACTGTTCGCTGGCCACTTTCGCTGGTCAGTGGTCACTGGTCACTGGCCACTTTCGCTGGTCAATGATCACTTGTCTCTGGTCACTGGTCACTGGTCACTGGTCACTGGTCACTGCTCACTGGTCATTGGTCCCTTGTCATTTGTCTCTGGTCACTTGTCTCTGGTCACTGGTCACTGGTCACTGGTCACTGGTCACTGGTCACTGGTCTCTGTTCACGTGCCTCTGGTCACTGCTCACTGGTCATTTGTCTCTGGTCACGTGTCTCTGTTCACATGTCTCTGGTCACTGCTCACTGGTCATTGGTCACTGGTCACTGGCCACTTTCGCTGGTCACTCGTTACTTGTCACTTTCTCTGGTCACAGGTCACTGGTGAATGGTCACTGGTAACTGGTCACAGGTCGCTGGATACTGGTCACTTGTTGCTGGTCGCTGGTCACTGTTCTCTGTTCACTGGTCACTGGTCACTGGTCATTTGTCGCTGGTCACTTGTCTCTGGTCACTGGTCACTGGTCACTGGTCACTTCCGCTGGTCACTGGTCAATTTCGCTGCTCACTGGTCACTGGTCACTGGTCACTTTCGCTGGTCACTGGTCACTGGTCACTGGTCAATGGTCACTTTCGCTGGTCAATGATCACTTGTCTCTGGTCACTGGTCACTGGTCACTGGTCACTGGTCACTGGTCACTGGTCACTTTCGCTGGTCATTGGTCACTGGTCACTGGCCACTTTCGCTGGTCACTGGTCACTGGTCACTGGTCACTGGTCACTGGTCACTGCTCACTGGTCACTGGTCACTGGTCACTGGTCACTGGTCACTGGTCACTGGTCACTGGTCACTGGTCTCTGTTCACGTGCCTCTGGTCACTGCTCACTGGTCATTTGTCTCTGGTCACGTGTCTCTGGTCACGTGTCTCTGGTCAATGCTCACTGATCATTGGACACTGGTCACTGGCCACTTTCGCTGGTCACTCATTACTTGTCACTTTCTCTGGTCACAGGTCACTGGTGAATGGTCACTGGTCACTGGTCACTGGTCACTGGTCACTGGTCACTGGTCGCTGATTACTGGTCACTTGTCGCTGGTCGCTGTTCACTGGTCACTGGTCACTGGTCATTTGTCGCTGGTCACTTGTCTCTGGTCACTGGTCACTGGTCACTGGTCACTGGTCACTTGTCACTGGTCACTGGTCTCTGGTCATTTGTCTCTGGACACTTGTCTCTGGTCACTGCTCACTGGTCATTGGTCACTTGTCAATTGTCTCTGGTCACTGGTCAATGGTCACTGGTCACTGGTCGCTGGTCACTGGTCACTGGTCACTGGTCACTGGTCGCTGGTTACTGGTCACTTGTCGCTGGTCGCTGGTCACTGGTCACTGGTCACTGGTCACTGGTCACTGGTCACTGGTCACTGGTCACTGGTCACTGGTCACTGGTCACTTTCGCTGGTCAATGATCACTTGTCTCTGGTCACTGGTCACTGGTCACTGGTCACTGGTCACTTGTCACTGGTCACTGGTCTCTGGTCATTTGTCTCTGGACACTTGTCTCTGGTCACTGCTCACTGGTCATTGGTCACTTGTCAATTGTCTCTGGTCACTGGTCACTGGTCACTGGTCACTGGTCGCTGGTCACTGGTCACTGGTCACTGGTCACTGGTCGCTGGTTACTGGTCACTTGTCGCTGGTCGCTGGTCACTGGTCACTGGTCACTGGTCACTGGTCACTGGTCACTGGTCACTGGTCACTGGTCACTGGTCACTGGTCACTTTCGCTGGTCAATGATCACTTGTCTCTGGTCACTGGTCACTGGTCACTGGTCACTGGTCACTGGTCGCTGGTTACTTGTCACTTGTCGCTGGTCGCTGGTCACTGGTCACTGGTCACTGGTCCCTGGTCACTGGTCATTTGTCGCTGGTCACTGGTCTCTGGTCATTTGTCACTGTTCACTGGTCACTGGTCTCTGGTCATTTGTCTCAGTTCACTTGTCTCTGGTCACTGCTCACTGGTCATTGGTCACTGGTCACTGGCCACATTCGCTGGTCTCTGGTCACTGGTCACTGGTCACTGGTCACTGGTCACTGCTCACTGGTCACTGGTCACTGGTCACTGGTCACTGGTCACTGGTCACTGGTCACTGGTCACTTATCACTGGTCACTGGGCACTGGTCACTTGTCACTGGTCACTGGTCTCTGGTCATTTGTCTCTGGACACTTGTCTCTGGTCACTGCTCACTGGTCATTTGTCACTTGTCAATTGTCTCTGGTCACTGGTCACTGGTCACTGGTCACTGGTCGCTGGTCACTGGTCACTGGTCACTGGACACTGGTCGCTGGTTACTGGTCACTTGTCGCTGGTCGCTGGTCACTGGTCACTGGTCACTGGTCACTGGTCACTGGTCACTGGTCACTGGTCACTGGTCACTGGTCACTGGTCTCTGGTCATTTGTCTCTGGACACTTGTCTCTGGTCACTGCTCACTGGTCATTGGTCACTGGTCACTGGTCACTGGTCGCTGGTTACTGGTCACTTGTCGCTGGTCGCTGGTCACTGGTCACTGGTCACTGGTCACTGGTCACTGGTCACTGGTCACTGGTCACTGGTCACTGGTCACTGGTCACTGGTCACTTTCGCTGGTCAATGATCACTTGTCTCTGGTCACTGGTCACTGGTCACTGGTCACTGGTCACTGGTCACTTTCGCTGGTCAATGATCACTTGTCTCTGGTCACTGGTCACTGGTCACTGGTCACTGGTCACTGGTCACTGGTCACTTTCGCTGGTCATTGGTCACTGGTCACTGGCCACTTTCGCTGGTCACTGGTCACTGGTCACTGGTCACTGGTCACTGGTCACTGGTCACTGGTCACTGGTCACTGGTCTCTGTTCACGTGCCTCTGGTCACTGCTCACTGGTCATTGGTCACTGGTCACTGGTCACTGGTCACTGGTCACTGGTCACTGGTCACTGGTCACTGGTCACTGGTCACTGGTCACTGGTCACTTTCGCTGGTCGCTGGTCACTGGTCACTGGTCACTGGTCACTGGTCACTGGTCACTGGTCACTGGTCACTGGTCATTTGTCTCTGGTCACTTGTCTCTGGTCACTCGTCACTGGTTACTGGTCACTGGTCACTGGTCACTGGTCACTGATCTCTGGTCACTTGTCTCTGGTCACTCGTCACTGGTTACTGGTCACTGGTCACTGGTCACTGGTCACTGATCTCTGGTCATTTGTCTCTGGACACTTGTCTCTGGTCACTGCTCACTGGTCATTGGTCCCTTGTCATTTGTCTCTGGTCACTTGTCTCTGGTCACTGGTCACTGGTCACTGGTCTCTGGTCATTTGTCTCTGGACACTTGTCTCTGGTCACTGCTCACTGGTCACTTGTCTCTGGTCACTGGTCACTGGTCGATGGTCACTGGTCACTGGTCACTGGTCACTGGTCGCTGGTTACTGGTCACTTGTCGCTGGTCGCTGGTCACTGGCCACTTTCGCTGGTCACTGGTCACTGGTCGCTGGCCACTTTCGCTGGTCAATGATCACTTGTCTCTGGTCACTGGTCACTGGTCACTGGTCACTGGTCACTGGTCACTGGTCACTGGTCGCTAGTCACTGGTCATTTGTCGCTGGTCACTTGTCGCTGATCACTGGTCACTGGTCACTGGTCACTGGTCACTGGTCACTGGTCACTGGTCACTGGTCACTGGTCGCTGGTTACTTGTCACTTGTCGCTGGTCGCTGGTCACTGGTCACTGGTCATTTGTCGCTGGTCACTTGTCTCTGGTCACTGGTCACGGTTCACTGGTCACGGGTCAGTGGTCACTGGTCGCTGGTTACTGGTCACTTGTCGCTGGTCGCTGGTCACTGGTCACTGGTCATATGTCGCTGGTCACTTGTCTCTGGTCACTGGTCACTGGTCGCCGGTCACTGGTCACTCGTCACTGGTCACTGGTCTCTGGTCACTGGTCACTTTCGCTGGTCACTGGTCACTGGTCACTGGTCGCTAGTCACTGGTCATTTGTCGCTGGTCACTGGTCTCTGGTCATTTGTCACTGGTCACTGTTCACTGGTCTCTGGTCATTTGTCTCTGGTCACTTGTCTCTGGTCACTGCTCACTGGTCATTGGTCACTGGTCACTGGCCACATTCGGTGGTCAATGATCACTTGCCTCTGGTCACTGGTCACTGGTCACTGGTCACTGGTCACTGGTCACTGGTCACTGGTCACTGGTCGCTGGTTACTGGTCACTTGTCGCTGGTCGCTGGTCACTGGTCACTGGTCATATGTCGCTGGTCACTTGTCTCTGGTCACTGGTCACTGGTCGCCGGTCACTGGTCACTCGTCACTGGTCACTGGTCTCTGGTCACTGGTCACTTTCGCTGGTCAATGATCACTTGTCTCTGGTCACTGGTCACTGGTCATTGGTCACTGTTCGCTGGCCACTTTCGCTGGTCAGTGGTCACTGGTCACTGGCCACTTTCGCTGGTCAATGATCACTTGTCTCTGGTCACTGGTCACTGGTCACTGGTCACTGGTCACTGCTCACTGGTCATTGGTCCCTTGTCATTTGTCTCTGGTCACTTGTCTCTGGTCACTGGTCACTGGTCACTGGTCACTGGTCACTGGTCTCTGGTCATTTGTCTCTGGACACTTGTCTCTGGTCACTGTTCACTGGTCACTGGTCACTGGTCACTGGTCACTTCCGCTGGTCACTGGTCAATGGTCACTGGTCAATTTCGCTGCACACTGGTCACTGGTCACTGGTCACTTGTCGCAGGTCGCTGGTCACTGGTCACTGCTCACTGGTCACTGGTCACTGGTCACTTTCGCTGGTCAATGATCACTTTTCTCTGGTCACTGGTCACTGGCCACTGGTCACTGGTCACTGGTCACTGGTCACTGGTCGCTGGTTACTGGTCACTTGTCGCTGGTCGCTGGTCACTTGTCTCTGGTCACTGCTCACTGGTCATTGGTCACTGGTCACTGGCCACTTTCGCTGGTCACTCGTTACTTGTCGCTTTCTCTGGTCACAGGTCACTGGTGAATGGTCACTGGTCAATGGTTACTGGTCACTGGTCACTGGTCGAAGATTACTGGTCACTTGTCGCTGGTCGCTGTTCACTGGTCACTGGTCACTGGTCATTTGTCGCTGGTCACTTGTCTCTGGTCACTGGTCACTGGTCACTGGTCACTGGTCACTTTCGCTGGTCATTGGTCACTGGTCACTGGCCACTTTCGCTGGTCACTGGTCACTGGTCACTGGTCACTGGTCACTGGTTACTGGTCACTGGTCACTGGTCACTGGTCACTGATCTCTGGTCACTTGTCTCTGGTCACTCGTCACTGGTTACTGGTCACTGGTCACTGGTCACTGGTCACTGATCTCTGGTCATTTGTCTCTGGACACTTGTCTCTGGTCACTGCTCACTGGTCATTGGTCCCTTGTCATTTGTCTCTGGTCACTTGTCTCTGGTCACTGGTCACTGGTCACTGGTCACTGGTCACTGGTCACTGGTCTCTGGTCATTTGTCTCTGGACACTTGTCTCTGGTCACTGCTCACTGGTCATTGCTCACTTGTCACTTGTCTCTGGTCACTGGTCACTGGTCGATGGTCACTGGTCACTGGTCACTGGTCACTGGTCGCTGGTTACTGGTCACTTGTCGCTGGTCGCTGGTCACTGGCCACTTTCGCTGGTCACTGGTCACTGGTCGCTGGCCACTTTCGCTGGTCAATGATCACTTGTCTCTGGTCACTGGTCACTGGTCACTGGTCACTGGTCACTGGTCACTGGTCACTGGTCGCTGGTTACTTGTCACTTGTCGCTGGTCGCTGGTCACTGGTCACTGGTCATTTGTCGCTGGTCACTTGTCTCTGGTCACTGGTCACGGTTCACTGGTCACGGGTCAGTGGTCACTGGTCGCTGGTTACTGGTCACTTGTCGCTGGTCGCTGGTCACTGGTCACTGGTCATATGTCGCTGGTCACTTGTCTCTGGTCACTGGTCACTGGTCGCCGGTCACTGGTCACTCGTCACTGGTCACTGGTCTCTGGTCACTGGTCACTTTCGCTGGTCACTGGTCACTGGTCACTGGCCACATTCGGTGGTCAATGATCACTTGCCTCTGGTCACTGGTCACTGGTCACTGGTCACTGGTCACTGGTCACTGGTCACTGGTCACTGGTCGCTGGTCACTGGTCACTGGTCACTTGTCACTGGTCGCTGGTTACTGGTCACTTGTCGCTGGTCGCTGGTCACTGGTCACTGGTCACTGGTCACTGGTCACTGGTCACTGGTCACTGGTCTCTGGTCATTTGTCTCTGGACACTTGTCTCTGGTCACTGCTCACTGGTCATTGGTCACTGGTCACTGGTCACTGGTCGCTGGTTACTGGTCACTTGTCGCTGGTCGCTGGTCACTGGTCACTGGTCACTGGTCACTGGTCACTGGTCACTGGTCACTGGTCACTGGTCACTTTCGCTGGTCAATGATCACTTGTCTCTGGTCACTGGTCACTGGTCACTGGTCACTGGTCACTTTCGCTGGTCAATGATCACTTGTCTCTGGTCACTGGTCACTGGTCACTGGTCACTGGTCACTGGTCACTGGTCACTTTCGCTGGTCATTGGTCACTGGTCACTGGCCACTTTCGCTGGTCACTGGTCACTGGTCACTGGTCACTGGTCACTGGTCACTGGTCACTGGTCACTGGTCTCTGTTCACGTGCCTCTGGTCACTGCTCACTGGTCATTGGTCACTGGTCACTGGTCACTGGTCACTGGTCACTGGTCACTGGTCACTGGTCACTGGTCACTGGTCACTGGTCACTGGTCACTTTCGCTGGTCAATGATCACTTGTCTCTGGTCACTGGTCACTGGCCACTGGTCACTGGTCACTGGTCACTGGTCACTGGTCACTGGTCTCTGGTCATTTGTCTCTGGACACTTGTCTCTGGTCACTGCTCACTGGTCACTGGTCACTGGTCACTGGTCACTGGTCACTGGTCACTGGTCACTGGTCGCTGGTTACTGGTCACTTGTCGCTGGTCGCTGGTCACTGGTCACTGGTCACTGGTCACTGGTCACTGGTCACTGGTCACTGGTCACTGGTCACTGGTCACTGGTCACTGGTCATTTGTCTCTGGTCACTTGTCTCTGGTCACTCGTCACTGGTTACTGGTCACTGGTCACTGGTCACTGGTCACTGATCTCTGGTCACTTGTCTCTGGTCACTCGTCACTGGTTACTGGTCACTGGTCACTGGTCACTGGTCACTGATCTCTGGTCATTTGTCTCTGGACACTTGTCTCTGGTCACTGCTCACTGGTCATTGGTCCCTTGTCATTTGTCTCTGGTCACTTGTCTCTGGTCACTGGTCACTGGTCACTGGTCACTGGTCACTGGTCTCTGGTCATTTGTCTCTGGACACTTGTCTCTGGTCACTGCTCACTGGTCATTGCTCACTTGTCACTTGTCTCTGGTCACTGGTCACTGGTCGATGGTCACTGGTCACTGGTCACTGGTCACTTGTCGCTGGTTACTGGTCACTTGTCGCTGGTCGCTGGTCACTGGCCACTTTCGCTGGTCACTGGTCACTGGTCGCTGGCCACTTTCGCTGGTCAATGATCACTTGTCTCTGGTCACTGGTCACTGGTCACTGGTCACTGGTCACTGGTCACTGGTCACTGGTCACTGGTCGCTAGTCACTGGTCATTTGTCGCTGGTCACTTGTCGCTGATCACTGGTCACTGGTCACTGGTCACTGGTCACTGGTCACTGGTCACTGGTCACTGGTCACTGGTCACTGGTCACTGGTCGCTAGTCACTGGTCATTTGTCGCTGGTCACTTGTCGCTGATCACTGGTCACTGGTCACTGGTCACTGGTCACTGGTCACTGGTCACTGGTCACTGGTCACTGGTCACTGGTCACTGGTCGCTGGTTACTTGTCACTTGTCGCTGGTCGCTGGTCACTGGTCACTGGTCATTTGTCGCTGGTCACTTGTCTCTGGTCACTGGTCACGGTTCACTGGTCACGGGTCAGTGGTCACTGGTCACTGGTCACTGGTCTCTGGTCATTTGTCACTGGTCACTGTTCACTGGTCTCTGGTCATTTGTCTCTGGTCACTTGTCTCTGGTCACTGCTCACTGGTCATTGGTCACTGGTCACTGGCCACATTCGGTGGTCAATGATCACTTGCCTCTGGTCACTGGTCACTGGTCACTGGTCACTGGTCACTGGTCGCTGGTTACTGGTCACTTGTCGCTGGTCGCTGGTCACTGGTCACTGGTCATATGTCGCTGGTCACTTGTCTCTGGTCACTGGTCACTGGTCGCCGGTCACTGGTCACTCGTCACTGGTCACTGGTCTCTGGTCACTGGTCACTTTCGCTGGTCAATGATCACTTGTCTCTGGTCACTGGTCACTGGTCATTGGTCACTGTTCGCTGGCCACTTTCGCTGGTCAGTGGTCACTGGTCACTGGCCACTTTCGCTGGTCAATGATCACTTGTCTCTGGTCACTGGTCACTGGTCACTGGTCACTGGTCACTGCTCACTGGTCATTGGTCCCTTGTCATTTGTCTCTGATCACTTGTCTCTGGTCACTGGTCACTGGTCACTGGTCACTGGTCACTGGTCACTGGTCTCTGTTCACGTGCCTCTGGTCACTGCTCACTGGTCATTTGTCTCTGGTCACGTGTCTCTGTTCACGTGTCTCTGGTCACTGCTCACTGGTCATTGGTCACTGGTCACTGGCCACTTTCGCTGGTCACTCGTTACTTGTCACTTTCTCTGGTCACAGGTCACTGGTGAATGGTCACTGGTAACTGGTCACAGGTCGCTGGATACTGGTCACTTGTTGCTGGTCGCTGGTCACTGTTCTCTGTTCACTGGTCACTGGTCACTGGTCATTTGTCGCTGGTCACTTGTCTCTGGTCACTGGTCACAGGTCACTGGTCACTTCCGCTGGTCACTGGTCAATTTCGCTGCTCACTGGTCACTGGTCACTGGTCACTTTCGCTGGTCACTGGTCACTGGTCACTGGTCAATGGTCACTTTCGCTGGTCAATGATCACTTGTCTCTGGTCACTGGTCACTGGTCACTGGTCACTGGTCACTGGTCACTGGTCACTTTCGCTGGTCATTGGTCACTGGTCACTGGCCACTTTCGCTGGTCACTGGTCACTGGTCACTGGTCACTGGTCACTGGTCACTGCTCACTGGTCACTGGTCACTGGTCACTGGTCACTTCCGCTGGTCACTGGTCAATGGTCACTGGTCAATTTCGCTGCACACTGGTCACTGGTCACTGGTCACTTGTCGCAGGTCGCTGGTCACTGGTCACTGCTCACTGGTCACTGGTCACTGGTCACTTTCGCTGGTCAATGATCACTTTTCTCTGGTCACTGGTCACTGGCCACTGGTCACTGGTCACTGGTCACTGGTCACTGGTCGCTGGTTACTGGTCACTTGTCGCTGGTCGCTGGTCACTTGTCTCTGGTCACTGCTCACTGGTCATTGGTCACTGGTCACTGGCCACTTTCGCTGGTCACTCGTTACTTGTCGCTTTCTCTGGTCACAGGTCACTGGTGAATGGTCACTGGTCAATGGTTACTGGTCACTGGTCACTGGTCGAAGATTACTGGTCACTTGTCGCTGGTCGCTGTTCACTGGTCACTGGTCACTGGTCATTTGTCGCTGGTCACTTGTCTCTGGTCACTGGTCACTGGTCACTGGTCACTGGTCACTTTCGCTGGTCATTGGTCACTGGTCACTGGCCACTTTCGCTGGTCACTGGTCACTGGTCACTGGTCACTGGTCACTGGTTACTGGTCACTGGTCACTGGTCACTGGTCACTGATCTCTGGTCACTTGTCTCTGGTCACTCGTCACTGGTTACTGGTCACTGGTCACTGGTCACTGGTCACTGATCTCTGGTCATTTGTCTCTGGACACTTGTCTCTGGTCACTGCTCACTGGTCATTGGTCCCTTGTCATTTGTCTCTGGTCACTTGTCTCTGGTCACTGGTCACTGGTCACTGG
Source organism: Andrena trimmerana (assembly GCA_951215215.1). NCBI lineage: Eukaryota > Metazoa > Arthropoda > Insecta > Hymenoptera > Andrenidae > Andrena > Andrena trimmerana. Next base: position 1,242,657 of record CATNUO010000106.1, read on the forward strand.
TCACTGGTCACTGGTCACTGGTCTCTGGTCATTTGTCTCTGGACACTTGTCTCTGGTCACTGCTCACTGGTCATTGCTCACTTGTCACTTGTCTCTGGTCACTGGTCACTGGTCGATGGTCACTGGTCACTGGTCACTGGTCACTGGTCGCTGGTTACTGGTCACTTGTCGCTGGTCGCTGGTCACTGGCCACTTTCGCTGGTCACTGGTCACTGGTCGCTGGCCACTTTCGCTGGTCAATGATCACTTGTCTCTGGTCACTGGTCACTGGTCACTGGTCACTGGTCACTGGTCACTGGTCACTGGTCGCTGGTTACTTGTCACTTGTCGCTGGTCGCTGGTCACTGGTCACTGGTCATTTGTCGCTGGTCACTTGTCTCTGGTCACTGGTCACGGTTCACTGGTCACGGGTCAGTGGTCACTGGTCGCTGGTTACTGGTCACTTGTCGCTGGTCGCTGGTCACTGGTCACTGGTCATATGTCGCTGGTCACTTGTCTCTGGTCACTGGTCACTGGTCGCCGGTCACTGGTCACTCGTCACTGGTCACTGGTCTCTGGTCACTGGTCACTTTCGCTGGTCACTGGTCACTGGTCACTGGCCACATTCGGTGGTCAATGATCACTTGCCTCTGGTCACTGGTCACTGGTCACTGGTCACTGGTCACTGGTCACTGGTCACTGGTCACTGGTCGCTGGTCACTGGTCACTGGTCACTTGTCACTGGTCGCTGGTTACTGGTCACTTGTCGCTGGTCGCTGGTCACTGGTCACTGGTCACTGGTCACTGGTCACTGGTCACTGGTCACTGGTCTCTGGTCATTTGTCTCTGGACACTTGTCTCTGGTCACTGCTCACTGGTCATTGGTCACTGGTCACTGGTCACTGGTCGCTGGTTACTGGTCACTTGTCGCTGGTCGCTGGTCACTGGTCACTGGTCACTGGTCACTGGTCACTGGTCACTGGTCACTGGTCACTGGTCACTTTCGCTGGTCAATGATCACTTGTCTCTGGTCACTGGTCACTGGTCACTGGTCACTGGTCACTTTCGCTGGTCAATGATCACTTGTCTCTGGTCACTGGTCACTGGTCACTGGTCACTGGTCACTGGTCACTGGTCACTTTCGCTGGTCATTGGTCACTGGTCACTGGCCACTTTCGCTGGTCACTGGTCACTGGTCACTGGTCACTGGTCACTGGTCACTGGTCACTGGTCACTGGTCTCTGTTCACGTGCCTCTGGTCACTGCTCACTGGTCATTGGTCACTGGTCACTGGTCACTGGTCACTGGTCACTGGTCACTGGTCACTGGTCACTGGTCACTGGTCACTGGTCACTGGTCACTTTCGCTGGTCAATGATCACTTGTCTCTGGTCACTGGTCACTGGCCACTGGTCACTGGTCACTGGTCACTGGTCACTGGTCACTGGTCTCTGGTCATTTGTCTCTGGACACTTGTCTCTGGTCACTGCTCACTGGTCACTGGTCACTGGTCACTGGTCACTGGTCACTGGTCACTGGTCACTGGTCGCTGGTTACTGGTCACTTGTCGCTGGTCGCTGGTCACTGGTCACTGGTCACTGGTCACTGGTCACTGGTCACTGGTCACTGGTCACTGGTCACTGGTCACTGGTCACTGGTCATTTGTCTCTGGTCACTTGTCTCTGGTCACTCGTCACTGGTTACTGGTCACTGGTCACTGGTCACTGGTCACTGATCTCTGGTCACTTGTCTCTGGTCACTCGTCACTGGTTACTGGTCACTGGTCACTGGTCACTGGTCACTGATCTCTGGTCATTTGTCTCTGGACACTTGTCTCTGGTCACTGCTCACTGGTCATTGGTCCCTTGTCATTTGTCTCTGGTCACTTGTCTCTGGTCACTGGTCACTGGTCACTGGTCACTGGTCACTGGTCTCTGGTCATTTGTCTCTGGACACTTGTCTCTGGTCACTGCTCACTGGTCATTGCTCACTTGTCACTTGTCTCTGGTCACTGGTCACTGGTCGATGGTCACTGGTCACTGGTCACTGGTCACTTGTCGCTGGTTACTGGTCACTTGTCGCTGGTCGCTGGTCACTGGCCACTTTCGCTGGTCACTGGTCACTGGTCGCTGGCCACTTTCGCTGGTCAATGATCACTTGTCTCTGGTCACTGGTCACTGGTCACTGGTCACTGGTCACTGGTCACTGGTCACTGGTCACTGGTCGCTAGTCACTGGTCATTTGTCGCTGGTCACTTGTCGCTGATCACTGGTCACTGGTCACTGGTCACTGGTCACTGGTCACTGGTCACTGGTCACTGGTCACTGGTCACTGGTCACTGGTCGCTAGTCACTGGTCATTTGTCGCTGGTCACTTGTCGCTGATCACTGGTCACTGGTCACTGGTCACTGGTCACTGGTCACTGGTCACTGGTCACTGGTCACTGGTCACTGGTCACTGGTCGCTGGTTACTTGTCACTTGTCGCTGGTCGCTGGTCACTGGTCACTGGTCATTTGTCGCTGGTCACTTGTCTCTGGTCACTGGTCACGGTTCACTGGTCACGGGTCAGTGGTCACTGGTCACTGGTCACTGGTCTCTGGTCATTTGTCACTGGTCACTGTTCACTGGTCTCTGGTCATTTGTCTCTGGTCACTTGTCTCTGGTCACTGCTCACTGGTCATTGGTCACTGGTCACTGGCCACATTCGGTGGTCAATGATCACTTGCCTCTGGTCACTGGTCACTGGTCACTGGTCACTGGTCACTGGTCGCTGGTTACTGGTCACTTGTCGCTGGTCGCTGGTCACTGGTCACTGGTCATATGTCGCTGGTCACTTGTCTCTGGTCACTGGTCACTGGTCGCCGGTCACTGGTCACTCGTCACTGGTCACTGGTCTCTGGTCACTGGTCACTTTCGCTGGTCAATGATCACTTGTCTCTGGTCACTGGTCACTGGTCATTGGTCACTGTTCGCTGGCCACTTTCGCTGGTCAGTGGTCACTGGTCACTGGCCACTTTCGCTGGTCAATGATCACTTGTCTCTGGTCACTGGTCACTGGTCACTGGTCACTGGTCACTGCTCACTGGTCATTGGTCCCTTGTCATTTGTCTCTGATCACTTGTCTCTGGTCACTGGTCACTGGTCACTGGTCACTGGTCACTGGTCACTGGTCTCTGTTCACGTGCCTCTGGTCACTGCTCACTGGTCATTTGTCTCTGGTCACGTGTCTCTGTTCACGTGTCTCTGGTCACTGCTCACTGGTCATTGGTCACTGGTCACTGGCCACTTTCGCTGGTCACTCGTTACTTGTCACTTTCTCTGGTCACAGGTCACTGGTGAATGGTCACTGGTAACTGGTCACAGGTCGCTGGATACTGGTCACTTGTTGCTGGTCGCTGGTCACTGTTCTCTGTTCACTGGTCACTGGTCACTGGTCATTTGTCGCTGGTCACTTGTCTCTGGTCACTGGTCACTGGTCACTGGTCACTTCCGCTGGTCACTGGTCAATTTCGCTGCTCACTGGTCACTGGTCACTGGTCACTTTCGCTGGTCACTGGTCACTGGTCACTGGTCAATGGTCACTTTCGCTGGTCAATGATCACTTGTCTCTGGTCACTGGTCACTGGTCACTGGTCACTGGTCACTGGTCACTGGTCACTTTCGCTGGTCATTGGTCACTGGTCACTGGCCACTTTCGCTGGTCACTGGTCACTGGTCACTGGTCACTGGTCACTGGTCACTGCTCACTGGTCACTGGTCACTGGTCACTGGTCACTGGTCACTGGTCACTGGTCACTGGTCTCTGTTCACGTGCCTCTGGTCACTGCTCACTGGTCATTTGTCTCTGGTCACGTGTCTCTGGTCACGTGTCTCTGGTCAATGCTCACTGATCATTGGACACTGGTCACTGGCCACTTTCGCTGGTCACTCATTACTTGTCACTTTCTCTGGTCACAGGTCACTGGTGAATGGTCACTGGTCACTGGTCACTGGTCACTGGTCACTGGTCACTGGTCGCTGATTACTGGTCACTTGTCGCTGGTCGCTGTTCACTGGTCACTGGTCACTGGTCATTTGTCGCTGGTCACTTGTCTCTGGTCACTGGTCACTGGTCACTGGTCACTGGTCACTTGTCACTGGTCACTGGTCTCTGGTCATTTGTCTCTGGACACTTGTCTCTGGTCACTGCTCACTGGTCATTGGTCACTTGTCAATTGTCTCTGGTCACTGGTCAATGGTCACTGGTCACTGGTCGCTGGTCACTGGTCACTGGTCACTGGTCACTGGTCGCTGGTTACTGGTCACTTGTCGCTGGTCGCTGGTCACTGGTCACTGGTCACTGGTCACTGGTCACTGGTCACTGGTCACTGGTCACTGGTCACTGGTCACTGGTCACTTTCGCTGGTCAATGATCACTTGTCTCTGGTCACTGGTCACTGGTCGCTGGTCACTGGTCACTGGTCACTGGTCACTGGTCGCTGGTTACTGGTCACTTGTCGCTGGTCGCTGGTCACTGGTCACTGGTCACTGGTCACTGGTCACTGGTCACTGGTCACTGGTCACTGGTCACTTTCGCTGGTCAATGATCACTTGTCTCTGGTCACTGGTCACTGGTCACTGGTCACTGGTCACTGGTCGCTGGTTACTTGTCACTTGTCGCTGGTCGCTGGTCACTGGTCACTGGTCACTGGTCCCTGGTCACTGGTCATTTGTCGCTGGTCACTGGTCTCTGGTCATTTGTCACTGTTCACTGGTCACTGGTCTCTGGTCATTTGTCTCAGTTCACTTGTCTCTGGTCACTGCTCACTGGTCATTGGTCACTGGTCACTGGCCACATTCGCTGGTCTCTGGTCACTGGTCACTGGTCACTGGTCACTGGTCACTGGTCACTGGTCACTGGCCACTGGTCACTGGTCACTGGTCACTTGTCACTGGTCACTGGTCACTTATCACTGGTCACTGGTCACTGGTCACATGTCACTGGTCACTGGTCTCTGGTCATTTGTCTCTGGACACTTGTCTCTGGTCACTGCTCACTGGTCATTTGTCACTTGTCAATTGTCTCTGGTCACTGGTCACTGGTCACTGGTCACTGGTCGCTGGTCACTGGTCACTGGTCACTGGACACTGGTCGCTGGTTACTGGTCACTTGTCGCTGGTCGCTGGTCACTGGTCACTGGTCACTGGTCACTGGTCACTGGTCACTGGTCACTGGTCACTGGTCACTGGTCACTGGTCTCTGGTCATTTGTCTCTGGACACTTGTCTCTGGTCACTGCTCACTGGTCATTGGTCACTGGTCACTGGTCACTGGTCGCTGGTTACTGGTCACTTGTCGCTGGTCGCTGGTCACTGGTCACTGGTCACTGGTCACTGGTCACTGGTCACTGGTCACTGGTCACTGGTCACTTTCGCTGGTCAATGATCACTTGTCTCTGGTCACTGGTCACTGGTCACTGGTCACTGGTCACTGGTCACTTTCGCTGGTCAATGATCACTTGTCTCTGGTCACTGGTCACTGGTCACTGGTCACTGGTCACTGGTCACTGGTCACTTTCGCTGGTCATTGGTCACTGGTCACTGGCCACTTTCGCTGGTCACTGGTCACTGGTCACTGGTCACTGGTCACTGGTCACTGGTCACTGGTCACTGGTCACTGGTCTCTGTTCACGTGCCTCTGGTCACTGCTCACTGGTCATTGGTCACTGGTCACTGGTCACTGGTCACTGGTCACTGGTCACTGGTCACTGGTCACTGGTCACTGGTCACTGGTCACTGGTCACTTTCGCTGGTCGCTGGTCACTGGTCACTGGTCACTGGTCACTGGTCACTGGTCACTGGTCACTGGTCACTGGTCATTTGTCTCTGGTCACTTGTCTCTGGTCACTCGTCACTGGTTACTGGTCACTGGTCACTGGTCACTGGTCACTGATCTCTGGTCACTTGTCTCTGGTCACTCGTCACTGGTTACTGGTCACTGGTCACTGGTCACTGGTCACTGATCTCTGGTCATTTGTCTCTGGACACTTGTCTCTGGTCACTGCTCACTGGTCATTGGTCCCTTGTCATTTGTCTCTGGTCACTTGTCTCTGGTCACTGGTCACTGGTCACTGGTCACTGGTCACTGGTCTCTGGTCATTTGTCTCTGGACACTTGTCTCTGGTCACTGCTCACTGGTCACTTGTCTCTGGTCACTGGTCACTGGTCGATGGTCACTGGTCACTGGTCACTGGTCACTGGTCGCTGGTTACTGGTCACTTGTCGCTGGTCGCTGGTCACTGGCCACTTTCGCTGGTCACTGGTCACTGGTCGCTGGCCACTTTCGCTGGTCAATGATCACTTGTCTCTGGTCACTGGTCACTGGTCACTGGTCACTGGTCACTGGTCACTGGTCACTGGTCGCTAGTCACTGGTCATTTGTCGCTGGTCACTTGTCGCTGATCACTGGTCACTGGTCACTGGTCACTGGTCACTGGTCACTGGTCACTGGTCACTGGTCACTGGTCGCTGGTTACTTGTCACTTGTCGCTGGTCGCTGGTCACTGGTCACTGGTCATTTGTCGCTGGTCACTTGTCTCTGGTCACTGGTCACGGTTCACTGGTCACGGGTCAGTGGTCACTGGTCGCTGGTTACTGGTCACTTGTCGCTGGTCGCTGGTCACTGGTCACTGGTCATATGTCGCTGGTCACTTGTCTCTGGTCACTGGTCACTGGTCGCCGGTCACTGGTCACTCGTCACTGGTCACTGGTCTCTGGTCACTGGTCACTTTCGCTGGTCACTGGTCACTGGTCACTGGTCGCTAGTCACTGGTCATTTGTCGCTGGTCACTGGTCTCTGGTCATTTGTCACTGGTCACTGTTCACTGGTCTCTGGTCATTTGTCTCTGGTCACTTGTCTCTGGTCACTGCTCACTGGTCATTGGTCACTGGTCACTGGCCACATTCGGTGGTCAATGATCACTTGCCTCTGGTCACTGGTCACTGGTCACTGGTCACTGGTCACTGGTCACTGGTCACTGGTCGCTGGTTACTGGTCACTTGTCGCTGGTCGCTGGTCACTGGTCACTGGTCATATGTCGCTGGTCACTTGTCTCTGGTCACTGGTCACTGGTCGCCGGTCACTGGTCACTCGTCACTGGTCACTGGTCTCTGGTCACTGGTCACTTTCGCTGGTCAATGATCACTTGTCTCTGGTCACTGGTCACTGGTCATTGGTCACTGTTCGCTGGCCACTTTCGCTGGTCAGTGGTCACTGGTCACTGGCCACTTTCGCTGGTCAATGATCACTTGTCTCTGGTCACTGGTCACTGGTCACTGGTCACTGGTCACTGCTCACTGGTCATTGGTCCCTTGTCATTTGTCTCTGGTCACTTGTCTCTGGTCACTGGTCACTGGTCACTGGTCACTGGTCACTGGTCTCTGGTCATTTGTCTCTGGACACTTGTCTCTGGTCACTGTTCACTGGTCACTGGTCACTGGTCACTGGTCACTTCCGCTGGTCACTGGTCAATGGTCACTGGTCAATTTCGCTGCACACTGGTCACTGGTCACTGGTCACTTGTCGCAGGTCGCTGGTCACTGGTCACTGCTCACTGGTCACTGGTCACTGGTCACTTTCGCTGGTCAATGATCACTTTTCTCTGGTCACTGGTCACTGGCCACTGGTCACTGGTCACTGGTCACTGGTCACTGGTCGCTGGTTACTGGTCACTTGTCGCTGGTCGCTGGTCACTTGTCTCTGGTCACTGCTCACTGGTCATTGGTCACTGGTCACTGGCCACTTTCGCTGGTCACTCGTTACTTGTCGCTTTCTCTGGTCACAGGTCACTGGTGAATGGTCACTGGTCAATGGTTACTGGTCACTGGTCACTGGTCGAAGATTACTGGTCACTTGTCGCTGGTCGCTGTTCACTGGTCACTGGTCACTGGTCATTTGTCGCTGGTCACTTGTCTCTGGTCACTGGTCACTGGTCACTGGTCACTGGTCACTTTCGCTGGTCATTGGTCACTGGTCACTGGCCACTTTCGCTGGTCACTGGTCACTGGTCACTGGTCACTGGTCACTGGTTACTGGTCACTGGTCACTGGTCACTGGTCACTGATCTCTGGTCACTTGTCTCTGGTCACTCGTCACTGGTTACTGGTCACTGGTCACTGGTCACTGGTCACTGATCTCTGGTCATTTGTCTCTGGACACTTGTCTCTGGTCACTGCTCACTGGTCATTGGTCCCTTGTCATTTGTCTCTGGTCACTTGTCTCTGGTCACTGGTCACTGGTCACTGGTCACTGGTCACTGGTCTCTGGTCATTTGTCTCTGGACACTTGTCTCTGGTCACTGCTCACTGGTCATTGCTCACTTGTCACTTGTCTCTGGTCACTGGTCACTGGTCGATGGTCACTGGTCACTGGTCACTGGTCACTGGTCGCTGGTTACTGGTCACTTGTCGCTGGTCGCTGGTCACTGGCCACTTTCGCTGGTCACTGGTCACTGGTCGCTGGCCACTTTCGCTGGTCAATGATCACTTGTCTCTGGTCACTGGTCACTGGTCACTGGTCACTGGTCACTGGTCACTGGTCACTGGTCACTGGTCACTGGTCGCTGGTTACTTGTCACTTGTCGCTGGTCGCTGGTCACTGGTCACTGGTCATTTGTCGCTGGTCACTTGTCTCTGGTCACTGGTCACGGTTCACTGGTCACGGGTCAGTGGTCACTGGTCGCTGGTTACTGGTCACTTGTCGCTGGTCGCTGGTCACTGGTCACTGGTCATATGTCGCTGGTCACTTGTCTCTGGTCACTGGTCACTGGTCGCCGGTCACTGGTCACTCGTCACTGGTCACTGGTCTCTGGTCACTGGTCACTTTCGCTGGTCACTGGTCACTGGTCACTGGCCACATTCGGTGGTCAATGATCACTTGCCTCTGGTCACTGGTCACTGGTCACTGGTCACTGGTCACTGGTCACTGGTCACTGGTCACTGGTCACTGGTCACTGGTCACTGGTCACTGGTCACTGGTCGCTAGTCACTGGTCATTTGTCGCTGGTCACTTGTCGCTGATCACTGGTCACTGGTCACTGGTCACTGGTCACTGGTCACTGGTCACTGGTCACTGGTCACTGGTCGCTGGTTACTTGTCACTTGTCGCTGGTCGCTGGTCACTGGTCACTGGTCATTTGTCGCTGGTTACTTGTCTCTGGTCACTGGTCACGGTTCACTGGTCACGGGTCAGTGGTCACTGGTCGCTGGTTACTGGTCACTTGTCGCTGGTCGCTGGTCACTGGTCACTGGTCATATGTCGCTGGTCACTTGTCTCTGGTCACTGGTCACTGGTCGCTGGTTACTGGTCACTTGTCGCTGGTCGCTGGTCACTGGTCACTGGTCACTGGTCACTGGTCACTGGTCACTGGTCACTGGTCACTGGTCACTGGTCATTTGTCTCTGGTCACTTGTCTCTGGTCACTCGTCACTGGTTACTGGTCACTGGTCACTGGTCAATGGTCACTGGTCTCTGGTCATTTGTCTCTGGACAGTTGTCTCTGGTCACTGCTCACTGGTCATTGGTCCCTTGTCATTTGTCTCTGGTCACTTGTCTCTGGTCACTGGTCACTGGTCACTGGTCACTGGTCACTGGTCTCTGGTCATTTGTCTCTGGACACTTGTCTCTGGTCACTGCTCACTGGTCATTGCTCACTTGTCACTTGTCTCTGGTCACTGGTCACTGGTCGATGGTCACTGGTCACTGGTCACTGGTCACTGGTCGCTGGTTACTTGTCACTTGTCGCTGGTCGCTGGTCACTGGCCACTTTCGCTGGTCACTGGTCACTGGTCGCTGGCCACTGGTCACTGGTCATTTGTCGCTGGTCACTTGTCTCTGGTCACTGGTCATGGTTCACTGGTCACGGGTCAGTGGTCACTGGTCACTGGTCACTGGTCTCTGGTCATTTGTCACTGGTCACTGTTCACTGGTCTCTGGTCATTTGTCTCTGGTCACTTGTCTCTGGTCACTGCTCACTGGTCATTGGTCACTGGTCACTGGCCACATTCGGTGGTCAATGATCACTTGCCTCTGGTCACTGGTCACTGGTCACTGGTCACTGGTCACTTTCGCTGGTCAATGATCACTTGTCTCTGGTCACTGGTCACTGGTCACTGGTCACTGGTCACTTGTCACTGGTCACTGGTCTCTGGTCATTTGTCTCTGGACACTTGTCTCTGGTCACTGCTCACTGGTCATTGGTCACTTGTCAATTGTCTCTGGTCACTGGTCACTGGTCACTGGTCACTGGTCGCTGGTCACTGGTCACTGGTCGCTGGTTACTGGTCACTTGTCGCTGGTCGCTGGTCACTGGTCACTGGTCACTGGTCACTGGTCACTGGTCACTGGTCACCGGTCACTGGTCACTGGTCACTTTCGCTGGTCAATGATCACTTGTCTCTGGTCACTGGTCACTGGTCACTGGTCACTGGTCACTGGTCGCTGGTTACTTGTCACTTGTCGCTGGTCGCTGGTCACTGGTCACTGGTCACTGGTCCCTGGTCACTGGTCATTTGTCGCTGGTCACTGGTCTCTGGTCATTTGTCACTGTTCACTGGTCACTGGTCTCTGGTCATTTGTCTCAGTTCACTTGTCTCTGGTCACTGCTCACTGGTCATTGGTCACTGGTCACTGGCCACATTCGCTGGTCTCTGGTCACTGGTCACTGGTCACTGGTCACTGGTCACTGGTCACTGGTCACTGGTCACTGGTCACTGGTCACTGGTCACTGGTCACTGGTCACTGGTCACTTATCACTGGTCACTGGTCACTGGTCACTTGTCACTGGTCACTGGTCTCTGGTCATTTGTCTCTGGACACTTGTCTCTGGTCACTGCTCACTGGTCATTGGTCACTTGTCAATTGTCTCTGGTCACTGGTCACTGGTCACTGGTCACTGGTCGCTGGTCACTGGTCACTGGTCACTTGTCACTGGTCGCTGGTTACTGGTCACTTGTCGCTGGTCGCTGGTCACTGGTCACTGGTCACTGGTCACTGGTCACTGGTCACTGGTCACTGGTCACTGGTCACTGGTCACTGGTCTCTGGTCATTTGTCTGTGGACACTTGTCTCTGGTCACTGCTCACTGGTCATTGGTCACTGGTCACTGGTCACTGGTCGCTGGTTACTGGTCACTTGTCGCTGGTCGCTGGTCACTGGTCACTGGTCACTGGTCACTGGTCACTGGTCACTGGTCACTGGTCACTGGTCACTTTCGCTGGTCAATGATCACTTGTCTCTGGTCACTGGTCACTGGTCACTGGTCACTGGTCACTTTCGCTGGTCAATGATCACTTGTCTCTGGTCACTGGTCACTGGTCACTGGTCACTGGTCACTGGTCACTGGTCACATTCGCTGGTCATTGGTCACTGGTCACTGGCCACTTTCGCTGGTCACTGGTCACTGGTCACTGGTCACTGGTCACTGGTCACTGGTCACTGGTCACTGGTCTCTGTTCACGTGCCTCTGGTCACTGCTCACTGGTCATTGGTCACTGGTCACTGGTCACTGGTCACTGGTCACTGGTCACTGGTCACTGGTCACTGGTCACTGGTCACTGGTCACTGGTCACTTTCGCTGGTCAATGATCACTTGTCTCTGGTCACTGGTCACTGGCCACTGGTCACTGGTCACTGGTCACTGGTCACTGGTCACTGGTCTCTGGTCATTTGTCTCTGGACACTTGTCTCTGGTCACTGCTCACTGGTCACTGGTCACTGGTCACTGGTCACTGGTCACTGGTCACTGGTCACTGGTCGCTGGTTACTGGTCACTTGTCGCTGGTCACTGGTCACTGGTCACTGGTCACTGGTCACTGGTCACTGGTCACTGGTCACTGGTCACTGGTCACTGGTCACTGGTCACTGGTCATTTGTCTCTGGTCACTTGTCTCTGGTCACTCGTCACTGGTTACTGGTCACTGGTCACTGGTCACTGGTCACTGATCTCTGGTCACTTGTCTCTGGTCACTCGTCACTGGTTACTGGTCACTGGTCACTGGTCACTGGTCACTGATCTCTGGTCATTTGTCTCTGGACACTTGTCTCTGGTCACTGCTCACTGGTCATTGGTCCCTTGTCATTTGTCTCTGGTCACTTGTCTCTGGTCACTGGTCACTGGTCACTGGTCACTGGTCACTGGTCTCTGGTCATTTGTCTCTGGACACTTGTCTCTGGTCACTGCTCACTGGTCATTGCTCACTTGTCACTTGTCTCTGGTCACTGGTCACTGGTCGATGGTCACTGGTCACTGGTCACTGGTCACTTGTCGCTGGTTACTGGTCACTTGTCGCTGGTCGCTGGTCACTGGCCACTTTCGCTGGTCACTGGTCACTGGTCGCTGGCCACTTTGGCTGGTCAATGATCACTTGTCTCTGGTCACTGGTCACTGGTCACTGGTCACTGGTCACTGGTCACTGGTCACTGGTCACTGGTCGCTAGTCACTGGTCATTTGTCGCTGGTCACTTGTCGCTGATCACTGGTCACTGGTCACTGGTCACTGGTCACTGGTCACTGGTCACTGGTCACTGGTCACTGGTCACTGGTCACTGGTCGCTAGTCACTGGTCATTTGTCGCTGGTCACTTGTCGCTGATCACTGGTCACTGGTCACTGGTCACTGGTCACTGGTCACTGGTCACTGGTCACTGGTCACTGGTCACTGGTCACTGGTCACTGGTCACTGGTCGCTGGTTACTTGTCACTTGTCGCTGGTCGCTGGTCACTGGTCACTGGTCATTTGTCGCTGGTCACTTGTCTCTGGTCACTGGTCACGGTTCACTGGTCACGGGTCAGTGGTCACTGGTCACTGGTCACTGGTCTCTGGTCATTTGTCACTGGTCACTGTTCACTGGTCTCTGGTCATTTGTCTCTGGTCACTTGTCTCTGGTCACTGCTCACTGGTCATTGGTCACTGGTCACTGGCCACATTCGGTGGTCAATGATCACTTGCCTCTGGTCACTGGTCACTGGTCACTGGTCACTGGTCACTGGTCACTGGTCACTGGTCGCTGGTTACTGGTCACTTGTCGCTGGTCGCTGGTCACTGGTCACTGGTCATATGTCGCTGGTCACTTGTCTCTGGTCACTGGTCACTGGTCGCCGGTCACTGGTCACTCGTCACTGGTCACTGGTCTCTGGTCACTGGACACTTTCGCTGGTCAATGATCACTTGTCTCTGGTCACTGGTCACTGGTCATTGGTCACTGTTCGCTGGCCACTTTCGCTGGTCAGTGGTCACTGGTCACTGGCCACTTTCGCTGGTCAATGATCACTTGTCTCTGGTCACTGGTCACTGGTCACTGGTCACTGGTCACTGCTCACTGGTCATTGGTCCCTTGTCATTTGTCTCTGGTCACTTGTCTCTGGTCACTGGTCACTGGTCACTGGTCACTGGTCACTGGTCACTGGTCTCTGTTCACGTGCCTCTGGTCACTGCTCACTGGTCATTTGTCTCTGGTCACGTGTCTCTGTTCACATGTCTCTGGTCACTGCTCACTGGTCATTGGTCACTGGTCACTGGCCACTTTCGCTGGTCACTCGTTACTTGTCACTTTCTCTGGTCACAGGTCACTGGTGAATGGTCACTGGTAACTGGTCACAGGTCGCTGGATACTGGTCACTTGTTGCTGGTCGCTGGTCACTGTTCTCTGTTCACTGGTCACTGGTCACTGGTCATTTGTCGCTGGTCACTTGTCTCTGGTCACTGGTCACTGGTCACTGGTCACTTCCGCTGGTCACTGGTCAATTTCGCTGCTCACTGGTCACTGGTCACTGGTCACTTTCGCTGGTCACTGGTCACTGGTCACTGGTCAATGGTCACTTTCGCTGGTCAATGATCACTTGTCTCTGGTCACTGGTCACTGGTCACTGGTCACTGGTCACTGGTCACTGGTCACTTTCGCTGGTCATTGGTCACTGGTCACTGGCCACTTTCGCTGGTCACTGGTCACTGGTCACTGGTCACTGGTCACTGGTCACTGCTCACTGGTCACTGGTCACTGGTCACTGGTCACTGGTCACTGGTCACTGGTCACTGGTCACTGGTCTCTGTTCACGTGCCTCTGGTCACTGCTCACTGGTCATTTGTCTCTGGTCACGTGTCTCTGGTCACGTGTCTCTGGTCAATGCTCACTGATCATTGGACACTGGTCACTGGCCACTTTCGCTGGTCACTCATTACTTGTCACTTTCTCTGGTCACAGGTCACTGGTGAATGGTCACTGGTCACTGGTCACTGGTCACTGGTCACTGGTCACTGGTCGCTGATTACTGGTCACTTGTCGCTGGTCGCTGTTCACTGGTCACTGGTCACTGGTCATTTGTCGCTGGTCACTTGTCTCTGGTCACTGGTCACTGGTCACTGGTCACTGGTCACTTGTCACTGGTCACTGGTCTCTGGTCATTTGTCTCTGGACACTTGTCTCTGGTCACTGCTCACTGGTCATTGGTCACTTGTCAATTGTCTCTGGTCACTGGTCAATGGTCACTGGTCACTGGTCGCTGGTCACTGGTCACTGGTCACTGGTCACTGGTCGCTGGTTACTGGTCACTTGTCGCTGGTCGCTGGTCACTGGTCACTGGTCACTGGTCACTGGTCACTGGTCACTGGTCACTGGTCACTGGTCACTGGTCACTGGTCACTTTCGCTGGTCAATGATCACTTGTCTCTGGTCACTGGTCACTGGTCACTGGTCACTGGTCACTTGTCACTGGTCACTGGTCTCTGGTCATTTGTCTCTGGACACTTGTCTCTGGTCACTGCTCACTGGTCATTGGTCACTTGTCAATTGTCTCTGGTCACTGGTCACTGGTCACTGGTCACTGGTCGCTGGTCACTGGTCACTGGTCACTGGTCACTGGTCGCTGGTTACTGGTCACTTGTCGCTGGTCGCTGGTCACTGGTCACTGGTCACTGGTCACTGGTCACTGGTCACTGGTCACTGGTCACTGGTCACTGGTCACTGGTCACTTTCGCTGGTCAATGATCACTTGTCTCTGGTCACTGGTCACTGGTCACTGGTCACTGGTCACTGGTCGCTGGTTACTTGTCACTTGTCGCTGGTCGCTGGTCACTGGTCACTGGTCACTGGTCCCTGGTCACTGGTCATTTGTCGCTGGTCACTGGTCTCTGGTCATTTGTCACTGTTCACTGGTCACTGGTCTCTGGTCATTTGTCTCAGTTCACTTGTCTCTGGTCACTGCTCACTGGTCATTGGTCACTGGTCACTGGCCACATTCGCTGGTCTCTGGTCACTGGTCACTGGTCACTGGTCACTGGTCACTGCTCACTGGTCACTGGTCACTGGTCACTGGTCACTGGTCACTGGTCACTGGTCACTGGTCACTTATCACTGGTCACTGGGCACTGGTCACTTGTCACTGGTCACTGGTCTCTGGTCATTTGTCTCTGGACACTTGTCTCTGGTCACTGCTCACTGGTCATTTGTCACTTGTCAATTGTCTCTGGTCACTGGTCACTGGTCACTGGTCACTGGTCGCTGGTCACTGGTCACTGGTCACTGGACACTGGTCGCTGGTTACTGGTCACTTGTCGCTGGTCGCTGGTCACTGGTCACTGGTCACTGGTCACTGGTCACTGGTCACTGGTCACTGGTCACTGGTCACTGGTCACTGGTCTCTGGTCATTTGTCTCTGGACACTTGTCTCTGGTCACTGCTCACTGGTCATTGGTCACTGGTCACTGGTCACTGGTCGCTGGTTACTGGTCACTTGTCGCTGGTCGCTGGTCACTGGTCACTGGTCACTGGTCACTGGTCACTGGTCACTGGTCACTGGTCACTGGTCACTGGTCACTGGTCACTGGTCACTTTCGCTGGTCAATGATCACTTGTCTCTGGTCACTGGTCACTGGTCACTGGTCACTGGTCACTGGTCACTTTCGCTGGTCAATGATCACTTGTCTCTGGTCACTGGTCACTGGTCACTGGTCACTGGTCACTGGTCACTGGTCACTTTCGCTGGTCATTGGTCACTGGTCACTGGCCACTTTCGCTGGTCACTGGTCACTGGTCACTGGTCACTGGTCACTGGTCACTGGTCACTGGTCACTGGTCACTGGTCTCTGTTCACGTGCCTCTGGTCACTGCTCACTGGTCATTGGTCACTGGTCACTGGTCACTGGTCACTGGTCACTGGTCACTGGTCACTGGTCACTGGTCACTGGTCACTGGTCACTGGTCACTTTCGCTGGTCGCTGGTCACTGGTCACTGGTCACTGGTCACTGGTCACTGGTCACTGGTCACTGGTCACTGGTCATTTGTCTCTGGTCACTTGTCTCTGGTCACTCGTCACTGGTTACTGGTCACTGGTCACTGGTCACTGGTCACTGATCTCTGGTCACTTGTCTCTGGTCACTCGTCACTGGTTACTGGTCACTGGTCACTGGTCACTGGTCACTGATCTCTGGTCATTTGTCTCTGGACACTTGTCTCTGGTCACTGCTCACTGGTCATTGGTCCCTTGTCATTTGTCTCTGGTCACTTGTCTCTGGTCACTGGTCACTGGTCACTGGTCTCTGGTCATTTGTCTCTGGACACTTGTATCTGGTCACTGCTCACTGGTCACTTGTCTCTGGTCACTGGTCACTGGTCGATGGTCACTGGTCACTGGTCACTGGTCACTGGTCGCTGGTTACTGGTCACTTGTCGCTGGTCGCTGGTCACTGGCCACTTTCGCTGGTCACTGGTCACTGGTCGCTGGCCACTTTCGCTGGTCAATGATCACTTGTCTCTGGTCACTGGTCACTGGTCACTGGTCACTGGTCACTGGTCACTGGTCACTGGTCGCTAGTCACTGGTCATTTGTCGCTGGTCACTTGTCGCTGATCACTGGTCACTGGTCACTGGTCACTGGTCACTGGTCACTGGTCACTGGTCACTGGTCACTGGTCGCTGGTTACTTGTCACTTGTCGCTGGTCGCTGGTCACTGGTCACTGGTCATTTGTCGCTGGTCACTTGTCTCTGGTCACTGGTCACGGTTCACTGGTCACGGGTCAGTGGTCACTGGTCGCTGGTTACTGGTCACTTGTCGCTGGTCGCTGGTCACTGGTCACTGGTCATATGTCGCTGGTCACTTGTCTCTGGTCACTGGTCACTGGTCGCCGGTCACTGGTCACTCGTCACTGGTCACTGGTCTCTGGTCACTGGTCACTTTCGCTGGTCACTGGTCACTGGTCACTGGTCGCTAGTCACTGGTCATTTGTCGCTGGTCACTGGTCTCTGGTCATTTGTCACTGGTCACTGTTCACTGGTCTCTGGTCATTTGTCTCTGGTCACTTGTCTCTGGTCACTGCTCACTGGTCATTGGTCACTGGTCACTGGCCACATTCGGTGGTCAATGATCACTTGCCTCTGGTCACTGGTCACTGGTCACTGGTCACTGGTCACTGGTCACTGGTCACTGGTCACTGGTCGCTGGTTACTGGTCACTTGTCGCTGGTCGCTGGTCACTGGTCACTGGTCATATGTCGCTGGTCACTTGTCTCTGGTCACTGGTCACTGGTCGCCGGTCACTGGTCACTCGTCACTGGTCACTGGTCTCTGGTCACTGGTCACTTTCGCTGGTCAATGATCACTTGTCTCTGGTCACTGGTCACTGGTCATTGGTCACTGTTCGCTGGCCACTTTCGCTGGTCAGTGGTCACTGGTCACTGGCCACTTTCGCTGGTCAATGATCACTTGTCTCTGGTCACTGGTCACTGGTCACTGGTCACTGGTCACTGCTCACTGGTCATTGGTCCCTTGTCATTTGTCTCTGGTCACTTGTCTCTGGTCACTGGTCACTGGTCACTGGTCACTGGTCACTGGTCTCTGGTCATTTGTCTCTGGACACTTGTCTCTGGTCACTGTTCACTGGTCACTGGTCACTGGTCACTGGTCACTTCCGCTGGTCACTGGTCAATGGTCACTGGTCAATTTCGCTGCACACTGGTCACTGGTCACTGGTCACTTGTCGCAGGTCGCTGGTCACTGGTCACTGCTCACTGGTCACTGGTCACTGGTCACTTTCGCTGGTCAATGATCACTTTTCTCTGGTCACTGGTCACTGGCCACTGGTCACTGGTCACTGGTCACTGGTCACTGGTCGCTGGTTACTGGTCACTTGTCGCTGGTCGCTGGTCACTTGTCTCTGGTCACTGCTCACTGGTCATTGGTCACTGGTCACTGGCCACTTTCGTTGGTCACTCGTTACTTGTCGCTTTCTCTGGTCACAGGTCACTGGTGAATGGTCACTGGTCAATGGTTACTGGTCACTGGTCACTGGTCGAAGATTACTGGTCACTTGTCGCTGGTCGCTGTTCACTGGTCACTGGTCACTGGTCATTTGTCGCTGGTCACTTGTCTCTGGTCACTGGTCACTGGTCACTGGTCACTGGTCACTTTCGCTGGTCATTGGTCACTGGTCACTGGCCACTTTCGCTGGTCACTGGTCACTGGTCACTGGTCACTGGTCACTGGTTACTGGTCACTGGTCACTGGTCACTGGTCACTGATCTCTGGTCACTTGTCTCTGGTCACTCGTCACTGGTTACTGGTCACTGGTCACTGGTCACTGGTCACTGATCTCTGGTCATTTGTCTCTGGACACTTGTCTCTGGTCACTGCTCACTGGTCATTGGTCCCTTGTCATTTGTCTCTGGTCACTTGTCTCTGGTCACTGGTCACTGGTCACTGGTCACTGGTCACTGGTCACTGGTCTCTGGTCATTTGTCTCTGGACACTTGTCTCTGGTCACTGCTCACTGGTCATTGCTCACTTGTCACTTGTCTCTGGTCACTGGTCACTGGTCGATGGTCACTGGTCACTGGTCACTGGTCACTGGTCGCTGGTTACTGGTCACTTGTCGCTGGTCGCTGGTCACTGGCCACTTTCGCTGGTCACTGGTCACTGGTCGCTGGCCACTTTCGCTGGTCAATGATCACTTGTCTCTGGTCACTGGTCACTGGTCACTGGTCACTGGTCACTGGTCACTGGTCACTGGTCGCTGGTTACTTGTCACTTGTCGCTGGTCGCTGGTCACTGGTCACTGGTCATTTGTCGCTGGTCACTTGTCTCTGGTCACTGGTCACGGTTCACTGGTCACGGGTCAGTGGTCACTGGTCGCTGGTTACTGGTCACTTGTCGCTGGTCGCTGGTCACTGGTCACTGGTCATATGTCGCTGGTCACTTGTCTCTGGTCACTGGTCACTGGTCGCCGGTCACTGGTCACTCGTCACTGGTCACTGGTCTCTGGTCACTGGTCACTTTCGCTGGTCACTGGTCACTGGTCACTGGCCACATTCGGTGGTCAATGATCACTTGCCTCTGGTCACTGGTCACTGGTCACTGGTCACTGGTCACTGGTCACTGGTCACTGGTCACTGGTCACTGGTCACTGGTCTCTGGTCATTTGTCTTTCGACACTTGTCTCTGGTCACTGCTCACTGGTCATTGCTCACTTGTCACTTGTCTCTGGTCACTGGTCACTGGTCGATGGTCACTGGTCACTGGTCACTGGTCACTGGTCGCTGGTTACTGGTCACTTGTCGCTGGTCGCTGGTCACTGGCCACTTTCGCTGGTCACTGGTCACTGGTCGCTGGCCACTTTCGCTGGTCAATGATCACTTGTCTCTGGTCACTGGTCACTGGTCACTGGTCACTGGTCACTGGTCACTGGTCACTGGTCACTGGTCACTGGTCGCTAGTCACTGGTCATTTGTCGCTGGTCACTTGTCGCTGATCACTGGTCACTGGTCACTGGTCACTGGTCACTGGTCACTGGTCACTGGTCACTGGTCACTGGTCGCTGGTTACTTGTCACTTGTCGCTGGTCGCTGGTCACTGGTCACTGGTCATTTGTCGCTGGTCACTTGTCTCTGGTCACTGGTCACGGTTCAGTGGTCACGTGTCAGTGGTCACTGGTCGCTGGTTACTGGTCACTTGTCGCTGGTCGCTGGTCACTGGTCACTGGTCATATGTCGCTGGTCACTTGTCTCTGGTCACTGGTCACTGGTCGCCGGTCACTGGTCACTCGTCACTGGTCACTGGTCTCTGGTCACTGGTCACTTTCGCTGGTCACTGGTCACTGGTCACTGGCCACATTCGGTGGTCAATGATCACTTGCCTCTGGTCACTGGTCACTGGTCACTGGTCACTGGTCACTGGTCACTGGTCACTGGTCGCTGGCCACTTTCGCTGGTCAATGATCACTTGTCTCTGGTCACTGGTCACTGGTCACTGGTCACTGGTCACTGGTCACTGGTCACTGGTCGCTGGTTACTTGTCACTTGTCGCTGGTCATTGGTCACTGGTCACTGGCCACTTTCGCTGGTCACTGGTCACTGGTCACTGGTCACTGGTCACTGGTTACTGGTCACTGGTCACTGGTCACTGGTCACTGATCTCTGGTCACTTGTCTCTGGTCACTCGTCACTGGTTACTGGTCACTGGTCACTGGTCACTGGTCACTGATCTCTGGTCATTTGTCTCTGGACACTTGTCTCTGGTCACTGCTCACTGGTCATTGGTCCCTTGTCATTTGTCTCTGGTCACTTGTCTCTGGTCACTGGTCACTGGTCACTGGTCACTGGTCACTGGTCACTGGTCTCTGGTCATTTGTCTCTGGACACTTGTCTCTGGTCACTGCTCACTGGTCATTGCTCACTTGTCACTTGTCTCTGGTCACTGGTCACTGGTCGATGGTCACTGGTCACTGGTCACTGGTCACTGGTCGCTGGTTACTGGTCACTTGTCGCTGGTCGCTGGTCACTGGCCACTTTCGCTGGTCACTGGTCACTGGTCGCTGGCCACTTTCGCTGGTCAATGATCACTTGTCTCTGGTCACTGGTCACTGGTCACTGGTCACTGGTCACTGGTCACTGGTCACTGGTCGCTGGTTACTTGTCACTTGTCGCTGGTCGCTGGTCACTGGTCACTGGTCATTTGTCGCTGGTCACTTGTCTCTGGTCACTGGTCACGGTTCACTGGTCACGGGTCAGTGGTCACTGGTCGCTGGTTACTGGTCACTTGTCGCTGGTCGCTGGTCACTGGTCACTGGTCATATGTCGCTGGTCACTTGTCTCTGGTCACTGGTCACTGGTCGCCGGTCACTGGTCACTCGTCACTGGTCACTGGTCTCTGGTCACTGGTCACTTTCGCTGGTCACTGGTCACTGGTCACTGGCCACATTCGGTGGTCAATGATCACTTGCCTCTGGTCACTGGTCACTGGTCACTGGTCACTGGTCACTGGTCACTGGTCACTGGTCACTGGTCACTGGTCACTGGTCTCTGGTCATTTGTCTTTCGACACTTGTCTCTGGTCACTGCTCACTGGTCATTGCTCACTTGTCACTTGTCTCTGGTCACTGGTCACTGGTCGATGGTCACTGGTCACTGGTCACTGGTCACTGGTCGCTGGTTACTGGTCACTTGTCGCTGGTCGCTGGTCACTGGCCACTTTCGCTGGTCACTGGTCACTGGTCGCTGGCCACTTTCGCTGGTCAATGATCACTTGTCTCTGGTCACTGGTCACTGGTCACTGGTCACTGGTCACTGGTCACTGGTCACTGGTCACTGGTCGCTAGTCACTGGTCATTTGTCGCTGGTCACTTGTCGCTGATCACTGGTCACTGGTCACTGGTCACTGGTCACTGGTCACTGGTCACTGGTCACTGGTCACTGGTCGCTGGTTACTTGTCACTTGTCGCTGGTCGCTGGTCACTGGTCACTGGTCATTTGTCGCTGGTCACTTGTCTCTGGTCACTGGTCACGGTTCAGTGGTCACGTGTCAGTGGTCACTGGTCGCTGGTTACTGGTCACTTGTCGCTGGTCGCTGGTCACTGGTCACTGGTCATATGTCGCTGGTCACTTGTCTCTGGTCACTGGTCACTGGTCGCCGGTCACTGGTCACTCGTCACTGGTCACTGGTCTCTGGTCACTGGTCACTTTCGCTGGTCACTGGTCACTGGTCACTGGCCACATTCGGTGGTCAATGATCACTTGCCTCTGGTCACTGGTCACTGGTCACTGGTCACTGGTCACTGGTCACTGGTCACTGGTCACTGGTCACTGGTCACTGGTCACTGGTCACTGGTCACTGGTCGCTAGTCACTGGTCATTTGTCGCTGGTCACTTGTCGCTGATCACTGGTCACTGGTCACTGGTCACTGGTCACTGGTCACTGGTCACTGGTCACTGGTCACTGGTCGCTGGTTACTTGTCACTTGTCGCTGGTCGCTGGTCACTGGTCACTGGTCATTTGTCGCTGGTCACTTGTCTCTGGTCACTGGTCACGGTTCACTGGTCACGGGTCAGTGGTCACTGGTCGCTGGTTACTGGTCACTTGTCGCTGGTCGCTGGTCACTGGTCACTGGTCATATGTCGCTGGTCACTTGTCTCTGGTCACTGGTCACTGGTCGCCGGTCACTGGTCACTGGTCACTGGTCACTGGTCGCTAGTCACTGGTCATTTGTCGCTGGTCACTGGTCTCTGGTCATTTGTCACTGGTCACTGTTCACTGGTCTCTGGTCATTTGTCTCTGGTCACTTGTCTCTGGTCACTGCTCACTGGTCATTGGTCACTGGTCACTGGCCACATTCGGTGGTCAATGATCACTTGCCTCTGGTCACTGGTCACTGGTCACTGGTCACTGGTCACTGGTCACTGGTCACTGGTCGCTGGTTATTGGTCACTTGTCGCTGGTCGCTGGTCACTGGTCACTGGTCATATGTCGCTGGTCACTTGTCTCTGGTCACTGGTCACTGGTCGCCGGTCACTGGTCACTCGTCACTGGTCACTGGTCTCTGGTCACTGGTCACTTTCGCTGGTCAATGATCACTTGTCTCTGGTCACTGGTCACTGGTCATTGGTCACTGTTCGCTGGCCACTTTCGCTGGTCAGTGGTCACTGGTCACTGGCCACTTTCGCTGGTCAATGATCACTTGTCTCTGGTCACTGGTCACTGGTCACTGGTCACTGGTCACTGCTCACTGGTCATTGGTCCCTTGTCATTTGTCTCTGGTCACTTGTCTCTGGTCACTGGTCACTGGTCACTGGTCACTGGTCACTGGTCGCTGGTTTCTGGTCACTTGTCGCTGGTCGCTGGTCACTGGTCACTGGCCACTTTCGCTGGTCAATGATCACTTGTCTCTGGTCACTGGTCACTGGTCACTGGTCACTGGTCACTGGTCACTGCTCACTGGTCATTGGTCCCTTGTCATTTGTCTCTGGTCACTTGTCTCTGGTCACTGGTCACTGGTCAATGGTCACTGGTCACTGGTCTCTGGTCATTTGTCTCTGGACACTTGTCTCTGGTCACTGTTCACTGGTCACTGGTCACTGGTCACTGGTCACTTCCGCTGGTCACTGGTCAATGGTCACTGGTCAATTTCGCTGCACACTGGTCACTGGTCACTGGTCACTTGTCGCAGGTCGCTGGTCACTGGTCACTGCTCACTGGTCACTGGTCACTGGTCACTTTCGCTGGTCAATGATCACTTTTCTCTGGTCACTGGTCACTGGCCACTGGTCACTGGTCACTGGTCACTGGTCACTGGTCGCTGGTTACTGGTCACTTGTCGCTGGTCGCTGGTCACTTGTCTCTGGTCACTGCTCACTGGTCATTGGTCACTGGTCACTGGCCACTTTCGCTGGTCACTCGTTACTTGTCGCTTTCTCTGGTCACAGGTCACTGGTGAATGGTCACTGGTCAATGGTTACTGGTCACTGGTCACTGGTCGAAGATTACTGGTCACTTGTCGCTGGTCGCTGTTCACTGGTCACTGGTCACTGGTCATTTGTCGCTGGTCACTTGTCTCTGGTCACTGGTCACTGGTCACTGGTCACTGGTCACTTTCGCTGGTCATTGGTCACTGGTCACTGGCCACTTTCGCTGGTCACTGGTCACTGGTCACTGGTCACTGGTCACTGGTCACTGCTCACTGGTCACTGGTCACTGGTCACTGGTCACTGGTCACTGGTCACTGGTCTCTGTTCTCGTGCCTCTGGTCACTGCTCACTGGTCATTTGTCTCTGGTCACGTGTCTCTGTTCACGTGTCTCTGGTCACTGCTCACTGGTCATTGGTCACTGGTCACTGGCCACTTTCGCTGGTCACTCGTTACTTGTCACTTTCTCTGGTCACAGGTCACTGGTGAATGGTCACTGGTCACTGGTCACAGGTCGCTGGATACTGGTCACTTGTTGCTGGTCGCTGGTCACTGTTCTCTGTTCACTGGTCACTGGTCACTGGTCATTTGTCGCTGGTCACTTGTCTCTGGTCACTGGTCACTGGTCACTGGTCACTGGTCACTTGTCACTGGTCACTGGTCACTGGTCACTTCCGCTGGTCACTGGCCACTTTCGCTGGTCACTGGTCACTGGTCGCTGGCCACTTTCGCTGGTCAATGATCACTTGTCTCTGGTCACTGGTCACTGGTCACTGGTCACTGGTCACTGGTCACTGGTCACTGGTCACTGGTCACTGGTCACTGGTCACTGGTCGCTAGTCACTGGTCATTTGTCGCTGGTCACTTGTCGCTGATCACTGGTCACTGGTCACTGGTCACTGGTCACTGGTCACTGGTCACTGGTCGCTAGTCACTGGTCATTTGTCGCTCGTCACTTGTCGCTGATCACTGGTCACTGGTCACTGGTCACTGGTCACTGGTCACTGGTCACTGGTCACTGGTCGCTGGTTACTTGTCACTTGTCGCTGGTCGCTGGTCACTGGTCACTGGTCATTTGTCGACGGTCACTTGTCTCTGGTCACTGGTCACGGTTCACTGGTCACGGGTCAGTGGTCACTGGTCACTGGTCACTGGTCTCTGGTCATTTGTCACTGGTCACTGTTCACTGGTCTCTGGTCATTTGTCTCTGGTCACTTGTCTCTGGTCACTGCTCACTGGTCATTGGTCACTGGTCACTGGCCACATTCGGTGGTCAATGATCACTTGCCTCTGGTCACTGGTCACTGGTCACTGGTCACTGGTCACTGGTCACTGGTCACTGGTCACTGGTCACTGGTCGCTGGTTACTGGTCACTTGTCGCTGGTCGCTGGTCACTGGTCACTGGTCATATGTCGCTGGTCACTTGTCTCTGGTCACTGGTCACTGGTCGCCGGTCGCTGGTAACTCGTCACTGGTCACTGGTCTCTGGTCACTGGTCACTTTCGCTGGTCAATGATCACTTGTCTCTGGTCACTGGTCACTGGTCATTGGTCACTGTTCGCTGGCCACTTTCGCTGGTCAGTGGTCACTGGTCACTGGCCACTTTCGCTGGTCAATGATCACTTGTCTCTGGTCACTGGTCACTGGTCACTGGTCACTGGTCACTGCTCACTGGTCATTGGTCCCTTGTCATTTGTCTCTGGTCACTTGTCTCTGGTCACTGGTCACTGGTCACTGGTCACTGGTCACTGGTCACTGGTCTCTGTTCACGTGCCTCTGGTCACTGCGCACTGGTCATTTGTCTCTGGTCACGTGTCTCTGTTCACGTGTCTCTGGTCACTGCTCACTGGTCATTGGTCACTGGTCACTGGCCACTTTCGCTGGTCACTCGTTACTTGTCACTTTCTCTGGTCACAGGTCACTGGTGAATGGTCACTGGTAACTGGTCACAGGTCGCTGGATACTGGTCACTTGTTGCTGGTCGCTGGTCACTGTTCTCTGTTCACTGGTCACTGGTCACTGGTCATTTGTCGCTGGTCACTTGTCTCTGGTCACTGGTCACTGGTCACTGGTCACTGGTCACTTGTCACTGGTCACTGGTCACTGGTCACTTCCGCTGGTCACTGGTCACTGGTCATGGGTCACTTTCGCTGGTAAATGGTCACTGGTCACTGGTCACTGGTCACTGGTCACTGGTCACTTCCGCTGGTCACTGGTCAATTTCGCTGCTCACTGGTCACTGGTCACTGGTCACTTTCGCTGGTCACTGGTCAATGGTCACTTTCGCTGGTCAATGATCACTTGTCTCTGGTCACTGGTCACTGGTCACTGGTCACTGGTCACTGGTCACTGGTCACTGGTCACTTTCGCTGGTCATTGGTCACTGGTCACTGGCCACTTTCGCTGGTCACTGGTCACTGGTCACTGGTCACTGGTCACTGGTCACTGCTCACTGGTCACTGGTCACTGGTCACTGGTCACTGGTCACTGGTCACTGGTCACTGGTCTCTGTTCACGTGCCTCTGGTCACTGCTCACTGGTCATTTGTCTTTGGTCACGTGTCTCTGGTCACGTGTCTCTGGTCAATGCTCACTGATCATTGGACACTGGTCACTGGCCACTTTCGCTGGTCACTCATTACTTGTCACTTTCTCTGGTCACAGGTCACTGGTGAATGGTCACTGGTCACTGGTCACTGGTCACTGGTCACTGGTCACTGGTCGCTGATTACTGGTCACTTGTCGCTGGTCGCTGTTCACTGGTCACTGGTCACTGGTCATTTGTCGCTGGTCACTGGTCACTGGTCACTGGTCACTGGTCGCTGGTTACAGGTCACTTGTCGCTGGTCGCTGGTCACTGGTCACTGGTCACTGGTCACTGGTCACTGGTCACTGGTCACTGGTCACTGGTCACTGGTCACTGGTCACTTTCGCTGGTCAATGATCACTTGTCTCTGGTCACTGGTCACTGGTCACTGGTCACTGGTCACTTGTCACTGGTCACTGGTCTCTGGTCATTTGTCTCTGGACACTTGTCTCTGGTCACTGCTCACTGGTCATTGGTCACTTGTCAATTGTCTCTGGTCACTGGTCACTGGTCACTGGTCACTGGTCGCTGGTCACTGGTCACTGGTCACTGGTCACTGGTCGCTGGTTACTGGTCACTTGTCGCTGGTCGCTGGTCACTGGTCACTGGTCACTGGTCACTGGTCACTGGTCACTGGTCACTGGTCACTGGTCACTGGTCACTGGTCACTGGTCACTGATCTCTGGTCATTTGTCTCTGGACACTTGTCTCTGGTCACTGCTCACTGGTCATTGGTCCCTTGTCATTTGTCTCTGGTCACTTGTCTCTGGTCACTGGTCACTGGTCACTGGTCACTGGTCACTGGTCTCTGGTCATTTGTCTCTGGACACTTGTCTCTGGTCACTGCTCACTGGTCATTGCTCACTTGTCACTTGTCTCTGGTCACTGGTCACTGGTCGATCTTCACTGGTCACTGGTCACTGGTCACTGGTCGCTGGTTACTGGTCACTTGTCGCTGGTCGCTGGTCACTGGCCACTTTCGCTGGTCACTGGTCACTGGTCGCTGGCCACTTTCGCTGGTCAATGATCACTTGTCTCTGGTCACTGGTCACTGGTCACTGGTCACTGGTCACTGGTCACTGGTCACTGGTCACTGGTCACTGGTCACTGGTCGCTGGTTACTTGTCACTTGTCGCTGGTCGCTGGTCACTGGTCACTGGTCATTTGTCGCTGGTCACTTGTCTCTGGTCACTGGTCACGGTTCACTGGTCACGGGTCAGTGGTCACTGGTCGCTGGTTACTGGTCACTGGTCATATGTCGCTGGTCACTTGTCTCTGGTCACTGGTCACTGGTCGCCGGTCACTGGTCACTCGTCACTGGTCACTGGTCTCTGGTCACTGGTCACTTTCGCTGGTCACTGGTCACTGGTCACTGGCCACATTCGGTGGTCAATGATCACTTGCCTCTGGTCACTGGTCACTGGTCACTGGTCACTGGTCACTGGTCACTGGTCACTGGTCACTGGTCACTGGTCACTGGTCACTGGTCACTGGTCACTGGTCGCTAGTCACTGGTCATTTGTCGCTGGTCACTTGTCGCTGATCACTGGTCACTGGTCACTGGTCACTGGTCACTGGTCACTGGTCACTGGTCACTGGTCACTGGTCGCTGGTTACTTGTCACTTGTCGCTGGTCGCTGGTCACTGGTCACTGGTCATTTGTCGCTGGTCACTTGTCTCTGGTCACTGGTCACGGTTCACTGGTCACGGGTCAGTGGTCACTGGTCGCTGGTTACTGGTCACTTGTCGCTGGTCGCTGGTCACTGGTCACTGGTCATATGTCGCTGGTCACTTGTCTCTGGTCACTGGTCACTGGTCGCCGGTCACTGGTCACTCGTCACTGGTCACTGGTCTCTGGTCACTGGTCACTTTCGCTGGTCACTGGTCACTGGTCACTGGTCGCTAGTCACTGGTCATTTGTCGCTGGTCACTGGTCTCTGGTCATTTGTCACTGGTCACTGTTCACTGGTCTCTGGTCATTTGTCTCTGGTCACTTGTCTCTGGTCACTGCTCACTGGTCATTGGTCACTGGTCACTGGCCACATTCGGTGGTCAATGATCACTTGCCTCTGGTCACTGGTCACTGGTCACTGGTCACTGGTCACTGGTCACTGGTCACTGGTCGCTGGTTACTGGTCACTTGTCGCTGTTCGCTGGTCACTGGTCACTGGTCATATGTCGCTGGTCACTTGTCTCTGGTCACTGGTCACTGGTCGCCGGTCACTGGTCACTCGTCACTGGTCACTGGTCTCTGGTCACTGGTCACTTTCGCTGGTCAATGATCACTTGTCTCTGGTCACTGGTCACTGGTCATTGGTCACTGTTCGCTGGCCACTTTCGCTGGTCAGTGGTCACTGGTCACTGGCCACTTTCGCTGGTCAATGATCACTTGTCTCTGGTCACTGGTCACTGGTCACTGGTCACTGGTCACTGCTCACTGGTCATTGGTCCCTTGTCATTTGTCTCTGGTCACTTGTCTCTGGTCACTGGTCACTGGTCACTGGTCACTGGTCACTGGTCTCTGGTCATTTGTCTCTGGACACTTGTCTCTGGTCACTGTTCACTGGTCACTGGTCACTGGTCACTGGTCACTTCCGCTGGTCACTGGTCAATGGTCACTGGTCAATTTCGCTGCACACTGGTCACTGGTCACTGGTCACTTGTCGCAGGTCGCTGGTCACTGGTCACTGCTCACTGGTCACTGGTCACTGGTCACTTTCGCTGGTCAATGATCACTTTTCTCTGGTCACTGGTCACTGGCCACTGGTCACTGGTCACTGGTCACTGGTCACTGGTCGCTGGTTACTGGTCACTTGTCGCTGGTCGCTGGTCACTTGTCTCTGGTCACTGCTCACTGGTCATTGGTCACTGGTCACTGGCCACTTTCGCTGGTCACTGGTCAATGGTCACTTTCGCTGGTCAATGATCACTTGTCTCTGGTCACTGGTCACTGGTCACTGGTCACTGGTCACTGGTCACTGGTCACTGGTCACTTTCGCTGGTCATTGGTCACTGGTCACTGGCCACTTTCGCTGGTCACTGGTCACTGGTCACTGGTCACTGGTCACTGGTCACTGCTCACTGGTCACTGGTCACTGGTCACTGGTCACTGGTCACTGGTCACTGGTCACTGGTCTCTGTTCACGTGCCTCTGGTCACTGCTCACTGGTCATTTGTCTTTGGTCACGTGTCTCTGGTCACGTGTCTCTGGTCAATGCTCACTGATCATTGGACACTGGTCACTGGCCACTTTCGCTGGTCACTCATTACTTGTCACTTTCTCTGGTCACAGGTCACTGGTGAATGGTCACTGGTCACTGGTCACTGGTCACTGGTCACTGGTCACTGGTCGCTGATTACTGGTCACTTGTCGCTGGTCGCTGTTCACTGGTCACTGGTCACTGGTCATTTGTCGCTGGTCACTGGTCACTGGTCACTGGTCACTGGTCGCTGGTTACAGGTCACTTGTCGCTGGTCGCTGGTCACTGGTCACTGGTCACTGGTCACTGGTCACTGGTCACTGGTCACTGGTCACTGGTCACTGGTCACTGGTCACTTTCGCTGGTCAATGATCACTTGTCTCTGGTCACTGGTCACTGGTCACTGGTCACTGGTCACTTGTCACTGGTCACTGGTCTCTGGTCATTTGTCTCTGGACACTTGTCTCTGGTCACTGCTCACTGGTCATTGGTCACTTGTCAATTGTCTCTGGTCACTGGTCACTGGTCACTGGTCACTGGTCGCTGGTCACTGGTCACTGGTCACTGGTCACTGGTCGCTGGTTACTGGTCACTTGTCGCTGGTCGCTGGTCACTGGTCACTGGTCACTGGTCACTGGTCACTGGTCACTGGTCACTGGTCACTGGTCACTGGTCACTGGTCACTGGTCACTGATCTCTGGTCATTTGTCTCTGGACACTTGTCTCTGGTCACTGCTCACTGGTCATTGGTCCCTTGTCATTTGTCTCTGGTCACTTGTCTCTGGTCACTGGTCACTGGTCACTGGTCACTGGTCACTGGTCTCTGGTCATTTGTCTCTGGACACTTGTCTCTGGTCACTGCTCACTGGTCATTGCTCACTTGTCACTTGTCTCTGGTCACTGGTCACTGGTCGATCTTCACTGGTCACTGGTCACTGGTCACTGGTCGCTGGTTACTGGTCACTTGTCGCTGGTCGCTGGTCACTGGCCACTTTCGCTGGTCACTGGTCACTGGTCGCTGGCCACTTTCGCTGGTCAATGATCACTTGTCTCTGGTCACTGGTCACTGGTCACTGGTCACTGGTCACTGGTCACTGGTCACTGGTCACTGGTCACTGGTCACTGGTCGCTGGTTACTTGTCACTTGTCGCTGGTCGCTGGTCACTGGTCACTGGTCATTTGTCGCTGGTCACTTGTCTCTGGTCACTGGTCACGGTTCACTGGTCACGGGTCAGTGGTCACTGGTCGCTGGTTACTGGTCACTGGTCATATGTCGCTGGTCACTTGTCTCTGGTCACTGGTCACTGGTCGCCGGTCACTGGTCACTCGTCACTGGTCACTGGTCTCTGGTCACTGGTCACTTTCGCTGGTCACTGGTCACTGGTCACTGGCCACATTCGGTGGTCAATGATCACTTGCCTCTGGTCACTGGTCACTGGTCACTGGTCACTGGTCACTGGTCACTGGTCACTGGTCACTGGTCACTGGTCACTGGTCACTGGTCACTGGTCACTGGTCGCTAGTCACTGGTCATTTGTCGCTGGTCACTTGTCGCTGATCACTGGTCACTGGTCACTGGTCACTGGTCACTGGTCACTGGTCACTGGTCACTGGTCACTGGTCGCTGGTTACTTGTCACTTGTCGCTGGTCGCTGGTCACTGGTCACTGGTCATTTGTTGCTGGTCACTTGTCTCTGGTCACTGGTCACGGTTCACTGGTCACGGGTCAGTGGTCACTGGTCGCTGGTTACTGGTCACTTGTCGCTGGTCGCTGGTCACTGGTCACTGGTCATATGTCGCTGGTCACTTGTCTCTGGTCACTGGTCACTGGTCGCCGGTCACTGGTCACTCGTCACTGGTCACTGGTCTCTGGTCACTGGTCACTTTCGCTGGTCACTGGTCACTGGTCACTGGTCGCTAGTCACTGGTCATTTGTCGCTGGTCACTGGTCTCTGGTCATTTGTCACTGGTCACTGTTCACTGGTCTCTGGTCATTTGTCTCTGGTCACTTGTCTCTGGTCACTGCTCACTGGTCATTGGTCACTGGTCACTGGCCACATTCGGTGGTCAATGATCACTTGCCTCTGGTCACTGGTCACTGGTCACTGGTCACTGGTCACTGGTCACTGGTCACTGGTCGCTGGTTACTGGTCACTTGTCGCTGTTCGCTGGTCACTGGTCACTGGTCATATGTCGCTGGTCACTTGTCTCTGGTCACTGGTCACTGGTCGCCGGTCACTGGTCACTCGTCACTGGTCACTGGTCTCTGGTCACTGGTCACTTTCGCTGGTCAATGATCACTTGTCTCTGGTCACTGGTCACTGGTCATTGGTCACTGTTCGCTGGCCACTTTCGCTGGTCAGTGGTCACTGGTCACTGGCCACTTTCGCTGGTCAATGATCACTTGTCTCTGGTCACTGGTCACTGGTCACTGGTCACTGGTCACTGCTCACTGGTCATTGGTCCCTTGTCATTTGTCTCTGGTCACTTGTCTCTGGTCACTGGTCACTGGTCACTGGTCACTGGTCACTGGTCTCTGGTCATTTGTCTCTGGACACTTGTCTCTGGTCACTGTTCACTGGTCACTGGTCACTGGTCACTGGTCACTTCCGCTGGTCACTGGTCAATGGTCACTGGTCAATTTCGCTGCACACTGGTCACTGGTCACTGGTCACTTGTCGCAGGTCGCTGGTCACTGGTCACTGCTCACTGGTCACTGGTCACTGGTCACTTTCGCTGGTCAATGATCACTTTTCTCTGGTCACTGGTCACTGGCCACTGGTCACTGGTCACTGGTCACTGGTCACTGGTCGCTGGTTACTGGTCACTTGTCGCTGGTCGCTGGTCACTTGTCTCTGGTCACTGCTCACTGGTCATTGGTCACTGGTCACTGGCCACTTTCGCTGGTCACTCGTTACTTGTCGCTTTCTCTGGTCACAGGTCACTGGTGAATGGTCACTGGTCAATGGTTACTGGTCACTGGTCACTGGTCGAAGATTACTGGTCACTTGTCGCTGGTCGCTGTTCACTGGTCACTGGTCACTGGTCATTTGTCGCTGGTCACTTGTCTCTGGTCACTGGTCACTGGTCACTGGTCACTGGTCACTTTCGCTGGTCATTGGTCACTGGTCACTGGCCACTTTCGCTGGTCACTGGTCACTGGTCACTGGTCACTGGTCACTGGTTACTGGTCACTGGTCACTGGTCACTGGTCACTGATCTCTGGTCACTTGTCTCTGGTCACTCGTCACTGGTTACTGGTCACTGGTCACTGGTCACTGGTCACTGATCTCTGGTCATTTGTCTCTGGACACTTGTCTCTGGTCACTGCTCACTGGTCATTGGTCCCTTGTCATTTGTCTCTGGTCACTTGTCTCTGGTCACTGGTCACTGGTCACTGGTCACTGGTCACTGGTCTCTGGTCATTTGTCTCTGGACACTTGTCTCTGGTCACTGCTCACTGGTCATTGCTCACTTGTCACTTGTCTCTGGTCACTGGTCACTGGTCGATGGTCACTGGTCACTGGTCATTGGTCACTGGTCGCTGGTTACTGGTCACTTGTCGCTGGTCGCTGGTCACTGGCCACTTTCGCTGGTCACTGGTCACTGGTCGCTGGCCACTTTCGCTGGTCAATGATCACTTGTCTCTGGTCACTGGTCACTGGTCACTGGTCACTGGTCACTGGTCACTGGTCACTGGTCACTGGTCACTGGTCGCTGGTTACTTGTCACTTGTCGCTGGTCGCTGGTCACTGGTCACTGGTCATTTGTCGCTGGTCACTTGTCTCTGGTCACTGGTCACGGTTCACTGGTCACGGGTCAGTGGTCACTGGTCGCTGGTTACTGGTCACTTGTCGCTGGTCGCTGGTCACTGGTCACTGGTCATATGTCGCTGGTCACTTGTCTCTGGTCACTGGTCACTGGTCGCCGGTCACTGGTCACTCGTCACTGGTCACTGGTCTCTGGTCACTGGTCACTTTCGCTGGTCACTGGTCACTGGTCACTGGCCACATTCGGTGGTCAATGATCACTTGCCTCTGGTCACTGGTCACTGGTCACTGGTCACTGGTCACTGGTCACTGGTCACTGGTCACTGGTCACTGGTCACTGGTCGCTGGTTTCTGGTCACTTGTCGCTGGTCGCTGGTCACTGGTCACTGGCCACTTTCGCTGGTCAATGATCACTTGTCTCTGGTCACTGGTCACTGGTCACTGGTCACTGGTCACTGCTCACTGGTCATTGGTCCCTTGTCATTTGTCTCTGGTCACTTGTCTCTGGTCACTGGTCACTGGTCACTGGTCACTGGTCACTGGTCTCTGGTCATTTGTCTCTGGACACTTGTCTCTGGTCACTGTTCACTGGTCACTGGTCACTGGTCACTGGTCACTTCCGCTGGTCACTGGTCAATGGTCACTGGTCAATTTCGCTGCACACTGGTCACTGGTCACTGGTCACTTGTCGCAGGTCGCTGGTCACTGGTCACTGCTCACTGGTCACTGGTCACTGGTCACTTTCGCTGGTCAATGATCACTTTTCTCTGGTCACTGGTCACTGGCCACTGGTCACTGGTCACTGGTCACTGGTCACTGGTCGCTGGTTACTGGTCACTTGTCGCTGGTCGCTGGTCACTTGTCTCTGGTCACTGCTCACTGGTCATTGGTCATTGGTCACTGGCCACTTTCGCTGGTCACTCGTTACTTGTCGCTTTCTCTGGTCACAGGTCACTGGTGAATGGTCACTGGTCAATGGTTACTGGTCACTGGTCACTGGTCGAAGATTACTGGTCACTTGTCGCTGGTCGCTGTTCACTGGTCACTGGTCACTGGTCATTTGTCGCTGGTCACTTGTCTCTGGTCACTGGTCACTGGTCACTGGTCACTGGTCACTTTCGCTGGTCATTGGTCACTGGTCACTGGCCACTTTCGCTGGTCACTGGTCACTGGTCACTGGTCACTGGTCACTGGTCACTGCTCACTGGTCACTGGTCACTGGTCACTGGTCACTGGTCACTGGTCACTGGTCTCTGTTCTCGTGCCTCTGGTCACTGCTCACTGGTCATTTGTCTCTGGTCACGTGTCTCTGGTCACGTGTCTCTGGTCAATGCTCACTGATCATTGGACACTGGTCAC
The DNA here is from genome assembly GCA_951215215.1 of Andrena trimmerana. NCBI lineage: Eukaryota > Metazoa > Arthropoda > Insecta > Hymenoptera > Andrenidae > Andrena > Andrena trimmerana. Next base: position 1,277,253 of record CATNUO010000106.1, read on the forward strand.
TGGCCACTTTCGCTGGTCACTCGTTACTTGTCACTTTCTCTGGTCACAGGTCACTGGTGAATGGTCACTGGTCACTGGTCACTGGTCACTGCTCACTGGTCGCTGGTTACTTGTCACTTGTCGCTGGTCGCTGGTCACTGGTCACTGGTCACTGGTCCCTGGTCACTGGTCATTTGTCGCTGGTCACTGGTCTCTGGTCATTTGTCACTGGTCACTGGTCACTGGTCTCTGGTCACTTTCGCTGGTCATTGGTCACTGGTCACTGGCCACTTTCGCTGGTCACTGGTCACTGGTCACTGGTCACTGGTCACTGGGCACTGGTCACTGGTCACTGGTCACTGGTCACTGGTCAATGGTCACTGGTCACTGGTCTCTGGTCATTTGTCTCTGTTCATTTGTCTCTGGTCACTTGTCTCTGGTCACTGCTCACTGGTCATTGGTCACTGGTCACGGGCCACTTTCGCTGGTCAATGATCACTTGTCTCTGGTCACTGGTCACTGGTCACTGGTCACTGGTCACTGGTCACTGGTCTCTGGTCACTGGTCACTGGTCACTGGTCACTGGTCACTGGTCACTGGTCACTGGTCACTGGTCTCTGTTCACGTGCCTCTGGTCACTGCTCACTGGTCATTTGTCTCTGGTCACGTGTCTCTGGTCACGTGTCTCTGGTCAATGCTCACTGATCATTGGACACTGGTCACTGGCCACTTTCGCTGGTCACTCGTTACTTGTCACTTTCTCTGGTCACAGGTCACTGGTGAATGGTCACTGGTCACTGGTCACTGGTCACTGGTCACTGGTCGCTGATTACTGGTCACTTGTCGCTGGTCGCTGTTCACTGGTCACTGGTCACTGGTCATTTGTCGCTGGTCACTTGTCTCTGGTCACTGGTCACTGGTCACTGGTCACTGGTCACTTGTCACTGGTCACTGGTCTCTGGTCAGTTGTCTCTGGACACTTGTCTCTGGTCACTGCTCACTGGTCATTGGTCACTTGTCAATTGTCTCTGGTCACTGGTCACTGGTCACTGGTCACTGGTCGCTGGTCACTGGTCACTGGTCACTGGTCACTGGTCGCTGGTTACTGGTCACTTGTCGCTGGTCGCTGGTCACTGGTCACTGGTCACTGGTCACTGGTCACTGGTCACTGGTCACTGGTCACTGGTCACTGGTCACTGGTCACTGGTCACTTTCGCTGGTCAATGATCACTTGTCTCTGGTCACTGGTCACTGGTCACTGGTCGCTGGTTACTTGTCACTTGTCGCTGGTCGCTGGTCACTGGTCACTGGTCACTCGTCCCTGGTCACTGGTCATTTGTCGCTGGTCACTGGTCTCTGGTCATTTGTCACTGGTCACTGGTCACTGGTCTCTGGTCATTTGTCTCTGTTCACTTGTCTCTGGTCACTGCTCACTGGTCATTTGTCACTGGTCACTGGCCACATTCGCTGGTCTCTGGTCACTGGTCGCTGATTACTGGTCACTTGTCGCTGGTCGCTGTTCACTGGTCACTGGTCACTGGTCATTTGTCGCTGGTCACTTGTCTCTGGTCACTGGTCACTGGTCACTGGTCACTGGTCACTTGCCACTGGTCACTGGTCTCTGGTCATTTGTCTCTGGTCACTTTCGCTGGTCAATGATCACTTGTCTCTGGTCACTGGTCACTGGTCACGGGTCACTGGTCACTGGTCACTGGTCACTGGTCACTGGTCTCTGTTCACGTGCCTCTGGTCACTGCTCACTGGTCATTTGTCTCTGGTCACGTGTCTCTGTTCACGTGTCTCTGGTCACTGCTCACTGGTCATTGGTCACTGGTCTCTGGCCACATTCGCTGGTCTCTGGTCACTGGTCGCTGATTACTGGTCACTTGTCGCTGGTCGCTGTTCACTGGTCACTGGTCACTGGTCATTTGTCGCTGGTCACTTGTCTCTGGTCACTGGTCACTGGTCACTGGTCACTGGTCACTTGTCACTGGTCACTGGTCTCTGGTCATTTGTCTCTGGTCACTTTCGCTGGTCAATGATCACTTGTCTCTGGTCACTGGTCACTGGTCACGGGTCACTGGTCACTGGTCACTGGTCACTGGTCTCTGTTCACGTGCCTCTGGTCACTGCTCACTGGTCATTTGTCTCTGGTCACGTGTCTCTGTTCACGTGTCTCTGGTCACTGCTCACTGGTCATTGGTCACTGGTCACTGGCCACTTTCGCTGGTCACTCGTTACTTGTCACTTTCTCTGGTCACAGGTCACTGGTGAATGGTCACTGGTCACTGGTCACAGGTCGCTGGATACTGGTCACTTGTTGCTGGTCGCTGGTCACTGTTCTCTGTTCACTGGTCACTGGTCACTGGTCATTTGTCGCTGGTCACTTGTCTCTGGTCACTGGTCACTGGTCACTGGTCACTGGTCACTTGTCACTGGTCACTGGTCACTGGTCACTTCCGCTGGTCACTGGCCACTTTCGCTGGTCACTGGTCACTGGTCGCTGGCCACTTTCGCTGGTCAATGATCACTTGTCTCTGGTCACTGGTCACTGGTCACTGGTCACTGGTCACTGGTCACTGGTCACTGGTCACTGGTCACTGGTCACTGGTCACTGGTCACTGGTCGCTAGTCACTGGTCATTTGTCGCTGGTCACTTGTCGCTGATCACTGGTCACTGGTCACTGGTCACTGGTCACTGGTCACTGGTCACTGGTCGCTAGTCACTGGTCATTTGTCGCTCGTCACTTGTCGCTGATCACTGGTCACTGGTCACTGGTCACTGGTCACTGGTCACTGGTCACTGGTCACTGGTCGCTGGTTACTTGTCACTTGTCGCTGGTCGCTGGTCACTGGTCACTGGTCATTTGTCGACGGTCACTTGTCTCTGGTCACTGGTCACGGTTCACTGGTCACGGGTCAGTGGTCACTGGTCACTGGTCACTGGTCTCTGGTCATTTGGCACTGGTCACTGTTCACTGGTCTCTGGTCATTTGTCTCTGGTCACTTGTCTCTGGTCACTGCTCACTGGTCATTGGTCACTGGTCACTGGCCACATTCGGTGGTCAATGATCACTTGCCTCTGGTCACTGGTCACTGGTCACTGGTCACTGGTCACTGGTCACTGGTCACTGGTCACTGGTCGCTGGTTACTGGTCACTTGTCGCTGGTCGCTGGTCACTGGTCACTGGTCATATGTCGCTGGTCACTTGTCTCTGGTCACTGGTCACTGGTCGCCGGTCGCTGGTCACTCGTCACTGGTCACTGGTCTCTGGTCACTGGTCACTTTCGCTGGTCAATGATCACTTGTCTCTGGTCACTGGTCACTGGTCATTGGTCACTGTTCGCTGGCCACTTTCGCTGGTCAGTGGTCACTGGTCACTGGCCACTTTCGCTGGTCAATGATCACTTGTCTCTGGTCACTGGTCACTGGTCACTGGTCACTGGTCACTGCTCACTGGTCATTGGTCCCTTGTCATTTGTCTCTGGTCACTTGTCTCTGGTCACTGGTCACTGGTCACTGGTCACTGGTCACTGGTCACTGGTCTCTGTTCACGTGCCTCTGGTCACTGCTCACTGGTCATTTGTCTCTGGTCACGTGTCTCTGTTCACGTGTCTCTGGTCACTGCTCACTGGTCATTGGTCACTGGTCACTGGCCACTTTCGCTGGTCACTCGTTACTTGTCACTTTCTCTGGTCACAGGTCACTGGTGAATGGTCACTGGTAACTGGTCACAGGTCGCTGGATACTGGTCACTTGTTGCTGGTCGCTGGTCACTGTTCTCTGTTCACTGGTCACTGGTCACTGGTCATTTGTCGCTGGTCACTTGTCTCTGGTCACTGGTCACTGGTCACTGGTCACTGGTCACTTGTCACTGGTCACTGGTCACTGGTCACTTCCGCTGGTCACTGGTCACTGGTCATGGGTCACTTTCGCTGGTAAATGGTCACTGGTCACTGGTCACTGGTCACTGGTCACTGGTCACTTCCGCTGGTCACTGGTCAATTTCGCTGCTCACTGGTCACTGGTCACTGGTCACTTTCGCTGGTCACTGGTCAATGGTCACTTTCGCTGGTCAATGATCACTTGTCTCTGGTCACTGGTCACTGGTCACTGGTCACTGGTCACTGGTCACTGGTCACTGGTCACTTTCGCTGGTCATTGGTCACTGGTCACTGGCCACTTTCGCTGGTCACTGGTCACTGGTCACTGGTCACTGCTCACTGGTCACTGGTCACTGGTCACTGGTCACTGGTCACTTGTCACTGGTCACTGGTCTCTGTTCACGTGCCTCTGGTCACTGCTCACTGGTCATTTGTCTCTGGTCACGTGTCTCTGGTCACGTGTCTCTGGTCAATGCTCACTGATCATTGGACACTGGTCACTGGCCACTTTCGCTGGTCACTCATTACTTGTCACTTTCTCTGGTCACAGGTCACTGGTGAATGGTCACTGGTCACTGGTCACTGGTCACTGGTCACTGGTCACTGGTCGCTGATTACTGGTCACTTGTCGCTGGTCGCTGTTCACTGGTCACTGGTCACTGGTCATTTGTCGCTGGTCACTGGTCACTGGTCACTGGTCACTGGTCGCTGGTTACTGGTCACTTGTCGCTGGTCGCTGGTCACTGGTCACTGGTCACTGGTCACTGGTCACTGGTCACTGGTCACTGGTCACTGGTCACTGGTCACTGGTCACTTTCGCTGGTCAATGATCACTTGTCTCTGGTCACTGGTCACTGGTCACTGGTCACTGGTCACTTGTCACTGGTCACTGGTCTCTGGTCATTTGTCTCTGGACACTTGTCTCTGGTCACTGCTCACTGGTCATTGGTCACTTGTCAATTGTCTCTGGTCACTGGTCACTGGTCACTGGTCACTGGTCGCTGGTCACTGGTCACTGGTCACTGGTCACTGGTCGCTGGTTACTGGTCACTTGTCGCTGGTCGCTGGTCACTGGTCACTGGTCACTGGTCACTGGTCACTGGTCACTGGTCACTGGTCACTGGTCACTGGTCACTGGTCACTTTCGCTGGTCAATGATCACTTGTCTCTGGTCACTGGTCACTGGTCACTGGTCACTGGTCACTGGTCGCTGGTTACTTGTAACTTGTCGCTGGTCGCTGGTCACTGGTCACTGGTCACTGGTCCCTGGTCACTGGTCATTTGTCGCTGGTCACTGGTCTCTGGTCATTTGTCACTGTTCACTGGTCACTGGTCTCTGGTCATTTGTCTCAGTTCACTTGTCTCTGGTCACTGCTCACTGGTCATTGGTCACTGGTCACTGGCCACATTCGCTGGTCTCTGGTCACTGGTCACTGGTCACTGGTCACTGGTCACTGGTCACTGGTCACTGGTCACTGGTCACTGGTCACTGGTCACTTATCACTGGTCACTGGTCACTGGTCACTGGTCACTTGTCACTGGTCACTGGTCTCTGGTCATTTGTCTCTGGACACTTGTCTCTGGTCACTGCTCACTGGTCATTGGTCACTTGTCAATTGTCTCTGGTCACTGGTCACTGGTCACTGGTCACTGGTCGCTGGTCACTGGTCACTGGTCACTGGTCGCTGGTTACTGGTCACTTGTCGCTGGTCGCTGGTCACTGGTCACTGGTCACTGGTCACTGGTCACTGGTCACTGGTCACTGGTCACTGGTCACTGGTCACTGGTCTCTGGTCATTTGTCTCTGGACACTTGTCTCTGGTCACTGCTCACTGGTCATTGGTCACTGGTCACTGGTCACTGGTCGCTGGTTACTGGTCACTTGTCGCTGGTCGCTGGTCACTGGTCACTGGTCACTGGTCACTGGTCACTGGTCACTGGTCACTGGTCACTGGTCACTTTCGCTGGTCAATGATCACTTGTCTCGGGTCACTGGTCACTGGTCACTGGTCACTGGTCACTGGTCACTTTCGCTGGTCAATGATCACTTGTCTCTGGTCACTGGTCACTGGTCACTGGTCACTGGTCACTGGTCACTGGTCACTTTCGCTGGTCATTGGTCACTGGTCACTGGCCACTTTCGCTGGTCACTGGTCACTGGTCACTGGTCACTGGTCACTGGTCACTGGTCACTGGTCACTGGTCTCTGTTCACGTGCCACTGGTCACTGCTCACTGGTCATTGGTCACTGGTCACTGGTCACTGGTCACTGGTCACTGGTCACTGGTCACTGGTCACTGGTCACTGGTCACTTTCGCTGGTCAATGATCACTTGTCTCTGGTCACTGGTCACTGGCCACTGGTCACTGGTCACTGGTCACTGGTCACTGGTCACTGGTCTCTGGTCATTTGTCTCTGGACACTTGTCTCTGGTCACTGCTCACTGGTCACTGGTCACTGGTCACTGGTCACTGGTCACTGGTCACTGGTCACTGGTCACTGGTCACTGGTCGCTGGTTACTGGTCACTTATCGCTGGTCGCTGGTCACTGGTCACTGGTCACTGGTCACTGGTCACTGGTCACTGGTCACTGGTCACTCGTCACTGGTCACTGGTCATTTGTCTCTGGTCACTTGTCTCTGGTCACTCGTCACTGGTTACTGGTCACTGGTCACTGGTCACTGGTCACTGATCTCTGGTCACTTGTCTCTGGTCACTCGTCACTGGTTACTGGTCACTGGTCACTGGTCACTGGTCACTGATCTCTGGTCATTTGTCTCTGGACACTTGTCTCTGGTCACTGCTCACTGGTCATTGGTCCCTTGTCATTTGTCTCTGGTCACTTGTCTCTGGTCACTGGTCACTGGTCACTGGTCACTGGTCACTGGTCTCTGGTCATTTGTCTCTCGACACTTGTCTCTGGTCACTGCTCACTGGTCATTGCTCACTTGTCACTTGTCTCTGGTCACTGGTCACTGGTCGATGGTCACTGGTCACTGGTCACTGGTCACTGGTCGCTGGTTACTGGTCACTTGTCGCTGGTCGCTGGTCACTGGCCACTTTCGCTGGTCACTGGTCACTGGTCGCTGGCCACTTTCGCTGGTCAATGATCACTTGTCTCTGGTCACTGGTCACTGGTCACTGGTCACTGGTCACTGGTCACTGGTCACTGGTCACTGGTCGCTAGTCACTGGTCATTTGTCGCTGGTCACTTGTCGCTGATCACTGGACACTGGTCACTGGTCACTGGTCACTGGTCACTGGTCACTGGTCACTGGTCACTGGTCGCTGGTTACTTGTCACTTGTCGCTGGTCGCTGGTCACTGGTCACTGGTCATTTGTCGCTGGTCACTTGTCTCTGGTCACTGGTCACGGTTCAGTGGTCACGTGTCAGTGGTCACTGGTCGCTGGTTACTGGTCACTTGTCGCTGGTCGCTGGTCACTGGTCACTGGTCATATGTCGCTGGTCACTTGTCTCTGGTCACTGGTCACTGGTCGCCGGTCACTGGTCACTCGTCACTGGTCACTGGTCTCTGGTCACTGGTCACTTTCGCTGGTCACTGGTCACTGGTCACTGGTCGCTAGTCACTGGTCATTTGTCGCTGGTCACTGGTCTCTGGTCATTTGTCACTGGTCACTGTTCACTGATCTCTGGTCATTTGTCTCTGGACACTTGTCTCTGGTCACTGCTCACTGGTCATTGGTCCCTTGTCATTTGTCTCTGGTCACTTGTCTCTGGTCACTGGTCACTGGTCACTGGTCACTGGTCACTGGTCTCTGGTCATTTGTCTCTGGACACTTGTCTCTGGTCACTGCTCACTGGTCATTGGTCACTGGTCACTGGTCACTGGTCGCTGGTTACTGGTCACTTGTCGCTGGTCGCTGGTCACTGGTCCCTGGTCACTGGTCACTGGTCACTGGTCACTGGTCACTGGTCACTGGTCACTGGTCACTGGTCACTGGTCTCTGGTCATTTGTCTCTGGACACTTGTCTCTGGTCACTGCTCACTGGTCATTGGTCACTGGTCACTGGTCACTGGTCGCTGGTTACTGGTCACTTGTCGCTGGTCGCTGGTCACTGGTCACTGGTCACTGGTCACTGGTCACTGGTCACTGGTCACTGGTCACTGGTCACTTTCGCTGGTCAATGATCACTTGTCTCTGGTCACTGGTCACTGGTCACTGGTCACTGGTCACTGGTCACTTTCGCTGGTCAATGGTCACTTGTCTCTGGTCACTGGTCACTGGTCACTGGTCACTGGTCACTGGTCACTGGTCACTTTCGCTGGTCATTGGTCACTGGTCACTGGCCACTTTCGCTGGTCACTGGTCACTGGTCACTGGTCACTGGTCCCTGGTCACTGGTCACTGGTCACTGGTCACTGGTCTCTGTTCACGTGCCTCTGGTCACTGCTCACTGGTCATTGGTCACTGGTCACTGGTCACTGGTCACTGGTCACTGGTCACTGGTCACTGGTCACTGGTCACTGGTCACTGGTCACTGGTCACTGGTCACTTTCGCTGGTCAATGATCGCTTGTCTCTGGTCACTGGTCACTGGCCACTGGTCACTGGTCACTGGTCACTGGTCACTGGTCACTGGTCTCTGGTCATTTGTCTCTGGACACTTGTCTCTGGTCACTGCTCACTGGTCACTGGTCACTGGTCACTGGTCACTGGTCACTGGTCACTGGTCGCTGGTTACTGGTCACTTGTCGCTGGTCGCTGGTCACTGGTCACTGGTCACTGGTCACTGGTCACTGGTCACTGGTCACTGGTCACTGGTCATTTGTCTCTGGTCACTTGTCTCTGGTCACTCGTCACTGGTTACTGGTCACTGGTCACTGGTCAATGGTCACTGGTCTCTGGTCATTTGTCTCTGGACAGTTGTCTCTGGTCACTGCTCACTGGTCATTGGTCCCTTGTCATTTGTCTCTGGTCACTTGTCTCTGGTCACTGGTCACTGGTCACTGGTCACTGGTCACTGGTCTCTGGTCATTTGTCTCTGGACACTTGTCTCTGGTCACTGCTCACTGGTCATTGCTCACTTGTCACTTGTCTCTGGTCACTGGTCACTGGTCGATGGTCACTGGTCACTGGTCACTGGTCACTGGTCGCTGGTTACTTGTCACTTGTCGCTGGTCGCTGGTCACTGGCCACTTTCGCTGGTCACTGGTCACTGGTCGCTGGCCACTGGTCACTGGTCATTTGTCGCTGGTCACTTGTCTCTGGTCACTGGTCATGGTTCACTGGTCACGGGTCAGTGGTCACTGGTCACTGGTCACTGGTCTCTGGTCATTTGTCACTGGTCACTGTTCACTGGTCTCTGGTCATTTGTCTCTGGTCACTTGTCTCTGGTCACTGCTCACTGGTCATTGGTCACTGGTCACTGGCCACATTCGGTGGTCAATGATCACTTGCCTCTGGTCACTGGTCACTGGTCACTGGTCACTGGTCACTTTCGCTGGTCAATGATCACTTGTCTCTGGTCACTGGTCACTGGTCACTGGTCACTGGTCACTTATCACTGGTCACTGGTCTCTGGTCATTTGTCTCTGGACACTTGTCTCTGGTCACTGCTCACTGGTCATTGGTCACTTGTCAATTGTCTCTGGTCACTGGTCACTGGTCACTGGTCACTGGTCGCTGGTCACTGGTCACTGGTCACTGGTCACTGGTCGCTGGTTACAGGTCACTTGTCGCTGGTCGCTGGTCACTGGTCACTGGTCACTGGTCACTGGTCACTGGTCACCGGTCACTGGTCACTGGTCACTTTCGCTGGTCAATGATCACTTGTCTCTGGTCACTGGTCACTGGTCACTGGTCACTGGTCACTGGTCGCTGGTTACTTGTCACTTGTCGCTGGTCGCTGGTCACTGGTCACTGGTCACTGGTCCCTGGTCACTGGTCATTTGTCGCTGGTCACTGGTCTCTGGTCATTTGTCACTGTTCACTGGTCACTGGTCTCTGGTCATTTGTCTCAGTTCACTTGTCTCTGGTCACTGCTCACTGGTCATTGGTCACTGGTCACTGGCCACATTCGCTGGTCTCTGGTCACTGGTCACTGGTCACTGGTCACTGGTCACTGGTCACTGGTCACTGGTCACTGGTCACTGGTCACTGGTCACTGGTCACTGGTCACTGGTCACTGGTCACTTATCACTGGTCACTGGTCACTGGTCACTTGTCACTGGTCACTGGTCTCTGGTCATTTGTCTCTGGACACTTGTCTCTGGTCACTGCTCACTGGTCATTGGTCACTTGTCAATTGTCTCTGGTCACTGGTCACTGGTCACTGGTCACTGGTCGCTGGTCACTGGTCACTGGTCACTTGTCACTGGTCGCTGGTTACTGGTCACTTGTCGCTGGTCGCTGGTCACTGGTCACTGGTCACTGGTCACTGGTCACTGGTCACCGGTCACTGGTCACTGGTCACTTTCGCTGGTCAATGATCACTTGTCTCTGGTCACTGGTCACTGGTCACTGGTCACTGGTCACTGGTCGCTGGTTACTTGTCACTTGTCGCTGGTCGCTGGTCACTGGTCACTGGTCACTGGTCCCTGGTCACTGGTCATTTGTCGCTGGTCACTGGTCTCTGGTCATTTGTCACTGTTCACTGGTCACTGGTCTCTGGTCATTTGTCTCAGTTCACTTGTCTCTGGTCACTGCTCACTGGTCATTGGTCACTGGTCACTGGCCACATTCGCTGGTCTCTGGTCACTGGTCACTGGTCACTGGTCACTGGTCACTGGTCACTGGTCACTGGTCACTGGTCACTGGTCACTGGTCACTGGTCACTGGTCACTGGTCACTTATCACTGGTCACTGGTCACTGGTCACTTGTCACTGGTCACTGGTCTCTGGTCATTTGTCTCTGGACACTTGTCTCTGGTCACTGCTCACTGGTCATTGGTCACTTGTCAATTGTCTCTGGTCACTGGTCACTGGTCACTGGTCACTGGTCGCTGGTCACTGGTCACTGGTCACTTGTCACTGGTCGCTGGTTACTGGTCACTTGTCGCTGGTCGCTGGTCACTGGTCACTGGTCACTGGTCACTGGTCACTGGTCACTGGTCACTGGTCTCTGGTCATTTGTCTCTGGACACTTGTCTCTGGTCACTGCTCACTGGTCATTGGTCACTGGTCACTGGTCACTGGTCGCTGGTTACTGGTCACTTGTCGCTGGTCGCTGGTCACTGGTCACTGGTCACTGGTCACTGGTCACTGGTCACTGGTCACTGGTCACTGGTCACTTTCGCTGGTCAATGATCACTTGTCTCTGGTCACTGGTCACTGGTCACTGGTCACTGGTCACTTTCGCTGGTCAATGATCACTTGTCTCTGGTCACTGGTCACTGGTCACTGGTCACTGGTCACTGGTCACTGGTCACTTTCGCTGGTCATTGGTCACTGGTCACTGGCCACTTTCGCTGGTCACTGGTCACTGGTCACTGGTCACTGGTCACTGGTCACTGGTCACTGGTCACTGGTCTCTGTTCACGTGCCTCTGGTCACTGCTCACTGGTCATTGGTCACTGGTCACTGGTCACTGGTCACTGGTCACTGGTCACTGGTCACTGGTCACTGGTCACTGGTAACTGGTCACTGGTCACTGGTCACTTTCGCTGGTCAATGATCACTTGTCTCTGGTCACTGGTCACTGGCCACTGGTCACTGGTCACTGGTCACTGGTCACTGGTCACTGGTCTCTGGTCATTTGTCTCTGGACACTTGTCTCTGGTCACTGCTCACTGGTCACTGGTCACTGGTCACTGGTCACTGGTCACTGGTCACTGGTCACTGGTCGCTGGTTACTGGTCACTTGTCGCTGGTCGCTGGTCACTGGTCACTGGTCACTGGTCACTGGTCACTGGTCACTGGTCACTGGTCACTGGTCACTGGTCACTGGTCACTGGTCATTTGTCTCTGGTCACTTGTCTCTGGTCACTCGTCACTGGTTACTGGTCACTGGTCACTGGTCACTGGTCACTGATCTCTGGTCACTTGTCTCTGGTCACTCGTCACTGGTTACTGGTCACTGGTCACTGGTCACTGGTCACTGATCTCTGGTCATTTGTCTCTGGACACTTGTCTCTGGTCACTGCTCACTGGTCATTGGTCCCTTGTCATTTGTCTCTGGTCACTTGTCTCTGGTCACTGGTCACTGGTCACTGGTCACTGGTCACTGGTCTCTGGTCATTTGTCTCTGGACACTTGTCTCTGGTCACTGCTCACTGGTCATTGCTCACTTGTCACTTGTCTCTGGTCACTGGTCACTGGTCGATGGTCACTGGTCACTGGTCACTGGTCACTTGTCGCTGGTTACTGGTCACTTGTCGCTGGTCGCTGGTCACTGGCCACTTTCGCTGGTCACTGGTCACTGGTCGCTGGTTACTGGTCACTTATCGCTGGTCGCTGGTCACTGGTCACTGGTCACTGGTCACTGGTCACTGGTCACTGGTCACTGGTCACTCGTCACTGGTCACTGGTCATTTGTCTCTGGTCACTTGTCTCTGGTCACTCGTCACTGGTTACTGGTCACTGGTCACTGGTCACTGGTCACTGATCTCTGGTCACTTGTCTCTGGTCACTCGTCACTGGTTACTGGTCACTGGTCACTGGTCACTGGTCACTGATCTCTGGTCATTTGTCTCTGGACACTTGTCTCTGGTCACTGCTCACTGGTCATTGGTCCCTTGTCATTTGTCTCTGGTCACTTGTCTCTGGTCACTGGTCACTGGTCACTGGTCACTGGTCACTGGTCTCTGGTCATTTGTCTCTCGACACTTGTCTCTGGTCACTGCTCACTGGTCATTGCTCACTTGTCACTTGTCTCTGGTCACTGGTCACTGGTCGATGGTCACTGGTCACTGGTCACTGGTCACTGGTCGCTGGTTACTGGTCACTTGTCGCTGGTCGCTGGTCACTGGCCACTTTCGCTGGTCACTGGTCACTGGTCGCTGGCCACTTTCGCTGGTCAATGATCACTTGTCTCTGGTCACTGGTCACTGGTCACTGGTCACTGGTCACTGGTCACTGGTCACTGGTCACTGGTCGCTAGTCACTGGTCATTTGTCGCTGGTCACTTGTCGCTGATCACTGGACACTGGTCACTGGTCACTGGTCACTGGTCACTGGTCACTGGTCACTGGTCACTGGTCGCTGGTTACTTGTCACTTGTCGCTGGTCGCTGGTCACTGGTCACTGGTCATTTGTCGCTGGTCACTTGTCTCTGGTCACTGGTCACGGTTCAGTGGTCACGTGTCAGTGGTCACTGGTCGCTGGTTACTGGTCACTTGTCGCTGGTCGCTGGTCACTGGTCACTGGTCATATGTCGCTGGTCACTTGTCTCTGGTCACTGGTCACTGGTCGCCGGTCACTGGTCACTCGTCACTGGTCACTGGTCTCTGGTCACTGGTCACTTTCGCTGGTCACTGGTCACTGGTCACTGGTCGCTAGTCACTGGTCATTTGTCGCTGGTCACTGGTCTCTGGTCATTTGTCACTGGTCACTGTTCACTGATCTCTGGTCATTTGTCTCTGGACACTTGTCTCTGGTCACTGCTCACTGGTCATTGGTCCCTTGTCATTTGTCTCTGGTCACTTGTCTCTGGTCACTGGTCACTGGTCACTGGTCACTGGTCACTGGTCTCTGGTCATTTGTCTCTGGACACTTGTCTCTGGTCACTGCTCACTGGTCATTGGTCACTGGTCACTGGTCACTGGTCGCTGGTTACTGGTCACTTGTCGCTGGTCGCTGGTCACTGGTCCCTGGTCACTGGTCACTGGTCACTGGTCACTGGTCACTGGTCACTGGTCACTGGTCACTGGTCACTGGTCTCTGGTCATTTGTCTCTGGACACTTGTCTCTGGTCACTGCTCACTGGTCATTGGTCACTGGTCACTGGTCACTGGTCGCTGGTTACTGGTCACTTGTCGCTGGTCGCTGGTCACTGGTCACTGGTCACTGGTCACTGGTCACTGGTCACTGGTCACTGGTCACTGGTCACTTTCGCTGGTCAATGATCACTTGTCTCTGGTCACTGGTCACTGGTCACTGGTCACTGGTCACTGGTCACTTTCGCTGGTCAATGGTCACTTGTCTCTGGTCACTGGTCACTGGTCACTGGTCACTGGTCACTGGTCACTGGTCACTTTCGCTGGTCATTGGTCACTGGTCACTGGCCACTTTCGCTGGTCACTGGTCACTGGTCACTGGTCACTGGTCCCTGGTCACTGGTCACTGGTCACTGGTCACTGGTCTCTGTTCACGTGCCTCTGGTCACTGCTCACTGGTCATTGGTCACTGGTCACTGGTCACTGGTCACTGGTCACTGGTCACTGGTCACTGGTCACTGGTCACTGGTCACTGGTCACTGGTCACTTTCGCTGGTCAATGATCGCTTGTCTCTGGTCACTGGTCACTGGCCACTGGTCACTGGTCACTGGTCACTGGTCACTGGTCACTGGTCTCTGGTCATTTGTCTCTGGACACTTGTCTCTGGTCACTGCTCACTGGTCACTGGTCACTGGTCACTGGTCACTGGTCACTGGTCACTGGTCGCTGGTTACTGGTCACTTGTCGCTGGTCGCTGGTCACTGGTCACTGGTCACTGGTCACTGGTCACTGGTCACTGGTCACTGGTCACTGGTCATTTGTCTCTGGTCACTTGTCTCTGGTCACTCGTCACTGGTTACTGGTCACTGGTCACTGGTCAATGGTCACTGGTCTCTGGTCATTTGTCTCTGGACAGTTGTCTCTGGTCACTGCTCACTGGTCATTGGTCCCTTGTCATTTGTCTCTGGTCACTTGTCTCTGGTCACTGGTCACTGGTCACTGGTCACTGGTCACTGGTCTCTGGTCATTTGTCTCTGGACACTTGTCTCTGGTCACTGCTCACTGGTCATTGCTCACTTGTCACTTGTCTCTGGTCACTGGTCACTGGTCGATGGTCACTGGTCACTGGTCACTGGTCACTGGTCGCTGGTTACTTGTCACTTGTCGCTGGTCGCTGGTCACTGGCCACTTTCGCTGGTCACTGGTCACTGGTCGCTGGCCACTGGTCACTGGTCATTTGTCGCTGGTCACTTGTCTCTGGTCACTGGTCATGGTTCACTGGTCACGGGTCAGTGGTCACTGGTCACTGGTCACTGGTCTCTGGTCATTTGTCACTGGTCACTGTTCACTGGTCTCTGGTCATTTGTCTCTGGTCACTTGTCTCTGGTCACTGCTCACTGGTCATTGGTCACTGGTCACTGGCCACATTCGGTGGTCAATGATCACTTGCCTCTGGTCACTGGTCACTGGTCACTGGTCACTGGTCACTTTCGCTGGTCAATGATCACTTGTCTCTGGTCACTGGTCACTGGTCACTGGTCACTGGTCACTTATCACTGGTCACTGGTCTCTGGTCATTTGTCTCTGGACACTTGTCTCTGGTCACTGCTCACTGGTCATTGGTCACTTGTCAATTGTCTCTGGTCACTGGTCACTGGTCACTGGTCACTGGTCGCTGGTCACTGGTCACTGGTCACTGGTCACTGGTCGCTGGTTACAGGTCACTTGTCGCTGGTCGCTGGTCACTGGTCACTGGTCACTGGTCACTGGTCACTGGTCACCGGTCACTGGTCACTGGTCACTTTCGCTGGTCAATGATCACTTGTCTCTGGTCACTGGTCACTGGTCACTGGTCACTGGTCACTGGTCGCTGGTTACTTGTCACTTGTCGCTGGTCGCTGGTCACTGGTCACTGGTCACTGGTCCCTGGTCACTGGTCATTTGTCGCTGGTCACTGGTCTCTGGTCATTTGTCACTGTTCACTGGTCACTGGTCTCTGGTCATTTGTCTCAGTTCACTTGTCTCTGGTCACTGCTCACTGGTCATTGGTCACTGGTCACTGGCCACATTCGCTGGTCTCTGGTCACTGGTCACTGGTCACTGGTCACTGGTCACTGGTCACTGGTCACTGGTCACTGGTCACTGGTCACTGGTCACTGGTCACTGGTCACTGGTCACTGGTCACTTATCACTGGTCACTGGTCACTGGTCACTTGTCACTGGTCACTGGTCTCTGGTCATTTGTCTCTGGACACTTGTCTCTGGTCACTGCTCACTGGTCATTGGTCACTTGTCAATTGTCTCTGGTCACTGGTCACTGGTCACTGGTCACTGGTCGCTGGTCACTGGTCACTGGTCACTTGTCACTGGTCGCTGGTTACTGGTCACTTGTCGCTGGTCGCTGGTCACTGGTCACTGGTCACTGGTCACTGGTCACTGGTCACCGGTCACTGGTCACTGGTCACTTTCGCTGGTCAATGATCACTTGTCTCTGGTCACTGGTCACTGGTCACTGGTCACTGGTCACTGGTCGCTGGTTACTTGTCACTTGTCGCTGGTCGCTGGTCACTGGTCACTGGTCACTGGTCCCTGGTCACTGGTCATTTGTCGCTGGTCACTGGTCTCTGGTCATTTGTCACTGTTCACTGGTCACTGGTCTCTGGTCATTTGTCTCAGTTCACTTGTCTCTGGTCACTGCTCACTGGTCATTGGTCACTGGTCACTGGCCACATTCGCTGGTCTCTGGTCACTGGTCACTGGTCACTGGTCACTGGTCACTGGTCACTGGTCACTGGTCACTGGTCACTGGTCACTGGTCACTGGTCACTGGTCACTGGTCACTTATCACTGGTCACTGGTCACTGGTCACTTGTCACTGGTCACTGGTCTCTGGTCATTTGTCTCTGGACACTTGTCTCTGGTCACTGCTCACTGGTCATTGGTCACTTGTCAATTGTCTCTGGTCACTGGTCACTGGTCACTGGTCACTGGTCGCTGGTCACTGGTCACTGGTCACTTGTCACTGGTCGCTGGTTACTGGTCACTTGTCGCTGGTCGCTGGTCACTGGTCACTGGTCACTGGTCACTGGTCACTGGTCACTGGTCACTGGTCTCTGGTCATTTGTCTCTGGACACTTGTCTCTGGTCACTGCTCACTGGTCATTGGTCACTGGTCACTGGTCACTGGTCGCTGGTTACTGGTCACTTGTCGCTGGTCGCTGGTCACTGGTCACTGGTCACTGGTCACTGGTCACTGGTCACTGGTCACTGGTCACTGGTCACTTTCGCTGGTCAATGATCACTTGTCTCTGGTCACTGGTCACTGGTCACTGGTCACTGGTCACTTTCGCTGGTCAATGATCACTTGTCTCTGGTCACTGGTCACTGGTCACTGGTCACTGGTCACTGGTCACTGGTCACTTTCGCTGGTCATTGGTCACTGGTCACTGGCCACTTTCGCTGGTCACTGGTCACTGGTCACTGGTCACTGGTCACTGGTCACTGGTCACTGGTCACTGGTCTCTGTTCACGTGCCTCTGGTCACTGCTCACTGGTCATTGGTCACTGGTCACTGGTCACTGGTCACTGGTCACTGGTCACTGGTCACTGGTCACTGGTCACTGGTCACTGGTCACTGGTCACTGGTCACTTTCGCTGGTCAATGATCACTTGTCTCTGGTCACTGGTCACTGGCCACTGGTCACTGGTCACTGGTCACTGGTCACTGGTCACTGGTCTCTGGTCATTTGTCTCTGGACACTTGTCTCTGGTCACTGCTCACTGGTCACTGGTCACTGGTCACTGGTCACTGGTCACTGGTCACTGGTCACTGGTCGCTGGTTACTGGTCACTTGTCGCTGGTCGCTGGTCACTGGTCACTGGTCACTGGTCACTGGTCACTGGTCACTGGTCACTGGTCACTGGTCACTGGTCACTGGTCACTGGTCATTTGTCTCTGGTCACTTGTCTCTGGTCACTCGTCACTGGTTACTGGTCACTGGTCACTGGTCACTGGTCACTGATCTCTGGTCACTTGTCTCTGGTCACTCGTCACTGGTTACTGGTCACTGGTCACTGGTCACTGGTCACTGATCTCTGGTCATTTGTCTCTGGACACTTGTCTCTGGTCACTGCTCACTGGTCATTGGTCCCTTGTCATTTGTCTCTGGTCACTTGTCTCTGGTCACTGGTCACTGGTCACTGGTCACTGGTCACTGGTCTCTGGTCATTTGTCTCTGGACACTTGTCTCTGGTCACTGCTCACTGGTCATTGCTCACTTGTCACTTGTCTCTGGTCACTGGTCACTGGTCGATGGTCACTGGTCACTGGTCACTGGTCACTTGTCGCTGGTTACTGGTCACTTGTCGCTGGTCGCTGGTCACTGGCCACTTTCGCTGGTCACTGGTCACTGGTCGCTGGCCACTTTCGCTGGTCAATGATCACTTGTCTCTGGTCACTGGTCACTGGTCACTGGTCACTGGTCACTGGTCACTGGTCACTGGTCACTGGTCGCTAGTCACTGGTCATTTGTCGCTGGTCACTTGTCGCTGATCACTGGTCACTGGTCACTGGTCACTGGTCACTGGTCACTGGTCACTGGTCACTGGTCACTGGTCACTGGTCACTGGTCGCTAGTCACTGGTCATTTGTCGCTGGTCACTTGTCGCTGATCACTGGTCACTGGTCACTGGTCACTGGTCACTGGTCACTGGTCACTGGTCACTGGTCACTGGTCACTGGTCACTGGTCGCTGGTTACTTGTCACTTGTCGCTGGTCGCTGGTCACTGGTCACTGGTCATTTGTCGCTGGTCACTTGTCTCTGGTCACTGGTCACGGTTCACTGGTCACGGGTCAGTGGTCACTGGTCACTGGTCACTGGTCTCTGGTCATTTGTCACTGGTCACTGTTCACTGGTCTCTGGTCATTTGTCTCTGGTCACTTGTCTCTGGTCACTGCTCACTGGTCATTGGTCACTGGTCACTGGCCACATTCGGTGGTCAATGATCACTTGCCTCTGGTCACTGGTCACTGGTCACTGGTCACTGGTCACTGGTCGCTGGTTACTGGTCACTTGTCGCTGGTCGCTGGTCACTGGTCACTGGTCATATGTCGCTGGTCACTTGTCTCTGGTCACTGGTCACTGGTCGCCGGTCACTGGTCACTCGTCACTGGTCACTGGTCTCTGGTCACTGGTCACTTTCGCTGGTCAATGATCACTTGTCTCTGGTCACTGGTCACTGGTCATTGGTCACTGTTCGCTGGCCACTTTCGCTGGTCAGTGGTCACTGGTCACTGGCCACTTTCGCTGGTCAATGATCACTTGTCTCTGGTCACTGGTCACTGGTCACTGGTCACTGGTCACTGCTCACTGGTCATTGGTCCCTTGTCATTTGTCTCTGATCACTTGTCTCTGGTCACTGGTCACTGGTCACTGGTCACTGGTCACTGGTCACTGGTCTCTGTTCACGTGCCTCTGGTCACTGCTCACTGGTCATTTGTCTCTGGTCACGTGTCTCTGTTCACGTGTCTCTGGTCACTGCTCACTGGTCATTGGTCACTGGTCACTGGCCACTTTCGCTGGTCACTCGTTACTTGTCACTTTCTCTGGTCACAGGTCACTGGTGAATGGTCACTGGTAACTGGTCACAGGTCGCTGGATACTGGTCACTTGTTGCTGGTCGCTGGTCACTGTTCTCTGTTCACTGGTCACTGGTCACTGGTCATTTGTCGCTGGTCACTTGTCTCTGGTCACTGGTCACTGGTCACTGGTCACTTCCGCTGGTCACTGGTCAATTTCGCTGCTCACTGGTCACTGGTCACTGGTCACTTTCGCTGGTCACTGGTCACTGGTCACTGGTCAATGGTCACTTTCGCTGGTCAATGATCACTTGTCTCTGGTCACTGGTCACTGGTCACTGGTCACTGGTCACTGGTCACTGGTCACTTTCGCTGGTCATTGGTCACTGGTCACTGGCCACTTTCGCTGGTCACTGGTCACTGGTCACTGGTCACTGGTCACTGGTCACTGCTCACTGGTCACTGGTCACTGGTCACTGGTCACTGGTCACTGGTCACTGGTCACTGGTCTCTGTTCACGTGCCTCTGGTCACTGCTCACTGGTCATTTGTCTCTGGTCACGTGTCTCTGGTCACGTGTCTCTGGTCAATGCTCACTGATCATTGGACACTGGTCACTGGCCACTTTCGCTGGTCACTCATTACTTGTCACTTTCTCTGGTCACAGGTCACTGGTGAATGGTCACTGGTCACTGGTCACTGGTCACTGGTCACTGGTCACTGGTCGCTGATTACTGGTCACTTGTCGCTGGTCGCTGTTCACTGGTCACTGGTCACTGGTCATTTGTCGCTGGTCACTTGTCTCTGGTCACTGGTCACTGGTCACTGGTCACTGGTCACTGGTCACTTGTCACTGGTCACTGGTCTCTGGTCATTTGTCTCTGGACACTTGTCTCTGGTCACTGCTCACTGGTCATTGGTCACTTGTCAATTGTCTCTGGTCACTGGTCAATGGTCACTGGTCACTGGTCGCTGGTCACTGGTCACTGGTCACTGGTCACTGGTCGCTGGTTACTGGTCCCTTGTCGCTGGTCGCTGGTCACTGGTCACTGGTCACTGGTCACTGGTCACTGGTCACTGGTCACTGGTCACTGGTCACTGGTCACTGGTCACTTTCGCTGGTCAATGATCACTTGTCTCTGGTCACTGGTCACTGGTCGCTGGTCACTGGTCACTGGTCACTGGTCACTGGTCGCTGGTTACTGGTCACTTGTCGCTGGTCGCTGGTCACTGGTCACTGGTCACTGGTCACTGGTCACTGGTCACTGGTCACTGGTCACTGGTCACTTTCGCTGGTCAATGATCACTTGTCTCTGGTCACTGGTCACTGGTCACTGGTCACTGGTCACTGGTCGCTGGTTACTTGTCACTTGTCGCTGGTCGCTGGTCACTGGTCACTGGTCACTGGTCCCTGGTCACTGGTCATTTGTCGCTGGTCACTGGTCTCTGGTCATTTGTCACTGTTCACTGGTCACTGGTCTCTGGTCATTTGTCTCAGTTCACTTGTCTCTGGTCACTGCTCACTGGTCATTGGTCACTGGTCACTGGCCACATTCGCTGGTCTCTGGTCACTGGTCACTGGTCACTGGTCACTGGTCACTGGTCACTGGTCACTGGCCACTGGTCACTGGTCACTGGTCACTTGTCACTGGTCACTGGTCACTTATCACTGGTCACTGGTCACTGGTCACATGTCACTGGTCACTGGTCTCTGGTCATTTGTCTCTGGACACTTGTCTCTGGTCACTGCTCACTGGTCATTTGTCACTTGTCAATTGTCTCTGGTCACTGGTCACTGGTCACTGGTCACTGGTCGCTGGTCACTGGTCACTGGTCACTGGACACTGGTCGCTGGTTACTGGTCACTTGTCGCTGGTCGCTGGTCACTGGTCACTGGTCACTGGTCACTGGTCACTGGTCACTGGTCACTGGTCACTGGTCACTGGTCACTGGTCACTGGTCTCTGGTCATTTGTCTCTGGACACTTGTCTCTGGTCACTGCTCACTGGTCATTGGTCACTGGTCACTGGTCACTGGTCGCTGGTTACTGGTCACTTGTCGCTGGTCGCTGGTCACTGGTCACTGGTCACTGGTCACTGGTCACTGGTCACTGGTCACTGGTCACTGGTCACTTTCGCTGGTCAATGATCACTTGTCTCTGGTCACTGGTCACTGGTCACTGGTCACTGGTCACTGGTCACTTTCGCTGGTCAATGATCACTTGTCTCTGGTCACTGGTCACTGGTCACTGGTCACTGGTCACTGGTCACTGGTCACTTTCGCTGGTCATTGGTCACTGGTCACTGGCCACTTTCGCTGGTCACTGGTCACTGGTCACTGGTCACTGGTCACTGGTCACTGGTCTCTGTTCACGTGCCTCTGGTCACTGCTCACTGGTCATTGGTCACTGGTCACTGGTCACTGGTCACTGGTCACTGGTCACTGGTCACTGGTCACTGGTCACTGGTCACTGGTCACTGGTCACTTTCGCTGGTCGCTGGTCACTGGTCACTGGTCACTGGTCACTGGTCACTGGTCACTGGTCACTGGTCACTGGTCATTTGTCTCTGGTCACTTGTCTCGGGTCACTCGTCACTGGTTACTGGTCACTGGTCACTGGTCACTGGTCACTGATCTCTGGTCACTTGTCTCTGGTCACTCGTCACTGGTTACTGGTCACTGGTCACTGGTCACTGGTCACTGATCTCTGGTCATTTGTCTCTGGACACTTGTCTCTGGTCACTGCTCACTGGTCATTGGTCCCTTGTCATTTGTCTCTGGTCACTTGTCTCTGGTCACTGGTCACTGGTCACTGGTCACTGGTCACTGGTCTCTGGTCATTTGTCTCTGGACACTTGTCTCTGGTCACTGCTCACTGGTCACTTGTCTCTGGTCACTGGTCACTGGTCGATGGTCACTGGTCACTGGTCACTGGTCACTGGTCGCTGGTTACTGGTCACTTGTCGCTGGTCGCTGGTCACTGGCCACTTTCGCTGGTCACTGGTCACTGGTCGCTGGCCACTTTCGCTGGTCAATGATCACTTGTCTCTGGTCACTGGTCACTGGTCACTGGTCACTGGTCACTGGTCACTGGTCACTGGTCGCTAGTCACTGGTCATTTGTCGCTGGTCACTTGTCGCTGATCACTGGTCACTGGTCACTGGTCACTGGTCACTGGTCACTGGTCACTGGTCACTGGTCACTGGTCGCTGGTTACTTGTCACTTGTCGCTGGTCGCTGGTCACTGGTCACTGGTCATTTGTCGCTGGTCACTTGTCTCTGGTCACTGGTCACGGTTCACTGGTCACGGGTCAGTGGTCACTGGTCGCTGGTTACTGGTCACTTGTCGCTGGTCGCTGGTCACTGGTCACTGGTCATATGTCGCTGGTCACTTGTCTCTGGTCACTGGTCACTGGTCGCCGGTCACTGGTCACTCGTCACTGGTCACTGGTCTCTGGTCACTGGTCACTTTCGCTGGTCACTGGTCACTGGTCACTGGTCGCTAGTCACTGGTCATTTGTCGCTGGTCACTGGTCTCTGGTCATTTGTCACTGGTCACTGTTCACTGGTCTCTGGTCATTTGTCTCTGGTCACTTGTCTCTGGTCACTGCTCACTGGTCATTGGTCACTGGTCACTGGCCACATTCGGTGGTCAATGATCACTTGCCTCTGGTCACTGGTCACTGGTCACTGGTCGCTGGTTACTGGTCACTTGTCGCTGGTCGCTGGTCACTGGTCACTGGTCATATGTCGCTGGTCACTTGTCTCTGGTCACTGGTCACTGGTCGCCGGTCACTGGTCACTCGTCACTGGTCACTGGTCTCTGGTCACTGGTCACTTTCGCTGGTCAATGATCACTTGTCTCTGGTCACTGGTCACTGGTCATTGGTCACTGTTCGCTGGCCACTTTCGCTGGTCAGTGGTCACTGGTCACTGGCCACTTTCGCTGGTCAATGATCACTTGTCTCTGGTCACTGGTCACTGGTCACTGGTCACTGGTCACTGCTCACTGGTCATTGGTCCCTTGTCATTTGTCTCTGGTCACTTGTCTCTGGTCACTGGTCACTGGTCACTGGTCACTGGTCACTGGTCTCTGGTCATTTGTCTCTGGACACTTGTCTCTGGTCACTGTTCACTGGTCACTGGTCACTGGTCACTGGTCACTTCCGCTGGTCACTGGTCAATGGTCACTGGTCAATTTCGCTGCACACTGGTCACTGGTCACTGGTCACTTGTCGCAGGTCGCTGGTCACTGGTCACTGCTCACTGGTCACTGGTCACTGGTCACTTTCGCTGGTCAATGATCACTTTTCTCTGGTCACTGGTCACTGGCCACTGGTCACTGGTCACTGGTCACTGGTCACTGGTCGCTGGTTACTGGTCACTTGTCGCTGGTCGCTGGTCACTTGTCTCTGGTCACTGCTCACTGGTCATTGGTCACTGGTCACTGGCCACTTTCGCTGGTCACTCGTTACTTGTCGCTTTCTCTGGTCACAGGTCACTGGTGAATGGTCACTGGTCAATGGTTACTGGTCACTGGTCACTGGTCGAAGATTACTGGTCACTTGTCGCTGGTCGCTGTTCACTGGTCACTGGTCACTGGTCATTTGTCGCTGGTCACTTGTCTCTGGTCACTGGTCACTGGTCACTGGTCACTGGTCACTTTCGCTGGTCATTGGTCACTGGTCACTGGCCACTTTCGCTGGTCACTGGTCACTGGTCACTGGTCACTGGTCACTGGTTACTGGTCACTGGTCACTGGTCACTGGTCACTGATCTCTGGTCACTTGTCTCTGGTCACTCGTCACTGGTTACTGGTCACTGGTCACTGGTCACTGGTCACTGATCTCTGGTCATTTGTCTCTGGACACTTGTCTCTGGTCACTGCTCACTGGTCATTGGTCCCTTGTCATTTGTCTCTGGTCACTTGTCTCTGGTCACTGGTCACTGGTCACTGGTCACTGGTCACTGGTCTCTGGTCATTTGTCTCTGGACACTTGTCTCTGGTCACTGCTCACTGGTCATTGCTCACTTGTCACTTGTCTCTGGTCACTGGTCACTGGTCGATGGTCACTGGTCACTGGTCACTGGTCACTGGTCGCTGGTTACTGGTCACTTGTCGCTGGTCGCTGGTCACTGGCCACTTTCGCTGGTCACTGGTCACTGGTCGCTGGCCACTTTCGCTGGTCAATGATCACTTGTCTCTGGTCACTGGTCACTGGTCACTGGTCACTGGTCACTGGTCACTGGTCACTGGTCACTGGTCACTGGTCGCTGGTTACTTGTCACTTGTCGCTGGTCGCTGGTCACTGGTCACTGGTCATTTGTCGCTGGTCACTTGTCTCTGGTCACTGGTCACGGTTCACTGGTCACGGGTCAGTGGTCACTGGTCGCTGGTTACTGGTCACTTGTCGCTGGTCGCTGGTCACTGGTCACTGGTCATATGTCGCTGGTCACTTGTCTCTGGTCACTGGTCACTGGTCGCCGGTCACTGGTCACTCGTCACTGGTCACTGGTCTCTGGTCACTGGTCACTTTCGCTGGTCACTGGTCACTGGTCACTGGCCACATTCGGTGGTCAATGATCACTTGCCTCTGGTCACTGGTCACTGGTCACTGGTCACTGGTCACTGGTCACTGGTCACTGGTCACTGGTCACTGGTCACTGGTCACTGGTCACTGGTCACTGGTCGCTAGTCACTGGTCATTTGTCGCTGGTCACTTGTCGCTGATCACTGGTCACTGGTCACTGGTCACTGGTCACTGGTCACTGGTCACTGGTCACTGGTCACTGGTCGCTGGTTACTTGTCACTTGTCGCTGGTCGCTGGTCACTGGTCACTGGTCATTTGTCGCTGGTTACTTGTCTCTGGTCACTGGTCACGGTTCACTGGTCACGGGTCAGTGGTCACTGGTCGCTGGTTACTGGTCACTTGTCGCTGGTCGCTGGTCACTGGTCACTGGTCATATGTCGCTGGTCACTTGTCTCTGGTCACTGGTCACTGGTCGCTGGTTACTGGTCACTTGTCGCTGGTCGCTGGTCACTGGTCACTGGTCACTGGTCACTGGTCACTGGTCACTGGTCACTGGTCACTGGTCATTTGTCTCTGGTCACTTGTCTCTGGTCACTCGTCACTGGTTACTGGTCACTGGTCACTGGTCAATGGTCACTGGTCTCTGGTCATTTGTCTCTGGACAGTTGTCTCTGGTCACTGCTCACTGGTCATTGGTCCCTTGTCATTTGTCTCTGGTCACTTGTCTCTGGTCACTGGTCACTGGTCACTGGTCACTGGTCACTGGTCTCTGGTCATTTGTCTCTGGACACTTGTCTCTGGTCACTGCTCACTGGTCATTGCTCACTTGTCACTTGTCTCTGGTCACTGGTCACTGGTCGATGGTCACTGGTCACTGGTCACTGGTCACTGGTCGCTGGTTACTTGTCACTTGTCGCTGGTCGCTGGTCACTGGCCACTTTCGCTGGTCACTGGTCACTGGTCGCTGGCCACTGGTCACTGGTCATTTGTCGCTGGTCACTTGTCTCTGGTCACTGGTCATGGTTCACTGGTCACGGGTCAGTGGTCACTGGTCACTGGTCACTGGTCTCTGGTCATTTGTCACTGGTCACTGTTCACTGGTCTCTGGTCATTTGTCTCTGGTCACTTGTCTCTGGTCACTGCTCACTGGTCATTGGTCACTGGTCACTGGCCACATTCGGTGGTCAATGATCACTTGCCTCTGGTCACTGGTCACTGGTCACTGGTCACTGGTCACTTTCGCTGGTCAATGATCACTTGTCTCTGGTCACTGGTCACTGGTCACTGGTCACTGGTCACTTGTCACTGGTCACTGGTCTCTGGTCATTTGTCTCTGGACACTTGTCTCTGGTCACTGCTCACTGGTCATTGGTCACTTGTCAATTGTCTCTGGTCACTGGTCACTGGTCACTGGTCACTGGTCGCTGGTCACTGGTCACTGGTCGCTGGTTACTGGTCACTTGTCGCTGGTCGCTGGTCACTGGTCACTGGTCACTGGTCACTGGTCACTGGTCACTGGTCACTGGTCACCGGTCACTGGTCACTGGTCACTTTCGCTGGTCAATGATCACTTGTCTCTGGTCACTGGTCACTGGTCACTGGTCACTGGTCACTGGTCGCTGGTTACTTGTCACTTGTCGCTGGTCGCTGGTCACTGGTCACTGGTCACTGGTCCCTGGTCACTGGTCATTTGTCGCTGGTCACTGGTCTCTGGTCATTTGTCACTGTTCACTGGTCACTGGTCTCTGGTCATTTGTCTCAGTTCACTTGTCTCTGGTCACTGCTCACTGGTCATTGGTCACTGGTCACTGGCCACATTCGCTGGTCTCTGGTCACTGGTCACTGGTCACTGGTCACTGGTCACTGGTCACTGGTCACTGGTCACTGGTCACTGGTCACTGGTCACTGGTCACTGGTCACTGGTCACTTATCACTGGTCACTGGTCACTGGTCACTTGTCACTGGTCACTGGTCTCTGGTCATTTGTCTCTGGACACTTGTCTCTGGTCACTGCTCACTGGTCATTGGTCACTTGTCAATTGTCTCTGGTCACTGGTCACTGGTCACTGGTCACTGGTCGCTGGTCACTGGTCACTGGTCACTTGTCACTGGTCGCTGGTTACTGGTCACTTGTCGCTGGTCGCTGGTCACTGGTCACTGGTCACTGGTCACTGGTCACTGGTCACTGGTCACTGGTCACTGGTCACTGGTCACTGGTCTCTGGTCATTTGTCTGTGGACACTTGTCTCTGGTCACTGCTCACTGGTCATTGGTCACTGGTCACTGGTCACTGGTCGCTGGTTACTGGTCACTTGTCGCTGGTCGCTGGTCACTGGTCACTGGTCACTGGTCACTGGTCACTGGTCACTGGTCACTGGTCACTGGTCACTTTCGCTGGTCAATGATCACTTGTCTCTGGTCACTGGTCACTGGTCACTGGTCACTGGTCACTTTCGCTGGTCAATGATCACTTGTCTCTGGTCACTGGTCACTGGTCACTGGTCACTGGTCACTGGTCACTGGTCACATTCGCTGGTCATTGGTCACTGGTCACTGGCCACTTTCGCTGGTCACTGGTCACTGGTCACTGGTCACTGGTCACTGGTCACTGGTCACTGGTCACTGGTCTCTGTTCACGTGCCTCTGGTCACTGCTCACTGGTCATTGGTCACTGGTCACTGGTCACTGGTCACTGGTCACTGGTCACTGGTCACTGGTCACTGGTCACTGGTCACTGGTCACTGGTCACTTTCGCTGGTCAATGATCACTTGTCTCTGGTCACTGGTCACTGGCCACTGGTCACTGGTCACTGGTCACTGGTCACTGGTCACTGGTCTCTGGTCATTTGTCTCTGGACACTTGTCTCTGGTCACTGCTCACTGGTCACTGGTCACTGGTCACTGGTCACTGGTCACTGGTCACTGGTCACTGGTCGCTGGTTACTGGTCACTTGTCGCTGGTCGCTGGTCACTGGTCACTGGTCACTGGTCACTGGTCACTGGTCACTGGTCACTGGTCACTGGTCACTGGTCACTGGTCACTGGTCATTTGTCTCTGGTCACTTGTCTCTGGTCACTCGTCACTGGTTACTGGTCACTGGTCACTGGTCACTGGTCACTGATCTCTGGTCACTTGTCTCTGGTCACTCGTCACTGGTTACTGGTCACTGGTCACTGGTCACTGGTCACTGATCTCTGGTCATTTGTCTCTGGACACTTGTCTCTGGTCACTGCTCACTGGTCATTGGTCCCTTGTCATTTGTCTCTGGTCACTTGTCTCTGGTCACTGGTCACTGGTCACTGGTCACTGGTCACTGGTCTCTGGTCATTTGTCTCTGGACACTTGTCTCTGGTCACTGCTCACTGGTCATTGCTCACTTGTCACTTGTCTCTGGTCACTGGTCACTGGTCGATGGTCACTGGTCACTGGTCACTGGTCACTTGTCGCTGGTTACTGGTCACTTGTCGCTGGTCGCTGGTCACTGGCCACTTTCGCTGGTCACTGGTCACTGGTCGCTGGCCACTTTGGCTGGTCAATGATCACTTGTCTCTGGTCACTGGTCACTGGTCACTGGTCACTGGTCACTGGTCACTGGTCACTGGTCACTGGTCGCTAGTCACTGGTCATTTGTCGCTGGTCACTTGTCGCTGATCACTGGTCACTGGTCACTGGTCACTGGTCACTGGTCACTGGTCACTGGTCACTGGTCACTGGTCACTGGTCGCTAGTCACTGGTCATTTGTCGCTGGTCACTTGTCGCTGATCACTGGTCACTGGTCACTGGTCACTGGTCACTGGTCACTGGTCACTGGTCACTGGTCACTGGTCACTGGTCACTGGTCACTGGTCACTGGTCGCTGGTTACTTGTCACTTGTCGCTGGTCGCTGGTCACTGGTCACTGGTCATTTGTCGCTGGTCACTTGTCTCTGGTCACTGGTCACGGTTCACTGGTCACGGGTCAGTGGTCACTGGTCACTGGTCACTGGTCTCTGGTCATTTGTCACTGGTCACTGTTCACTGGTCTCTGGTCATTTGTCTCTGGTCACTTGTCTCTGGTCACTGCTCACTGGTCATTGGTCACTGGTCACTGGCCACATTCGGTGGTCAATGATCACTTGCCTCTGGTCACTGGTCACTGGTCACTGGTCACTGGTCACTGGTCACTGGTCACTGGTCGCTGGTTACTGGTCACTTGTCGCTGGTCGCTGGTCACTGGTCACTGGTCATATGTCGCTGGTCACTTGTCTCTGGTCACTGGTCACTGGTCGCCGGTCACTGGTCACTCGTCACTGGTCACTGGTCTCTGGTCACTGGACACTTTCGCTGGTCAATGATCACTTGTCTCTGGTCACTGGTCACTGGTCATTGGTCACTGTTCGCTGGCCACTTTCGCTGGTCAGTGGTCACTGGTCACTGGCCACTTTCGCTGGTCAATGATCACTTGTCTCTGGTCACTGGTCACTGGTCACTGGTCACTGGTCACTGCTCACTGGTCATTGGTCCCTTGTCATTTGTCTCTGGTCACTTGTCTCTGGTCACTGGTCACTGGTCACTGGTCACTGGTCACTGGTCACTGGTCTCTGTTCACGTGCCTCTGGTCACTGCTCACTGGTCATTTGTCTCTGGTCACGTGTCTCTGTTCACATGTCTCTGGTCACTGCTCACTGGTCATTGGTCACTGGTCACTGGCCACTTTCGCTGGTCACTCGTTACTTGTCACTTTCTCTGGTCACAGGTCACTGGTGAATGGTCACTGGTAACTGGTCACAGGTCGCTGGATACTGGTCACTTGTTGCTGGTCGCTGGTCACTGTTCTCTGTTCACTGGTCACTGGTCACTGGTCATTTGTCGCTGGTCACTTGTCTCTGGTCACTGGTCACTGGTCACTGGTCACTTCCGCTGGTCACTGGTCAATTTCGCTGCTCACTGGTCACTGGTCACTGGTCACTTTCGCTGGTCACTGGTCACTGGTCACTGGTCAATGGTCACTTTCGCTGGTCAATGATCACTTGTCTCTGGTCACTGGTCACTGGTCACTGGTCACTGGTCACTGGTCACTGGTCACTTTCGCTGGTCATTGGTCACTGGTCACTGGCCACTTTCGCTGGTCACTGGTCACTGGTCACTGGTCACTGGTCACTGGTCACTGCTCACTGGTCACTGGTCACTGGTCACTGGTCACTGGTCACTGGTCACTGGTCACTGGTCTCTGTTCACGTGCCTCTGGTCACTGCTCACTGGTCATTTGTCTCTGGTCACGTGTCTCTGGTCACGTGTCTCTGGTCAATGCTCACTGATCATTGGACACTGGTCACTGGCCACTTTCGCTGGTCACTCATTACTTGTCACTTTCTCTGGTCACAGGTCACTGGTGAATGGTCACTGGTCACTGGTCACTGGTCACTGGTCACTGGTCACTGGTCGCTGATTACTGGTCACTTGTCGCTGGTCGCTGTTCACTGGTCACTGGTCACTGGTCATTTGTCGCTGGTCACTTGTCTCTGGTCACTGGTCACTGGTCACTGGTCACTGGTCACTTGTCACTGGTCACTGGTCTCTGGTCATTTGTCTCTGGACACTTGTCTCTGGTCACTGCTCACTGGTCATTGGTCACTTGTCAATTGTCTCTGGTCACTGGTCAATGGTCACTGGTCACTGGTCGCTGGTCACTGGTCACTGGTCACTGGTCACTGGTCGCTGGTTACTGGTCACTTGTCGCTGGTCGCTGGTCACTGGTCACTGGTCACTGGTCACTGGTCACTGGTCACTGGTCACTGGTCACTGGTCACTGGTCACTGGTCACTTTCGCTGGTCAATGATCACTTGTCTCTGGTCACTGGTCACTGGTCACTGGTCACTGGTCACTTGTCACTGGTCACTGGTCTCTGGTCATTTGTCTCTGGACACTTGTCTCTGGTCACTGCTCACTGGTCATTGGTCACTTGTCAATTGTGTTAAGGTTAAAGGAGCCAATTTGTATTTTCGCGCTCTATTGTATGTGTACATGTGGACTACAACAAGGGGGCGGGCGTGCGGCCCCAAGTGCGCACCGAAATACTCTATCCGGAGAATCGAGAGTCTTACGCAACTCGCGGACAGAGGAAGTGGTCGCTCTGCGCAATTAATTATAAGTTTATAATTTCGTTATATCAAATACATTTCTCTTTCCAGAAAAGCTCATCTCATTCTTTAACACCATAACAGGTTATGGGCCCAGTAGAGATAGGGCAACGTGAGATTTGTTAGTTAATATCGTACGTGTGGTTGGAGAAGAGAAAGATTCGTTATAGTGGTAACAGTTGAGTGTGCCTACACGTGGAATTTTTCGACGCAACGTCCAACAATGGAGACCGGCATTAAGATAGAAAAGCTACGAAATGCTGAGAACTGGCAGCAGTGGAAATTTGTGGTCGAAGTCCTGCTTGACGATGATGATCTGCTTGGTATGTGCAACGGCACGCTTATAAAGCCGGAAGAAGGAACAGCAAACTACGAAGACGAGCTCAAGCACTGGACGAAGGCGAACAAGAAGGCTAAACGACTTATAGTCACGACGATTGAAAGCGAACCGCTGAAGCTAATAATGAACTGTGAAACTGCGTGTGAAATGTGGCAAAAGTTGTGCAGTGTGTATGACCTGAAAAGCGAAGAAAGTCTGTCCTTGACGCAGAAACAGTTCTTCGATTTTAAATGGGACACGGCGGTTGGTGTTGCATCTAATTTTTCGAAGGTTGAGCAACTAGTGCGAAAAATGATCGCACTTGGCGGTGAGATCTCAGACTCGATGGTGATCTCACGAATTCTCTCCACGTTGCCGCCGGTGTACCATCATTTTCATACTGCGTGGGACAGTACAGAAAGTGCGAAGAAAACCTTAAAAAATTTAATGGCTCGATTAATGACAGAAGAATCTCGTGCTATAAAAGATACAACGGAAGACACAGTGGTCGCCTTGATGTCGAAAGCAAAACTGAGTGAACAAGCGCGAAAGAACGTAAATGTGAAACGATCCGCAGAATCGCGAAGTGATGGAAACAAGTCAAAACCGACTCGGTGCTACTCGTGCGGTAGAACAGGACACAGACAAAAAGACTGCAAAGGCTGTTATGCATGCGGTGTAAAAGGGCATTTTGCTAAGAACTGCCCGAAGAGAGACGGGAAGAACGATACGCAGCCAAAGGATACGGACACGAGGACGTTGTCCTTCATGGTCAACAGGGTCGACTACGAACGTCAACACGACACAGGCAGAAACCATACAGACGAGTACTGGGTGATCGATTCTGGAGCGTCCGATCATATGACTCATCACGACGACTGGTTTGTTGACATCCAACGATTCGAGGTACCTTTACAAATTAGAATCAGCAACGGCGAGCAGTTGACGGCGCTTGGTAAGGGAAATATAAACTTTGAAACACAAGTCGAAGGAAGACGGTTCGTCGGCACATTGCGCGATGTATTGTACGCTCCGAAATTGAATGTAAACTTACTTTCTGTAAACAAGGTCGCGAAGAAGGGTATAGATTTCTTGATCTCACACGGCGGAAAACAATGTATATTCACAAAACAGGGAACAATTGTTGCTAAAGGATTAGAGTACGGACAGCTTTATCGACTTGACATGCGTATTTTGTTGCCTAAGTTCGCTAACACGGTGAATAAACTAGATTCCTTGCAATTATGGCATGAGCGACTCGCGCACCAAAATAAACGACACGTAAAGGTGTTCTTACAGAACCTTGGAATAAACGTAGAAGTTGATAAGGAATTCTGCGACGCGTGCGCTATAGGAAAGCATCACCGGTCTGCTTTCGGAAAGAAAGAAAACAAGGCTTGCGCTCCAAGGGAAAGGGTGTACTCTGACGTTTGCGGTCCGATGGAGGTAGATTCGTTGGGAAAAAATCGATACTTTGTAACGTTTAAGGATGAGTATACTAGTTTTCGTATGATATATTTCCTGCGTCAAAAATCTGAGGTCGTGAAAAGGGTTAAATGTTATTGTAATGAGATCAGAAACCAGTTCGGTGAAGATATTAAAGAGTTAATTACAGACGGAGGGAGAGAATATATAAATAATGATGTTACCGATTTTTTACGCGAGAAAGGAATAAGGCATGTCGTGACGATCCCGTATACGCCAGAGCAAAACGGCGTTGCCGAAAGAGAAAATCGAATCATTGAAGAGGCAGCAAGGTCAGTTTTGTATGCACAAAATATTTTTCCGAAGTCGCTGTGGGGAGAGGCGATAAATTTTGCTGTACACGTTTTAAATAGAAGTGGTCCAACAAGAGTTGCAAACAAAACGCCTTACGAATTATGGTTCAAAAGGAATGCTTCTGTCAATCATTTTAAAGTTTTCGGCACGGAATGCTTCATTCATATACCCAAACAGAAAAGACGCAAACTAGATAGGAAAGCAGTACGAGGGTTTCTTGTCGGGTATAAAGAAGATCTGAAGGGATATAGGTTATATGTACCCGAGAAACACGAAGTCATTGTGAGTCGCGATGTTATATTTAAAGACGAAAAACTCTCGTCCTGCTATGTAAATATTGAAAACAAAAGCGTCGATGATGAAAAAGAAAGCGAGGATAAAAAAAACGAAGTCGAAACCTCAGGAGAACATGATAGTAGACTACGTGACAGGATAAAAATTAAGAAACCGGAATTTTACGGAGATCCAATAGCGCATTTTGTAGAAGTAACTCCGCGAAATTACGAAGAAGCAATAAATTCCCCAGATTCAGAAAATTGGAGCAAGGCAATGAGGGATGAGATGAATTCCCTTCTTGAAAACGAAACGTGGATCTTGGTAAAAAGGCCGGAAAACACAAAAGTTTTAAACAATATGTGGGTATATAAAATGAAAGAAAACGTTAATAATAATGAACTGATACATAAGGCGCGATTAGTAATAAAGGGATGTTCGCAACGTGAGGGGACCGACTTTACTGAAACGTTCAGTCCTGTAGTCAGATACGATACACTTAGAGTCATGTTATGTATAGCGACAATTAGGAAACTATTTTTACGACAGTTCGATATCAAAACCGCATTTTTGTACGGAGATTTGAGTGAGGAAATCCTTATGCGACAACCTCAAGGGTTTGACGATGGCTCAAACCGAGTATGTAAATTGCAGAAAAGCTTATATGGCCTCAAACAGGCACCAAGGTGTTGGGGCGAACATTTTTCAAATTTTCTACGGGGTTGCGGTTTGAGTGAGAGCTTGGCAGACCCTTGTCTGTACGTACGCGTAAGAGATAAAACTATTCTGATGTTAGCACTATGGGTTGATGACGGTCTAATAGCTGGATCATGCGAAGAAGAAATCGATTTCTTTATAAGTAGGCTATGCGAAAGATACAGAACAAATGTTTTTTCGAATGTAAGGAAGTTTGTTGGCATGGAAATTACGGAAACGCGAGATGATTCGATCTTTGTAGATCAAGAAAGCTATGCAAGAAGAATAATTGCAAAGTATGGATTGAATGAAGCAAAAACTGTAAAAACACCGATAGAAAAAGGATGGAATGCGTATGATTCTAAAATGGCCGACAAGAATGTGCCATATCGCGAGGCAGTCGGAAGCTTAATGTTTCTTCAGATTGTAAGTAGACCGGATATCGCGTTTGCTTTAAATGTTGCGTCTAGAGCACTTGGAAAACCAACAGTGGCTCACTGGAATTTAGTCAAGCGAATTATTAGATATGTAAAAGGTACATGCAACTATGGGCTGCTGTACAGACCGAACACCGTGTTTATGACATTCTCCGATGCCGACTTTGCTGGTGACAATGAAACGGGTAAATCTACGAGTGGCATACTGTGCGTGTTTGCGGGTGCAGTAATAAGCTGGCAAAGTAAGAAGCAACAAAGCGTTGCGCTCTCGACGACGGAAGCCGAATACGTAAGCGCGGCAACGGCAGCCAAAAACAACGTGTGGACAACGAGATTACTGAATGACCTCGATTTTAAAGTTGGCGAAAACGTATTGTATATCGATAATCAAAGCGCGTTGAAGTTGGTGAAAAACCCAGAATTTCACCAACGCACCAAACATATAAACCCAAAGTTTCATTTTGTGCGTGATTTGTATAAGAAAGGAATGATTGAAGTAAAATACATTCCCACGGAAAATCAGTTGGCGGATATTTTGACAAAGCCGCTAGATAAAGGTAGATTTGAGTTCCTTCGAGAACAAATTGGAATTAGATGTAAGTCAGATGCAGTCTAAAATTGGACCCTTTAGGGAGAGTGTTAAGGTTAAAGGAGCCAATTTGTATTTTCGCGCTCTATTGTATGTGTACATGTGGACTACAACAAGGGGGCGGGCGTGCGGCCCCAAGTGCGCACCGAAATACTCTATCCGGAGAATCGAGAGTCTTACGCAACTCGCGGACAGAGGAAGTGGTCGCTCTGCGCAATTAATTATAAGTTTATAATTTCGTTATATCAAATACATTTCTCTTTCCAGAAAAGCTCATCTCATTCTTTAACACCATAACAAATTGTCTCTGGTCACTGGTCACTGGTCACTGGTCACTGGTCGCTGGTCACTGGTCACTGGTCACTGGTCACTGGTCGCTGGTTACTGGTCACTTGTCGCTGGTCGCTGGTCACTGGTCACTGGTCACTGGTCACTGGTCACTGGTCACTGGTCACTGGTCACTGGTCACTGGTCACTGGTCACTTTCGCTGGTCAATGATCACTTGTCTCTGGTCACTGGTCACTGGTCACTGGTCACTGGTCACTGGTCGCTGGTTACTTGTCACTTGTCGCTGGTCGCTGGTCACTGGTCACTGGTCACTGGTCCCTGGTCACTGGTCATTTGTCGCTGGTCACTGGTCTCTGGTCATTTGTCACTGTTCACTGGTCACTGGTCTCTGGTCATTTGTCTCAGTTCACTTGTCTCTGGTCACTGCTCACTGGTCATTGGTCACTGGTCACTGGCCACATTCGCTGGTCTCTGGTCACTGGTCACTGGTCACTGGTCACTGGTCACTGGTCACTGGTCACTGGTCACTGGTCACTGGTCACTGGTCACTGGTCACTGGTCACTGGTCACTTATCACTGGTCACTGGGCACTGGTCACTTGTCACTGGTCACTGGTCTCTGGTCATTTGTCTCTGGACACTTGTCTCTGGTCACTGCTCACTGGTCATTTGTCACTTGTCAATTGTCTCTGGTCACTGGTCACTGGTCACTGGTCACTGGTCGCTGGTCACTGGTCACTGGTCACTGGACACTGGTCGCTGGTTACTGGTCACTTGTCGCTGGTCGCTGGTCACTGGTCACTGGTCACTGGTCACTGGTCACTGGTCACTGGTCACTGGTCACTGGTCACTGGTCACTGGTCTCTGGTCATTTGTCTCTGGACACTTGTCTCTGGTCACTGCTCACTGGTCATTGGTCACTGGTCACTGGTCACTGGTCGCTGGTTACTGGTCACTTGTCGCTGGTCGCTGGTCACTGGTCACTGGTCACTGGTCACTGGTCACTGGTCACTGGTCACTGGTCACTGGTCACTTTCGCTGGTCAATGATCACTTGTCTCTGGTCACTGGTCACTGGTCACTGGTCACTGGTCACTGGTCACTTTCGCTGGTCAATGATCACTTGTCTCTGGTCACTGGTCACTGGTCACTGGTCACTGGTCACTGGTCACTGGTCACTTTCGCTGGTCATTGGTCACTGGTCACTGGCCACTTTCGCTGGTCACTGGTCACTGGTCACTGGTCACTGGTCACTGGTCACTGGTCACTGGTCACTGGTCACTGGTCTCTGTTCACGTGCCTCTGGTCACTGCTCACTGGTCATTGGTCACTGGTCACTGGTCACTGGTCACTGGTCACTGGCCACTGGTCACTGGTCACTGGTCACTGGTCACTGGTCACTGGTCACTTTCGCTGGTCGCTGGTCACTGGTCACTGGTCACTGGTCACTGGTCACTGGTCACTGGTCACTGGTCACTGGTCATTTGTCTCTGGTCACTTGTCTCTGGTCACTCGTCACTGGTTACTGGTCACTGGTCACTGGTCACTGGTCACTGATCTCTGGTCACTTGTCTCTGGTCACTCGTCACTGGTTACTGGTCACTGGTCACTGGTCACTGGTCACTGATCTCTGGTCATTTGTCTCTGGACACTTGTCTCTGGTCACTGCTCACTGGTCATTGGTCCCTTGTCATTTGTCTCTGGTCACTTGTCTCTGGTCACTGGTCACTGGTCACTGGTCTCTGGTCATTTGTCTCTGGACACTTGTCTCTGGTCACTGCTCACTGGTCACTTGTCTCTGGTCACTGGTCACTGGTCGATGGTCACTGGTCACTGGTCACTGGTCACTGGTCGCTGGTTACTGGTCACTTGTCGCTGGTCGCTGGTCACTGGCCACTTTCGCTGGTCACTGGTCACTGGTCGCTGGCCACTTTCGCTGGTCAATGATCACTTGTCTCTGGTCACTGGTCACTGGTCACTGGTCACTGGTCACTGGTCACTGGTCACTGGTCGCTAGTCACTGGTCATTTGTCGCTGGTCACTTGTCGCTGATCACTGGTCACTGGTCACTGGTCACTGGTCACTGGTCACTGGTCACTGGTCACTGGTCACTGGTCGCTGGTTACTTGTCACTTGTCGCTGGTCGCTGGTCACTGGTCACTGGTCATTTGTCGCTGGTCACTTGTCTCTGGTCACTGGTCACGGTTCACTGGTCACGGGTCAGTGGTCACTGGTCGCTGGTTACTGGTCACTTGTCGCTGGTCGCTGGTCACTGGTCACTGGTCATATGTCGCTGGTCACTTGTCTCTGGTCACTGGTCACTGGTCGCCGGTCACTGGTCACTCGTCACTGGTCACTGGTCTCTGGTCACTGGTCACTTTCGCTGGTCACTGGTCACTGGTCACTGGTCGCTAGTCACTGGTCATTTGTCGCTGGTCACTGGTCTCTGGTCATTTGTCACTGGTCACTGTTCACTGGTCTCTGGTCATTTGTCTCTGGTCACTTGTCTCTGGTCACTGCTCACTGGTCATTGGTCACTGGTCACTGGCCACATTCGGTGGTCAATGATCACTTGCCTCTGGTCACTGGTCACTGGTCACTGGTCACTGGTCACTGGTCACTGGTCACTGGTCACTGGTCGCTGGTTACTGGTCACTTGTCGCTGGTCGCTGGTCACTGGTCACTGGTCATATGTCGCTGGTCACTTGTCTCTGGTCACTGGTCACTGGTCGCCGGTCACTGGTCACTCGTCACTGGTCACTGGTCTCTGGTCACTGGTCACTTTCGCTGGTCAATGATCACTTGTCTCTGGTCACTGGTCACTGGTCATTGGTCACTGTTCGCTGGCCACTTTCGCTGGTCAGTGGTCACTGGTCACTGGCCACTTTCGCTGGTCAATGATCACTTGTCTCTGGTCACTGGTCACTGGTCACTGGTCACTGGTCACTGCTCACTGGTCATTGGTCCCTTGTCATTTGTCTCTGGTCACTTGTCTCTGGTCACTGGTCACTGGTCACTGGTCACTGGTCACTGGTCTCTGGTCATTTGTCTCTGGACACTTGTCTCTGGTCACTGTTCACTGGTCACTGGTCACTGGTCACTGGTCACTTCCGCTGGTCACTGGTCAATGGTCACTGGTCAATTTCGCTGCACACTGGTCACTGGTCACTGGTCACTTGTCGCAGGTCGCTGGTCACTGGTCACTGCTCACTGGTCACTGGTCACTGGTCACTTTCGCTGGTCAATGATCACTTTTCTCTGGTCACTGGTCACTGGCCACTGGTCACTGGTCACTGGTCACTGGTCACTGGTCGCTGGTTACTGGTCACTTGTCGCTGGTCGCTGGTCACTTGTCTCTGGTCACTGCTCACTGGTCATTGGTCACTGGTCACTGGCCACTTTCGCTGGTCACTCGTTACTTGTCGCTTTCTCTGGTCACAGGTCACTGGTGAATGGTCACTGGTCAATGGTTACTGGTCACTGGTCACTGGTCGAAGATTACTGGTCACTTGTCGCTGGTCGCTGTTCACTGGTCACTGGTCACTGGTCATTTGTCGCTGGTCACTTGTCTCTGGTCACTGGTCACTGGTCACTGGTCACTGGTCACTTTCGCTGGTCATTGGTCACTGGTCACTGGCCACTTTCGCTGGTCACTGGTCACTGGTCACTGGTCACTGGTCACTGGTTACTGGTCACTGGTCACTGGTCACTGGTCACTGATCTCTGGTCACTTGTCTCTGGTCACTCGTCACTGGTTACTGGTCACTGGTCACTGGTCACTGGTCACTGATCTCTGGTCATTTGTCTCTGGACACTTGTCTCTGGTCACTGCTCACTGGTCATTGGTCCCTTGTCATTTGTCTCTGGTCACTTGTCTCTGGTCACTGGTCACTGGTCACTGGTCACTGGTCACTGGTCACTGGTCTCTGGTCATTTGTCTCTGGACACTTGTCTCTGGTCACTGCTCACTGGTCATTGCTCACTTGTCACTTGTCTCTGGTCACTGGTCACTGGTCGATGGTCACTGGTCACTGGTCACTGGTCACTGGTCGCTGGTTACTGGTCACTTGTCGCTGGTCGCTGGTCACTGGCCACTTTCGCTGGTCACTGGTCACTGGTCGCTGGCCACTTTCGCTGGTCAATGATCACTTGTCTCTGGTCACTGGTCACTGGTCACTGGTCACTGGTCACTGGTCACTGGTCACTGGTCGCTGGTTACTTGTCACTTGTCGCTGGTCGCTGGTCACTGGTCACTGGTCATTTGTCGCTGGTCACTTGTCTCTGGTCACTGGTCACGGTTCACTGGTCACGGGTCAGTGGTCACTGGTCGCTGGTTACTGGTCACTTGTCGCTGGTCGCTGGTCACTGGTCACTGGTCATATGTCGCTGGTCACTTGTCTCTGGTCACTGGTCACTGGTCGCCGGTCACTGGTCACTCGTCACTGGTCACTGGTCTCTGGTCACTGGTCACTTTCGCTGGTCACTGGTCACTGGTCACTGGCCACATTCGGTGGTCAATGATCACTTGCCTCTGGTCACTGGTCACTGGTCACTGGTCACTGGTCTCTGGTCATTTGTCTCTGGACACTTGTCTCTGGTCACTGCTCACTGGTCATTGGTCACTGGTCACTGGTCACTGGTCGCTGGTTACTGGTCACTTGTCGCTGGTCGCTGGTCACTGGTCACTGGTCACTGGTCACTGGTCACTGGTCACTGGTCACTGGTCACTGGTCACTTTCGCTGGTCAATGATCACTTGTCTCTGGTCACTGGTCACTGGTCACTGGTCACTGGTCACTGGTCACTTTCGCTGGTCAATGATCACTTGTCTCTGGTCACTGGTCACTGGTCACTGGTCACTGGTCACTGGTCACTGGTCACTTTCGCTGGTCATTGGTCACTGGTCACTGGCCACTTTCGCTGGTCACTGGTCACTGGTCACTGGTCACTGGTCACTGGTCACTGGTCACTGGTCACTGGTCACTGGTCTCTGTTCACGTGCCTCTGGTCACTGCTCACTGGTCATTGGTCACTGGTCACTGGTCACTGGTCACTGGTCACTGGCCACTGGTCACTGGTCACTGGTCACTTGTCTCTGGTCACTGGTCACTGGTCGCCGGTCACTGGTCACTCGTCACTGGTCACTGGTCTCTGGTCACTGGTCACTTTCGCTGGTCACTGGTCACTGGTCACTGGCCACATTCGGTGGTCAATGATCACTTGCCTCTGGTCACTGGTCACTGGTCACTGGTCACTGGTCTCTGGTCATTTGTCTCTGGACACTTGTCTCTGGTCACTGCTCACTGGTCATTGGTCACTGGTCACTGGTCACTGGTCGCTGGTTACTGGTCACTTGTCGCTGGTCGCTGGTCACTGGTCACTGGTCACTGGTCACTGGTCACTGGTCACTGGTCACTGGTCACTGGTCACTTTCGCTGGTCAATGATCACTTGTCTCTGGTCACTGGTCACTGGTCACTGGTCACTGGTCACTGGTCACTTTCGCTGGTCAATGATCACTTGTCTCTGGTCACTGGTCACTGGTCACTGGTCACTGGTCACTGGTCACTGGTCACTTTCGCTGGTCATTGGTCACTGGTCACTGGCCACTTTCGCTGGTCACTGGTCACTGGTCACTGGTCACTGGTCACTGGTCACTGGTCACTGGTCACTGGTCACTGGTCTCTGTTCACGTGCCTCTGGTCACTGCTCACTGGTCATTGGTCACTGGTCACTGGTCACTGGTCACTGGTCACTGGCCACTGGTCACTGGTCACTGGTCACTGGTCACTGGTCACTGGTCACTTTCGCTGGTCGCTGGTCACTGGTCACTGGTCACTGGTCACTGGTCACTGGTCACTGGTCACTGGTCACTGGTCATTTGTCTCTGGTCACTTGTCTCTGGTCACTCGTCACTGGTTACTGGTCACTGGTCACTGGTCACTGGTCACTGATCTCTGGTCACTTGTCTCTGGTCACTCGTCACTGGTTACTGGTCACTGGTCACTGGTCACTGGTCACTGATCTCTGGTCATTTGTCTCTGGACACTTGTCTCTGGTCACTGCTCACTGGTCATTGGTCCCTTGTCATTTGTCTCTGGTCACTTGTCTCTGGTCACTGGTCACTGGTCACTGGTCTCTGGTCATTTGTCTCTGGACACTTGTCTCTGGTCACTGCTCACTGGTCACTTGTCTCTGGTCACTGGTCACTGGTCGATGGTCACTGGTCACTGGTCACTGGTCACTGGTCGCTGGTTACTGGTCACTTGTCGCTGGTCGCTGGTCACTGGCCACTTTCGCTGGTCACTGGTCACTGGTCGCTGGCCACTTTCGCTGGTCAATGATCACTTGTCTCTGGTCACTGGTCACTGGTCACTGGTCACTGGTCACTGGTCACTGGTCACTGGTCGCTAGTCACTGGTCATTTGTCGCTGGTCACTTGTCGCTGATCACTGGTCACTGGTCACTGGTCACTGGTCACTGGTCACTGGTCACTGGTCACTGGTCACTGGTCGCTGGTTACTTGTCACTTGTCGCTGGTCGCTGGTCACTGGTCACTGGTCATTTGTCGCTGGTCACTTGTCTCTGGTCACTGGTCACGGTTC
This sequence comes from Andrena trimmerana, assembly GCA_951215215.1. Lineage (NCBI taxonomy): Eukaryota > Metazoa > Arthropoda > Insecta > Hymenoptera > Andrenidae > Andrena > Andrena trimmerana. Next base: position 1,319,168 of record CATNUO010000106.1, read on the forward strand.
ACTGGTCACGGGTCAGTGGTCACTGGTCGCTGGTTACTGGTCACTTGTCGCTGGTCGCTGGTCACTGGTCACTGGTCATATGTCGCTGGTCACTTGTCTCTGGTCACTGGTCACTGGTCGCCGGTCACTGGTCACTCGTCACTGGTCACTGGTCTCTGGTCACTGGTCACTTTCGCTGGTCACTGGTCACTGGTCACTGGTCGCTAGTCACTGGTCATTTGTCGCTGGTCACTGGTCTCTGGTCATTTGTCACTGGTCACTGTTCACTGGTCTCTGGTCATTTGTCTCTGGTCACTTGTCTCTGGTCACTGCTCACTGGTCATTGGTCACTGGTCACTGGCCACATTCGGTGGTCAATGATCACTTGCCTCTGGTCACTGGTCACTGGTCACTGGTCACTGGTCACTGGTCACTGGTCACTGGTCACTGGTCGCTGGTTACTGGTCACTTGTCGCTGGTCGCTGGTCACTGGTCACTGGTCATATGTCGCTGGTCACTTGTCTCTGGTCACTGGTCACTGGTCGCCGGTCACTGGTCACTCGTCACTGGTCACTGGTCTCTGGTCACTGGTCACTTTCGCTGGTCAATGATCACTTGTCTCTGGTCACTGGTCACTGGTCATTGGTCACTGTTCGCTGGCCACTTTCGCTGGTCAGTGGTCACTGGTCACTGGCCACTTTCGCTGGTCAATGATCACTTGTCTCTGGTCACTGGTCACTGGTCACTGGTCACTGGTCACTGCTCACTGGTCATTGGTCCCTTGTCATTTGTCTCTGGTCACTTGTCTCTGGTCACTGGTCACTGGTCACTGGTCACTGGTCACTGGTCTCTGGTCATTTGTCTCTGGACACTTGTCTCTGGTCACTGTTCACTGGTCACTGGTCACTGGTCACTGGTCACTTCCGCTGGTCACTGGTCAATGGTCACTGGTCAATTTCGCTGCACACTGGTCACTGGTCACTGGTCACTTGTCGCAGGTCGCTGGTCACTGGTCACTGCTCACTGGTCACTGGTCACTGGTCACTTTCGCTGGTCAATGATCACTTTTCTCTGGTCACTGGTCACTGGCCACTGGTCACTGGTCACTGGTCACTGGTCACTGGTCGCTGGTTACTGGTCACTTGTCGCTGGTCGCTGGTCACTTGTCTCTGGTCACTGCTCACTGGTCATTGGTCACTGGTCACTGGCCACTTTCGCTGGTCACTCGTTACTTGTCGCTTTCTCTGGTCACAGGTCACTGGTGAATGGTCACTGGTCAATGGTTACTGGTCACTGGTCACTGGTCGAAGATTACTGGTCACTTGTCGCTGGTCGCTGTTCACTGGTCACTGGTCACTGGTCATTTGTCGCTGGTCACTTGTCTCTGGTCACTGGTCACTGGTCACTGGTCACTGGTCACTTTCGCTGGTCATTGGTCACTGGTCACTGGCCACTTTCGCTGGTCACTGGTCACTGGTCACTGGTCACTGGTCACTGGTTACTGGTCACTGGTCACTGGTCACTGGTCACTGATCTCTGGTCACTTGTCTCTGGTCACTCGTCACTGGTTACTGGTCACTGGTCACTGGTCACTGGTCACTGATCTCTGGTCATTTGTCTCTGGACACTTGTCTCTGGTCACTGCTCACTGGTCATTGGTCCCTTGTCATTTGTCTCTGGTCACTTGTCTCTGGTCACTGGTCACTGGTCACTGGTCACTGGTCACTGGTCACTGGTCTCTGGTCATTTGTCTCTGGACACTTGTCTCTGGTCACTGCTCACTGGTCATTGCTCACTTGTCACTTGTCTCTGGTCACTGGTCACTGGTCGATGGTCACTGGTCACTGGTCACTGGTCACTGGTCGCTGGTTACTGGTCACTTGTCGCTGGTCGCTGGTCACTGGCCACTTTCGCTGGTCACTGGTCACTGGTCGCTGGCCACTTTCGCTGGTCAATGATCACTTGTCTCTGGTCACTGGTCACTGGTCACTGGTCACTGGTCACTGGTCACTGGTCACTGGTCGCTGGTTACTTGTCACTTGTCGCTGGTCGCTGGTCACTGGTCACTGGTCATTTGTCGCTGGTCACTTGTCTCTGGTCACTGGTCACGGTTCACTGGTCACGGGTCAGTGGTCACTGGTCGCTGGTTACTGGTCACTTGTCGCTGGTCGCTGGTCACTGGTCACTGGTCATATGTCGCTGGTCACTTGTCTCTGGTCACTGGTCACTGGTCGCCGGTCACTGGTCACTCGTCACTGGTCACTGGTCTCTGGTCACTGGTCACTTTCGCTGGTCACTGGTCACTGGTCACTGGCCACATTCGGTGGTCAATGATCACTTGCCTCTGGTCACTGGTCACTGGTCACTGGTCACTGGTCACTGGTCACTGGTCACTGGTCACTGGTCACTGGTCACTGGTCTCTGGTCATTTGTCTTTCGACACTTGTCTCTGGTCACTGCTCACTGGTCATTGCTCACTTGTCACTTGTCTCTGGTCACTGGTCACTGGTCGATGGTCACTGGTCACTGGTCACTGGTCACTGGTCGCTGGTTACTGGTCACTTGTCGCTGGTCGCTGGTCACTGGCCACTTTCGCTGGTCACTGGTCACTGGTCGCTGGCCACTTTCGCTGGTCAATGATCACTTGTCTCTGGTCACTGGTCACTGGTCACTGGTCACTGGTCACTGGTCACTGGTCACTGGTCACTGGTCGCTAGTCACTGGTCATTTGTCGCTGGTCACTTGTCGCTGATCACTGGTCACTGGTCACTGGTCACTGGTCACTGGTCACTGGTCACTGGTCACTGGTCACTGGTCACTGGTCGCTGGTTACTTGTCACTTGTCGCTGGTCGCTGGTCACTGGTCACTGGTCATTTGTCGCTGGTCACTTGTCTCTGGTCACTGGTCACGGTTCAGTGGTCACGTGTCAGTGGTCACTGGTCGCTGGTTACTGGTCACTTGTCGCTGGTCGCTGGTCACTGGTCACTGGTCATATGTCGCTGGTCACTTGTCTCTGGTCACTGGTCACTGGTCGCCGGTCACTGGTCACTCGTCACTGGTCACTTTTTTTTTTTTTTTTTTTTTTTTTTTTTTTGAAGAGGGGGAAAATGCTTTACGCATACCCCGACATTTTTGTCGGGGTTATGTGGGACTCCCCGCCTATAACATAGGCGGGATACCCACTAAAAACCCCCTCTGGTGGTCTCCATGGTGGGCCTCATGGCGGCGCCCGGAACTTCTGATGTAGTCCGTCGGGCGCCGCTACTGTTGCCAGTGAGGCCCCACTAACATCCCCCCACTCCCAAATTAAGCTTTGGGAGGGGGGGAAACCACCGACCGGGTGTCCACTCAATATGAGTGGGCTCCCCGGCCTCCAGACACTGCACTGTAGTGCATGCGTCGCCGCAATAATAAATAATTTAAGCTAGCTTAAACTAAACTTAAATTACCCATCACCCCCATAAAAAATAAAAAACATAAAAAACCCACCACCATAAAAAACACCGGATAAAAAACGCGGATAAAAAAAAAAACACGTTAGTCCCGGGTAAAAGCAAAAACAAAAAGCGCAATAAAAAACACGCGGTCATAGAACGGCTCCCCGCATGGGGACACCGTCAGGGGGGGATATCACCCCCCCCTCGCGATCATCGGGGGCCGACCCTCTTTCTCTTTCTACCGAGCCTGGTGCGCGCGCGGGCCCTCTCGGCCGCAGCCTCCTGGGCCAGCCGCACGCGCTCCGCTCGAAAGAGGCGGTCGGCCTCCTTTTCGGCCGCTTGACGGGCCCCCATGACGGAGGCCGCAAACTCCCGGAACGCGGCCCATCTCTCCGGAGAGGAAGTGGCAAGGGGCACCAACGTGGAGACTTCCACCGGTGCCCCGAGGCAGGCGGTCAGCACTTCGCGCTGGGGGGCGTACTCCGGGCATGCAATGAGCACATGCTCGGCATCATCCCGGGCCGCCCCGCAGACCAGACACGCCTCGGAGGGTGCTTTCCCAATTCTATGTAAGAACTGTTGGAAAGACCCATGCCCCGTCAGCAATTGTAGGGACCAATAGTCCGACATTGCTGCGGGGCCCGAGGCGTCAACGAACGTGCTAACCGCTGGGACCAGGCGTCTCACCCACCCAGTGGGTGGGGACCTGTCCCATTCCGCCTGCCACTCCTCCATAGCCGCTGTTAACGCAGCGGCTTTATGGAGATGGGCGCGCGTCTTTAAAATATCCGGGTCGCCGCCAAGGGTGGGGTTATCCCTATCTTGCGCTTTCGCGCAAAAAATTGCGCGCCCCATTTTGGCCTTTATGTACAGCGGCATTCGCCCTGCTAAAACGCAGAGCGAGGCAAAGGACACAGTCCTATATGCCGCTGTACATCGGATCAGGGCTGTGCGCTGGGCACGGCGGAGAATTGCACGTGCATTCCCCTTCTCCAGCGCGACAGCCCAGACCGGCGACCCGTATAAAATGATGGACTCCCACACCGAGATGTAGAGTCTCCGGGCATGGACGGATGGGCCCCTGGTGTTGGGCAGGATCGCAGAAAGCGCTCCTGAGACCCTATCCGCCCTTATTGAAACCTCCCCCAGATGGGCCCGATAATTACGGAGGCAATCAAAGATCACCCCCAAATACCGGACCCTGGCCGCCGTGGTAACAATGGCATTCAGGATCGGAAGACGTACCGTCTTCTCGATCCTGTGGCCAGTCAGGAGGATGGCCTCCGTTTTTTCTGCTGCCAAGGAAAGGCCGGTTTTCTGGAACCAAGCTCCAATCCTCGGCAGCACGGAAGCCATCTGCAACCTGACCTGCGAGAGGTCCCTACCCGAAAACAATAGGGCGAGGTCGTCGGCGTACGCAATCGCACGCCCCGCCCCACCCATATCCAACTCGGTGAGGAGTCCGTCATAGACGGCGTTCCACAGAAAGGGTCCTAGAACGGACCCCTGTGGAACGCCCGCATAAATATCACGGACCACGGTGCCCTCATAGGAGTGCACCGTGATCCTTCGATTATTAAAATATTCCCGGAGGAGTGCCCGAACATAACGGTCGACGCCCCTCCTATCCAACTCGCCCAGAACGACCTCCCAGCGGAGGGTATTAAACGCGTTCTGAACGTCGAAGGATAGGAGAAGGCATATCTTGTTCCGGGCCCTGGAGAGTTCGGCAAACCGAGCAACCTCGGTGGCCGCCTCCATGGTGCCAACACCGCGGCGAAAACCATATTGATGGTTATGGAACGGATCCCTGCCGAGCTGGGATTCCAGGATCTCCTTAATGACGTACTCCCATACCTTGGATAAGGCTGGGAGTACGGAGATCGGCCTGTAGGCCCTCGGGCTTAGGGGATCCTTTCCCGGCTTCGGGATCAAGATGACTCTAGCCATCTTCCACGAAGCCGGGATTCCACCGCGCTGTAGAGTGTCGGCAACCATCTCGCGTATCAGGTCTTTGTTTGCCCTGGCCACACAGGCCACGACCCCCGATGGGACTCTGTCGAGTCCGGGGGCCTTGTTGGGCTTGATACGCGAGAGGGCCCTGTCGACCTGCTCGGGCGTAACCTCCGGGATTCCCCGCCAAAACGAGGAGAGGGGACGCATAGGGAGGGGACGCGACAAGAGGGGGGCGTGCGTATGCGCAGGCCCAACCGCTGGTGAGGGGGAAGGGAGGGGAGGGAGCGGGGCAGTGGCAAAAAGGGTATCAAGTACCCCGCCAACCTGCTCCCGCGTCATAACCATGTTTGGTTTCCTCCCCCCCAATCTAGCCATAACTATTTTGTATGGCTTCCCCCACGGATCGCCATCGACCGTGCCGTACAGCTCCCTCCAGAGCTTCTCCTTGGAGCGCCAGATCAAGACTTGAACTGCACGCCTAGCCAAGGAGAAGTCCCGCCTCAGTTGTTCGAGGCGGGGGGAGGAGGGATCTAATCTCCTCCTACTTCTCTGGAGGAGCCTACGGGCACGATGCATCGCAGAGCGGGCATCGGCGATCTCCGCGTTCCACCACCGGTTGGGCTTCCGGGTCCCCCTTGGAAGACACCTCTTCCTGAGGACCCGGGCACTGACCCCCTCTAGAAGCCGCTGCAGACCCTCCGCCTTCGGAATCTCATCCGTAAAACCGGACGGTTCCGGCGGAGGGGGAGGGGCAGACACGCCCACAGGCGTGGCCAGCGAGGAGGGCGGAGTCGGGAGGGCGTTCCGCAGAACGCGAAAACCCTCCAAAATCGACTCCGGGGCCACATCCTTCATTGAATACGGAGCCCAGCCGTCGCCAGGTGATCGGCGAGCCACACCCGGTTTTGCCAGGGTGTGGCGGACGTAGAGATGGTCGGAGGCAGTAAAGTGCCGAAGCACCTCGCTCCTCCGAACCAACCCGGCCAGACTCCTGTCCACGGACAAAACGTCAATGAAGGACGAGCCCCTGCCCGTCCGGAACGTACAACGTCCCGGAACTCTAATGGGCACCAGGCCCAGCCTCGCCAGCAGAGCCATGCACGCATGGCCCCTCCTGTCTGCAATCTTTCCCCCCCATGCAGGGGACTTGGAATTAAGGTCCCCCGCAAGAATTACCCCTCTCCCCGGGGTTAAAACACTTAAAATTAACGCCTCGAGCTCCTGGAGGTAGCCCAGGAAGGCGGGGCCCTTCTTGCTCGGCCGGCAGTAACAGCTCACCACGACCGTGTTATCCACGATCGCGGCGGCTATGCCTTCGGCAGCAGCAGGGGGGGTAAGGGAGGCATGCCTACCCTTGAACCCGGTCACCCAGATCGCTGCATCCCCCGTGGCATCCCCTATCCACTCAGGTAACATCCTGTATGGTTCGGAGATGACCACGAGGTCAACCCCAAGCAGGCAGGCGTTCTGGATCATAAGATCCTGAGCTAGCCTGCACCTGCCGAGATTGATTTGCAGGATCTGGATCATTGACCGGGTCTACCAGATCTTGGCCCCCCCGCAGCCGAATTCGCCCTAATGGCTGGGCAGGCCAGCGACGCAGTAACATGCGCCGCCTTAGGGCCCGTTACCCCCTTCGCCGAGCAAATCAGGCACTTGGCCACGCCCTTGCAAGCCGCAATGGCGTGGTCCGAGGCCCCGCACCTCCTACACAATTCCCTCCCCTTGGGGACCGTGGTGCATGCGGCGGCCAGATGCCCCAGCTGATGGCACGCGAAACATCGCGTGCTCTTTGCCAGGGGTCTGGCTCGCACCAAGGTCAAACCCGTCCTAAAACGGACGGGTTCCGCGCCTTTCGGGAGGGCGGTGGTGGGAACTTCCACCACCGCGGTCTGGGTACCGCTGAGGACCTGCCTCATTGAGCGGACCACCAGACCGGCCACCTCCACCTTTAAGGCCGCGCCCAAGTCTAAAAGGAGGGTCTGGGCATCGATCATCGGATCGATGTCCCTGACCTCCAGCGCCGTCCTGTCCTGCAGGGGGGCACACTCGACCTTACCGGACGTAAGCTTCCGGAGTTCGCTGGCCACCAAGGCTGCACTCACCTTGGGGCCCAACTCCAGGAGCACGTGCCCCAGGCGCGTGCGTTTCACGGCCCTGACATCTGTCAGAGCCGCACGCCCCAGGGTCACGGTCGTCCGGTAGGTCTCTATATACTGTCCCCCCTCCGGAACCTTGATAATCACCGCCTCCGGGCGGGTCCTAACAGGCCTCGCCCTTTTCTTGGGTGGGACGGCCTGAGCTCGAGGCACCCCCTCCATAGGGGGGGGGAACCCCCGTCTTCCCCACACCGGGGCGGGGGGTACCTGCCTTCCCCGTGTTTGGGGCAGGGGCTGACTTCTTCCCACTCGGGGGGGGGTTGGCGGGGAGTGGTCCCCTTAGGCCCCACCTTCCGAGGCGCCCCCGGTACAGGGGTAGCCCCACTCTGGGGGGCAGCCGGCTCCTTCTCTTTCTTCTTCTTCTTTTTCTTCTTCCTCGTGACCTTCTCAAAAGGAAGGTCACGAGGGAGGCCACCCTCTACCGGGCCCGACGACACGCCTTCAACGGGGGGGGGTGGCAAGCCACCACCAACCTTCCCGGAAGGCCCCGCCCCATTCCCAACCGGGGGGGGGGGCGCATCTGCCCAGGGGCCGAGCTGTTCTGGGTGGCGACGGGGGCCGAGGTCACTGCCTCAGAGAATAATCTCTTCTTAGAGCCCTCCGTCGCCCCCTCGTTGGGGGAGGACCGTGGCCTCTTCCCCTTCCCCTTTGATTGCGGGGTCTTCGCCACTCCCCCCTTCTTGGGGGGAGGGGTCTTACCGCCCACCGCAATCCCGGGGCTGGCACCCTGGGCCTCCCCGGGGACCGAGATACCCGGTCCCCGAGGGTCTACCACCTCCACCGTCTGGGTGGCCATGTCCGCCGTCTTAGGCCTTCGGGTAACCGGCAAGGTGGACTGAACCAACCCCTTCAGCTGGTTCTTGGCCGGCTTACCCTTGGCCTTCGATACGACGGCATCGTGGAAGCCCTGGGCCTCGATAACTGCCGTCGACGCCACCTCGCAACGGTCTATGATACCATCGGCCAGGGATGCTACCCTGGCCTTTGTCACCTTCCCCGTTGCGACAGTGGACTTGAGGTCCCGACACTCACAGACCAACTCCCTGAGGAGCGATCCTAGTTCTTCGAGTCGGGCCTCAAGCTTCTCCTCCGATGTCATGCGCTTAGCTCGGGGCTGCGCCTCTGACATCGGAGTTGACGTCGACGGGGGGGGGGGCTTGGGGAGATTGGACCCTGATACAGGGCCCCCCCCAACACACCCCTCCCCCCCCAGAACCTCCACGCTCTTAATGGTGGGGCCACCCACTGGCGCCCCCTGTGGCCCTGAAAAGGGCCGATTGTGGGGGTTATCCCCCCCTGTCCCACCCATAGGGTGGATAACATCGGGCTCCGGCTGCAGCCTCGGTGCTGCAGCCGCCCCACTCCTGACGAGGCCCTCCGATTGTGAACGTCGTTCCGGAGGGGTCCTCGCCAGGGTCCGGCCCCTTACAATTCCGGTGTCAACCGGCGTAGTGGGGGTCTCCGGGATTATTATCTCCCGGTTCCCTTTGTTAGTGGGGGGGGTGAGAGTCACCCCCGCCGCCTCGAGCACTCGTCACTGGTCACTGGTCTCTGGTCACTGGTCACTTTCGCTGGTCACTGGTCACTGGTCACTGGCCACATTCGGTGGTCAATGATCACTTGCCTCTGGTCACTGGTCACTGGTCACTGGTCACTGGTCACTGGTCACTGGTCACTGGTCACTGGTCACTGGTCACTGGTCACTGGTCACTGGTCACTGGTCGCTAGTCACTGGTCATTTGTCGCTGGTCACTTGTCGCTGATCACTGGTCACTGGTCACTGGTCACTGGTCACTGGTCACTGGTCACTGGTCACTGGTCACTGGTCGCTGGTTACTTGTCACTTGTCGCTGGTCGCTGGTCACTGGTCACTGGTCATTTGTCGCTGGTCACTTGTCTCTGGTCACTGGTCACGGTTCACTGGTCACGGGTCAGTGGTCACTGGTCGCTGGTTACTGGTCACTTGTCGCTGGTCGCTGGTCACTGGTCACTGGTCATATGTCGCTGGTCACTTGTCTCTGGTCACTGGTCACTGGTCGCCGGTCACTGGTCACTGGTCACTGGTCACTGGTCGCTAGTCACTGGTCATTTGTCGCTGGTCACTGGTCTCTGGTCATTTGTCACTGGTCACTGTTCACTGGTCTCTGGTCATTTGTCTCTGGTCACTTGTCTCTGGTCACTGCTCACTGGTCATTGGTCACTGGTCACTGGCCACATTCGGTGGTCAATGATCACTTGCCTCTGGTCACTGGTCACTGGTCACTGGTCACTGGTCACTGGTCACTGGTCACTGGTCGCTGGTTACTGGTCACTTGTCGCTGGTCGCTGGTCACTGGTCACTGGTCATATGTCGCTGGTCACTTGTCTCTGGTCACTGGTCACTGGTCGCCGGTCACTGGTCACTCGTCACTGGTCACTGGTCTCTGGTCACTGGTCACTTTCGCTGGTCAATGATCACTTGTCTCTGGTCACTGGTCACTGGTCATTGGTCACTGTTCGCTGGCCACTTTCGCTGGTCAGTGGTCACTGGTCACTGGCCACTTTCGCTGGTCAATGATCACTTGTCTCTGGTCACTGGTCACTGGTCACTGGTCACTGGTCACTGCTCACTGGTCATTGGTCCCTTGTCATTTGTCTCTGGTCACTTGTCTCTGGTCACTGGTCACTGGTCACTGGTCACTGGTCACTGGTCTCTGGTCATTTGTCTCTGGACACTTGTCTCTGGTCACTGTTCACTGGTCACTGGTCACTGGTCACTGGTCACTTCCGCTGGTCACTGGTCAATGGTCACTGGTCAATTTCGCTGCACACTGGTCACTGGTCACTGGTCACTTGTCGCAGGTCGCTGGTCACTGGTCACTGCTCACTGGTCACTGGTCACTGGTCACTTTCGCTGGTCAATGATCACTTTTCTCTGGTCACTGGTCACTGGCCATTGGTCACTGGTCACTGGTCACTGGTCACTGGTCGCTGGTTACTGGTCACTTGTCGCTGGTCGCTGGTCACTTGTCTCTGGTCACTGCTCACTGGTCATTGGTCACTGGTCACTGGCCACTTTCGCTGGTCACTCGTTACTTGTCGCTTTCTCTGGTCACAGGTCACTGGTGAATGGTCACTGGTCAATGGTTACTGGTCACTGGTCACTGGTCGAAGATTACTGGTCACTTGTCGCTGGTCGCTGTTCACTGGTCACTGGTCACTGGTCATTTGTCGCTGGTCACTTGTCTCTGGTCACTGGTCACTGGTCACTGGTCACTGGTCACTTTCGCTGGTCATTGGTCACTGGTCACTGGCCACTTTCGCTGGTCACTGGTCACTGGTCACTGGTCACTGGTCACTGGTTACTGGTCACTGGTCACTGGTCACTGGTCACTGATCTCTGGTCACTTGTCTCTGGTCACTCGTCACTGGTTACTGGTCACTGGTCACTGGTCACTGGTCACTGATCTCTGGTCATTTGTCTCTGGACACTTGTCTCTGGTCACTGCTCACTGGTCATTGGTCCCTTGTCATTTGTCTCTGGTCACTTGTCTCTGGTCACTGGTCACTGGTCACTGGTCACTGGTCACTGGTCTCTGGTCATTTGTCTCTGGACACTTGTCTCTGGTCACTGCTCACTGGTCATTGCTCACTTGTCACTTGTCTCTGGTCACTGGTCACTGGTCGATGGTCACTGGTCACTGGTCACTGGTCACTGGTCGCTGGTTACTGGTCACTTGTCGCTGGTCGCTGGTCACTGGCCACTTTCGCTGGTCACTGGTCACTGGTCGCTGGCCACTTTCGCTGGTCAATGATCACTTGTCTCTGGTCACTGGTCACTGGTCACTGGTCACTGGTCACTGGTCACTGGTCACTGGTCACTGGTCACTGGTCGCTGGTTACTTGTCACTTGTCGCTGGTCGCTGGTCACTGGTCACTGGTCATTTGTCGCTGGTCACTTGTCTCTGGTCACTGGTCACGGTTCACTGGTCACGGGTCAGTGGTCACTGGTCGCTGGTTACTGGTCACTTGTCGCTGGTCGCTGGTCACTGGTCACTGGTCATATGTCGCTGGTCACTTGTCTCTGGTCACTGGTCACTGGTCGCCGGTCACTGGTCACTCGTCACTGGTCACTGGTCTCTGGTCACTGGTCACTTTCGCTGGTCACTGGTCACTGGTCACTGGCCACATTCGGTGGTCAATGATCACTTGCCTCTGGTCACTGGTCACTGGTCACTGGTCACTGGTCACTGGTCACTGGTCACTGGTCACTGGTCACTGGTCACTGGTCGCTGGTTTCTGGTCACTTGTCGCTGGTCGCTGGTCACTGGTCACTGGCCACTTTCGCTGGTCAATGATCACTTGTCTCTGGTCACTGGTCACTGGTCACTGGTCACTGGTCACTGGTCACTGGTCACTGCTCACTGGTCATTGGTCCCTTGTCATTTGTCTCTGGTCACTTGTCTCTGGTCACTGGTCACTGGTCAATGGTCACTGGTCACTGGTCTCTGGTCATTTGTCTCTGGACACTTGTCTCTGGTCACTGTTCACTGGTCACTGGTCACTGGTCACTGGTCACTTCCGCTGGTCACTGGTCAATGGTCACTGGTCAATTTCGCTGCACACTGGTCACTGGTCACTGGTCACTTGTCGCAGGTCGCTGGTCACTGGTCACTGCTCACTGGTCACTGGTCACTGGTCACTTTCGCTGGTCAATGATCACTTTTCTCTGGTCACTGGTCACTGGCCACTGGTCACTGGTCACTGGTCACTGGTCACTGGTCGCTGGTTACTGGTCACTTGTCGCTGGTCGCTGGTCACTTGTCTCTGGTCACTGCTCACTGGTCATTGGTCACTGGTCACTGGCCACTTTCGCTGGTCACTCGTTACTTGTCGCTTTCTCTGGTCACAGGTCACTGGTGAATGGTCACTGGTCAATGGTTACTGGTCACTGGTCACTGGTCGAAGATTACTGGTCACTTGTCGCTGGTCGCTGTTCACTGGTCACTGGTCACTGGTCATTTGTCGCTGGTCACTTGTCTCTGGTCACTGGTCACTGGTCACTGGTCACTGGTCACTTTCGCTGGTCATTGGTCACTGGTCACTGGCCACTTTCGCTGGTCACTGGTCACTGGTCACTGGTCACTGGTCACTGGTCACTGCTCACTGGTCACTGGTCACTGGTCACTGGTCACTGGTCACTGGTCACTGGTCTCTGTTCTCGTGCCTCTGGTCACTGCTCACTGGTCATTTGTCTCTGGTCACGTGTCTCTGTTCACGTGTCTCTGGTCACTGCTCACTGGTCATTGGTCACTGGTCACTGGCCACTTTCGCTGGTCACTCGTTACTTGTCACTTTCTCTGGTCACAGGTCACTGGTGAATGGTCACTGGTCACTGGTCACAGGTCGCTGGATACTGGTCACTTGTTGCTGGTCGCTGGTCACTGTTCTCTGTTCACTGGTCACTGGTCACTGGTCATTTGTCGCTGGTCACTTGTCTCTGGTCACTGGTCACTGGTCACTGGTCACTGGTCACTTGTCACTGGTCACTGGTCACTGGTCACTTCCGCTGGTCACTGGCCACTTTCGCTGGTCACTGGTCACTGGTCGCTGGCCACTTTCGCTGGTCAATGATCACTTGTCTCTGGTCACTGGTCACTGGTCACTGGTCACTGGTCACTGGTCACTGGTCACTGGTCACTGGTCACTGGTCACTGGTCACTGGTCGCTAGTCACTGGTCATTTGTCGCTGGTCACTTGTCGCTGATCACTGGTCACTGGTCACTGGTCACTGGTCACTGGTCACTGGTCACTGGTCGCTAGTCACTGGTCATTTGTCGCTCGTCACTTGTCGCTGATCACTGGTCACTGGTCACTGGTCACTGGTCACTGGTCACTGGTCACTGGTCACTGGTCGCTGGTTACTTGTCACTTGTCGCTGGTCGCTGGTCACTGGTCACTGGTCATTTGTCGACGGTCACTTGTCTCTGGTCACTGGTCACGGTTCACTGGTCACGGGTCAGTGGTCACTGGTCACTGGTCACTGGTCTCTGGTCATTTGTCACTGGTCACTGTTCACTGGTCTCTGGTCATTTGTCTCTGGTCACTTGTCTCTGGTCACTGCTCACTGGTCATTGGTCACTGGTCACTGGCCACATTCGGTGGTCAATGATCACTTGCCTCTGGTCACTGGTCACTGGTCACTGGTCACTGGTCACTGGTCACTGGTCACTGGTCACTGGTCACTGGTCGCTGGTTACTGGTCACTTGTCGCTGGTCGCTGGTCACTGGTCACTGGTCATATGTCGCTGGTCACTTGTCTCTGGTCACTGGTCACTGGTCGCCGGTCGCTGGTAACTCGTCACTGGTCACTGGTCTCTGGTCACTGGTCACTTTCGCTGGTCAATGATCACTTGTCTCTGGTCACTGGTCACTGGTCATTGGTCACTGTTCGCTGGCCACTTTCGCTGGTCAGTGGTCACTGGTCACTGGCCACTTTCGCTGGTCAATGATCACTTGTCTCTGGTCACTGGTCACTGGTCACTGGTCACTGGTCACTGCTCACTGGTCATTGGTCCCTTGTCATTTGTCTCTGGTCACTTGTCTCTGGTCACTGGTCACTGGTCACTGGTCACTGGTCACTGGTCACTGGTCTCTGTTCACGTGCCTCTGGTCACTGCGCACTGGTCATTTGTCTCTGGTCACGTGTCTCTGTTCACGTGTCTCTGGTCACTGCTCACTGGTCATTGGTCACTGGTCACTGGCCACTTTCGCTGGTCACTCGTTACTTGTCACTTTCTCTGGTCACAGGTCACTGGTGAATGGTCACTGGTAACTGGTCACAGGTCGCTGGATACTGGTCACTTGTTGCTGGTCGCTGGTCACTGTTCTCTGTTCACTGGTCACTGGTCACTGGTCATTTGTCGCTGGTCACTTGTCTCTGGTCACTGGTCACTGGTCACTGGTCACTGGGCACTTGTCACTGGTCACTGGTCACTGGTCACTTCCGCTGGTCACTGGTCACTGGTCATGGGTCACTTTCGCTGGTAAATGGTCACTGGTCACTGGTCACTGGTCACTGGTCACTGGTCACTTCCGCTGGTCACTGGTCAATTTCGCTGCTCACTGGTCACTGGTCACTGGTCACTTTCGCTGGTCACTGGTCAATGGTCACTTTCGCTGGTCAATGATCACTTGTCTCTGGTCACTGGTCACTGGTCACTGGTCACTGGTCACTGGTCACTGGTCACTGGTCACTTTCGCTGGTCATTGGTCACTGGTCACTGGCCACTTTCGCTGGTCACTGGTCACTGGTCACTGGTCACTGGTCACTGGTCACTGCTCACTGGTCACTGGTCACTGGTCACTGGTCACTGGTCACTGGTCACTGGTCACTGGTCTCTGTTCACGTGCCTCTGGTCACTGCTCACTGGTCATTTGTCTTTGGTCACGTGTCTCTGGTCACGTGTCTCTGGTCAATGCTCACTGATCATTGGACACTGGTCACTGGCCACTTTCGCTGGTCACTCATTACTTGTCACTTTCTCTGGTCACAGGTCACTGGTGAATGGTCACTGGTCACTGGTCACTGGTCACTGGTCACTGGTCACTGGTCGCTGATTACTGGTCACTTGTCGCTGGTCGCTGTTCACTGGTCACTGGTCACTGGTCATTTGTCGCTGGTCACTGGTCACTGGTCACTGGTCACTGGTCGCTGGTTACTGGTCACTTGTCGCTGGTCGCTGGTCACTGGTCACTGGTCACTGGTCACTGGTCACTGGTCACTGGTCACTGGTCACTGGTCACTGGTCACTGGTCACTTTCGCTGGTCAATGATCACTTGTCTCTGGTCACTGGTCACTGGTCACTGGTCACTGGTCACTTGTCACTGGTCACTGGTCTCTGGTCATTTGTCTCTGGACACTTGTCTCTGGTCACTGCTCACTGGTCATTGGTCACTTGTCAATTGTCTCTGGTCACTGGTCACTGGTCACTGGTCACTGGTCGCTGGTCACTGGTCACTGGTCACTGGTCACTGGTCGCTGGTTACTGGTCACTTGTCGCTGGTCGCTGGTCACTGGTCACTGGTCACTGGTCACTGGTCACTGGTCACTGGTCACTGGTCACTGGTCACTGATCTCTGGTCATTTGTCTCTGGACACTTGTCTCTGGTCACTGCTCACTGGTCATTGGTCCCTTGTCATTTGTCTCTGGTCACTTGTCTCTGGTCACTGGTCACTGGTCACTGGTCACTGGTCACTGGTCTCTGGTCATTTGTCTCTGGACACTTGTCTCTGGTCACTGCTCACTGGTCATTGCTCACTTGTCACTTGTCTCTGGTCACTGGTCACTGGTCGATCTTCACTGGTCACTGGTCACTGGTCACTGGTCACTGGTCACTGGTCACTGGTCACTGGTCGCTGGTTACTTGTCACTTGTCGCTGGTCGCTGGTCACTGGTCACTGGTCATTTGTCGCTGGTCACTTGTCTCTGGTCACTGGTCACGGTTCACTGGTCACGGGTCAGTGGTCACTGGTCGCTGGTTACTGGTCACTTGTCGCTGGTCGCTGGTCACTGGTCACTGGTCATATGTCGCTGGTCACTTGTCTCTGGTCACTGGTCACTGGTCGCCGGTCACTGGTCACTCGTCACTGGTCACTGGTCTCTGGTCACTGGTCACTTTCGCTGGTCACTGGTCACTGGTCACTGGCCACATTCGGTGGTCAATGATCACTTGCCTCTGGTCACTGGTCACTGGTCACTGGTCACTGGTCACTGGTCACTGGTCACTGGTCACTGGTCACTGGTCACTGGTCACTGGTCGCTAGTCACTGGTCATTTGTCGCTGGTCACTTGTCGCTGATCACTGGTCACTGGTCACTGGTCACTGGTCACTGGTCACTGGTCACTGGTCACTGGTCACTGGTCGCTGGTTACTTGTCACTTGTCGCTGGTCGCTGGTCACTGGTCACTGGTCATTTGTCGCTGGTCACTTGTCTCTGGTCACTGGTCACGGTTCACTGGTCACGGGTCAGTGGTCACTGGTCGCTGGTTACTGGTCACTTGTCGCTGGTCGCTGGTCACTGGTCACTGGTCATATGTCGCTGGTCACTTGTCTCTGGTCACTGGTCACTGGTCGCCGGTCACTGGTCACTCGTCACTGGTCACTGGTCTCTGGTCACTGGTCACTTTCGCTGGTCACTGGTCACTGGTCACTGGTCGCTAGTCACTGGTCATTTGTCGCTGGTCACTGGTCTCTGGTCATTTGTCACTGGTCACTGTTCACTGGTCTCTGGTCATTTGTCTCTGGTCACTTGTCTCTGGTCACTGCTCACTGGTCATTGGTCACTGGTCACTGGCCACATTCGGTGGTCAATGATCACTTGCCTCTGGTCACTGGTCACTGGTCACTGGTCACTGGTCACTGGTCACTGGTCACTGGTCACTGGTCACTGGTCACTTTCGCTGGTCAATGATCACTTGTCTCTGGTCACTGGTCACTGGTCACTGGTCACTGGTCACTGGTCGCTGGTTACTTGTAACTTGTCGCTGGTCGCTGGTCACTGGTCACTGGTCACTGGTCCCTGGTCACTGGTCATTTGTCGCTGGTCACTGGTCTCTGGTCATTTGTCACTGTTCACTGGTCACTGGTCTCTGGTCATTTGTCTCAGTTCACTTGTCTCTGGTCACTGCTCACTGGTCATTGGTCACTGGTCACTGGCCACATTCGCTGGTCTCTGGTCACTGGTCACTGGTCACTGGTCACTGGTCACTGGTCACTGGTCACTGGTCACTGGTCACTGGTCACTGGTCACTTATCACTGGTCACTGGTCACTGGTCACTGGTCACTTGTCACTGGTCACTGGTCTCTGGTCATTTGTCTCTGGACACTTGTCTCTGGTCACTGCTCACTGGTCATTGGTCACTTGTCAATTGTCTCTGGTCACTGGTCACTGGTCACTGGTCACTGGTCGCTGGTCACTGGTCACTGGTCACTGGTCGCTGGTTACTGGTCACTTGTCGCTGGTCGCTGGTCACTGGTCACTGGTCACTGGTCACTGGTCACTGGTCACTGGTCACTGGTCACTGGTCACTGGTCACTGGTCACTGGTCTCTGGTCATTTGTCTCTGGACACTTGTCTCTGGTCACTGCTCACTGGTCATTGGTCACTGGTCACTGGTCACTGGTCGCTGGTTACTGGTCACTTGTCGCTGGTCGCTGGTCACTGGTCACTGGTCACTGGTCACTGGTCACTGGTCACTGGTCACTGGTCACTGGTCACTTTCGCTGGTCAATGATCACTTGTCTCGGGTCACTGGTCACTGGTCACTGGTCACTGGTCACTGGTCACTTTCGCTGGTCAATGATCACTTGTCTCTGGTCACTGGTCACTGGTCACTGGTCACTGGTCACTGGTCACTGGTCACTTTCGCTGGTCATTGGTCACTGGTCACTGGCCACTTTCGCTGGTCACTGGTCACTGGTCACTGGTCACTGGTCACTGGTCACTGGTCACTGGTCACTGGTCACTGGTCTCTGTTCACGTGCCACTGGTCACTGCTCACTGGTCATTGGTCACTGGTCACTGGTCACTGGTCACTGGTCACTGGTCACTGGTCACTGGTCACTGGTCACTGGTCACTTTCGCTGGTCAATGATCACTTGTCTCTGGTCACTGGTCACTGGCCACTGGTCACTGGTCACTGGTCACTGGTCACTGGTCACTGGTCTCTGGTCATTTGTCTCTGGACACTTGTCTCTGGTCACTGCTCACTGGTCACTGGTCACTGGTCACTGGTCACTGGTCACTGGTCACTGGTCACTGGTCACTGGTCACTGGTCGCTGGTTACTGGTCACTTATCGCTGGTCGCTGGTCACTGGTCACTGGTCACTGGTCACTGGTCACTGGTCACTGGTCACTGGTCACTCGTCACTGGTCACTGGTCATTTGTCTCTGGTCACTTGTCTCTGGTCACTCGTCACTGGTTACTGGTCACTGGTCACTGGTCACTGGTCACTGATCTCTGGTCACTTGTCTCTGGTCACTCGTCACTGGTTACTGGTCACTGGTCACTGGTCACTGGTCACTGATCTCTGGTCATTTGTCTCTGGACACTTGTCTCTGGTCACTGCTCACTGGTCATTGGTCCCTTGTCATTTGTCTCTGGTCACTTGTCTCTGGTCACTGGTCACTGGTCACTGGTCACTGGTCACTGGTCTCTGGTCATTTGTCTCTCGACACTTGTCTCTGGTCACTGCTCACTGGTCATTGCTCACTTGTCACTTGTCTCTGGTCACTGGTCACTGGTCGATGGTCACTGGTCACTGGTCACTGGTCACTGGTCGCTGGTTACTGGTCACTTGTCGCTGGTCGCTGGTCACTGGCCACTTTCGCTGGTCACTGGTCACTGGTCGCTGGCCACTTTCGCTGGTCAATGATCACTTGTCTCTGGTCACTGGTCACTGGTCACTGGTCACTGGTCACTGGTCACTGGTCACTGGTCACTGGTCACTGGTCGCTAGTCACTGGTCATTTGTCGCTGGTCACTTGTCGCTGATCACTGGACACTGGTCACTGGTCACTGGTCACTGGTCACTGGTCACTGGTCACTGGTCACTGGTCGCTGGTTACTTGTCACTTGTCGCTGGTCGCTGGTCACTGGTCACTGGTCATTTGTCGCTGGTCACTTGTCTCTGGTCACTGGTCACGGTTCAGTGGTCACGTGTCAGTGGTCACTGGTCGCTGGTTACTGGTCACTTGTCGCTGGTCGCTGGTCACTGGTCACTGGTCATATGTCGCTGGTCACTTGTCTCTGGTCACTGGTCACTGGTCGCCGGTCACTGGTCACTCGTCACTGGTCACTGGTCTCTGGTCACTGGTCACTTTCGCTGGTCACTGGTCACTGGTCACTGGTCGCTAGTCACTGGTCATTTGTCGCTGGTCACTGGTCTCTGGTCATTTGTCACTGGTCACTGTTCACTGGTCTCTGGTCATTTGTCTCTGGTCACTTGTCTCTGGTCACTGCTCACTGGTCATTGGTCACTGGTCACTGGCCACATTCGGTGGTCAATGATCACTTGCCTCTGGTCACTGGTCACTGGTCACTGGTCACTGGTCACTGGTCGCTGGTTACTGGTCACTTGTCGCTGGTCGCTGGTCACTGGTCACTGGTCATATGTCGCTGGTCACTTGTCTCTGGTCACTGGTCACTGGTCGCCGGTCACTGGTCACTCGTCACTGGTCACTGGTCTCTGGTCACTGGTCACTTTCGCTGGTCAATGATCACTTGTCTCTGGTCACTGGTCACTGGTCATTGGTCACTGTTCGCTGGCCACTTTCGCTGGTCAGTGGTCACTGGTCACTGGCCACTTTCGCTGGTCAATGATCACTTGTCTCTGGTCACTGGTCACTGGTCACTGGTCACTGGTCACTGCTCACTGGTCATTGGTCCCTTGTCATTTGTCTCTGGTCACTTGTCTCTGGTCACTGGTCACTGGTCACTGGTCACTGGTCACTGGTCTCTGGTCATTTGTCTCTGGACACTTGTCTCTGGTCACTGTTCACTGGTCACTGGTCACTGGTCACTGGTCACTTCCGCTGGTCACTGGTCAATGGTCACTGGTCAATTTCGCTGCACACTGGTCACTGGTCACTGGTCACTTGTCGCAGGTCGCTGGTCACTGGTCACTGCTCACTGGTCACTGGTCACTGGTCACTTTCGCTGGTCAATGATCACTTTTCTCTGGTCACTGGTCACTGGCCACTGGTCACTGGTCACTGGTCACTGGTCACTGGTCGCTGGTTACTGGTCACTTGTCGCTGGTCGCTGGTCACTTGTCTCTGGTCACTGCTCACTGGTCATTGGTCACTGGTCACTGGCCACTTTCGCTGGTCACTCGTTACTTGTCGCTTTCTCTGGTCACAGGTCACTGGTGAATGGTCACTGGTCAATGGTTACTGGTCACTGGTCACTGGTCGAAGATTACTGGTCACTTGTCGCTGGTCGCTGTTCACTGGTCACTGGTCACTGGTCATTTGTCGCTGGTCACTTGTCTCTGGTCACTGGTCACTGGTCACTGGTCACTGGTCACTTTCGCTGGTCATTGGTCACTGGTCACTGGCCACTTTCGCTGGTCACTGGTCACTGGTCACTGGTCACTGGTCACTGGTCACTGCTCACTGGTCACTGGTCACTGGTCACTGGTCACTGGTCACTGGTCACTGGTCTCTGTTCTCGTGCCTCTGGTCACTGCTCACTGGTCATTTGTCTCTGGTCACGTGTCTCTGGTCACGTGTCTCTGGTCAATGCTCACTGATCATTGGACACTGGTCACTGGCCACTTTCGCTGGTCACTCGTTACTTGTCACTTTCTCTGGTCACAGGTCACTGGTGAATGGTCACTGGTCACTGGTCACTGGTCACTGGTCACTGGTCGCTGATTACTGGTCACTTGTCGCTGGTCGCTGTTCACTGGTCACTGGTCACTGGTCATTTGTCGCTGGTCACTTGTCTCTGGTCACTGGTCACTGGTCACTGGTCACTGGTCACTTGTCACTGGTCACTGGTCTCTGGTCATTTGTCTCTGGACACTTGTCTCTGGTCACTGCTCACTGGTCATTGGTCACTTGTCAATTGTCTCTGGTCACTGGTCACTGGTCACTGGTCACTGGTCGCTGGTCACTGGTCACTGGTCACTGGTCACTGGTCGCTGGTTACTGGTCACTTGTCGCTGGTCGCTGGTCACTGGTCACTGGTCACTGGTCACTGGTCACTGGTCACTGGTCACTGGTCACTGGTCACTTTCGCTGGTCAATGATCACTTGTCTCTGGTCACTGGTCACTGGTCACTGGTCACTGGTCACTGGTCGCTGGTTACTTGTCACTTGTCGCTGGTCGCTGGTCACTGGTCACTGGTCACTGGTCCCTGGTCACTGGTCATTTGTCGCTGGTCACTGGTCTCTGGTCATTTGTCACTGGTCACTGGTCACTGGTCTCTGGTCATTTGTCTCTGTTCACTTGTCTCTGGTCACTGCTCACTGGTCATTGGTCACTGGTCACTGGCCACATTCGCTGGTCTCTGGTCACTGGTCGCTGATTACTGGTCACTTGTCGCTGGTCGCTGTTCACTGGTCACTGGTCACTGGTCATTTGTCGCTGGTCACTTGTCTCTGGTCACTGGTCACTGGTCACTGGTCACTGGTCACTTGTCACTGGTCACTGGTCTCTGGTCATTTGTCTCTGGTCACTTTTGCTGGTCAATGATCACTTGTCTCTGGTCACTGGTCACTGGTCACTGGTCACTGGTCACTGGTCACTGGTCACTGGTCACTGGTCTCTGTTCACGTGCCTCTGGTCACTGCTCACTGGTCATTTGTCTCTGGTCACGTGTCTCTGTTCACGTGTCTCTGGTCACTGCTCACTGGTCATTGGTCACTGGTCACTGGCCACTTTCGCTGGTCACTCGTTACTTGTCACTTTCTCTGGTCACAGGTCACTGGTGAATGGTCACTGGTCACTGGTCACAGGTCGCTGGTCACTGGTCGCTGGTTACTTGTCACTTGTCGCTGGTCGCTGGTCACTGGTCACTGGTCATTTGTCGCTGGTCACTTGTCTCTGGTCACTGGTCACTGGTCACTGATCACTGGTCACTTGTCTCTGGTCACTGGTCACTGGTCACTTCCGCTGGTCACTGGTCACTGGTCATGGGTCACTTTCGCTGGTAAATGGTCACTGGTCACTGGTCACTGGTCACTGGTCACTGGTCGCTGGTTACTTGTCACTTGTCGCTGGTCGCTGGTCACTGGTCACTGGTCATTTGTCGCTGGTCACTTGTCTCTGGTCACTGGTCACGGTTCACTGGTCACGGGTCAGTGGTCACTGGTCACTGGTCACTGGTCTCTGGTCATTTGTCACTGGTCACTGTTCACTGGTCTCTGGTCATTTGTCTCTGGTCACTTGTCTCTGGTCACTGCTCACTGGTCATTGGTCACTGGTCACTGGCCACATTCGGTGGTCAATGATCACTTGCCTCTGGTCACTGGTCACTGGTCACTGGTCACTGGTCACTGGTCACTGGTCACTGGTCACTGGTCGCTGGTTACTGGTCACTTGTCGCTGGTCGCTGGTCACTGGTCACTGGTCATATGTCGCTGGTCACTTGTCTCTGGTCACTGGTCACTTTCGCTGGTCAATGATCACTTGTCTCTGGTCACTGGTCGCTGGTCATTGGTCACTGTTCGCTGGCCACTTTCGCTGGTCAGTGGTCACTGGTCACTGGCCACTTTCGCTGGTCAATGATCACTTGTCTCTGGTCACTGGTCACTGGTCACTGGTCACTGGTCACTGCTCACTGGTCATTGGTCTCTTGTCATTTGTCTCTGGTCACTTGTCTCTGGTCACTGGTCACTGGTCACTGGTCACTGGTCACTGGTCTCTGGTCATTTGTCTCTGGACACTTGTCTCTGGTCACTGTTCACTGGTCACTGGTCACTGGTCACTGGTCACTGGTCACTGGTCACTGGTCACTGGTCACTTCCGCTGGTCACTGGTCAATGGTCAATGGTCAATTTCGCTGCTCACTGGTCACTGGTCACTTTCGCTGGTCACTGGTCACTGGTCACTGGTCACTGGTCACTTTCGCTGGTCAATGATCACTTGTCTCTGGTCACTGGTCACTGGTCACTGGTCACTGGTCACTGGTCACTGGTCACTGGTCACTGGTCACTTTCGCTGGTCATTGGTCACTGGTCACTGGCCACTTTCGCTGGTCACTGGTCACTGGTCACTGGTCACTGGTCACTGGTCACTGGTCACTGGTCACTGGTCAATGATCACTTGTCTCTGGTCACTGGTCACTGGTCACTGGTCACTGGTCACTGGTCACTGGTCACTGGTCGCTGGTCGCTGGTTACTTGTCACCTGTCGCTGGTCGCTGGTCACTGGTCACAGGTCACTGGTCACTGGTCACTGGTCATTTGTCGCTGGTCACTTGTCTCTGGTCACTGGTCACGGGTCACTGGTCACTGGTCACTGGTCACTGGGCACTGGTCACTGGTCACTGGTCACTGGTCACTGGTCAATGGTCACTGGTCACTGGTCTCTGGTCATTTGTCTCTGTTCATTTGTCTCTGGTCACTTGTCTCTGGTCACTGCTCACTGGTCATTGGTCACTGGTCACGGGCCACTTTCGCTGGTCAATGATCACTTGTCTCTGGTCACTGGTCACTGGTCACTGGTCACTGGTCACTGGTCACAGGTCACTGGTCACTGGTCACTGGTCTCTGTTCACGTGCCTCTGGTCACTGCTCACTGGTCATTTGTCTCTGGTCACGTGTCTCTGGTCACGTGTCTCTGGTCAATGCTCACTGATCATTGGACACTGGTCACTGGCCACTTTCGCTGGTCACTCGTTACTTGTCACTTTCTCTGGTCACAGGTCACTGGTGAATGGTCACTGGTCACTGGTCACTGGTCACTGGTCACTGGTCGCTGATTACTGGTCACTTGTCGCTGGTCGCTGTTCACTGGTCACTGGTCACTGGTCATTTGTCGCTGGTCACTTGTCTCTGGTCACTGGTCACTGGTCACTGGTCACTGGTCACTTGTCACTGGTCACTGGTCTCTGGTCATTTGTCTCTGGTCACTTTCGCTGGTCAATGATCACTTGTCTCTGGTCACTGGTCACTGGTCACGGGTCACTGGTCACTGGTCACTGGTCACTGGTCACTGGTCTCTGTTCACGTGCCTCTGGTCACTGCTCACTGGTCATTTGTCTCTGGTCACGTGTCTCTGTTCACGTGTCTCTGGTCACTGCTCACTGGTCATTGGTCACTGGTCACTGGCCACTTTCGCTGGTCACTCGTTACTTGTCACTTTCTCTGGTCACAGGTCACAGGTGAATGGTCACTGGTCACTGGTCACAGGTCGCTGGATACTGGTCACTTGTTGCTGGTCGCTGGTCACTGTTCTCTGTTCACTGGTCACTGGTCACTGGTCATTTGTCGCTGGTCACTTGTCTCTGGTCACTGGTCACTTGTCACTGGTCACTGGTCACTGGTCACTTCCGCTGGTCACTGGTCACTGGTCATGGGTCACTTTCGCTGGTAAATGGTCGCTGGTCACTGGTCACTGGTCACTGGTCACTGGTCACTTCCGCTGGTCACTGGTCAATGGTCACTGGTCAATTTCGCTGCTCACTGGTCACTGGTCACTGGTCACTTTCGCAGGTCACTGGTCACTGGTCACTGGTCAATGGTCACTTTCGCTGGTCAATGATCACTTGTCTCTGGTCACTGGTCACTGGTCACTGGTCACTGGTCAATGGTCACTTCCGCTGGTCAATGATCACTTGTCTCTGGTCACTGGTCACTGGTCACTGGTCACTGGTCACTGGTCACTGGTCAATGATCACTTGTCTCTGGTCACTGGTCACTGGTCACTGGTCACTGGTCACTGGTCACTGGTCACTGGTCACTGGTCACTGGTCGCTGGTTACTTGTCACCTGTCGCTGGTCGCTGGTCACTGGTCACAGGTCACTGGTCACTGGTCACTGGTCATTTGTCGCTGGTCACTTGTCTCTGGTCACTGGTCACGGGTCACTGGTCACTGGTCACTGGTCACTGGTCACTGGGCACTGGTCACTGGTCACTGGTCACTGGTCACTGGTCACTGGTCACTGGTCTCTGGTCATTTGTCTCTGTTCATTTGTCTCTGGTCACTTGTCTCTGGTCACTGCTCACTGGTCATTGGTCACTGGTCACGGGCCACTTTCGCTGGTCAATGATCACTTGTCTCTGGTCACTGGTCACTGGTCACTGGTCACTGGTCACTGGTCACTGGTCTCTGGTCACTGGTCACTGGTCACTGGTCACTGGTCACTGGTCACTGGTCACTGGTCACTGGTCTCTGTTCACGTGCCTCTGGTCACTGCTCACTGGTCATTTGTCTCTGGTCACGTGTCTCTGGTCACGTGTCTCTGGTCAATGCTCACTGATCATTGGACACTGGTCACTGGCCACTTTCGCTGGTCACTCGTTACTTGTCACTTTCTCTGGTCACAGGTCACTGGTGAATGGTCACTGGTCACTGGTCACTGGTCACTGGTCACTGGTCGCTGATTACTGGTCACTTGTCGCTGGTCGCTGTTCACTGGTCACTGGTCACTGGTCATTTGTCGCTGGTCACTTGTCTCTGGTCACTGGTCACTGGTCACTGGTCACTGGTCACTTGTCACTGGTCACTGGTCTCTGGTCAGTTGTCTCTGGACACTTGTCTCTGGTCACTGCTCACTGGTCATTGGTCACTTGTCAATTGTCTCTGGTCACTGGTCACTGGTCACTGGTCACTGGTCGCTGGTCACTGGTCACTGGTCACTGGTCACTGGTCGCTGGTTACTGGTCACTTGTCGCTGGTCGCTGGTCACTGGTCACTGGTCACTGGTCACTGGTCACTGGTCACTGGTCACTGGTCACTTTCGCTGGTCAATGATCACTTGTCTCTGGTCACTGGTCACTGGTCACTGGTCGCTGGTTACTTGTCACTTGTCGCTGGTCGCTGGTCACTGGTCACTGGTCACTCGTCCCTGGTCACTGGTCATTTGTCGCTGGTCACTGGTCTCTGGTCATTTGTCACTGGTCACTGGTCACTGGTCTCTGGTCATTTGTCTCTGTTCACTTGTCTCTGGTCACTGCTCACTGGTCATTGGTCACTGGTCACTGGCCACATTCGCTGGTCTCTGGTCACTGGTCGCTGATTACTGGTCACTTTCGCTGGTCAATGATCACTTGTCTCTGGTCACTGGTCACTGGTCACGGGTCACTGGTCACTGGTCACTGGTCACTGGTCACTGGTCTCTGTTCACGTGCCTCTGGTCACTGCTCACTGGTCATTTGTCTCTGGTCACGTGTCTCTGTTCACGTGTCTCTGGTCACTGCTCACTGGTCATTGGTCACTGGTCACTGGCCACATTCGCTGGTCTCTGGTCACTGGTCGCTGATTACTGGTCACTTGTCGCTGGTCGCTGTTCACTGGTCACTGGTCACTGGTCATTTGTCGCTGGTCACTTGTCTCTGGTCACTGGTCACTGGTCACTGGTCACTGGTCACTTGTCACTGGTCACTGGTCTCTGGTCATTTGTCTCTGGTCACTTTCGCTGGTCAATGATCACTTGTCTCTGGTCACTGGTCACTGGTCACGGGTCACTGGTCACTGGTCACTGGTCACTGGTCTCTGTTCACGTGCCTCTGGTCACTGCTCACTGGTCATTTGTCTCTGGTCACGTGTCTCTGTTCACGTGTCTCTGGTCACTGCTCACTGGTCATTGGTCACTGGTCACTGGCCACTTTCGCTGGTCACTCGTTACTTGTCACTTTCTCTGGTCACAGGTCACTGGTGAATGGTCACTGGTCACTGGTCACAGGTCGCTGGATACTGGTCACTTGTTGCTGGTCGCTGGTCACTGTTCTCTGTTCACTGGTCACTGGTCACTGGTCATTTGTCGCTGGTCACTTGTCTCTGGTCACTGGTCACTGGTCACTGGTCACTGGTCACTTGTCACTGGTCACTGGTCACTGGTCACTTCCGCTGGTCACTGGCCACTTTCGCTGGTCACTGGTCACTGGTCGCTGGCCACTTTCGCTGGTCAATGATCACTTGTCTCTGGTCACTGGTCACTGGTCACTGGTCACTGGTCACTGGTCACTGGTCACTGGTCACTGGTCACTGGTCACTGGTCGCTAGTCACTGGTCATTTGTCGCTGGTCACTTGTCGCTGATCACTGGTCACTGGTCACTGGTCACTGGTCACTGGTCACTGGTCGCTAGTCACTGGTCATTTGTCGCTCGTCACTTGTCGCTGATCACTGGTCACTGGTCACTGGTCACTGGTCACTGGTCACTGGTCACTGGTCACTGGTCGCTGGTTACTTGTCACTTGTCGCTGGTCGCTGGTCACTGGTCACTGGTCATTTGTCGACGGTCACTTGTCTCTGGTCACTGGTCACGGTTCACTGGTCACGGGTCAGTGGTCACTGGTCACTGGTCACTGGTCTCTGGTCATTTGTCACTGGTCACTGTTCACTGGTCTCTGGTCATTTGTCTCTGGTCACTTGTCTCTGGTCACTGCTCACTGGTCATTGGTCACTGGTCACTGGCCACATTCGGTGGTCAATGATCACTTGCCTCTGGTCACTGGTCACTGGTCACTGGTCACTGGTCACTGGTCACTGGTCACTGGTCACTGGTCGCTGGTTACTGGTCACTTGTCGCTGGTCGCTGGTCACTGGTCACTGGTCATATGTCGCTGGTCACTTGTCTCTGGTCACTGGTCACTGGTCGCCGGTCGCTGGTCACTCGTCACTGGTCACTGGTCTCTGGTCACTGGTCACTTTCGCTGGTCAATGATCACTTGTCTCTGG
Organism: Andrena trimmerana; assembly: GCA_951215215.1. Taxonomy (NCBI): domain Eukaryota; kingdom Metazoa; phylum Arthropoda; class Insecta; order Hymenoptera; family Andrenidae; genus Andrena; species Andrena trimmerana. Next base: position 1,347,099 of record CATNUO010000106.1, read on the forward strand.
TCACTGGTCACTGGTCATTGGTCACTGTTCGCTGGCCACTTTCGCTGGTCAGTGGTCACTGGTCACTGGCCACTTTCGCTGGTCAATGATCACTTGTCTCTGGTCACTGGTCACTGGTCACTGGTCACTGCTCACTGCTCACTGGTCATTGGTCCCTTGTCATTTGTCTCTGGTCACTTGTCTCTGGTCACTGGTCACTGGTCACTGGTCACTGGTCACTGGTCACTGGTCTCTGTTCACGTGCCTCTGGTCACTGCTCACTGGTCATTTGTCTCTGGTCACGTGTCTCTGTTCACGTGTCTCTGGTCACTGCTCACTGGTCATTGGTCACTGGTCACTGGCCACTTTCGCTGGTCACTCGTTACTTATCACTTTCTCTGGTCACAGGTCACTGGTGAATGGTCACTGGTAACTGGTCACAGGTCGCTGGATACTGGTCACTTGTTGCTGGTCGCTGGTCACTGTTCTCTGTTCACTGGTCACTGGTCACTGGTCATTTGTCGCTGGTCACTTGTCTCTGGTCACTGGTCACTGGTCACTGGTCACTGGTCACTGGTCACTGGTCACTGGTCACTGGTCACTGGTCACTGGTCACTTTCGCTGGTCAATGATCACTTGTCTCTGGTCACTGGTCACTGGTCACTGGTCACTGGTCACTGGTCGCTGGTTACTTGTAACTTGTCGCTGGTCGCTGGTCACTGGTCACTGGTCACTGGTCCCTGGTCACTGGTCATTTGTCGCTGGTCACTGGTCTCTGGTCATTTGTCACTGTTCACTGGTCACTGGTCTCTGGTCATTTGTCTCAGTTCACTTGTCTCTGGTCACTGCTCACTGGTCATTGGTCACTGGTCACTGGCCACATTCGCTGGTCTCTGGTCCCTGGTCACTGGTCACTGGTCACTGGTCACTGGTCACTGGTCACTGGTCACTGGTCACTGGTCACTGGTCACTGGTCACTGGTCACTTATCACTGGTCACTGGTCACTGGTCACTGGTCACTTGTCACTGGTCACTGGTCTCTGGTCATTTGTCTCTGGACACTTGTCTCTGGTCACTGCTCACTGGTCATTGGTCACTTGTCAATTGTCTCTGGTCACTGGTCACTGGTCACTGGTCACTGGTCGCTGGTCACTGGTCACTGGTCACTGGTCACTGGTCGCTGGTTACTGGTCACTTGTCGCTGGTCGCTGGTCACTGGTCACTGGTCACTGGTCACTGGTCACTGGTCACTGGTCACTGGTCACTGGTCACTGGTCACTGGTCACTGGTCTCTGGTCATTTGTCTCTGGACACTTGTCTCTGGTCACTGCTCACTGGTCATTGGTCACTGGTCACTGGTCAATGGTACGCTGGTTACTGGTCACTTGTCGCTGGTCGCTGGTCACTGGTCACTGGTCACTGGTCACTGGTCACTGGTCACTGGTCACTGGTCACTGGTCACTTTCGCTGGTCAATGATCACTTGTCTCTGGTCACTGGTCACTGGTCACTGGTCACTGGTCACTGGTCACTTTCGCTGGTCAATGATCACTTGTCTCTGGTCACTGGTCACTGGTCACTGGTCACTGGTCACTGGTCACTGGTCACTTTCGCTGGTCATTGGTCACTGGTCAATGGCCACTTTCGCTGGTCACTGGTCACTGGTCACTGGTCACTGGTCACTGGTCACTGGTCACTGGTCTCTGTTCACGTGCCACTGGTCACTGCTCACTGGTCATTGGTCACTGGTCACTGGTCACTGGTCACTGGTCACTGGTCACTGGTCACTGGTCACTGGTCACTGGTCACTTTCGCTGGTCAATGATCACTTGTCTCTGGTCACTGGTCACTGGCCACTGGTCACTGGTCACTGGTCACTGGTCACTGGTCACTGGTCTCTGGTCATTTGTCTCTGGACACTTGTCTCTGGTCACTGCTCACTGGTCACTGGTCACTGGTCACTGGTCACTGGTCACTGGTCACTGGTCACTGGTCACTGGTCGCTGGTTACTGGTCACTTATCGCTGGTCGCTGGTCACTGGTCACTGGTCACTGGTCACTGGTCACTGGTCACTGGTCACTGGTCACTGGTCACTCGTCACTGGTCACTGGTCATTTGTCTCTGGTCACTTGTCTCTGGTCACTCGTCACTGGTTACTGGTCACTGGTCACTGGTCACTGGTCACTGATCTCTGGTCACTTGTCTCTGGTCACTCGTCACTGGTTACTGGTCACTGGTCACTGGTCACTGGTCACTGATCTCTGGTCATTTGTCTCTGGACACTTGTCTCTGGTCACTGCTCACTGGTCATTGGTCCCTTGTCATTTGTCTCTGGTCACTTGTCTCTGGTCACTGGTCACTGGTCACTGGTCACTGGTCACTGGTCTCTGGTCATTTGTCTCTCGACACTTGTCTCTGGTCACTGCTCACTGGTCATTGCTCACTTGTCACTTGTCTCTGGTCACTGGTCACTGGTCGATGGTCACTGGTCACTGGTCACTGGTCACTGGTCGCTGGTTACTGGTCACTTGTCGCTGGTCGCTGGTCACTGGCCACTTTCGCTGGTCACTGGTCACTGGTCGCTGGCCACTTTCGCTGGTCAATGATCACTTGTCTCTGGTCACTGGTCACTGGTCACTGGTCACTGGTCACTGGTCACTGGTCACTGGTCACTGGTCGCTAGTCACTGGTCATTTGTCGCTGGTCACTTGTCGCTGATCACTGGTCACTGGTCACTGGTCACTGGTCACTGGTCACTGGTCACTGGTCACTGGTCACTGGTCGCTGGTTACTTGTCACTTGTCGCTGGTCGCTGGTCACTGGTCACTGGTCATTTGTCGCTGGTCACTTGTCTCTGGTCACTGGTCACGGTTCAGTGGTCACGTGTCAGTGGTCACTGGTCGCTGGTTACTGGTCACTTGTCGCTGGTCGCTGGTCACTGGTCACTGGTCATATGTCGCTGGTCACTTGTCTCTGGTCACTGGTCACTGGTCGCCGGTCACTGGTCACTCGTCACTGGTCACTGGTCTCTGGTCACTGGTCACTTTCGCTGGTCACTGGTCACTGGTCACTGGTCGCTAGTCACTGGTCATTTGTCGCTGGTCACTGGTCTCTGGTCATTTGTCACTGGTCACTGTGCACTGGTCTCTGGTCATTTGTCTCTGGTCACTTGTCTCTGGTCACTGCTCACTGGTCATTGGTCACTGGTCACTGGCCACATTCGGTGGTCAATGATCACTTGCCTCTGGTCACTGGTCACTGGTCACTGGTCACTGGTCACTGGTCGCTGGTTACTGGTCACTTGTCGCTGGTCGCTGGTCACTGGTCACTGGTCATATGTCGCTGGTCACTTGTCTCTGGTCACTGGTCACTGGTCGCCGGTCACTGGTCACTCGTCACTGGTCACTGGTCTCTGGTCACTGGTCACTTTCGCTGGTCAATGATCACTTGTCTCTGGTCACTGGTCACTGGTCATTGGTCACTGTTCGCTGGCCACTTTCGCTGGTCAGTGGTCACTGGTCACTGGCCACTTTCGCTGGTCAATGATCACTTGTCTCTGGTCACTGGTCACTGGTCACTGGTCACTGGTCACTGCTCACTGGTCATTGGTCCCTTGTCATTTGTCTCTGGTCACTTGTCTCTGGTCACTGGTCACTGGTCACTGGTCACTGGTCACTGGTCTCTGGTCATTTGTCTCTGGACACTTGTCTCTGGTCACTGTTCACTGGTCACTGGTCACTGGTCACTGGTCACTTCCGCTGGTCACTGGTCAATGGTCACTGGTCAATTTCGCTGCACACTGGTCACTGGTCACTGGTCACTTGTCGCAGGTCGCTGGTCACTGGTCACTGCTCACTGGTCACTGGTCACTGGTCACTTTCGCTGGTCAATGATCACTTTTCTCTGGTCACTGGTCACTGGCCACTGGTCACTGGTCACTGGTCACTGGTTACTGGTCGCTGGTTACTGGTCACTTGTCGCTGGTCGCTGGTCACTTGTCTCTGGTCACTGCTCACTGGTCATTGGTCACTGGTCACTGGCCACTTTCGCTGGTCACTCGTTACTTGTCGCTTTCTCTGGTCACAGGTCACTGGTGAATGGTCACTGGTCAATGGTTACTGGTCACTGGTCACTGGTCGAAGATTACTGGTCACTTGTCGCTGGTCGCTGTTCACTGGTCACTGGTCACTGGTCATTTGTCGCTGGTCACTTGTCTCTGGTCACTGGTCACTGGTCACTGGTCACTGGTCACTTTCGCTGGTCATTGGTCACTGGTCACTGGCCACTTTCGCTGGTCACTGGTCACTGGTCACTGGTCACTGGTCACTGGTCACTGCTCACTGGTCACTGGTCACTGGTCACTGGTCACTGGTCACTGGTCACTGGTCTCTGTTCTCGTGCCTCTGGTCACTGCTCACTGGTCATTTGTCTCTGGTCACGTGTCTCTGGTCACGTGTCTCTGGTCAATGCTCACTGATCATTGGACACTGGTCACTGGCCACTTTCGCTGGTCACTCGTTACTTGTCACTTTCTCTGGTCACAGGTCACTGGTGAATGGTCACTGGTCACTGGTCACTGGTCGCTGATTACTGGTCACTTGTCGCTGGTCGCTGTTCACTGGTCACTGGTCACTGGTCATTTGTCGCTGGTCACTTGTCTCTGGTCACTGGTCACTGGTCACTGGTCACTGGTCACTTGTCACTGGTCACTGGTCTCTGGTCATTTGTCTCTGGACACTTGTCTCTGGTCACTGCTCACTGGTCATTGGTCACTTGTCAATTGTCTCTGGTCACTGGTCACTGGTCACTGGTCACTGGTCGCTGGTCACTGGTCACTGGTCACTGGTCACTGGTCGCTGGTTACTGGTCACTTGTCGCTGGTCGCTGGTCACTGGTCACTGGTCACTGGTCACTGGTCACTGGTCACTGGTCACTGGTCACTGGTCACTGGTCACTGGTCACTTTCGCTGGTCAATGATCACTTGTCTCTGGTCACTGGTCACTGGTCACTGGTCACTGGTCACTGGTCGCTGGTTACTTGTCACTTGTCGCTGGTCGCTGGTCACTGGTCACTGGTCACTGGTCCCTGGTCACTGGTCATTTGTCGCTGGTCACTGGTCTCTGGTCATTTGTCACTGGTCACTGGTCACTGGTCTCTGGTCATTTGTCTCTGTTCACTTGTCTCTGGTCACTGCTCACTGGTCATTGGTCACTGGTCACTGGCCACATTCGCTGGTCTCTGGTCACTGGTCGCTGATTACTGGTCACTTGTCGCTGGTCGCTGTTCACTGGTCACTGGTCACTGGTCATTTGTCGCTGGTCACTTGTCTCTGGTCACTGGTCACTGGTCACTGGTCACTGGTCACTTGTCACTGGTCACTGGTCTCTGGTCATTTGTCTCTGGTCACTTTTGCTGGTCAATGATCACTTGTCTCTGGTCACTGGTCACTGGTCACTGGTCACTGGTCACTGGTCACTGGTCACTGGTCACTGGTCTCTGTTCACGTGCCTCTGGTCACTGCTCACTGGTCATTTGTCTCTGGTCACGTGTCTCTGTTCACGTGTCTCTGGTCACTGCTCACTGGTCATTGGTCACTGGTCACTGGCCACTTTCGCTGGTCACTCGTTACTTGTCACTTTCTCTGGTCACAGGTCACTGGTGAATGGTCACTGGTCACTGGTCACAGGTCGCTGGTCACTGGTCGCTGGTTACTTGTCACTTGTCGCTGGTCGCTGGTCACTGGTCACTGGTCATTTGTCGCTGGTCACTTGTCTCTGGTCACTGGTCACTGGTCACTGGTCACTGGTCACTTGTCTCTGGTCACTGGTCACTGGTCACTTCCGCTGGTCACTGGTCACTGGTCATGGGTCACTTTCGCTGGTAAATGGTCACTGGTCACTGGTCACTGGTCACTGGTCACTGGTCGCTGGTTACTTGTCACTTGTCGCTGGTCACTGGTCACTGGTCACTGGTCGCTGGTTACTGGTCACTTGTCGCTGGTCGCTGGTCACTGGTCACTGGTCATATGTCGCTGGTCACTTGTCTCTGGTCACTGGTCACTGGTCGCCGGTCACTGGTCACTCGTCACTGGTCACTGGTCTCTGGTCACTGGTCACTTTCGCTGGTCAATGATCACTTGTCTCTGGTCACTGGTCGCTGGTCATTGGTCACTGTTCGCTGGCCACTTTCGCTGGTCAGTGGTCACTGGTCACTGGCCACTTTCGCTGGTCAATGATCACTTGTCTCTGGTCACTGGTCACTGGTCACTGGTCACTGGTCACTGCTCACTGGTCATTGGTCTCTTGTCATTTGTCTCTGGTCACTTGTCTCTGGTCACTGGTCACTGGTCACTGGTCACTGGTCACTGGTCTCTGGTCATTTGTCTCTGGACACTTGTCTCTGGTCACTGTTCACTGGTCACTGGTCACTGGTCACTGGTCACTGGTCACTGGTCACTGGTCACTGGTCACTTCCGCTGGTCACTGGTCAATGGTCAATGGTCAATTTCGCTGCTCACTGGTCACTGGTCACTTTCGCTGGTCACTGGTCACTGGTCACTGGTCACTGGTCACTTTCGCTGGTCAATGATCACTTGTCTCTGGTCACTGGTCACTGGTCACTGGTCACTGGTCACTGGTCACTGGTCACTGGTCACTGGTCACTGGTCACTGGTCACTTTCGCTGGTCATTGGTCACTGGTCACTGGCCACTTTCGCTGGTCACTGGTCACTGGTCACTGGTCACTGGTCACTGGTCACTGGTCACTGGTCACTGGTCAATGATCACTTGTCTCTGGTCACTGGTCACTGGTCACTGGTCACTGGTCACTGGTCACTGGTCACTGGTCACTGGTCACTGGTCGCTGGTTACTTGTCACCTGTCGCTGGTCGCTGGTCACTGGTCACAGGTCACTGGTCACTGGTCACTGGTCATTTGTCGCTGGTCACTTGTCTCTGGTCACTGGTCACGGGTCACTGGTCACTGGTCACTGGTCACTGGGCACTGGTCACTGGTCACTGGTCACTGGTCACTGGTCAATGGTCACTGGTCACTGGTCTCTGGTCATTTGTCTCTGTTCATTTGTCTCTGGTCACTTGTCTCTGGTCACTGCTCACTGGTCATTGGTCACTGGTCACGGGCCACTTTCGCTGGTCAATGATCACTTGTCTCTGGTCACTGGTCACTGGTCACTGGTCACTGGTCACTGGTCACAGGTCACTGGTCACTGGTCACTGGTCTCTGTTCACGTGCCTCTGGTCACTGCTCACTGGTCATTTGTCTCTGGTCACGTGTCTCTGGTCACGTGTCTCTGGTCAATGCTCACTGATCATTGGACACTGGTCACTGGCCACTTTCGCTGGTCACTCGTTACTTGTCACTTTCTCTGGTCACAGGTCACTGGTGAATGGTCACTGGTCACTGGTCACTGGTCACTGGTCACTGGTCGCTGATTACTGGTCACTTGTCGCTGGTCGCTGTTCACTGGTCACTGGTCACTGGTCATTTGTCGCTGGTCACTTGTCTCTGGTCACTGGCCTCTGGTCACTGGTCACTGGTCATTTGTCGCTGGTTACTTGTCTCTGGTCACTGGTCGCTGGTCACTGGTCACTGGTCGCTGGTTACTGGTCACTTGTCGCTGGTCGCTGGTCACTGGTCACTGGTCACTGGTCACTGGTCACTGGTCACTGGTCACTGGTCACTGGTCACTGGTCACTGGTCACTGGTCACTGCTCACTTTCGCTGGTCAATGATCACTTGTCTCTGGTCACTGGTCACTGGTCACTGGTCACTGGTCACTGGTCACTGGTCACTGCTCACTGGTCATTGGTCCCTTGTCATTTGTCTCTGGTCACTTGTCTCTGGTCACTGGTCACTGGTCACTGGTCGCTGGTCACTGGTCTCTGGTCATTTGTCACTGGTCACTGGTCACTGGTCTCTGGTCATTTGTCTCTGTTCACTTGTCTCTGGTCACTGCTCACTGGTCATTGGTCACTGGTCACTGGCCACATTCGCTGGTCTCTGGTCACTGGTCGCTGATTACTGGTCACTTGTCGCTGGTCGCTGTTCACTGGTCACTGGTCACTGGTCATTTGTCGCTGGTCACTTGTCTCTGGTCACTGGTCACTGGTCACTGGTCACTGGTCACTTGTCACTGGTCACTGGTCTCTGGTCATTTGTCTCTGGTCACTTTCGCTGGTCAATGATCACTTGTCTCTGGTCACTGGTCACTGGTCACGGGTCACTGGTCACTGGTCACTGGTCACTGGTCACTGGTCTCTGTTCACGTGCCTCTGGTCACTGCTCACTGGTCATTTGTCTCTGGTCACGTGTCTCTGTTCACGTGTCTCTGGTCACTGCTCACTGGTCATTGGTCACTGGTCACTGGCCACTTTCGCTGGTCACTCGTTACTTGTCACTTTCTCTGGTCACAGGTCACTGGTGAATGGTCACTGGTCACTGGTCACAGGTCGCTGGATACTGGTCACTTGTTGCTGGTCGCTGGTCACTGTTCTCTGTTCACTGGTCACTGGTCACTGGTCATTTGTCGCTGGTCACTTGTCTCTGGTCACTGGTCACTTGTCACTGGTCACTGGTCACTGGTCACTTCCGCTGGTCACTGGTCACTGGTCATGGGTCACTTTCGCTGGTAAATGGTCGCTGGTCACTGGTCACTGGTCACTGGTCACTGGTCACTTCCGCTGGTCACTGGTCAATGGTCACTGGTCAATTTCGCTGCTCACTGGTCACTGGTCACTGGTCACTTTCGCAGGTCACTGGTCACTGGTCACTGGTCAATGGTCACTTTCGCTGGTCAATGATCACTTGTCTCTGGTCACTGGTCACTGGTCACTGGTCACTGGTCACTGGTCACTGGTCACTGGTCACTTTCGCTGGTCATTGGTCACTGGTCACTGGCCACTTTCGCTGGTCACTGGTCACTGGTCACTGGTCACTGGTCAATGGTCACTTCCGCTGGTCAATGATCACTTGTCTCTGGTCACTGGTCACTGGTCACTGGTCACTGGTCACTTGTCACTGGTCACTGGTCTCTGGTCATTTGTCTCTGGACACTTGTCTCTGGTCACTGCCCACTGGTCATTGGTCACTTGTCAATTGTCTCTGGTCACTGGTCACAGGTCACTGGTCACTGGTCGCTGGTCACTGGTCACTGGTCACTGGTCACTGGTCGCTGGTTACTGGTCACTTGTCGCTGGTCGCTGGTCACTGGTCACTGGTCACTGGTCACTGGTCTCTGGTCATTTGTCTCTGGACACTTGTCTCTGGTCACTGCTCACTGGTCATTGGTCACTTGTCAATTGTCTCTGGTCACTGGTCACTGGTCACTGGTCACTGGTCGCTGGTCACTGGTCACTGGTCACTGGTCACTGGTCCCTGGTCACTGGTCATTTGTCGCTGGTCACTGGTCTCTGGTCATTTGTCACTGGTCACTGGTCACTGGTCTCTGGTCATTTGTCTCAGTTCACTTGTCTCTGGTCACTGCTCACTGGTCATTGGTCACTGGTCACTGGCCACATTCGCTGGTCTCTGGTCACTGGTCACTGGTCACTGGTCACTGGTCACTGGTCACTGGTCACTGGTCACTGGTCACTGGTCACTGGTCACTGGTCACTGGTCACTGGTCACTGGTCACTGGTCACTGGTCATTTGTCACTGGTCACTGGTCTCTGGTCATTTGTCTCTGGACACTTGTCTCTGGTCACTGCTCACTGGTCATTGGTCACTTGTCAATTGTCTCTGGTCACTGGTCACTGGTCACTGGTCACTGGTCGCTGGTCACTGGTCACTGGTCACTGGTCACTGGTCGCTGGTTACTGGTCACTTGTCGCTGGTCGCTGGTCACTGGTCACTGGTCACTGGTCACTGGTCACTGGTCACTGGTCACTGGTCACTGGTCACTGGTCTCTGGTCATTTGTCTCTGGACACTTGTCTCTGGTCACTGCTCACTGGTCATTGGTTCCTGGTCACTGATCACTGGTCGCTGGTTACTGGTCACTTGTCACTGGTCGCTGGTCACTGGTCACTGGTCACTGGTCACTGGTCACTGGTCACTGGTCACTGGTCACTGGTCACTGGTCACTTTCGCTGGTCAATGATCACTTGTCTCTGGTCACTGGTCACTGGTCACTGGTCACTGGTCACTGGTCACTTTCGCTGGTCAATGATCACTTGTCTCTGGTCACTGGTCACTGGTCACTGGTCACTGGTCACTGGTCACTGGTCACTTTCGCTGGTCATTGGTCACTGGTCACTGGCCACTTTCGCTGGTCACTTGTCGCTGGTCGCTGGTCACTGGTCACTGGTCATTTGTCGCTGGTCACTTGTCTCTGGTCACTGGTCACGGATCACTGGTCACGGGTCAGTGGTCACTGGTCACTGGTCACTGGTCTCTGGTCATTTGTCTCTGGTCACTTGTCTCTGGTCACTGCTCACTGGTCATTGGTCACTGGTCACTGGCCACATTCGGTGGTCAATGATCACTTGCCTCTGGTCACTGGTCACTGGTCACTGGTCACTGGTCACTGGTCACTGGTCGCTGGTTACTGGTCACTTGTCGCTGGTCGCTGGTCACTGGTCACTGGTCATATGTCGCTGGTCACTTGTCTCTGGTCACTGGTCACTGGTCGCCGGTCACTGGTCACTCGTCACTGGTCACTGGTCTCTGGTCACTGGTCACTTTCGCTGGTCAATGATCACTTGTCTCTGGTCACTGGTCGCTGGTCATTGGTCACTGTTCGCTGGCCACTTTCGCTGGTCAGTGGTCACTGGTCACTGGCCACTTTCGCTGGTCAATGATCACTTGTCTCTGGTCACTGGTCACTGGTCACTGGTCACTGGTCACTGCTCACTGGTCATTGGTCCCTTGTCATTTGTCTCTGGTCACTTGTCTCTGGTCACTGGTCACTGGTCACTGGTCACTGGTCACTGGTCTCTGGTCATTTGCCTCTGGACACTTGTCTCTGGTCACTGTTCACTGGTCACTGGTCACTGGTCACTGGTCACTGGTCACTGGTCACTGGTCACTTTCGCTGGTCATTGGTCACTGGTCACTGGCCACTTTCGCTGGTCACTGGTCACTGGTCACTGGTCACTGGTCACTGGTCACTGGTCACTGGTCACTGGTCAATGATCACTTGTCTCTGGTCACTGGTCACTGGTCACTGGTCACTGGTCACTGGTCACTGGTCGCTGGTTACTTGTCACCTGTCGCTGGTCGCTGGTCACTGGTCACAGGTCACTGGTCACTGGTCACTGGTCATTTGTCGCTGGTCACTTGTCTCTGGTCACTGGTCACGGGTCACTGGTCACTGGTCACTGGTCACTGGGCACTGGTCACTGGTCACTGGTCACTGGTCACTGGTCAATGGTCACTGGTCACTGGTCTCTGGTCATTTGTCTCTGTTCATTTGTCTCTGGTCACTTGTCTCTGGTCACTGCTCACTGGTCATTGGTCACTGGTCACGGGCCACTTTCGCTGGTCAATGATCACTTGTCTCTGGTCACTGGTCACTGGTCACTGGTCACTGGTCACTGGTCACAGGTCACTGGTCACTGGTCACTGGTCTCTGTTCACGTGCCTCTGGTCACTGCTCACTGGTCATTTGTCTCTGGTCACGTGTCTCTGGTCACGTGTCTCTGGTCAATGCTCACTGATCATTGGACACTGGTCACTGGCCACTTTCGCTGGTCACTCGTTACTTGTCACTTTCTCTGGTCACAGGTCACTGGTGAATGGTCACTGGTCACTGGTCACTGGTCACTGGTCACTGGTCGCTGATTACTGGTCACTTGTCGCTGGTCGCTGTTCACTGGTCACTGGTCACTGGTCATTTGTCGCTGGTCACTTGTCTCTGGTCACTGGCCTCTGGTCACTGGTCACTGGTCATTTGTCGCTGGTTACTTGTCTCTGGTCACTGGTCGCTGGTCACTGGTCACTGGTCGCTGGTTACTGGTCACTTGTCGCTGGTCGCTGGTCACTGGTCACTGGTCACTGGTCACTGGTCACTGGTCACTGGTCACTGGTCACTGGTCACTGGTCACTGGTCACTGGTCACTGGTCACTGGTCACTTTCGCTGGTCAATGATCACTTGTCTCTGGTCACTGGTCACTGGTCACTGGTCACTGGTCACTGGTCACTGGTCACTGCTCACTGGTCATTGGTCCCTTGTCATTTGTCTCTGGTCACTTGTCTCTGGTCACTGGTCACTGGTCACTGGTCGCTGGTCACTGGTCTCTGGTCATTTGTCACTGGTCACTGGTCACTGGTCTCTGGTCATTTGTCTCTGTTCACTTGTCTCTGGTCACTGCTCACTGGTCATTGGTCACTGGTCACTGGCCACATTCGCTGGTCTCTGGTCACTGGTCGCTGATTACTGGTCACTTGTCGCTGGTCGCTGTTCACTGGTCACTGGTCACTGGTCATTTGTCGCTGGTCACTTGTCTCTGGTCACTGGTCACTGGTCACTGGTCACTGGTCACTTGTCACTGGTCACTGGTCTCTGGTCATTTGTCTCTGGTCACTTTCGCTGGTCAATGATCACTTGTCTCTGGTCACTGGTCACTGGTCACGGGTCACTGGTCACTGGTCACTGGTCACTGGTCACTGGTCTCTGTTCACGTGCCTCTGGTCACTGCTCACTGGTCATTTGTCTCTGGTCACGTGTCTCTGTTCACGTGTCTCTGGTCACTGCTCACTGGTCATTGGTCACTGGTCACTGGCCACTTTCGCTGGTCACTCGTTACTTGTCACTTTCTCTGGTCACAGGTCACTGGTGAATGGTCACTGGTCACTGGTCACAGGTCGCTGGATACTGGTCACTTGTTGCTGGTCGCTGGTCACTGTTCTCTGTTCACTGGTCACTGGTCACTGGTCATTTGTCGCTGGTCACTTGTCTCTGGTCACTGGTCACTTGTCACTGGTCACTGGTCACTGGTCACTTCCGCTGGTCACTGGTCACTGGTCATGGGTCACTTTCGCTGGTAAATGGTCGCTGGTCACTGGTCACTGGTCACTGGTCACTGGTCACTTCCGCTGGTCACTGGTCAATGGTCACTGGTCAATTTCGCTGCTCACTGGTCACTGGTCACTGGTCACTTTCGCAGGTCACTGGTCACTGGTCACTGGTCAATGGTCACTTTCGCTGGTCAATGATCACTTGTCTCTGGTCACTGGTCACTGGTCACTGGTCACTGGTCACTGGTCACTGGTCACTGGTCACTTTCGCTGGTCATTGGTCACTGGTCACTGGCCACTTTCGCTGGTCACTGGTCACTGGTCACTGGTCACTGGTCAATGGTCACTTCCGCTGGTCAATGATCACTTGTCTCTGGTCACTGGTCACTGGTCACTGGTCACTGGTCACTGGTCACTGGTCAATGATCACTTGTCTCTGGTCACTTGTCACTGGTCACTGGTCACTGGTCACTGGTCACTGGTCACTGGTCACTGGTCACTGGTCGCTGGTTACTTGTCACCTGTCGCTGGTCGCTGGTCACTGGTCACAGGTCACTGGTCACTGGTCACTGGTCATTTGTCGCTGGTCACTTGTCTCTGGTCACTGGTCACGGGTCACTGGTCACTGGTCACTGGTCACTGGTCACTGGGCACTGGTCACTGGTCACTGGTCACTGGTCACTGGTCTCTGGTCATTTGTCTCTGTTCATTTGTCTCTGGTCACTTGTCTCTGGTCACTGCTCACTGGTCATTGGTCACTGGTCACGGGCCACTTTCGCTGGTCAATGATCACTTGTCTCTGGTCACTGGTCACTGGTCACTGGTCACTGGTCACTGGTCACTGGTCTCTGGTCACTGGTCACTGGTCACTGGTCACTGGTCACTGGTCACTGGTCACTGGTCACTGGTCTCTGTTCACGTGCCTCTGGTCACTGCTCACTGGTCATTTGTCTCTGGTCACGTGTCTCTGGTCACGTGTCTCTGGTCAATGCTCACTGATCATTGGACACTGGTCACTGGCCACTTTCGCTGGTCACTCGTTACTTGTCACTTTCTCTGGTCACAGGTCACTGGTGAATGGTCACTGGTCACTGGTCACTGGTCACTGGTCACTGGTCGCTGATTACTGGTCACTTGTCGCTGGTCGCTGTTCACTGGTCACTGGTCACTGGTCATTTGTCGCTGGTCACTTGTCTCTGGTCACTGGTCACTGGTCACTGGTCACTGGTCACTTGTCACTGGTCACTGGTCTCTGGTCAGTTGTCTCTGGACACTTGTCTCTGGTCACTGCTCACTGGTCATTGGTCACTTGTCAATTGTCTCTGGTCACTGGTCACTGGTCACTGGTCACTGGTCGCTGGTCACTGGTCACTGGTCACTGGTCACTGGTCGCTGGTTACTGGTCACTTGTCGCTGGTCGCTGGTCACTGGTCACTGGTCACTGGTCACTGGTCACTGGTCACTGGTCACTGGTCACTGGTCACTGGTCACTGGTCACTTTCGCTGGTCAATGATCACTTGTCTCTGGTCACTGGTCACTGGTCACTGGTCGCTGGTTACTTGTCACTTGTCGCTGGTCGCTGGTCACTGGTCACTGGTCACTCGTCCCTGGTCACTGGTCATTTGTCGCTGGTCACTGGTCTCTGGTCATTTGTCACTGGTCACTGGTCACTGGTCTCTGGTCATTTGTCTCTGTTCACTTGTCTCTGGTCACTGCTCACTGGTCATTGGTCACTGGTCACTGGCCACATTCGCTGGTCTCTGGTCACTGGTCGCTGATTACTGGTCACTTTCGCTGGTCAATGATCACTTGTCTCTGGTCACTGGTCACTGGTCACGGGTCACTGGTCACTGGTCACTGGTCACTGGTCACTGGTCTCTGTTCACGTGCCTCTGGTCACTGCTCACTGGTCATTTGTCTCTGGTCACGTGTCTCTGTTCACGTGTCTCTGGTCACTGCTCACTGGTCATTGGTCACTGGTCACTGGCCACATTCGCTGGTCTCTGGTCACTGGTCGCTGATTACTGGTCACTTGTCGCTGGTCGCTGTTCACTGGTCACTGGTCACTGGTCATTTGTCGCTGGTCACTTGTCTCTGGTCACTGGTCACTGGTCACTGGTCACTGGTCACTTGTCACTGGTCACTGGTCTCTGGTCATTTGTCTCTGGTAACTTTCGCTGGTCAATGATCACTTGTCTCTGGTCACTGGTCACTGGTCACGGGTCACTGGTCACTGGTCACTGGTCACTGGTCTCTGTTCACGTGCCTCTGGTCACTGCTCACTGGTCATTTGTCACTGGTCACGTGTCTCTGTTCACGTGTCTCTGGTCACTGCTCACTGGTCATTGGTCACTGGTCACTGGCCACTTTCGCTGGTCACTCGTTACTTGTCACTTTCTCTGGTCACAGGTCACTGGTGAATGGTCACTGGTCACTGGTCACAGGTCGCTGGATACTGGTCACTTGTTGCTGGTCGCTGGTCACTGTTCTCTGTTCACTGGTCACTGGTCACTGGTCATTTGTCGCTGGTCACTTGTCTCTGGTCACTGGTCACTGGTCACTGGTCACTGGTCACTTGTCACTGGTCACTGGTCACTGGTCACTTCCGCTGGTCACTGGCCACTTTCGCTGGTCACTGGTCACTGGTCGCTGGCCACTTTCGCTGGTCAATGATCACTTGTCTCTGGTCACTGGTCACTGGTCACTGGTCACTGGTCACTGGTCACTGGTCACTGGTCACTGGTCACTGGTCACTGGTCACTGGTCTCTGTTCACGTGCCTCTGGTCACTGCTCACTGGTCATTTGTCTCTGGTCACGTGTCTCTGTTCACGTGTCTCTGGTCACTGCTCACTGGTCATTGGTCACTGGTCACTGGCCACTTTCGCTGGTCACTCGTTACTTGTCACTTTCTCTGGTCACAGGTCACTGGTGAATGGTCACTGGTAACTGGTCACAGGTCGCTGGATACTGGTCACTTGTTGCTGGTCGCTGGTCACTGTTCTCTGTTCACTGGTCACTGGTCACTGGTCATTTGTCGCTGGTCACTTGTCTCTGGTCACTGGTCACTGGTCACTGGTCACTGGTCACTTGTCACTGGTCACTGGTCACTGGTCACTTCCGCTGGTCACTGGTCACTGGTCATGGGTCACTTTCGCTGGTAAATGGTCACTGGTCACTGGTCACTGGTCACTGGTCACTGGTCACTTCCGCTGGTCACTGGTCAATTTCGCTGCTCACTGGTCACTGGTCACTGGTCACTTTCGCTGGTCACTGGTCAATGGTCACTTTCGCTGGTCAATGATCACTTGTCTCTGGTCACTGGTCACTGGTCACTGGTCACTGGTCACTGGTCACTGGTCACTGGTCACTTTCGCTGGTCATTGGTCACTGGTCACTGGCCACTTTCGCTGGTCACTGGTCACTGGTCACTGGTCACTGGTCACTGGTCACTGCTCACTGGTCACTGGTCACTGGTCACTGGTCACTGGTCACTGGTCACTGGTCACTGGTCTCTGTTCACGTGCCTCTGGTCACTGCTCACTGGTCATTTGTCTCTGGTCACGTGTCTCTGGTCACGTGTCTCTGGTCAATGCTCACTGATCATTGGACACTGGTCACTGGCCACTTTCGCTGGTCACTCATTACTTGTCACTTTCTCTGGTCACAGGTCACTGGTGAATGGTCACTGGTCACTGGTCACTGGTCACTGGTCACTGGTCACTGGTCGCTGATTACTGGTCACTTGTCGCTGGTCGCTGTTCACTGGTCACTGGTCACTGGTCATTTGTCGCTGGTCACTGGTCACTGGTCACTGGTCACTGGTCGCTGGTTACTGGTCACTTGTCGCTGGTCGCTGGTCACTGGTCACTGGTCACTGGTCACAGGTCACTGGTCACTGGTCACTGGTCACTGGTCACTGGTCACTGGTCACTTTCGCTGGTCAATGATCACTTGTCTCTGGTCACTGGTCACTGGTCACTGGTCACTGGTCACTTGTCACTGGTCACTGGTCTCTGGTCATTTGTCTCTGGACACTTGTCTCTGGTCACTGCTCACTGGTCATTGGTCACTTGTCAATTGTCTCTGGTCACTGGTCACTGGTCACTGGTCACTGGTCGCTGGTCACTGGTCACTGGTCACTGGTCACTGGTCGCTGGTTACTGGTCACTTGTCGCTGGTCGCTGGTCACTGGTCACTGGTCACTGGTCACTGGTCACTGGTCACTGGTCACTGGTCACTGGTCACTGGTCACTGGTCACTTTCGCTGGTCAATGATCACTTGTCTCTGGTCACTGGTCACTGGTCACTGGTCACTGGTCACTGGTCGCTGGTTACTTGTAACTTGTCGCTGGTCGCTGGTCACTGGTCACTGGTCACTGGTCCCTGGTCACTGGTCATTTGTCGCTGGTCACTGGTCTCTGGTCATTTGTCACTGTTCACTGGTCACTGGTCTCTGGTCATTTGTCTCAGTTCACTTGTCTCTGGTCACTGCTCACTGGTCATTGGTCACTGGTCACTGGCCACATTCGCTGGTCTCTGGTCACTGGTCACTGGTCACTGGTCACTGGTCACTGGTCACTGGTCACTGGTCACTGGTCACTGGTCACTGGTCACTGGTCACTGGTCACTTATCACTGGTCACTGGTCACTGGTCACTGGTCACTTGTCACTGGTCACTGGTCTCTGGTCATTTGTCTCTGGACACTTGTCTCTGGTCACTGCTCACTGGTCATTGGTCACTTGTCAATTGTCTCTGGTCACTGGTCACTGGTCACTGGTCACTGGTCGCTGGTCACTGGTCACTGGTCACTGGTCACTGGTCGCTGGTTACTGGTCACTTGTCGCTGGTCGCTGGTCACTGGTCACTGGTCACTGGTCACTGGTCACTGGTCACTGGTCACTGGTCACTGGTCACTGGTCACTGGTCACTGGTCTCTGGTCATTTGTCTCTGGACACTTGTCTCTGGTCACTGCTCACTGGTCATTGGTCACTGGTCACTGGTCACTGGTACGCTGGTTACTGGTCACTTGTCGCTGGTCGCTGGTCACTGGTCACTGGTCACTGGTCACTGGTCACTGGTCACTGGTCACTGGTCACTGGTCACTTTCGCTGGTCAATGATCACTTGTCTCTGGTCACTGGTCACTGGTCACTGGTCACTGGTCACTGGTCACTTTCGCTGGTCAATGATCACTTGTCTCTGGTCACTGGTCACTGGTCACTGGTCACTGGTCACTGGTCACTGGTCACTTTCGCTGGTCATTGGTCACTGGTCAATGGCCACTTTCGCTGGTCACTGGTCACTGGTCACTGGTCACTGGTCACTGGTCTCTGTTCACGTGCCACTGGTCACTGCTCACTGGTCATTGGTCACTGGTCACTGGTCACTGGTCACTGGTCACTGGTCACTGGTCACTGGTCACTGGTCACTGGTCACTTTCGCTGGTCAATGATCACTTGTCTCTGGTCACTGGTCACTGGCCACTGGTCACTGGTCACTGGTCACTGGTCACTGGTCACTGGTCTCTGGTCATTTGTCTCTGGACACTTGTCTCTGGTCACTGCTCACTGGTCACTGGTCACTGGTCACTGGTCACTGGTCACTGGTCACTGGTCACTGGTCACTGGTCGCTGGTTACTGGTCACTTATCGCTGGTCGCTGGTCACTGGTCACTGGTCACTGGTCACTGGTCACTGGTCACTGGTCACTGGTCACTCGTCACTGGTCACTGGTCATTTGTCTCTGGTCACTTGTCTCTGGTCACTCGTCACTGGTTACTGGTCACTGGTCACTGGTCACTGGTCACTGATCTCTGGTCACTTGTCTCTGGTCACTCGTCACTGGTTACTGGTCACTGGTCACTGGTCACTGGTCACTGATCTCTGGTCATTTGTCTCTGGACACTTGTCTCTGGTCACTGCTCACTGGTCATTGGTCCCTTGTCATTTGTCTCTGGTCACTTGTCTCTGGTCACTGGTCACTGGTCACTGGTCACTGGTCACTGGTCTCTGGTCATTTGTCTCTCGACACTTGTCTCTGGTCACTGCTCACTGGTCATTGCTCACTTGTCACTTGTCTCTGGTCACTGGTCACTGGTCGATGGTCACTGGTCACTGGTCACTGGTCACTGGTCGCTGGTTACTGGTCACTTGTCGCTGGTCGCTGGTCACTGGCCACTTTCGCTGGTCACTGGTCACTGGTCGCTGGCCACTTTCGCTGGTCAATGATCACTTGTCTCTGGTCACTGGTCACTGGTCACTGGTCACTGGTCACTGGTCACTGGTCACTGGTCACTGGTCGCTAGTCACTGGTCATTTGTCGCTGGTCACTTGTCGCTGATCACTGGTCACTGGTCACTGGTCACTGGTCACTGGTCACTGGTCACTGGTCACTGGTCACTGGTCGCTGGTTACTTGTCACTTGTCGCTGGTCGCTGGTCACTGGTCACTGGTCATTTGTCGCTGGTCACTTGTCTCTGGTCACTGGTCACGGTTCAGTGGTCACGTGTCAGTGGTCACTGGTCGCTGGTTACTGGTCACTGGTCACTGGTCGCTGGTCACTGGTCACTGGTCACTGGTCACTGGTCGCTGGTTACTGGTCACTTGTCGCTGGTCGCTGGTCACTGGTCACTGGTCACTGGTCACTGGTCACTGGTCACTGGTCACTGGTCACTGGTCACTGGTCACTGGTCACTGGTCACTGGTCTCTGGTCATTTGTCTCTGGACACTTGTCTCTGGTCACTGCTCACTGGTCATTGGTCACTGGTCACTGGTCACTGGTACGCTGGTTACTGGTCACTTGTCGCTGGTCGCTGGTCACTGGTCACTGGTCACTGGTCACTGGTCACTGGTCACTGGTCACTGGTCACTGGTCACTTTCGCTGGTCAATGATCACTTGTCTCTGGTCACTGGTCACTGGTCACTGGTCACTGGTCACTGGTCACTTTCGCTGGTCAATGATCACTTGTCTCTGGTCACTGGTCACTGGTCACTGGTCACTGGTCACTGGTCACTGGTCACTTTCGCTGGTCATTGGTCACTGGTCAATGGCCACTTTCGCTGGTCACTGGTCACTGGTCACTGGTCACTGGTCACTGGTCTCTGTTCACGTGCCACTGGTCACTGCTCACTGGTCATTGGTCACTGGTCACTGGTCACTGGTCACTGGTCACTGGTCACTGGTCACTGGTCACTGGTCACTGGTCACTTTCGCTGGTCAATGATCACTTGTCTCTGGTCACTGGTCACTGGCCACTGGTCACTGGTCACTGGTCACTGGTCACTGGTCACTGGTCTCTGGTCATTTGTCTCTGGACACTTGTCTCTGGTCACTGCTCACTGGTCACTGGTCACTGGTCACTGGTCACTGGTCACTGGTCACTGGTCACTGGTCACTGGTCGCTGGTTACTGGTCACTTATCGCTGGTCGCTGGTCACTGGTCACTGGTCACTGGTCACTGGTCACTGGTCACTGGTCACTGGTCACTCGTCACTGGTCACTGGTCATTTGTCTCTGGTCACTTGTCGCTGATCACTGGTCACTGGTCACTGGTCACTGGTCACTGGTCACTGGTCACTGGTCACTGGTCACTGGTCGCTGGTTACTTGTCACTTGTCGCTGGTCGCTGGTCACTGGTCACTGGTCATTTGTCGCTGGTCACTTGTCTCTGGTCACTGGTCACGGTTCAGTGGTCACGTGTCAGTGGTCACTGGTCGCTGGTTACTGGTCACTTGTCGCTGGTCGCTGGTCACTGGTCACTGGTCATATGTCGCTGGTCACTTGTCTCTGGTCACTGGTCACTGGTCGCCGGTCACTGGTCACTCGTCACTGGTCACTGGTCTCTGGTCACTGGTCACTTTCGCTGGTCACTGGTCACTGGTCACTGGTCGCTAGTCACTGGTCATTTGTCGCTGGTCACTGGTCTCTGGTCATTTGTCACTGGTCACTGTTCACTGGTCTCTGGTCATTTGTCTCTGGTCACTTGTCTCTGGTCACTGCTCACTGGTCATTGGTCACTGGTCACTGGCCACATTCGGTGGTCAATGATCACTTGCCTCTGGTCACTGGTCACTGGTCACTGGTCACTGGTCACTGGTCACTGGTCACTCGTCACTGGTCACTGGTCTCTGGTCACTGGTCACTTTCGCTGGTCAATGATCACTTGTCTCTGGTCACTGGTCACTGGTCATTGGTCACTGTTCGCTGGCCACTTTCGCTGGTCAGTGGTCACTGGTCACTGGCCACTTTCGCTGGTCAATGATCACTTGTCTCTGGTCACTGGTCACTGGTCACTGGTCACTGGTCACTGCTCACTGGTCATTGGTCCCTTGTCATTTGTCTCTGGTCACTTGTCTCTGGTCACTGGTCACTGGTCACTGGTCACTGGTCACTGGTCTCTGGTCATTTGTCTCTGGACACTTGTCTCTGGTCACTGTTCACTGGTCACTGGTCACTGGTCACTGGTCACTTCCGCTGGTCACTGGTCAATGGTCACTGGTCAATTTCGCTGCACACTGGTCACTGGTCACTGGTCACTTGTCGCAGGTCGCTGGTCACTGGTCACTGCTCACTGGTCACTGGTCACTGGTCACTTTCGCTGGTCAATGATCACTTTTCTCTGGTCACTGGTCACTGGCCACTGGTCACTGGTCACTGGTCACTGGTCACTGGTCGCTGGTTACTGGTCACTTGTCGCTGGTCGCTGGTCACTTGTCTCTGGTCACTGCTCACTGGTCATTGGTCACTGGTCACTGGCCACTTCCGCTGGTCACTCGTTACTTGTCGCTTTCTCTGGTCACAGGTCACTGGTGAATGGTCACTGGTCAATGGTTACTGGTCACTGGTCACTGGTCGAAGATTACTGGTCACTTGTCGCTGGTCGCTGTTCACTGGTCACTGGTCACTGGTCATTTGTCGCTGGTCACTTGTCTCTGGTCACTGGTCACTGGTCACTGGTCACTGGTCACTTTCGCTGGTCATTGGTCACTGGTCACTGGCCACTTTCGCTGGTCACTGGTCACTGGTCACTGGTCACTGGTCACTGGTCACTGCTCACTGGTCACTGGTCACTGGTCACTGGTCACTGGTCACTGGTCACTGGTCTCTGTTCTCGTGCCTCTGGTCACTGCTCACTGGTCATTTGTCTCTGGTCACGTGTCTCTGGTCACGTGTCTCTGGTCAATGCTCACTGATCATTGGACACTGGTCACTGGCCACTTTCGCTGGTCACTCGTTACTTGTCACTTTCTCTGGTCACAGGTCACTGGTGAATGGTCACTGGTCACTGGTCACTGGTCACTGGTCACTGGTCGCTGATTACTGGTCACTTGTCGCTGGTCGCTGTTCACTGGTCACTGGTCACTGGTCATTTGTCGCTGGTCACTTGTCTCTGGTCACTGGTCACTGGTCACTGGTCACTGGTCACTTGTCACTGGTCACTGGTCTCTGGTCATTTGTCTCTGGACACTTGTCTCTGGTCACTGCTCACTGGTCATTGGTCACTTGTCAATTGTCTCTGGTCACTGGTCACTGGTCACTGGTCACTGGTCGCTGGTCACTGGTCACTGGTCACTGGTCACTGGTCGCTGGTTACTGGTCACTTGTCGCTGGTCGCTGGTCACTGGTCACTGGTCACTGGTCACTGGTCACTGGTCACTGGTCACTGGTCACTGGTCACTGGTCACTTTCGCTGGTCAATGATCACTTGTCTCTGGTCACTGGTCACTGGTCACTGGTCACTGGTCACTGGTCGCTGGTTACTTGTCACTTGTCGCTGGTCGCTGGTCACTGGTCACTGGTCACTGGTCCCTGGTCACTGGTCATTTGTCGCTGGTCACTGGTCTCTGGTCATTTGTCACTGGTCACTGGTCACTGGTCTCTGGTCATTTGTCTCTGTTCACTTGTCTCTGGTCACTGCTCACTGGTCATTGGTCACTGGTCACTGGCCACATTCGCTGGTCTCTGGTCACTGGTCGCTGATTACTGGTCACTTGTCGCTGGTCGCTGTTCACTGGTCACTGGTCACTGGTCATTTGTCGCTGGTCACTTGTCTCTGGTCACTGGTCACTGGTCACTGGTCACTGGTCACTTGTCACTGGTCACTGGTCTCTGGTCATTTGTCTCTGGTCACTTTTGCTGGTCAATGATCACTTGTCTCTGGTCACTGGTCACTGGTCACTGGTCACTGGTCACTGGTCACTGGTCACTGGTCACTGGTCACTGGTCTCTGTTCACGTGCCTCTGGTCACTGCTCACTGGTCATTTGTCTCTGGTCACGTGTCTCTGTTCACGTGTCTCTGGTCACTGCTCACTGGTCATTGGTCACTGGTCACTGGCCACTTTCGCTGGTCACTCGTTACTTGTCACTTTCTCTGGTCACAGGTCACTGGTGAATGGTCACTGGTCACTGGTCACAGGTCGCTGGTCACTGGTCGCTGGTTACTTGTCACTTGTCGCTGGTCGCTGGTCACTGGTCACTGGTCATTTGTCGCTGGTCACTTGTCTCTGGTCACTGGTCACTGGTCACTGGTCACTGGTCACTTGTCTCTGGTCACTGGTCACCGGTCACTTCCGCTGGTCACTGGTCACTGGTCATGGGTCACTTTCGCTGGTAAATGGTCACTGGTCACTGGTCACTGGTCACTGGTCACTGGTCGCTGGTTACTTGTCACTTGTCGCTGGTCACTGGTCACTGGTCACTGGTCGCTGGTTACTGGTCACTTGTCGCTGGTCGCTGGTCACTGGTCACTGGTCATATGTCGCTGGTCACTTGTCTCTGGTCACTGGTCACTGGTCGCCGGTCACTGGTCACTCGTCACTGGTCACTGGTCTCTGGTCACTGGTCACTTTCGCTGGTCAATGATCACTTGTCTCTGGTCACTGGTCGCTGGTCATTGGTCACTGTTCGCTGGCCACTTTCGCTGGTCAGTGGTCACTGGTCACTGGCCACTTTCGCTGGTCAATGATCACTTGTCTCTGGTCACTGGTCACTGGTCACTGGTCACTGGTCACTGCTCACTGGTCATTGGTCTCTTGTCATTTGTCTCTGGTCACTTGTCTCTGGTCACTGGTCACTGGTCACTGGTCACTGGTCACTGGTCTCTGGTCATTTGTCTCTGGACACTTGTCTCTGGTCACTGTTCACTGGTCACTGGTCACTGGTCACTGGTCACTGGTCACTGGTCACTGGTCACTGGTCACTTCCGCTGGTCACTGGTCAATGGTCAATGGTCAATTTCGCTGCTCACTGGTCACTGGTCACTTTCGCTGGTCACTGGTCACTGGTCACTGGTCACTGGTCACTTTCGCTGGTCAATGATCACTTGTCTCTGGTCACTGGTCACTGGTCACTGGTCACTGGTCACTGGTCACTGGGCACTGGTCACTGGTCACTGGTCACTGGTCACTTTCGCTGGTCATTGGTCACTGGTCACTGGCCACTTTCGCTGGTCACTGGTCACTGGTCACTGGTCACTGGTCACTGGTCACTGGTCACTGGTCACTGGTCAATGATCACTTGTCTCTGGTCACTGGTCACTGGTCACTGGTCACTGGTCACTGGTCACTGGTCACTGGTCACTGGTCACTGGTCGCTGGTTACTTGTCACCTGTCGCTGGTCGCTGGTCACTGGTCACAGGTCACTGGTCACTGGTCACTGGTCATTTGTCGCTGGTCACTTGTCTCTGGTCACTGGTCACGGGTCACTGGTCACTGGTCACTGGTCACTGGGCACTGGTCACTGGTCACTGGTCACTGGTCACTGGTCAATGGTCACTGGTCACTGGTCTCTGGTCATTTGTCTCTGTTCATTTGTCTCTGGTCACTTGTCTCTGGTCACTGCTCACTGGTCATTGGTCACTGGTCACGGGCCACTTTCGCTGGTCAATGATCACTTGTCTCTGGTCACTGGTCACTGGTCACTGGTCACTGGTCACTGGTCACAGGTCACTGGTCACTGGTCACTGGTCTCTGTTCACGTGCCTCTGGTCACTGCTCACTGGTCATTTGTCTCTGGTCACGTGTCTCTGGTCACGTGTCTCTGGTCAATGCTCACTGATCATTGGACACTGGTCACTGGCCACTTTCGCTGGTCACTCGTTACTTGTCACTTTCTCTGGTCACAGGTCACTGGTGAATGGTCACTGGTCACTGGTCACTGGTCACTGGTCACTGGTCGCTGATTACTGGTCACTTGTCGCTGGTCGCTGTTCACTGGTCACTGGTCACTGGTCATTTGTCGCTGGTCACTTGTCTCTGGTCACTGGCCTCTGGTCACTGGTCACTGGTCATTTGTCGCTGGTTACTTGTCTCTGGTCACTGGTCGCTGGTCACTGGTCACTGGTCGCTGGTTACTGGTCACTTGTCGCTGGTCACTTGTCTCTGGTCACTGGTCACGGGTCACTGGTCACTGGTCACTGGTCACTGGGCACTGGTCACTGGTCACTGGTCACTGGTCACTGGTCAATGGTCACTGGTCACTGGTCTCTGGTCATTTGTCTCTGTTCATTTGTCTCTGGTCACTTGTCTCTGGTCACTGCTCACTGGTCATTGGTCACTGGTCACGGGCCACTTTCGCTGGTCAATGATCACTTGTCTCTGGTCACTGGTCACTGGTCACTGGTCACTGGTCACTGGTCACAGGTCACTGGTCACTGGTCACTGGTCTCTGTTCACGTGCCTCTGGTCACTGCTCACTGGTCATTTGTCTCTGGTCACGTGTCTCTGGTCACGTGTCTCTGGTCAATGCTCACTGATCATTGGACACTGGTCACTGGCCACTTTCGCTGGTCACTCGTTACTTGTCACTTTCTCTGGTCACAGGTCACTGGTGAATGGTCACTGGTCGCTGGTCACTGGTCACTGGTCACTGGTCACTGGTCACTGGTCACTGGTCACTGGTCACTGGTCACTGGTCACTGGTCACTGGTCACTGGTCACTGGTCACTTTCGCTGGTCAATGATCACTTGTCTCTGGTCACTGGTCACTGGTCACTGGTCACTGGTCACTGGTCACTGGTCACTGCTCACTGGTCATTGGTCCCTTGTCATTTGTCTCTGGTCACTTGTCTCTGGTCACTGGTCACTGGTCACTGGTCGCTGGTCACTGGTCTCTGGTCATTTGTCACTGGTCACTGGTCACTGGTCTCTGGTCATTTGTCTCTGTTCACTTGTCTCTGGTCACTGCTCACTGGTCATTGGTCACTGGTCACTGGCCACATTCGCTGGTCTCTGGTCACTGGTCGCTGATTACTGGTCACTTGTCGCTGGTCGCTGTTCACTGGTCACTGGTCACTGGTCATTTGTCGCTGGTCACTTGTCTCTGGTCACTGGTCACTGGTCACTGGTCACTGGTCACTTGTCACTGGTCACTGGTCTCTGGTCATTTGTCTCTGGTCACTTTCGCTGGTCAATGATCACTTGTCTCTGGTCACTGGTCACTGGTCACGGGTCACTGGTCACTGGTCACTGGTCACTGGTCACTGGTCTCTGTTCACGTGCCTCTGGTCACTGCTCACTGGTCATTTGTCTCTGGTCACGTGTCTCTGTTCACGTGTCTCTGGTCACTGCTCACTGGTCATTGGTCACTGGTCACTGGCCACTTTCGCTGGTCACTCGTTACTTGTCACTTTCTCTGGTCACAGGTCACTGGTGAATGGTCACTGGTCACTGGTCACAGGTCGCTGGATACTGGTCACTTGTTGCTGGTCGCTGGTCACTGTTCTCTGTTCACTGGTCACTGGTCACTGGTCATTTGTCGCTGGTCACTTGTCTCTGGTCACTGGTCACTGGTCACTGGTCACTGGTCACTTGTCACTGGTCACTGGTCACTGGTCACTTCCGCTGGTCACTGGTCACTGGTCATGGGTCACTTTCGCTGGTAAATGGTCACTGGTCACTGGTCACTGGTCACTGGTCACTGGTCACTTCCGCTGGTCACTGGTCAATTTCGCTGCTCACTGGTCACTGGTCACTGGTCACTTTCGCTGGTCACTGGTCAATGGTCACTTTCGCTGGTCAATGAACACTTGTCTCTGGTCACTGGTCACTGGTCACTGGTCACTGGTCACTGGTCACTGGTCACTGGTCACTTTCGCTGGTCATTGGTCACTGGTCACTGGCCACTTTCGCTGGTCACTGGTCACTGGTCACTGGTCACTGGTCACTGGTCACTGCTCACTGGTCACTGGTCACTGGTCACTGGTCACTGGTCACTGGTCACTGGTCACTGGTCTCTGTTCACGTGCCTCTGGTCACTGCTCACTGGTCATTTGTCTCTGGTCACGTGTCTCTGGTCACGTGTCTCTGGTCAATGCTCACTGATCATTGGACACTGGTCACTGGCCACTTTCGCTGGTCACTCATTACTTGTCACTTTCTCTGGTCACAGGTCACTGGTGAATGGTCACTGGTCACTGGTCACTGGTCACTGGTCACTGGTCACTGGTCGCTGATTACTGGTCACTTGTCGCTGGTCGCTGTTCACTGGTCACTGGTCACTGGTCATTTGTCGCTGGTCACTGGTCACTGGTCACTGGTCACTGGTCGCTGGTTACTGGTCACTTGTCGCTGGTCGCTGGTCACTGGTCACTGGTCACTGGTCACAGGTCACTGGTCACTGGTCACTGGTCACTGGTCACTGGTCACTGGTCACTTTCGCTGGTCAATGATCACTTGTCTCTGGTCACTGGTCACTGGTCACTGGTCACTGGTCACTTGTCACTGGTCACTGGTCTCTGGTCATTTGTCTCTGGACACTTGTCTCTGGTCACTGCTCACTGGTCATTGGTCACTTGTCAATTGTCTCTGGTCACTGGTCACTGGTCACTGGTCACTGGTCGCTGGTCACTGGTCACTGGTCACTGGTCACTGGTCGCTGGTTACTGGTCACTTGTCGCTGGTCGCTGGTCACTGGTCACTGGTCACTGGTCACTGGTCACTGGTCACTGGTCACTGGTCACTGGTCACTGGTCACTGGTCACTTTCGCTGGTCAATGATCACTTGTCTCTGGTCACTGGTCACTGGTCACTGGTCACTGGTCACTGGTCGCTGGTTACTTGTAACTTGTCGCTGGTCGCTGGTCACTGGTCACTGGTCACTGGTCCCTGGTCACTGGTCATTTGTCGCTGGTCACTGGTCTCTGGTCATTTGTCACTGTTCACTGGTCACTGGTCTCTGGTCATTTGTCTCAGTTCACTTGTCTCTGGTCACTGCTCACTGGTCATTGGTCACTGGTCACTGGCCACATTCGCTGGTCTCTGGTCACTGGTCACTGGTCACTGGTCACTGGTCACTGGTCACTGGTCACTGGTCACTGGTCACTGGTCACTGGTCACTGGTCACTGGTCACTTATCACTGGTCACTGGTCACTGGTCACTGGTCACTTGTCACTGGTCACTGGTCTCTGGTCATTTGTCTCTGGACACTTGTCTCTGGTCACTGCTCACTGGTCATTGGTCACTTGTCAATTGTCTCTGGTCACTGGTCACTGGTCACTGGTCACTGGTCGCTGGTCACTGGTCACTGGTCACTGGTCACTGGTCGCTGGTTACTGGTCACTTGTCGCTGGTCGCTGGTCACTGGTCACTGGTCACTGGTCACTGGTCACTGGTCACTGGTCACTGGTCACTGGTCACTGGTCACTGGTCACTGGTCTCTGGTCATTTGTCTCTGGACACTTGTCTCTGGTCACTGCTCACTGGTCATTGGTCACTGGTCACTGGTCACTGGTACGCTGGTTACTGGTCACTTGTCGCTGGTCGCTGGTCACTGGTCACTGGTCACTGGTCACTGGTCACTGGTCACTGGTCACTGGTCACTGGTCACTTTCGCTGGTCAATGATCACTTGTCTCTGGTCACTGGTCACTGGTCACTGGTCACTGGTCACTGGTCACTTTCGCTGGTCAATGATCACTTGTCTCTGGTCACTGGTCACTGGTCACTGGTCACTGGTCACTGGTCACTGGTCACTTTCGCTGGTCATTGGTCACTGGTCAATGGCCACTTTCGCTGGTCACTGGTCACTGGTCACTGGTCACTGGTCACTGGTCACTGGTCACTGGTCACTGGTCTCTGTTCACGTGCCACTGGTCACTGCTCACTGGTCATTGGTCACTGGTCACTGGTCACTGGTCACTGGTCACTGGTCACTGGTCACTGGTCACTGGTCACTGGTCACTGGTCACTGGTCACTTTCGCTGGTCAATGATCACTTGTCTCTGGTCACTGGTCACTGGCCACTGGTCACTGGTCACTGGTCACTGGTCACTGGTCACTGGTCTCTGGTCATTTGTCTCTGGACACTTGTCTCTGGTCACTGCTCACTGGTCACTGGTCACTGGTCACTGGTCACTGGTCACTGGTCACTGGTCACTGGTCACTGGTCGCTGGTTACTGGTCACTTATCGCTGGTCGCTGGTCACTGGTCACTGGTCACTGGTCACTGGTCACTGGTCACTGGTCACTGGTCACTCGTCACTGGTCACTGGTCATTTGTCTCTGGTCACTTGTCTCTGGTCACTCGTCACTGGTTACTGGTCACTGGTCACTGGTCACTGGTCACTGATCTCTGGTCACTTGTCTCTGGTCACTCGTCACTGGTTACTGGTCACTGGTCACTGGTCACTGGTCACTGATCTCTGGTCATTTGTCTCTGGACACTTGTCTCTGGTCACTGCTCACTGGTCATTGGTCCCTTGTCATTTGTCTCTGGTCACTTGTCTCTGGTCACTGGTCACTGGTCACTGGTCACTGGTCACTGGTCTCTGGTCATTTGTCTCTCGACACTTGTCTCTGGTCACTGCTCACTGGTCATTGCTCACTTGTCACTTGTCTCTGGTCACTGGTCACTGGTCGATGGTCACTGGTCACTGGTCACTGGTCACTGGTCGCTGGTTACTGGTCACTTGTCGCTGGTCGCTGGTCACTGGCCACTTTCGCTGGTCACTGGTCACTGGTCGCTGGCCACTTTCGCTGGTCAATGATCACTTGTCTCTGGTCACTGGTCACTGGTCACTGGTCACTGGTCACTGGTCACTGGTCACTGGTCACTGGTCGCTAGTCACTGGTCATTTGTCGCTGGTCACTTGTCGCTGATCACTGGTCACTGGTCACTGGTCACTGGTCACTGGTCACTGGTCACTGGTCACTGGTCACTGGTCGCTGGTTACTTGTCACTTGTCGCTGGTCGCTGGTCACTGGTCACTGGTCATTTGTCGCTGGTCACTTGTCTCTGGTCACTGGTCACGGTTCAGTGGTCACGTGTCAGTGGTCACTGGTCGCTGGTTACTGGTCACTTGTCGCTGGTCGCTGGTCACTGGTCACTGGTCATATGTCGCTGGTCACTTGTCTCTGGTCACTGGTCACTGGTCGCCGGTCACTGGTCACTCGTCACTGGTCACTGGTCTCTGGTCACTGGTCACTTTCGCTGGTCACTGGTCACTGGTCACTGGTCGCTAGTCACTGGTCATTTGTCGCTGGTCACTGGTCTCTGGTCATTTGTCACTGGTCACTGTTCACTGGTCTCTGGTCATTTGTCTCTGGTCACTTGTCTCTGGTCACTGCTCACTGGTCATTGGTCACTGGTCACTGGCCACATTCGGTGGTCAATGATCACTTGCCTCTGGTCACTGGTCACTGGTCACTGGTCACTGGTCACTGGTCACTGGTCACTCGTCACTGGTCACTGGTCTCTGGTCACTGGTCACTTTCGCTGGTCAATGATCACTTGTCTCTGGTCACTGGTCACTGGTCATTGGTCACTGTTCGCTGGCCACTTTCGCTGGTCAGTGGTCACTGGTCACTGGCCACTTTCGCTGGTCAATGATCACTTGTCTCTGGTCACTGGTCACTGGTCACTGGTCACTGGTCACTGCTCACTGGTCATTGGTCCCTTGTCATTTGTCTCTGGTCACTTGTCTCTGGTCACTGGTCACTGGTCACTGGTCACTGGTCACTGGTCTCTGGTCATTTGTCTCTGGACACTTGTCTCTGGTCACTGTTCACTGGTCACTGGTCACTGGTCACTGGTCACTTCCGCTGGTCACTGGTCAATGGTCACTGGTCAATTTCGCTGCACACTGGTCACTGGTCACTGGTCACTTGTCGCAGGTCGCTGGTCACTGGTCACTGCTCACTGGTCACTGGTCACTGGTCACTTTCGCTGGTCAATGATCACTTTTCTCTGGTCACTGGTCACTGGCCACTGGTCACTGGTCACTGGTCACTGGTCACTGGTCGCTGGTTACTGGTCACTTGTCGCTGGTCGCTGGTCACTTGTCTCTGGTCACTGCTCACTGGTCATTGGTCACTGGTCACTGGCCACTTTCGCTGGTCACTCGTTACTTGTCGCTTTCTCTGGTCACAGGTCACTGGTGAATGGTCACTGGTCAATGGTTACTGGTCACTGGTCACTGGTCGAAGATTACTGGTCACTTGTCGCTGGTCGCTGTTCACTGGTCACTGGTCACTGGTCATTTGTCGCTGGTCACTTGTCTCTGGTCACTGGTCACTGGTCACTGGTCACTGGTCACTTTCGCTGGTCATTGGTCACTGGTCACTGGCCACTTTCGCTGGTCACTGGTCACTGGTCACTGGTCACTGGTCACTGGTCACTGCTCACTGGTCACTGGTCACTGGTCACTGGTCACTGGTCACTGGTCACTGGTCTCTGTTCTCGTGCCTCTGGTCACTGCTCACTGGTCATTTGTCTCTGGTCACGTGTCTCTGGTCACGTGTCTCTGGTCAATGCTCACTGATCATTGGACACTGGTCACTGGCCACTTTCGCTGGTCACTCGTTACTTGTCACTTTCTCTGGTCACAGGTCACTGGTGAATGGTCACTGGTCACTGGTCACTGGTCACTGGTCACTGGTCGCTGATTACTGGTCACTTGTCGCTGGTCGCTGTTCACTGGTCACTGGTCACTGGTCATTTGTCGCTGGTCACTTGTCTCTGGTCACTGGTCACTGGTCACTGGTCACTGGTCACTTGTCACTGGTCACTGGTCTCTGGTCATTTGTCTCTGGACACTTGTCTCTGGTCACTGCTCACTGGTCATTGGTCACTTGTCAATTGTCTCTGGTCACTGGTCACTGGTCACTGGTCACTGGTCGCTGGTCACTGGTCACTGGTCACTGGTCACTGGTCGCTGGTTACTGGTCACTTGTCGCTGGTCGCTGGTCACTGGTCACTGGTCACTGGTCACTGGTCACTGGTCACTGGTCATTTGTCGCTGGTCACTGGTCTCTGGTCATTTGTCACTGGTCACTGTTCACTGGTCTCTGGTCATTTGTCTCTGGTCACTTGTCTCTGGTCACTGCTCACTGGTCATTGGTCACTGGTCACTGGCCACATTCGGTGGTCAATGATCACTTGCCTCTGGTCACTGGTCACTGGTCACTGGTCACTGGTCACTGGTCACTGGTCACTCGTCACTGGTCACTGGTCTCTGGTCACTGGTCACTTTCGCTGGTCAATGATCACTTGTCTCTGGTCACTGGTCACTGGTCATTGGTCACTGTTCGCTGGCCACTTTCGCTGGTCAGTGGTCACTGGTCACTGGCCACTTTCGCTGGTCAATGATCACTTGTCTCTGGTCACTGGTCACTGGTCACTGGTCACTGGTCACTGCTCACTGGTCATTGGTCCCTTGTCATTTGTCTCTGGTCACTTGTCTCTGGTCACTGGTCACTGGTCACTGGTCACTGGTCACTGGTCTCTGGTCATTTGTCTCTGGACACTTGTCTCTGGTCACTGTTCACTGGTCACTGGTCACTGGTCACTGGTCACTTCCGCTGGTCACTGGTCAATGGTCACTGGTCAATTTCGCTGCACACTGGTCACTGGTCACTGGTCACTTGTCGCAGGTCGCTGGTCACTGGTCACTGCTCACTGGTCACTGGTCACTGGTCACTTTCGCTGGTCAATGATCACTTTTCTCTGGTCACTGGTCACTGGCCACTGGTCACTGGTCACTGGTCACTGGTCACTGGTCGCTGGTTACTGGTCACTTGTCGCTGGTCGCTGGTCACTTGTCTCTGGTCACTGCTCACTGGTCATTGGTCACTGGTCACTGGCCACTTTCGCTGGTCACTCGTTACTTGTCGCTTTCTCTGGTCACAGGTCACTGGTGAATGGTCACTGGTCAATGGTTACTGGTCACTGGTCACTGGTCGAAGATTACTGGTCACTTGTCGCTGGTCGCTGTTCACTGGTCACTGGTCACTGGTCATTTGTCGCTGGTCACTTGTCTCTGGTCACTGGTCACTGGTCACTGGTCACTGGTCACTTTCGCTGGTCATTGGTCACTGGTCACTGGCCACTTTCGCTGGTCACTGGTCACTGGTCACTGGTCACTGGTCACTGGTCACTGCTCACTGGTCACTGGTCACTGGTCACTGGTCACTGGTCACTGGTCACTGGTCTCTGTTCTCGTGCCTCTGGTCACTGCTCACTGGTCATTTGTCTCTGGTCACGTGTCTCTGGTCACGTGTCTCTGGTCAATGCTCACTGATCATTGGACACTGGTCACTGGCCACTTTCGCTGGTCACTCGTTACTTGTCACTTTCTCTGGTCACAGGTCACTGGTGAATGGTCACTGGTCACTGGTCACTGGTCACTGGTCACTGGTCGCTGATTACTGGTCACTTGTCGCTGGTCGCTGTTCACTGGTCACTGGTCACTGGTCATTTGTCGCTGGTCACTTGTCTCTGGTCACTGGTCACTGGTCACTGGTCACTGGTCACTTGTCACTGGTCACTGGTCTCTGGTCATTTGTCTCTGGACACTTGTCTCTGGTCACTGCTCACTGGTCATTGGTCACTTGTCAATTGTCTCTGGTCACTGGTCACTGGTCACTGGTCACTGGTCGCTGGTCACTGGTCACTGGTCACTGGTCACTGGTCGCTGGTTACTGGTCACTTGTCGCTGGTCGCTGGTCACTGGTCACTGGTCACTGGTCACTGGTCACTGGTCACTGGTCACTGGTCACTTTCGCTGGTCAATGATCACTTGTCTCTGGTCACTGGTCACTGGTCACTGGTCACTGGTCACTGGTCGCTGGTTACTTGTCACTTGTCGCTGGTCGCTGGTCACTGGTCACTGGTCACTGGTCCCTGGTCACTGGTCATTTGTCGCTGGTCACTGGTCTCTGGTCATTTGTCACTGGTCACTGGTCACTGGTCTCTGGTCATTTGTCTCTGTTCACTTGTCTCTGGTCACTGCTCACTGGTCATTGGTCACTGGTCACTGGCCACATTCGCTGGTCTCTGGTCACTGGTCGCTGATTACTGGTCACTTGTCGCTGGTCGCTGTTCACTGGTCACTGGTCACTGGTCATTTGTCGCTGGTCACTTGTCTCTGGTCACTGGTCACTGGTCACTGGTCACTGGTCACTTGTCACTGGTCACTGGTCTCTGGTCATTTGTCTCTGGTCACTTTTGCTGGTCAATGATCACTTGTCTCTGGTCACTGGTCACTGGTCACTGGTCACTGGTCACTGGTCACTGGTCACTGGTCACTGGTCTCTGTTCACGTGCCTCTGGTCACTGCTCACTGGTCATTTGTCTCTGGTCACGTGTCTCTGTTCACGTGTCTCTGGTCACTGCTCACTGGTCATTGGTCACTGGTCACTGGCCACTTTCGCTGGTCACTCGTTACTTGTCACTTTCTCTGGTCACAGGTCACTGGTGAATGGTCACTGGTCACTGGTCACAGGTCGCTGGTCACTGGTCGCTGGTTACTTGTCACTTGTCGCTGGTCGCTGGTCACTGGTCACTGGTCATTTGTCGCTGGTCACTTGTCTCTGGTCACTGGTCACTGGTCACTGGTCACTGGTCACTTGTCTCTGGTCACTGGTCACTGGTCACTTCCGCTGGTCACTGGTCACTGGTCATGGGTCACTTTCGCTGGTAAATGGTCACTGGTCACTGGTCACTGGTCACTGGTCACTGGTCGCTGGTTACTTGTCACTTGTCGCTGGTCACTGGTCACTGGTCACTGGTCGCTGGTTACTGGTCACTTGTCGCTGGTCGCTGGTCACTGGTCACTGGTCATATGTCGCTGGTCACTTGTCTCTGGTCACTGGTCACTGGTCGCCGGTCACTGGTCACTCGTCACTGGTCACTGGTCTCTGGTCACTGGTCACTTTCGCTGGTCAATGATCACTTGTCTCTGGTCACTGGTCGCTGGTCATTGGTCACTGTTCGCTGGCCACTTTCGCTGGTCAGTGGTCACTGGTCACTGGCCACTTTCGCTGGTCAATGATCACTTGTCTCTGGTCACTGGTCACTGGTCACTGGTCACTGGTCACTGCTCACTGGTCATTGGTCTCTTGTCATTTGTCTCTGGTCACTTGTCTCTGGTCACTGGTCACTGGTCACTGGTCACTGGTCACTGGTCTCTGGTCATTTGTCTCTGGACACTTGTCTCTGGTCACTGTTCACTGGTCACTGGTCACTGGTCACTGGTCACTGGTCACTGGTCACTGGTCACTGGTCACTTCCGCTGGTCACTGGTCAATGGTCAATGGTCAATTTCGCTGCTCACTGGTCACTGGTCACTTTCGCTGGTCACTGGTCACTGGTCACTGGTCACTGGTCACTTTCGCTGGTCAATGATCACTTGTCTCTGGTCACTGGTCACTGGTCACTGGTCACTGGTCACTGGTCACTGGTCACTGGTCACTGGTCACTGGTCACTGGTCACTTTCGCTGGTCATTGGTCACTGGTCACTGGCCACTTTCGCTGGTCACTGGTCACTGGTCACTGGTCACTGGTCACTGGTCACTGGTCACTGGTCACTGGTCAATGATCACTTGTCTCTGGTCACTGGTCACTGGTCACTGGTCACTGGTCACTGGTCACTGGTCACTGGTCACTGGTCACTGGTCGCTGGTTACTTGTCACCTGTCGCTGGTCGCTGGTCACTGGTCACAGGTCACTGGTCACTGGTCACTGGTCATTTGTCGCTGGTCACTTGTCTCTGGTCACTGGTCACGGGTCACTGGTCACTGGTCACTGGTCACTGGGCACTGGTCACTGGTCACTGGTCACTGGTCACTGGTCAATGGTCACTGGTCACTGGTCTCTGGTCATTTGTCTCTGTTCATTTGTCTCTGGTCACTTGTCTCTGGTCACTGCTCACTGGTCATTGGTCACTGGTCACGGGCCACTTTCGCTGGTCAATGATCACTTGTCTCTGGTCACTGGTCACTGGTCACTGGTCACTGGTCACTGGTCACTGGTCACTGGTCACTGGTCACTGGTCACTGGTCACTGGTCTCTGTTCACGTGCCTCTGGTCACTGCTCACTGGTCATTTGTCTCTGGTCACGTGTCTCTGTTCACGTGTCTCTGGTCACTGCTCACTGGTCATTGGTCACTGGTCACTGGCCACTTTCGCTGGTCACTCGTTACTTGTCACTTTCTCTGGTCACAGGTCACTGGTGAATGGTCACTGGTCACTGGTCACAGGTCGCTGGTCACTGGTCGCTGGTTACTTGTCACTTGTCGCTGGTCGCTGGTCACTGGTCACTGGTCATTTGTCGCTGGTCACTTGTCTCTGGTCACTGGTCACTGGTCACTGGTCACTGGTCACTTGTCTCTGGTCACTGGTCACTGGTCACTTCCGCTGGTCACTGGTCACTGGTCATGGGTCACTTTCGCTGGTAAATGGTCACTGGTCACTGGTCACTGGTCACTGGTCACTGGTCGCTGGTTACTTGTCACTTGTCGCTGGTCACTGGTCACTGGTCACTGGTCGCTGGTTACTGGTCACTTGTCGCTGGTCGCTGGTCACTGGTCACTGGTCATATGTCGCTGGTCACTTGTCTCTGGTCACTGGTCACTGGTCGCCGGTCACTGGTCACTCGTCACTGGTCACTGGTCTCTGGTCACTGGTCACTTTCGCTGGTCAATGATCACTTGTCTCTGGTCACTGGTCGCTGGTCATTGGTCACTGTTCGCTGGCCACTTTCGCTGGTCAGTGGTCACTGGTCACTGGCCACTTTCGCTGGTCAATGATCACTTGTCTCTGGTCACTGGTCACTGGTCACTGGTCACTGGTCACTGCTCACTGGTCATTGGTCTCTTGTCATTTGTCTCTGGTCACTTGTCTCTGGTCACTGGTCACTGGTCACTGGTCACTGGTCACTGGTCTCTGGTCATTTGTCTCTGGACACTTGTCTCTGGTCACTGTTCACTGGTCACTGGTCACTGGTCACTGGTCACTGGTCACTGGTCACTGGTCACTGGTCACTTCCGCTGGTCACTGGTCAATGGTCAATGGTCAATTTCGCTGCTCACTGGTCACTGGTCACTGGTCACTTTCGCTGGTCACTGGTCACTGGTCACTGGTCACTTTCGCTGGTCAATGATCACTTGTCTCTGGTCACTGGTCACTGGTCACTGGTCACTGGTCACTGGTCACTGGTCACTGGTTACTGGTCACTGGTCACTGGTCACTTTCGCTGGTCATTGGTCACTGGTCACTGGCCACTTTCGCTGGTCACTGGTCACTGGTCACTGGTCACTGGTCACTGGTCACTGGTCACTGGTCACTGGTCAATGATCACTTGTCTCTGGTCACTGGTCACTGGTCACTGGTCACTGGTCACTGGTCACTGGTCACTGGTCACTGGTCACTGGTCGCTGGTTACTTGTCACCTGTCGCTGGTCGCTGGTCACTGGTCACAGGTCACTGGTCACTGGTCACTGGTCATTTGTCGCTGGTCACTTGTCTCTGGTCACTGGTCACGGGTCACTGGTCACTGGTCACTGGTCACTGGGCAC
Source organism: Andrena trimmerana (assembly GCA_951215215.1). Taxonomy (NCBI): domain Eukaryota; kingdom Metazoa; phylum Arthropoda; class Insecta; order Hymenoptera; family Andrenidae; genus Andrena; species Andrena trimmerana. Next base: position 1,384,850 of record CATNUO010000106.1, read on the forward strand.
TGGTCACTGGTCACTGGTCACTGGTCACTGGTCAATGGTCACTGGTCACTGGTCTCTGGTCATTTGTCTCTGTTCATTTGTCTCTGGTCACTTGTCTCTGGTCACTGCTCACTGGTCATTGGTCACTGGTCACGGGCCACTTTCGCTGGTCAATGATCACTTGTCTCTGGTCACTGGTCACTGGTCACTGGTCACTGGTCACTGGTCACAGGTCACTGGTCACTGGTCACTGGTCTCTGTTCACGTGCCTCTGGTCACTGCTCACTGGTCATTTGTCTCTGGTCACGTGTCTCTGGTCACGTGTCTCTGGTCACGTGTCTCTGGTCAATGCTCACTGATCATTGGACACTGGTCACTGGCCACTTTCGCTGGTCACTCGTTACTTGTCACTTTCTCTGGTCACAGGTCACTGGTGAATGGTCACTGGTCACTGGTCACTGGTCACTGGTCACTGGTCGCTGATTACTGGTCACTTGTCGCTGGTCGCTGTTCACTGGTCACTGGTCACTGGTCATTTGTCGCTGGTCACTTGTCTCTGGTCACTGGCCTCTGGTCACTGGTCACTGGTCATTTGTCGCTGGTTACTTGTCTCTGGTCACTGGTCGCTGGTCACTGGTCACTGGTCGCTGGTTACTGGTCACTTGTCGCTGGTCACTTGTCTCTGGTCACTGGTCACGGGTCACTGGTCACTGGTCACTGGTCACTGGGCACTGGTCACTGGTCACTGGTCACTGGTCACTGGTCAATGGTCACTGGTCACTGGTCTCTGGTCATTTGTCTCTGTTCATTTGTCTCTGGTCACTTGTCTCTGGTCACTGCTCACTGGTCATTGGTCACTGGTCACGGGCCACTTTCGCTGGTCAATGATCACTTGTCTCTGGTCACTGGTCACTGGTCACTGGTCACTGGTCACTGGTCACAGGTCACTGGTCACTGGTCACTGGTCTCTGTTCACGTGCCTCTGGTCACTGCTCACTGGTCATTTGTCTCTGGTCACGTGTCTCTGGTCACGTGTCTCTGGTCAATGCTCACTGATCATTGGACACTGGTCACTGGCCACTTTCGCTGGTCACTCGTTACTTGTCACTTTCTCTGGTCACAGGTCACTGGTGAATGGTCACTGGTCGCTGGTCACTGGTCACTGGTCACTGGTCACTGGTCACTGGTCACTGGTCACTGGTCACTGGTCACTGGTCACTGGTCACTGGTCACTGGTCACTGGTCACTTTCGCTGGTCAATGATCACTTGTCTCTGGTCACTGGTCACTGGTCACTGGTCACTGGTCACTGGTCACTGCTCACTGCTCACTGGTCATTGGTCCCTTGTCATTTGTCTCTGGTCACTTGTCTCTGGTCACTGGTCACTGGTCACTGGTCGCTGGTCACTGGTCTCTGGTCATTTGTCACTGGTCACTGGTCACTGGTCTCTGGTCATTTGTCTCTGTTCACTTGTCTCTGGTCACTGCTCACTGGTCATTGGTCACTGGTCACTGGCCACATTCGCTGGTCTCTGGTCACTGGTCGCTGATTACTGGTCACTTGTCGCTGGTCGCTGTTCACTGGTCACTGGTCACTGGTCATTTGTCGCTGGTCACTTGTCTCTGGTCACTGGTCACTGGTCACTGGTCACTGGTCACTTGTCACTGGTCACTGGTCTCTGGTCATTTGTCTCTGGTCACTTTCGCTGGTCAATGATCACTTGTCTCTGGTCACTGGTCACTGGTCACGGGTCACTGGTCACTGGTCACTGGTCACTGGTCACTGGTCTCTGTTCACGTGCCTCTGGTCACTGCTCACTGGTCATTTGTCTCTGGTCACGTGTCTCTGTTCACGTGTCTCTGGTCACTGCTCACTGGTCATTGGTCACTGGTCACTGGCCACTTTCGCTGGTCACTCGTTACTTGTCACTTTCTCTGGTCACAGGTCACTGGTGAATGGTCACTGGTCACTGGTCACAGGTCGCTGGATACTGGTCACTTGTTGCTGGTCGCTGGTCACTGTTCTCTGTTCACTGGTCACTGGTCACTGGTCATTTGTCGCTGGTCACTTGTCTCTGGTCACTGGTCACTTGTCACTGGTCACTGGTCACTGGTCACTTCCGCTGGTCACTGGTCACTGGTCATGGGTCACTTTCGCTGGTAAATGGTCGCTGGTCACTGGTCACTGGTCACTGGTCACTGGTCACTTCCGCTGGTCACTGGTCAATGGTCACTGGTCAATTTCGCTGCTCACTGGTCACTGGTCACTGGTCACTTTCGCAGGTCACTGGTCACTGGTCACTGGTCAATGGTCACTTTCGCTGGTCAATGATCACTTGTCTCTGGTCACTGGTCACTGGTCACTGGTCACTGGTCACTGGTCACTGGTCACTGGTCACTTTCGCTGGTCATTGGTCACTGGTCACTGGCCACTTTCGCTGGTCACTGGTCACTGGTCACTGGTCACTGGTCAATGGTCACTTCCGCTGGTCAATGATCACTTGTCTCTGGTCACTGGTCACTGGTCACTGGTCACTGGTCACTTGTCACTGGTCACTGGTCTCTGGTCATTTGTCTCTGGACACTTGTCTCTGGTCACTGCCCACTGGTCATTGGTCACTTGTCAATTGTCTCTGGTCACTGGTCACAGGTCACTGGTCACTGGTCGCTGGTCACTGGTCACTGGTCACTGGTCACTGGTCGCTGGTTACTGGTCACTTGTCGCTGGTCGCTGGTCACTGGTCACTGGTCACTGGTCACTGGTCTCTGGTCATTTGTCTCTGGACACTTGTCTCTGGTCACTGCTCACTGGTCATTGGTCACTTGTCAATTGTCTCTGGTCACTGGTCACTGGTCACTGGTCACTGGTCGCTGGTCACTGGTCACTGGTCACTGGTCACTGGTCACTGGTCCCTGGTCACTGGTCATTTGTCGCTGGTCACTGGTCTCTGGTCATTTGTCACTGGTCACTGGTCACTGGTCTCTGGTCATTTGTCTCAGTTCACTTGTCTCTGGTCACTGCTCACTGGTCATTGGTCACTGGTCACTGGCCACATTCGCTGGTCTCTGGTCACTGGTCACTGGTCACTGGTCACTGGTCACTGGTCACTGGTCACTGGTCACTGGTCACTGGTCACTGGTCACTGGTCACTGGTCACTGGTCACTGGTCACTGGTCACTGGTCATTTGTCACTGGTCACTGGTCTCTGGTCATTTGTCTCTGGACACTTGTCTCTGGTCACTGCTCACTGGTCATTGGTCACTTGTCAATTGTCTCTGGTCACTGGTCACTGGTCACTGGTCACTGGTCGCTGGTCACTGGTCACTGGTCACTGGTCACTGGTCGCTGGTTACTGGTCACTTGTCGCTGGTCGCTGGTCACTGGTCACTGGTCACTGGTCACTGGTCACTGGTCACTGGTCACTGGTCACTGGTCACTGGTCTCTGGTCATTTGTCTCTGGACACTTGTCTCTGGTCACTGCTCACTGGTCATTGGTTCTTGGTCACTGATCACTGGTCGCTGGTTACTGGTCACTTGTCACTGGTCGCTGGTCACTGGTCACTGGTCACTGGTCACTGGTCACTGGTCACTGGTCACTGGTCACTGGTCACTTTCGCTGGTCAATGATCACTTGTCTCTGGTCACTGGTCACTGGTCACTGGTCACTGGTCACTGGTCACTTTCGCTGGTCAATGATCACTTGTCTCTGGTCACTGGTCACTGGTCACTGGTCACTGGTCACTGGTCACTGGTCACTTTCGCTGGTCATTGGTCACTGGTCACTGGCCACTTTCGCTGGTCACTGGTCACTGGTCACTGGTCACTGGTCACTGGTCACTGCTCACTGGTCACTGGTCACTGGTCACTGGTCACTGGTCACTGGTCACTGGTCACTGGTCACTGGTCACTGGTCACTGGTCACTGGTCACTGGTCACTGGTCACTGGTCTCTGTTCACGTGCCTCTGGTCACTGCTCACTGGTCATTGGTCACTGGTCACTGGTCACTGGTCACTGGTAAATGGTCACTGGTCACTGGTCACTGGTCACTGGTCACTGGTCGCTGGTTATTTGTCACTTGTCGCTGGTCGCTGGTCACTGGTCACTGGTCATTTGTCGCTGGTCACTTGTCTCTGGTCACTGGTCACGGATCACTGGTCACGGGTCAGTGGTCACTGGTCACTGGTCACTGGTCTCTGGTCATTTGTCACTGGTCACTGTTCACTGGTCTCTGGTCATTTGTCTCTGGTCACTTGTCTCTGGTCACTGCTCACTGGTCATTGGTCACTGGTCACTGGCCACATTCGGTGGTCAATGATCACTTGCCTCTGGTCACTGGTCACTGGTCACTGGTCACTGGTCACTGGTCACTGGTCGCTGGTTACTGGTCACTTGTCGCTGGTCGCTGGTCACTGGTCACTGGTCATATGTCGCTGGTCACTTGTCTCTGGTCACTGGTCACTGGTCACTGGTCTCTGGTCACTGGTCACTTTCGCTGGTCAATGATCACTTGTCTCTGGTCACTGGTCGCTGGTCATTGGTCACTGTTCGCTGGCCACTTTCGCTGGTCACTGGTCACTGGTCACTGGCCACTTTCGCTGGTCAATGATCACTTGTCTCTGGTCACTGGTCACTGGTCACTGGTCACTGGTCACTGCTCACTGGTCATTGGTCCCTTGTCATTTGTCTCTGGTCACTTGTCTCTGGTCACTGGTCACTGGTCACTGGTCACTGGTCACTTTCGCTGGTCATTGGTCACTGGTCACTGGCCACTTTCGCTGGTCACTGGTCACTGGTCACTGGTCACTGGTCACTGGTCACTGCTCACTGGTCACTGGTCACTGGTCACTGGTCACTGGTCACTGGTCACTGGTCTCTGTTCTCGTGCCTCTGGTCACTGCTCACTGGTCATTTGTCTCTGGTCACGTGTCTCTGGTCACGTGTCTCTGGTCAATGCTCACTGATCATTGGACACTGGTCACTGGCCACTTTCGCTGGTCACTCGTTACTTGTCACTTTCTCTGGTCACAGGTCACTGGTGAATGGTCACTGGTCACTGGTCACTGGTCACTGGTCACTGGTCGCTGATTACTGGTCACTTGTCGCTGGTCGCTGTTCACTGGTCACTGGTCACTGGTCATTTGTCGCTGGTCACTTGTCTCTGGTCACTGGTCACTGGTCACTGGTCACTGGTCACTTGTCACTGGTCACTGGTGTCTGGTCATTTGTCTCTGGACACTTGTCTCTGGTCACTGCTCACTGGTCATTGGTCACTTGTCAATTGTCTCTGGTCACTGGTCACTGGTCACTGGTCACTGGTCGCTGGTCACTGGTCACTGGTCACTGGTCACTGGTCGCTGGTTACTGGTCACTTGTCGCTGGTCACTGGTCACTGGTCACTGGTCACTGGTCGCTGGTTACTGGTCACTTGTCGCTGGTCGCTGGTCACTGGTCACTGGTCACTGGTCACTGGTCATTGGTCACTGGTCACTGGTCACTGGTCACTGGTCACTGGTCACTTTCGCTGGTCACTGGTCACTGGTCACTGGTCCCTGGTCACTGGTCACTGGTCACTGGTCACTGGTCACTGGTCACTGGTCATTGGTCACTTGTCAATTGTCTCTGGTCACTGGTCACTGGTCACTGGTCACTGGTCGCTGGTCACTGGTCACTGGTCACTGGTCACTGGTCACTGGTCACTGGTCACTTGTCACTGGTCACTGGTCTCTGGTCATTTGTCTCTGGACACTTGTCTCTGGTCACTGCTCACTGGTCATTGGTCACTTGTCAATTGTCTCTGGTCACTGGTCACTGGTCACTGGTCACTGGTCGCTGGTCACTGGTCACTGGTCACTGGTCACTGGTCGCTGGTTACTGGTCACTTGTCGCTGGTCATTGGTCACTGGTCACTGGTCACTGGTCACTGGTCACTGGTCACTTTCGCTGGTCAATGATCACTTGTCTCTGGTCACTGGTCACTGGTCACTGGTCACTGGTCACTGGTCGCTGGTTACTTGTCACTTGTCGCTGGTCGCTGGTCACTGGTCACTGGTCACTGGTCCCTGGTCACTGGTCATTTGTCGCTGGTCACTGGTCTCTGGTCATTTGTCACTGTTCACTGGTCACTGGTCTCTGGTCATTTGTCTCAGTTCACTTGTCTCTGGTCACTGCTCACTGGTCATTGGTCACTGGTCACTGGCCACATTCGCTGGTCTCTGGTCACTGGTCACTGGTCACTGGTCACTGGTCACTGGTCACTGGTCACTGGTCACTGGTCACTGGTCACTTATCACTGGTCACTGGTCACTGGTCACTGGTCACGTGTCACTGGTCACTGGTCTCTGGTCATTTGTCTCTGGACACTTGTCTCTGGTCACTGCTCACTGGTCATTGGTCACTTGTCAATTGTCTCTGGTCACTGGTCACTGGTCACTGGTCACTGGTCGCTGGTCACTGGTCACTGGTCACTGGTCACTGGTCGCTGGTTACTGGTCACTTGTCGCTGGTCGCTGGTCACTGGTCACTGGTCACTGGTCACTGGTCACTGGTCACTGGTCACTGGTCACTGGTCACTGGTCGCTGGTTACTGGTCACTTATCGCTGGTCGCTGGTCTCTGGTCACTTGTCTCTGGTCACTCGTCACTGGTTACTGGTCACTGGTCACTGGTCACTGGTCACTGATCTCTGGTCACTTGTCTCTGGTCACTCGTCACTGGTTACTGGTCACTGGTCACTGGTCACTGGTCACTGATCTCTGGTCATTTGTCTCTGGACACTTGTCTCTGGTCACTGCTCACTGGTCATTGGTCCCTTGTCATTTGTCTCTGGTCACTTGTCTCTGGTCACTGGTCACTGGTCACTGGTCACTGGTCACTGGTCTCTGGTCATTTGTCTCTCGACACTTGTCTCTGGTCACTGCTCACTGGTCATTGCTCACTTGTCACTTGTCTCTGGTCACTGGTCACTGGTCGATGGTCACTGGTCACTGGTCACTGGTCACTGGTCGCTGGTTACTGGTCACTTGTCGCTGGTCGCTGGTCACTGGCCACTTTCGCTGGTCACTGGTCACTGGTCGCTGGCCACTTTCGCTGGTCAATGATCACTTGTCTCTGGTCACTGGTCACTGGTCACTGGTCACTGGTCACTGGTCACTGGTCACTGGTCACTGGTCGCTAGTCACTGGTCATTTGTCGCTGGTCACTTGTCGCTGATCACTGGTCACTGGTCACTGGTCACTGGTCACTGGTCACTGGTCACTGGTCACTGGTCGCTGGTTACTGGTCACTTGTCGCTGGTCACTGGTCACTGGTCACTGGTCACTGGTCGCTGGTTACTGGTCACTTGTCGCTGGTCGCTGGTCACTGGTCACTGGTCACTGGTCACTGGTCATTGGTCACTGGTCACTGGTCACTGGTCACTGGTCACTTGTCGCTGGTCGCTGGTCACTGGTCACTGGTCACTGGTCCCTGGTCACTGGTCATTTGTCGCTGGTCACTGGTCTCTGGTCATTTGTCACTGTTCACTGGTCACTGGTCTCTGGTCATTTGTCTCAGTTCACTTGTCTCTGGTCACTGCTCACTGGTCATTGGTCACTGGTCACTGGCCACATTCGCTGGTCTCTGGTCACTGGTCACTGGTCACTGGTCACTGGTCACTGGTCACTGGTCACAGGTCACTGGTCACTGGTCACTGGTCACTGGTCACTGGTCACTTATCACTGGTCACTGGTCACTGGTCACTGGTCACTTGTCACTGGTCACTGGTCTCTGGTCACTGGTCACTGGTCACTGGTCACTGGTCGCTGGTTACTGGTCACTTGTCGCTGGTCGCTGGTCACTGGTCACTGGTCACTGGTCACTGGTCACTGGTCACTGGTCACTGGTCACTGGTCACTGGTCACTGGTCACTGGTCACTTATCACTGGTCACTGGTCACTGGTCACTGGTCACTGGTCACTGGTCACTGGTCGCTGGTCACTGGTCACTGGTCACTGGTCACTGGTCGCTGGTTACTGGTCACTTGTCGCTGGTCGCTGGTCACTGGTCACTGGTCACTGGTCACTGGTCACTGGTCACTGGTCACTGGTCACTGGTCACTGGTCGCTGGTTACTGGTCACTTATCGCTGGTCGCTGGTCACTGGTCACTGGTCACTGGTCACTGGTCACTGGTCACTGGTCACTGGTCACTCGTCACTGGTCACTGGTCATTTGTCTCTGGTCACTTGTCTCTGGTCACTCGTCACTGGTTACTGGTCACTGGTCACTGGTCACTGGTCACTGATCTCTGGTCATTTGTCTCTGGACACTTGTCTCTGGTCACTGCTCACTGGTCATTGGTCCCTTGTCATTTGTCTCTGGTCACTTGTCTCTGGTCACTGTTCACTGGTCACTGGTCTCTGGTCATTTGTCTCTCGACACTTGTCTCTGGTCACTGCTCACTGGTCATTGCTCATTTGTCACTTGTCTCTGGTCACTGGTCACTGGTCGATGGTCACTGGTCACTGGTCACTGGTCACTGGTCGCTGGTTACTGGTCACTTGTCGCTGGTCGCTGGTCACTGGACACTTTCGCTGGTCACTGGTCACTGGTCGCTGGCCACTTTCGCTGGTCAATGATCACTTGTCTCTGGTCACTGGTCACTGGTCACTGGTCACTGGTCACTGGTCACTGGTCACTGGTCACTGGTCACTGGCCGCTAGTCACTGGTCATTTGTCGCTGGTCACTTGTCGCTGATCACTGGTCACTGGTCACTGGTCACTGGTCACTGGTCACTGGTCACTGGTCACTGGTCGCTGGTTACTTGTCACTTGTCGCTGGTCGCTGGTCACTGGTCACTGGTCATTTGTCGCTGGTCACTTGTCTCTGGTCACTGGTCACGGTTCACTGGTCACGTGTCAGTGGTCACTGGTCGCTGGTTACTGGTCACTTGTCGCTGGTCGCTGGTCACTGGTCACTGGTCATATGTCGCTGGTCACTTGTCTCTGGTCACTGGTCACTGGTCGCCGGTCACTGGTCACTCGTCACTGGTCACTGGTCTCTGGTCACTGGTCACTTTCGCTGGTCACTGGTCACTGGTCACTGGTCGCTAGTCACTGGTCATTTGTCGCTGGTCACTGGTCTCTGGTCATTTGTCACTGGTCACTGTTCACTGGTCTCTGGTCATTTGTCTCTGGTCACTTGTCTCTGGTCACTGCTCACTGGTCATTGGTCACTGGTCACTGGCCACATTCGGTGGTCAATGATCACTTGCCTCTGGTCACTGGTCACTGGTCACTGGTCACTGGTCACTGGTCGCTGGTTACTGGTCACTTGTCGCTGGTCGCTGGTCACTGGTCACTGGTCATATGTCGCTGGTCACTTGTCTCTGGTCACTGGTCACTGGTCGCCGGTCACTGGTCACTCGTCACTGGTCACTGGTCTCTGGTCACTGGTCACTTTCGCTGGTCAATGATCACTTGTCTCTGGTCACTGGTCACTGGTCATTGGTCACTGTTCGCTGGCCACTTTCGCTGGTCAGTGGTCACTGGTCACTGGCCACTTTCGCTGGTCAATGATCACTTGTCTCTGGTCACTGGTCACTGGTCACTGGTCACTGGTCACTGCTCACTGGTCATTGGTCCCTTGTCATTTGTCTCTGGTCACTTGTCTCTGGTCACTGGTCACTGGTCACTGGTCACTGGTCACTGGTCTCTGGTCATTTGTCTCTGGACACTTGTCTCTGGTCACTGTTCACTGGTCACTGGTCACTGGTCACTGGTCACTTCCGCTGGTCACTGGTCAATGGTCACTGGTCAATTTCGCTGCACACTGGTCACTGGTCACTGGTCACTTGTCGCAGGTCGCTGGTCACTGGTCACTGCTCACTGGTCACTGGTCACTGGTCACTTTCGCTGGTCAATGATCACTTTTCTCTGGTCACTGGTCACTGGCCACTGGTCACTGGTCACTGGTCACTGGTCACTGGTCGCTGGTTACTGGTCACTTGTCGCTGGTCGCTGGTCACTTGTCTCTGGTCACTGCTCACTGGTCATTGGTCACTGGTCACTGGCCACTTTCGCTGGTCACTCGTTACTTGTCGCTTTCTCTGGTCACAGGTCACTGGTGAATGGTCACTGGTCAATGGTTACTGGTCACTGGTCACTGGTCGAAGATTACTGGTCACTTGTCGCTGGTCGCTGTTCACTGGTCACTGGTCACTGGTCATTTGTCGCTGGTCACTTGTCTCTGGTCACTGGTCACTGGTCACTGGTCACTGGTCACTTTCGCTGGTCATTGGTCACTGGTCACTGGCCACTTTCGCTGGTCACTGGTCACTGGTCACTGGTCACTGGTCACTGGTCACTGCTCACTGGTCACTGGTCACTGGTCACTGGTCACTGGTCACTGGTCACTGGTCTCTGTTCTCGTGCCTCTGGTCACTGCTCACTGGTCATTTGTCTCTGGTCACGTGTCTCTGGTCACGTGTCTCTGGTCAATGCTCACTGATCATTGGACACTGGTCACTGGCCACTTTCGCTGGTCACTCGTTACTTGTCACTTTCTCTGGTCACAGGTCACTGGTGAATGGTCACTGGTCACTGGTCACTGGTCACTGGTCACTGGTCGCTGATTACTGGTCACTTGTCGCTGGTCGCTGTTCACTGGTCACTGGTCACTGGTCATTTGTCGCTGGTCACTTGTCTCTGGTCACTGGTCACTGGTCACTGGTCACTGGTCACTTGTCACTGGTCACTGGTCTCTGGTCATTTGTCTCTGGACACTTGTCTCTGGTCACTGCTCACTGGTCATTGGTCACTTGTCAATTGTCTCTGGTCACTGGTCACTGGTCACTGGTCACTGGTCGCTGGTCACTGGTCACTGGTCACTGGTCACTGGTCGCTGGTTACTGGTCACTTGTCGCTGGTCGCTGGTCACTGGTCACTGGTCACTGGTCACTGGTCACTGGTCACTGGTCACTGGTCACTGGTCACTGGTCACTTTCGCTGGTCAATGATCACTTGTCTCTGGTCACTGGTCACTGGTCACTGGTCACTGGTCACTGGTCGCTGGTTACTTGTCACTTGTCGCTGGTCGCTGGTCACTGGTCACTGGTCACTGGTCCCTGGTCACTGGTCATTTGTCGCTGGTCACTGGTCTCTGGTCATTTGTCACTGGTCACTGGTCACTGGTCTCTGGTCATTTGTCTCTGTTCACTTGTCTCTGGTCACTGCTCACTGGTCATTGGTCACTGGTCACTGGCCACATTCGCTGGTCTCTGGTCACTGGTCGCTGATTACTGGTCACTTGTCGCTGGTCGCTGTTCACTGGTCACTGGTCACTGGTCATTTGTCGCTGGTCACTTGTCTCTGGTCACTGGTCACTGGTCACTGGTCACTGGTCACTTGTCACTGGTCACTGGTCTCTGGTCATTTGTCTCTGGTCACTTTTGCTGGTCAATGATCACTTGTCTCTGGTCACTGGTCACTGGTCACTGGTCACTGGTCACTGGTCACTGGTCACTGGTCACTGGTCTCTGTTCACGTGCCTCTGGTCACTGCTCACTGGTCATTTGTCTCTGGTCACGTGTCTCTGTTCACGTGTCTCTGGTCACTGCTCACTGGTCATTGGTCACTGGTCACTGGCCACTTTCGCTGGTCACTCGTTACTTGTCACTTTCTCTGGTCACAGGTCACTGGTGAATGGTCACTGGTCACTGGTCACAGGTCGCTGGATACTGGTCACTTGTTGCTGGTCGCTGGTCACTGTTCTCTGTTCACTGGTCACTGGTCACTGGTCATTTGTCGCTGGTCACTTGTCTCTGGTCACTGGTCACTGGTCACTGGTCACTGGTCACTTGTCTCTGGTCACTGGTCACTGGTCACTTCCGCTGGTCACTGGTCCCTGGTCACTGGTCATTTGTCGCTGGTCACTGGTCTCTGGTCATTTGTCACTGTTCACTGGTCACTGGTCTCTGGTCATTTGTCTCAGTTCACTTGTCTCTGGTCACTGCTCACTGGTCATTGGTCACTGGTCACTGGCCACATTCGCTGGTCTCTGGTCACTGGTCACTGGTCACTGGTCACTGGTCACTGGTCACTGGTCACTGGTCACTGGTCACTGGTCACTGGTCACTGGTCACTGGTCACTTATCACTGGTCACTGGTCACTGGTCACTGGTCACTTGTCACTGGTCACTGGTCACTGGTCTCTGGTCATTTGTCTCTGGACACTTGTCTCTGGTCACTGCTCACTGGTCATTGGTCACTTGTCAATTGTCTCTGGTCACTGGTCACTGGTCACTGGTCACTGGTCGCTGGTCACTGGTCACTGGTCACTGGTCACTGGTCGCTGGTTACTGGTCACTTGTCGCTGGTCGCTGGTCACTGGTCACTGGTCACTGGTCACTGGTCACTGGTCTCTGGTCATTTGTCTCTGGACACTTGTCTCTGGTCACTGCTCACTGGTCATTGGTCACTGGTCACTGGTCACTGGTCGCTGGTTACTGGTCACTTGTCGCTGGTCGCTGGTCACTGGTCACTGGTCACTGGTCACTGGTCACTGGTCACTGGTCACTGGTCACTGGTCACTTTCGCTGGTCAATGATCACTTGTCTCTGGTCACTGGTCACTGGTCACTGGTCACTGGTCACTGGTCACTTTCGCTGGTCAATGATCACTTGTCTCTGGTCACTGGTCACTGGTCACTGGTCACTGGTCACTGGTCACTGGTCACTTTCGCTGGTCATTGGTCACTGGTCAATGGCCACTTTCGCTGGTCACTGGTCACTGGTCACTGGTCACTGGTCACTGGTCACTGGTCACTGGTCTCTGTTCACGTGCCACTGGTCACTGCTCACTGGTCATTGGTCACTGGTCACTGGTCACTGGTCACTGGTCACTGGTCACTGGTCACTGGTCACTGGTCACTGGTCACTTTCGCTGGTCAATGATCACTTGTCTCTGGTCACTGGTCACTGGCCACTGGTCACTGGTCACTGGTCACTGGTCACTGGTCACTGGTCTCTGGTCATTTGTCTCTGGACACTTGTCTCTGGTCACTGCTCACTGGTCACTGGTCACTGGTCACTGGTCACTGGTCACTGGTCACTGGTCACTGGTCACTGGTCGCTGGTTACTGGTCACTTATCGCTGGTCGCTGGTCACTGGTCACTGGTCACTGGTCACTGGTCACTGGTCACTGGTCACTGGTCACTCGTCACTGGTCACTGGTCATTTGTCTCTGGTCACTTGTCTCTGGTCACTCGTCACTGGTTACTGGTCACTGGTCACTGGTCACTGGTCACTGATCTCTGGTCACTTGTCTCTGGTCACTCGTCACTGGTTACTGGTCACTGGTCACTGGTCACTGGTCACTGATCTCTGGTCATTTGTCTCTGGACACTTGTCTCTGGTCACTGCTCACTGGTCATTGGTCCCTTGTCATTTGTCTCTGGTCACTTGTCTCTGGTCACTGGTCACTGGTCACTGGTCACTGGTCACTGGTCTCTGGTCATTTGTCTCTCGACACTTGTCTCTGGTCACTGCTCACTGGTCATTGCTCACTTGTCACTTGTCTCTGGTCACTGGTCACTGGTCGATGGTCACTGGTCACTGGTCACTGGTCACTGGTCACTGGTCGCTGGTTACTGGTCACTTGTCGCTGGTCGCTGGTCACTGGCCACTTTCGCTGGTCACTGGTCACTGGTCGCTGGCCACTTTCGCTGGTCAATGATCACTTGTCTCTGGTCACTGGTCACTGGTCACTGGTCACTGGTCACTGGTCACTGGTCACTGGTCACTGGTCGCTAGTCACTGGTCATTTGTCGCTGGTCACTTGTCGCTGATCACTGGTCACTGGTCACTGGTCACTGGTCACTGGTCACTGGTCACTGGTCACTTATCACTGGTCACTGGTCACTGGTCACTGGTCACTTGTCACTGGTCACTGGTCACTGGTCTCTGGTCATTTGTCTCTGGACACTTGTCTCTGGTCACTGCTCACTGGTCATTGGTCACTTGTCAATTGTCTCTGGTCACTGGTCACTGGTCACTGGTCACTGGTCGCTGGTCACTGGTCACTGGTCACTGGTCACTGGTCGCTGGTTACTGGTCACTTGTCGCTGGTCGCTGGTCACTGGTCACTCGTCACTGGTCACTGGTCACTGGTCACTGGTCACTGGTCACTGGTCACTGGTCACTGGTCACTGGTCTCTGGTCATTTGTCTCTGGACACTTGTCTCTGGTCACTGCTCACTGGTCATTGGTCACTGGTCACTGGTCACTGGTCGCTGGTTACTGGTCACTTGTCGCTGGTCGCTGGTCACTGGTCACTGGTCACTGGTCACTGGTCACTGGTCACTGGTCACTGGTCACTGGTCACTTTCGCTGGTCAATGATCACTTGTCTCTGGTCACTGGTCACTGGTCACTGGTCACTGGTCACTGGTCACTTTCGCTGGTCAATGATCACTTGTCTCTGGTCACTGGTCACTGGTCACTGGTCACTGGTCACTGGTCACTGGTCACTTTCGCTGGTCATTGGTCACTGGTCAATGGCCACTTTCGCTGGTCACTGGTCACTGGTCACTGGTCACTGGTCACTGGTCACTGGTCACTGGTCTCTGTTCACGTGCCACTGGTCACTGCTCACTGGTCATTGGTCACTGGTCACTGGTCACTGGTCACTGGTCACTGGTCACTGGTCACTGGTCACTGGTCACTGGTCACTTTCGCTGGTCAATGATCACTTGTCTCTGGTCACTGGTCACTGGCCACTGGTCACTGGTCACTGGTCACTGGTCACTGGTCACTGGTCTCTGGTCATTTGTCTCTGGACACTTGTCTCTGGTCACTGCTCACTGGTCACTGGTCACTGGTCACTGGTCACTGGTCACTGGTCACTGGTCACTGGTCACTGGTCGCTGGTTACTGGTCACTTATCGCTGGTCGCTGGTCACTGGTCACTGGTCACTGGTCACTGGTCACTGGTCACTGGTCACTGGTCACTCGTCACTGGTCACTGGTCATTTGTCTCTGGTCACTTGTCTCTGGTCACTCGTCACTGGTTACTGGTCACTGGTCACTGGTCACTGGTCACTGATCTCTGGTCACTTGTCTCTGGTCACTCGTCACTGGTTACTGGTCACTGGTCACTGGTCACTGGTCACTGATCTCTGGTCATTTGTCTCTGGACACTTGTCTCTGGTCACTGCTCACTGGTCATTGGTCCCTTGTCATTTGTCTCTGGTCACTTGTCTCTGGTCACTGGTCACTGGTCACTGGTCACTGGTCACTGGTCTCTGGTCATTTGTCTCTCGACACTTGTCTCTGGTCACTGCTCACTGGTCATTGCTCACTTGTCACTTGTCTCTGGTCACTGGTCACTGGTCGATGGTCACTGGTCACTGGTCACTGGTCACTGGTCACTGGTCGCTGGTTACTGGTCACTTGTCGCTGGTCGCTGGTCACTGGCCACTTTCGCTGGTCACTGGTCACTGGTCGCTGGCCACTTTCGCTGGTCAATGATCACTTGTCTCTGGTCACTGGTCACTGGTCACTGGTCACTGGTCACTGGTCACTGGTCACTGGTCACTGGTCGCTAGTCACTGGTCATTTGTCGCTGGTCACTTGTCGCTGATCACTGGTCACTGGTCACTGGTCACTGGTCACTGGTCACTGGTCACTGGTCACTGGTCACTGGTCACTGGTCGCTGGTTACTTGTCACTTGTCGCTGGTCGCTGGTCACTGGTCACTGGTCATTTGTCGCTGGTCACTTGTCTCTGGTCACTGGTCACGGTTCAGTGGTCACGTGTCAGTGGTCACTGGTCGCTGGTTACTGGTCACTTGTCGCTGGTCGCTGGTCACTGGTCACTGGTCATATGTCGCTGGTCACTTGTCTCTGGTCACTGGTCACTGGTCGCCGGTCACTGGTCACTCGTCACTGGTCACTGGTCTCTGGTCACTGGTCACTTTCGCTGGTCACTGGTCACTGGTCACTGGTCGCTAGTCACTGGTCATTTGTCGCTGGTCACTGGTCTCTGGTCATTTGTCACTGGTCACTGTTCACTGGTCTCTGGTCATTTGTCTCTGGTCACTTGTCTCTGGTCACTGCTCACTGGTCATTGGTCACTGGTCACTGGCCACATTCGGTGGTCAATGATCACTTGCCTCTGGTCACTGGTCACTGGTCACTGGTCACTGGTCACTGGTCGCTGGTTACTGGTCACTTGTCGCTGGTCGCTGGTCACTGGTCACTGGTCATATGTCGCTGGTCACTTGTCTCTGGTCACTGGTCACTGGTCGCCGGTCACTGGTCACTCGTCACTGGTCACTGGTCTCTGGTCACTGGTCACTTTCGCTGGTCAATGATCACTTGTCTCTGGTCACTGGTCACTGGTCATTGGTCACTGTTCGCTGGCCACTTTCGCTGGTCAGTGGTCACTGGTCACTGGCCACTTTCGCTGGTCAATGATCACTTGTCTCTGGTCACTGGTCACTGGTCACTGGTCACTGGTCACTGCTCACTGGTCATTGGTCCCTTGTCATTTGTCTCTGGTCACTTGTCTCTGGTCACTGGTCACTGGTCACTGGTCACTGGTCACTGGTCTCTGGTCATTTGTCTCTGGACACTTGTCTCTGGTCACTGTTCACTGGTCACTGGTCACTGGTCCCTGGTCACTTCCGCTGGTCACTGGTCAATGGTCACTGGTCAATTTCGCTGCACACTGGTCACTGGTCACTGGTCACTTGTCGCAGGTCGCTGGTCACTGGTCACTGCTCACTGGTCACTGGTCACTGGTCACTTTCGCTGGTCAATGATCACTTTTCTCTGGTCACTGGTCACTGGCCACTGGTCACTGGTCACTGGTCACTGGTCACTGGTCGCTGGTTACTGGTCACTTGTCGCTGGTCGCTGGTCACTTGTCTCTGGTCACTGCTCACTGGTCATTGGTCACTGGTCACTGGCCACTTTCGCTGGTCACTCGTTACTTGTCGCTTTCTCTGGTCACAGGTCACTGGTGAATGGTCACTGGTCAATGGTTACTGGTCACTGGTCACTGGTCGAAGATTACTGGTCACTTGTCGCTGGTCGCTGTTCACTGGTCACTGGTCACTGGTCATTTGTCGCTGGTCACTTGTCTCTGGTCACTGGTCACTGGTCACTGGTCACTGGTCACTTTCGCTGGTCATTGGTCACTGGTCACTGGCCACTTTCGCTGGTCACTGGTCACTGGTCACTGGTCACTGGTCACTGGTCACTGCTCACTGGTCACTGGTCACTGGTCACTGGTCACTGGTCACTGGTCACTGGTCACTGGTCACTGGTCTCTGTTCTCGTGCCTCTGGTCACTGCTCACTGGTCATTTGTCTCTGGTCACGTGTCTCTGTTCACGTGTCTCTGGTCACTGCTCACTGGTCATTGGTCACTGGTCACTGGCCACTTTCGCTGGTCACTCGTTACTTGTCACTTTCTCTGGTCACAGGTCACTGGTGAATGGTCACTGGTCACTGGTCACAGGTCGCTGGTCACTGGTCGCTGGTTACTTGTCACTTGTCGCTGGTCGCTGGTCACTGGTCACTGGTCATTTGTCGCTGGTCACTTGTCTCTGGTCACTGGTCACTGGTCACTGGTCACTGGTCACTTGTCTCTGGTCACTGGTCACTGGTCACTTCCGCTGGTCACTGGTCACTGGTCATGGGTCACTTTCGCTGGTAAATGGTCACTGGTCACTGGTCACTGGTCACTGGTCACTGGTCGCTGGTTACTTGTCACTTGTCGCTGGTCACTGGTCACTGGTCACTGGTCGCTGGTTACTGGTCACTTGTCGCTGGTCGCTGGTCACTGGTCACTGGTCATATGTCGCTGGTCACTTGTCTCTGGTCACTGGTCACTGGTCGCCGGTCACTGGTCACTCGTCACTGGTCACTGGTCTCTGGTCACTGGTCACTTTCGCTGGTCAATGATCACTTGTCTCTGGTCACTGGTCGCTGGTCATTGGTCACTGTTCGCTGGCCACTTTCGCTGGTCAGTGGTCACTGGTCACTGGCCACTTTCGCTGGTCAATGATCACTTGTCTCTGGTCACTGGTCACTGGTCACTGGTCACTGGTCACTGCTCACTGGTCATTGGTCTCTTGTCATTTGTCTCTGGTCACTTGTCTCTGGTCACTGGTCACTGGTCACTGGTCACTGGTCACTGGTCTCTGGTCATTTGTCTCTGGACACTTGTCTCTGGTCACTGTTCACTGGTCACTGGTCACTGGTCACTGGTCACTGGTCACTGGTCACTGGTCACTGGTCACTTCCGCTGGTCACTGGTCAATGGTCAATGGTCAATTTCGCTGCTCACTGGTCACTGGTCACTTTCGCTGGTCACTGGTCACTGGTCACTGGTCACTGGTCACTTTCGCTGGTCAATGATCACTTGTCTCTGGTCACTGGTCACTGGTCACTGGTCACTGGTCACTGGTCACTGGTCACTGGTCACTGGTCACTGGTCACTTTCGCTGGTCATTGGTCACTGGTCACTGGCCACTTTCGCTGGTCACTGGTCACTGGTCACTGGTCACTGGTCACTGGTCACTGGTCACTGGTCACTGGTCAATGATCACTTGTCTCTGGTCACTGGTCACTGGTCACTGGTCACTGGTCACTGGTCACTGGTCACTGGTCACTGGTCACTGGTCGCTGGTTACTTGTCACCTGTCGCTGGTCGCTGGTCACTGGTCACAGGTCACTGGTCACTGGTCACTGGTCATTTGTCGCTGGTCACTTGTCTCTGGTCACTGGTCACGGGTCACTGGTCACTGGTCACTGGTCACTGGGCACTGGTCACTGGTCACTGGTCACTGGTCACTGGTCAATGGTCACTGGTCACTGGTCTCTGGTCATTTGTCTCTGTTCATTTGTCTCTGGTCACTTGTCTCTGGTCACTGCTCACTGGTCATTGGTCACTGGTCACGGGCCACTTTCGCTGGTCAATGATCACTTGTCTCTGGTCACTGGTCACTGGTCACTGGTCACTGGTCACTGGTCACTGGTCTCTGTTCACGTGCCTCTGGTCACTGCTCACTGGTCATTTGTCTCTGGTCACGTGTCTCTGGTCACGTGTCTCTGGTCAATGCTCACTGATCATTGGACACTGGTCACTGGCCACTTTCGCTGGTCACTCGTTACTTGTCACTTTCTCTGGTCACAGGTCACTGGTGAATGGTCACTGGTCACTGGTCACTGGTCACTGGTCACTGGTCGCTGATTACTGGTCACTTGTCGCTGGTCGCTGTTCACTGGTCACTGGTCACTGGTCATTTGTCGCTGGTCACTTGTCTCTGGTCACTGGCCTCTGGTCACTGGTCACTGGTCATTTGTCGCTGGTTACTTGTCTCTGGTCACTGGTCGCTGGTCACTGGTCACTGGTCGATGGTTACTGGTCACTTGTCGCTGGTCGCTGGTCACTGGTCACTGGTCACTGGTCACTGGTCACTGGTCACTGGTCACTGGTCACTGGTCACTGGTCACTGGTCACTGGTCACTGGTCACTTTCGCTGGTCAATGATCACTTGTCTCTGGTCACTGGTCACTGGTCACTGGTCACTGGTCACTGGTCACTGGTCACTGCTCACTGGTCATTGGTCCCTTGTCATTTGTCTCTGGTCACTTGTCTCTGGTCACTGGTCACTGGTCACTGGTCGCTGGTCACTGGTCTCTGGTCATTTGTCACTGGTCACTGGTCACTGGTCTCTGGTCATTTGTCTCTGTTCACTTGTCTCTGGTCACTGCTCACTGGTCATTGGTCACTGGTCACTGGCCACATTCGCTGGTCTCTGGTCACTGGTCGCTGATTACTGGTCACTTGTCGCTGGTCGCTGTTCACTGGTCACTGGTCACTGGTCATTTGTCGCTGGTCACTTGTCTCTGGTCACTGGTCACTGGTCACTGGTCACTGGTCACTTGTCACTGGTCACTGGTCTCTGGTCATTTGTCTCTGGTCACTTTCGCTGGTCAATGATCACTTGTCTCTGGTCACTGGTCACTGGTCACGGGTCACTGGTCACCGGTCACTGGTCACTGGTCACTGGTCTCTGTTCACGTGCCCCTGGTCACTGCTCACTGGTCATTTGTCTCTGGTCACGTGTCTCTGTTCACGTGTCTCTGGTCACTGCTCACTGGTCATTGGTCACTGGTCACTGGCCACTTTCGCTGGTCACTCGTTACTTGTCACTTTCTCTGGTCACAGGTCACTGGTGAATGGTCACTGGTCACTGGTCACAGGTCGCTGGATACTGGTCACTTGTTGCTGGTCGCTGGTCACTGTTCTCTGTTCACTGGTCACTGGTCACTGGTCATTTGTCGCTGGTCACTTTTCTCTGGTCACTGGTCACTTGTCACTGGTCACTGGTCACTGGTCACTTCCGCTGGTCACTGGTCACTGGTCATGGGTCACTTTCGCTGGTAAATGGTCGCTGGTCACTGGTCACTGGTCACTGGTCACTGGTCACTTCCGCTGGTCACTGGTCAATGGTCACTGGTCAATTTCGCTGCTCACTGGTCATTGGTCACTGGTCACTGGCCACATTCGCTGGTCTCTGGTCACTGGTCACTGGTCACTGGTCACTGGTCACTGGTCACTGGTTACTGGTCACTGGTCACTGGTCACTGGTCACTTGTCACTGGTCACTGGTCTCTGGTCATTTGTCTCTGGACACTTGTCTCTGGTCACTGCTCACTGGTCATTGGTCACTTGTCAATTGTCTCTGGTCACTGGTCACTGGTCACTGGTCACTGGTCGCTGGTCACTGGTCACTGGTCACTGGTCACTGGTCGCTGGTTACTGGTCACTTGTCGCTGGTCGCTGGTCACTGGTCACTGGTCACTGGTCACTGGTCACTGGTCACTGGTCACTGGTCACTGGTCACTGGTCACTGGTCTCTGGTCATTTGTCTCTGGACACTTGTCTCTGGTCACTGCTCACTGGTCATTGGTCACTGGTCACTGATCACTGGTCGCTGGTTACTGGTCACTTGTCACTGGTCGCTGGTCACTGGTCACTGGTCACTGGTCACTGGTCACTGGTCACTGGTCACTGGTCACTTTCGCTGGTCAATGATCACTTGTCTCTGGTCACTGGTCACTGGTCACTGGTCACTGGTCACTGGTCACTTTCGCTGGTCAATGATCACTTGTCTCTGGTCACTGGTCACTGGTCACTGGTCACTGGTCACTGGTCACTGGTCACTTTCGCTGGTCATTGGTCACTGGTCACTGGCCACTTTCGCTGGTCACTGGTCACTGGCCACTTTCGCTGGTCACTGGTCACTGGTCACTGGTCACTGGTCACTGGTCACTGCTCACTGGTCACTGGTCACTGGTCACTGGTCCTTGGTCACTGGTCACTGGTCACTGGTCACTGGTCACTGGTCACTGGTCACTGGTCACTGGTCTCTGTTCACGTGCCTCTGGTCACTGCTCACTGGTCATTGGTCACTGGACACTGGTCACTGGTCACTGGTCACTGGTCACTGGTCACTGGTCACTGGTCACTGGTCACTGGTCACTTTCGCTGGTCAATGATCACTTGTCTCTGGTCACTGGTCACTGGTCACTGGTCACTGGTCACTGGTCACTGGTCACTGGTCACTGGTCACTGGTCACTTTCGCTGGTCAATGATCACTTGTCTCTGGTCACTGGTCACTGGTCACTGGTCACTGGTCACTGGTCACTGGTCACTGCTCACTGGTCATTGGTCCCTTGTCATTTGTCTCTGGTCACTTGTCTCTGGTCACTGGTCACTGGTCACTGGTCGCTGGTCACTGGTCTCTGGTCATTTGTCACTGGTCACTGGTCACTGGTCTCTGGTCATTTGTCTCTGTTCACTTGTCTCTGGTCACTGCTCACTGGTCATTGGTCACTGGTCACTGGCCACATTCGCTGGTCTCTGGTCACTGGTCGCTGATTACTGGTCACTTGTCGCTGGTCGCTGTTCACTGGTCACTGGTCACTGGTCATTTGTCGCTGGTCACTTGTCTCTGGTCACTGGTCACTGGTCACTGGTCACTGGTCACTTGTCACTGGTCACTGGTCTCTGGTCATTTGTCTCTGGTCACTTTCGCTGGTCAATGATCACTTGTCTCTGGTCACTGGTCACTGGTCACGGGTCACTGGTCACTGGTCACTGGTCACTGGTCACTGGTCTCTGTTCACGTGCCTCTGGTCACTGCTCACTGGTCATTTGTCTCTGGTCACGTGTCTCTGTTCACGTGTCTCTGGTCACTGCTCACTGGTCATTGGTCACTGGTCACTGGCCACTTTCGCTGGTCACTCGTTACTTGTCACTTTCTCTGGTCACAGGTCACTGGTGAATGGTCACTGGTCACTGGTCACAGGTCGCTGGATACTGGTCACTTGTTGCTGGTCGCTGGTCACTGTTCTCTGTTCACTGGTCACTGGTCACTGGTCATTTGTCGCTGGTCACTTTTCTCTGGTCACTGGTCACTTGTCACTGGTCACTGGTCACTGGTCACTTCCGCTGGTCACTGGTCACTGGTCATGGGTCACTTTCGCTGGTAAATGGTCGCTGGTCACTGGTCACTGGTCACTGGTCACTGGTCACTTCCGCTGGTCACTGGTCAATGGTCACTGGTCAATTTCGCTGCTCACTGGTCATTGGTCACTGGTCACTGGCCACATTCGCTGGTCTCTGGTCACTGGTCACTGGTCACTGGTCACTGGTCACTGGTCACTGGTTACTGGTCACTGGTCACTGGTCACTGGTCACTTGTCACTGGTCACTGGTCTCTGGTCATTTGTCTCTGGACACTTGTCTCTGGTCACTGCTCACTGGTCATTGGTCACTTGTCAATTGTCTCTGGTCACTGGTCACTGGTCACTGGTCACTGGTCGCTGGTCACTGGTCACTGGTCACTGGTCACTGGTCGCTGGTTACTGGTCACTTGTCGCTGGTCGCTGGTCACTGGTCACTGGTCACTGGTCACTGGTCACTGGTCACTGGTCACTGGTCACTGGTCACTGGTCACTGGTCTCTGGTCATTTGTCTCTGGACACTTGTCTCTGGTCACTGCTCACTGGTCATTGGTCACTGGTCACTGATCACTGGTCGCTGGTTACTGGTCACTTGTCACTGGTCGCTGGTCACTGGTCACTGGTCACTGGTCACTGGTCACTGGTCACTGGTCACTGGTCACTGGTCACTTTCGCTGGTCAATGATCACTTGTCTCTGGTCACTGGTCACTGGTCACTGGTCACTGGTCACTGGTCACTTTCGCTGGTCAATGATCACTTGTCTCTGGTCACTGGTCACTGGTCACTGGTCACTGGTCACTGGTCACTGGTCACTTTCGCTGGTCATTGGTCACTGGTCACTGGCCACTTTCGCTGGTCACTGGTCACTGGCCACTTTCGCTGGTCACTGGTCACTGGTCACTGGTCACTGGTCACTGGTCACTGCTCACTGGTCACTGGTCACTGGTCACTGGTCCTTGGTCACTGGTCACTGGTCACTGGTCACTGGTCACTGGTCACTGGTCACTGGTCACTGGTCACTGGTCTCTGTTCACGTGCCTCTGGTCACTGCTCACTGGTCATTGGTCACTGGACACTGGTCACTGGTCACTGGTCACTGGTCACTGGTCACTGGTCACTGGTCACTGGTCACTTTCGCTGGTCAATGATCACTTGTCTCTGGTCACTGGTCACTGGTCACTGGTCACTGGTCACTGGTCACTGGTCACTGGTCACTGGTCACTGGCCGCTAGTCACTGGTCATTTGTCGCTGGTCACTTGTCGCTGATCACTGGTCACTGGTCACTGGTCACTGGTCACTGGTCACTGGTCACTGGTCGCTGGTTACTTGTCACTTGTCGCTGGTCGCTGGTCACTGGTCACTGGTCATTTGTCGCTGGTCACTTGTCTCTGGTCACTGGTCACGGTTCACTGGTCACGTGTCAGTGGTCACTGGTCGCTGGTTACTGGTCACTTGTCGCTGGTCGCTGGTCACTGGTCACTGGTCATATGTCGCTGGTCACTTGTCTCTGGTCACTGGTCACTGGTCGCCGGTCACTGGTCACTCGTCACTGGTCACTGGTCTCTGGTCACTGGTCACTTTCGCTGGTCACTGGTCACTGGTCACTGGTCGCTAGTCACTGGTCATTTGTCGCTGGTCACTGGTCTCTGGTCATTTGTCACTGGTCACTGTTCACTGGTCTCTGGTCATTTGTCTCTGGTCACTTGTCTCTGGTCACTGCTCACTGGTCATTGGTCACTGGTCACTGGCCACATTCGGTGGTCAATGATCACTTGCCTCTGGTCACTGGTCACTGGTCACTGGTCACTGGTCACTGGTCGCTGGTTACTGGTCACTTGTCGCTGGTCGCTGGTCACTGGTCACTGGTCATATGTCGCTGGTCACTTGTCTCTGGTCACTGGTCACTGGTCGCCGGTCACTGGTCACTCGTCACTGGTCACTGGTCTCTGGTCACTGGTCACTTTCGCTGGTCAATGATCACTTGTCTCTGGTCACTGGTCACTGGTCATTGGTCACTGTTCGCTGGCCACTTTCGCTGGTCAGTGGTCACTGGTCACTGGCCACTTTCGCTGGTCAATGATCACTTGTCTCTGGTCACTGGTCACTGGTCACTGGTCACTGGTCACTGCTCACTGGTCATTGGTCCCTTGTCATTTGTCTCTGGTCACTTGTCTCTGGTCACTGGTCACTGGTCACTGGTCACTGGTCACTGGTCTCTGGTCATTTGTCTCTGGACACTTGTCTCTGGTCACTGTTCACTGGTCACTGGTCACTGGTCACTGGTCACTTCCGCTGGTCACTGGTCAATGGTCACTGGTCAATTTCGCTGCACACTGGTCACTGGTCACTGGTCACTTGTCGCAGGTCGCTGGTCACTGGTCACTGCTCACTGGTCACTGGTCACTGGTCACTTTCGCTGGTCAATGATCACTTTTCTCTGGTCACTGGTCACTGGCCACTGGTCACTGGTCACTGGTCACTGGTCACTGGTCGCTGGTTACTGGTCACTTGTCGCTGGTCGCTGGTTACTGGTCACTTGTCGCTGGTCGCTGGTCACTGGCCACTTTCGCTGGTCACTGGTCACTGGTCGCTGGCCACTTTCGCTGGTCAATGATCACTTGTCTCTGGTCACTGGTCACTGGTCACTGGTCACTGGTCACTGGTCACTGGTCACTGGTCGCTAGTCACTGGTCATTTGTCGCTGGTCACTTGTCGCTGATCACTGGTCACTGGTCACTGGTCACTGGTCACTGGTCACTGGTCACTGGTCACTGGTCACTGGTCACTGGTCGCTGGTTACTTGTCACTTGTCGCTGGTCGCTGGTCACTGGTCACTGGTCATTTGTCGCTGGTCACTTGTCTCTGGTCACTGGTCACGGTTCAGTGGTCACGTGTCAGTGGTCACTGGTCGCTGGTTACTGGTCACTTGTCGCTGGTCGCTGGTCACTGGTCACTGGTCATATGTCGCTGGTCACTTGTCTCTGGTCACTGGTCACTGGTCGCCGGTCACTGGTCACTCGTCACTGGTCACTGGTCTCTGGTCACTGGTCACTTTCGCTGGTCACTGGTCACTGGTCACTGGTCGCTAGTCACTGGTCATTTGTCGCTGGTCACTGGTCTCTGGTCATTTGTCACTGGTCACTGTTCACTGGTCTCTGGTCATTTGTCTCTGGTCACTTGTCTCTGGTCACTGCTCACTGGTCATTGGTCACTGGTCACTGGCCACATTCGGTGGTCAATGATCACTTGCCTCTGGTCACTGGTCACTGGTCACTGGTCACTGGTCACTGGTCGCTGGTTACTGGTCACTTGTCGCTGGTCGCTGGTCACTGGTCACTGGTCATATGTCGCTGGTCACTTGTCTCTGGTCACTGGTCACTGGTCGCCGGTCACTGGTCACTCGTCACTGGTCACTGGTCTCTGGTCACTGGTCACTTTCGCTGGTCAATGATCACTTGTCTCTGGTCACTGGTCACTGGTCATTGGTCACTGTTCGCTGGCCACTTTCGCTGGTCAGTGGTCACTGGTCACTGGCCACTTTCGCTGGTCAATGATCACTTGTCTCTGGTCACTGGTCACTGGTCACTGGTCACTGGTCACTGCTCACTGGTCATTGGTCCCTTGTCATTTGTCTCTGGTCACTTGTCTCTGGTCACTGGTCACTGGTCACTGGTCACTGGTCACTGGTCTCTGGTCATTTGTCTCTGGACACTTGTCTCTGGTCACTGTTCACTGGTCACTGGTCACTGGTCACTGGTCACTTCCGCTGGTCACTGGTCAATGGTCACTGGTCAATTTCGCTGCACACTGGTCACTGGTCACTGGTCACTTGTCGCAGGTCGCTGGTCACTGGTCACTGCTCACTGGTCACTGGTCACTGGTCACTTTCGCTGGTCAATGATCACTTTTCTCTGGTCACTGGTCACTGGCCACTGGTCACTGGTCACTGGTCACTGGTCACTGGTCGCTGGTTACTGGTCACTTGTCGCTGGTCGCTGGTCACTTGTCTCTGGTCACTGCTCACTGGTCATTGGTCACTGGTCACTGGCCACTTTCGCTGGTCACTCGTTACTTGTCGCTTTCTCTGGTCACAGGTCACTGGTGAATGGTCACTGGTCAATGGTTACTGGTCACTGGTCACTGGTCGAAGATTACTGGTCACTTGTCGCTGGTCGCTGTTCACTGGTCACTGGTCACTGGTCATTTGTCGCTGGTCACTTGTCTCTGGTCACTGGTCACTGGTCACTGGTCACTGGTCACTTTCGCTGGTCATTGGTCACTGGTCACTGGCCACTTTCGCTGGTCACTGGTCACTGGTCACTGGTCACTGGTCACTGGTCACTGCTCACTGGTCACTGGTCACTGGTCACTGGTCACTGGTCACTGGTCACTGGTCTCTGTTCTCGTGCCTCTGGTCACTGCTCACTGGTCATTTGTCTCTGGTCACGTGTCTCTGTTCACGTGTCTCTGGTCACTGCTCACTGGTCATTGGTCACTGGTCACTGGCCACTTTCGCTGGTCACTCGTTACTTGTCACTTTCTCTGGTCACAGGTCACTGGTGAATGGTCACTGGTCACTGGTCACAGGTCGCTGGTCACTGGTCGCTGGTTACTTGTCACTTGTCGCTGGTCGCTGGTCACTGGTCACTGGTCATTTGTCGCTGGTCACTTGTCTCTGGTCACTGGTCACTGGTCACTGGTCACTGGTCACTTGTCTCTGGTCACTGGTCACTGGTCACTTCCGCTGGTCACTGGTCACTGGTCATGGGTCACTTTCGCTGGTAAATGGTCACTGGTCACTGGTCACTGGTCACTGGTCACTGGTCGCTGGTTACTTGTCACTTGTCGCTGGTCACTGGTCACTGGTCACTGGTCGCTGGTTACTGGTCACTTGTCGCTGGTCGCTGGTCACTGGTCACTGGTCATATGTCGCTGGCCACTTGTCTCTGGTCACTGGTCACTGGTCGCCGGTCACTGGTCACTCGTCACTGGTCACTGGTCTCTGGTCACTGGTCACTTTCGCTGGTCAATGATCACTTGTCTCTGGTCACTGGTCGCTGGTCATTGGTCACTGTTCGCTGGCCACTTTCGCTGGTCAGTGGTCACTGGTCACTGGCCACTTTCGCTGGTCAATGATCACTTGTCTCTGGTCACTGGTCACTGGTCACTGGTCACTGGTCACTGCTCACTGGTCATTGGTCTCTTGTCATTTGTCTCTGGTCACTTGTCTCTGGTCACTGGTCACTGGTCACTGGTCACTGGTCACTGGTCTCTGGTCATTTGTCTCTGGACACTTGTCTCTGGTCACTGTTCACTGGTCACTGGTCACTGGTCACTGGTCACTGGTCACTGGTCACTGGTCACTGGTCACTTCCGCTGGTCACTGGTCAATGGTCAATGGTCAATTTCGCTGCTCACTGGTCACTGGTCACTTTCGCTGGTCACTGGTCACTGGTCACTGGTCACTGGTCACTTTCGCTGGTCAATGATCACTTGTCTCTGGTCACTGGTCACTGGTCACTGGTCACTGGTCACTGGTCACTGGTCACTGGTCACTGGTCACTGGTCACTTTCGCTGGTCATTGGTCACTGGTCACTGGCCACTTTCGCTGGTCACTGGTCACTGGTCACTGGTCACTGGTCACTGGTCACTGGTCACTGGTCACTGGTCAATGATCACTTGTCTCTGGTCACTGGTCACTGGTCACTGGTCACTGGTCACTGGTCACTGGTCACTGGTCACTGGTCACTGGTCGCTGGTTACTTGTCACCTGTCGCTGGTCGCTGGTCACTGGTCACAGGTCACTGGTCACTGGTCACTGGTCATTTGTCGCTGGTCACTTGTCTCTGGTCACTGGTCACGGGTCACTGGTCACTGGTCACTGGTCACTGGGCACTGGTCACTGGTCACTGGTCACTGGTCACTGGTCAATGGTCACTGGTCACTGGTCTCTGGTCATTTGTCTCTGTTCATTTGTCTCTGGTCACTTGTCTCTGGTCACTGCTCACTGGTCATTGGTCACTGGTCACGGGCCACTTTCGCTGGTCAATGATCACTTGTCTCTGGTCACTGGTCACTGGTCACTGGTCACTGGTCACTGGTCACTGGTCTCTGTTCACGTGCCTCTGGTCACTGCTCACTGGTCATTTGTCTCTGGTCACGTGTCTCTGGTCACGTGTCTCTGGTCAATGCTCACTGATCATTGGACACTGGTCACTGGCCACTTTCGCTGGTCACTCGTTACTTGTCACTTTCTCTGGTCACAGGTCACTGGTGAATGGTCACTGGTCACTGGTCACTGGTCACTGGTCACTGGTCGCTGATTACTGGTCACTTGTCGCTGGTCGCTGTTCACTGGTCACTGGTCACTGGTCATTTGTCGCTGGTCACTTGTCTCTGGTCACTGGCCTCTGGTCACTGGTCACTGGTCATTTGTCGCTGGTTACTTGTCTCTGGTCACTGGTCGCTGGTCACTGGTCACTGGTCGATGGTTACTGGTCACTTGTCGCTGGTCGCTGGTCACTGGTCACTGGTCACTGGTCACTGGTCACTGGTCACTGGTCACTGGTCACTGGTCACTGGTCACTGGTCACTGGTCACTTTCGCTGGTCAATGATCACTTGTCTCTGGTCACTGGTCACTGGTCACTGGTCACTGGTCACTGGTCACTGGTCACTGCTCACTGGTCATTGGTCCCTTGTCATTTGTCTCTGGTCACTTGTCTCTGGTCACTGGTCACTGGTCACTGGTCGCTGGTCACTGGTCTCTGGTCATTTGTCACTGGTCACTGGTCACTGGTCTCTGGTCATTTGTCTCTGTTCACTTGTCTCTGGTCACTGCTCACTGGTCATTGGTCACTGGTCACTGGCCACATTCGCTGGTCTCTGGTCACTGGTCGCTGATTACTGGTCACTTGTCGCTGGTCGCTGTTCACTGGTCACTGGTCACTGGTCATTTGTCGCTGGTCACTTGTCTCTGGTCACTGGTCACTGGTCACTGGTCACTGGTCACTTGTCACTGGTCACTGGTCTCTGGTCATTTGTCTCTGGTCACTTTCGCTGGTCAATGATCACTTGTCTCTGGTCACTGGTCACTGGTCACGGGTCACTGGTCACTGGTCACTGGTCACTGGTCACTGGTCTCTGTTCACGTGCCTCTGGTCACTGCTCACTGGTCATTTGTCTCTGGTCACGTGTCTCTGTTCACGTGTCTCTGGTCACTGCTCACTGGTCATTGGTCACTGGTCACTGGCCACTTTCGCTGGTCACTCGTTACTTGTCACTTTCTCTGGTCACAGGTCACTGGTGAATGGTCACTGGTCACTGGTCACAGGTCGCTGGATACTGGTCACTTGTTGCTGGTCGCTGGTCACTGTTCTCTGTTCACTGGTCACTGGTCACTGGTCATTTGTCGCTGGTCACTTTTCTCTGGTCACTGGTCACTTGTCACTGGTCACTGGTCACTGGTCACTTCCGCTGGTCACTGGTCACTGGTCATGGGTCACTTTCGCTGGTAAATGGTCGCTGGTCACTGGTCACTGGTCACTGGTCACTGGTCACTTCCGCTGGTCACTGGTCAATGGTCACTGGTCAATTTCGCTGCTCACTGGTCATTGGTCACTGGTCACTGGCCACATTCGCTGGTCTCTGGTCACTGGTCACTGGTCACTGGTCACTGGTCACTGGTCACTGGTTACTGGTCACTGGTCACTGGTCACTGGTCACTTGTCACTGGTCACTGGTCTCTGGTCATTTGTCTCTGGACACTTGTCTCTGGTCACTGCTCACTGGTCATTGGTCACTTGTCAATTGTCTCTGGTCACTGGTCACTGGTCACTGGTCACTGGTCGCTGGTCACTGGTCACTGGTCACTGGTCACTGGTCGCTGGTTACTGGTCACTTGTCGCTGGTCGCTGGTCACTGGTCACTGGTCACTGGTCACTGGTCACTGGTCACTGGTCACTGGTCACTGGTCACTGGTCACTGGTCTCTGGTCATTTGTCTCTGGACACTTGTCTCTGGTCACTGCTCACTGGTCATTGGTCACTGGTCACTGATCACTGGTCGCTGGTTACTGGTCACTTGTCACTGGTCGCTGGTCACTGGTCACTGGTCACTGGTCACTGGTCACTGGTCACTGGTCACTGGTCACTGGTCACTTTCGCTGGTCAATGATCACTTGTCTCTGGTCACTGGTCACTGGTCACTGGTCACTGGTCACTGGTCACTTTCGCTGGTCAATGATCACTTGTCTCTGGTCACTGGTCACTGGTCACTGGTCACTGGTCACTGGTCACTGGTCACTTTCGCTGGTCATTGGTCACTGGTCACTGGCCACTTTCGCTGGTCACTGGTCACTGGCCACTTTCGCTGGTCACTGGTCACTGGTCACTGGTCACTGGTCACTGGTCACTGCTCACTGGTCACTGGTCACTGGTCACTGGTCCTTGGTCACTGGTCACTGGTCACTGGTCACTGGTCACTGGTCACTGGTCACTGGTCACTGGTCACTTTCGCTGGTCAATGATCACTTGTCTCTGGTCACTGGTCACTGGTCACTGGTCACTGGTCACTGGTCACTGGTCACTGCTCACTGGTCATTGGTCCCTTGTCATTTGTCTCTGGTCACTTGTCTCTGGTCACTGGTCACTGGTCACTGGTCGCTGGTCACTGGTCTCTGGTCATTTGTCACTGGTCACTGGTCACTGGTCTCTGGTCATTTGTCTCTGTTCACTTGTCTCTGGTCACTGCTCACTGGTCATTGGTCACTGGTCACTGGCCACATTCGCTGGTCTCTGGTCACTGGTCGCTGATTACTGGTCACTTGTCGCTGGTCGCTGTTCACTGGTCACTGGTCACTGGTCATTTGTCGCTGGTCACTTGTCTCTGGTCACTGGTCACTGGTCACTGGTCACTGGTCACTTGTCACTGGTCACTGGTCTCTGGTCATTTGTCTCTGGTCACTTTCGCTGGTCAATGATCACTTGTCTCTGGTCACTGGTCACTGGTCACGGGTCACTGGTCACTGGTCACTGGTCACTGGTCACTGGTCTCTGTTCACGTGCCTCTGGTCACTGCTCACTGGTCATTTGTCTCTGGTCACGTGTCTCTGTTCACGTGTCTCTGGTCACTGCTCACTGGTCATTGGTCACTGGTCACTGGCCACTTTCGCTGGTCACTCGTTACTTGTCACTTTCTCTGGTCACAGGTCACTGGTGAATGGTCACTGGTCACTGGTCGCAGGTCGCTGGATACTGGTCACTTGTTGCTGGTCGCTGGTCACTGTTCTCTGTTCACTGGTCACTGGTCACTGGTCATTTGTCGCTGGTCACTTTTCTCTGGTCACTGGTCACTTGTCA
Source organism: Andrena trimmerana (assembly GCA_951215215.1). NCBI lineage: Eukaryota > Metazoa > Arthropoda > Insecta > Hymenoptera > Andrenidae > Andrena > Andrena trimmerana. The sequence continues at coordinate 1,416,708 of CATNUO010000106.1, forward strand.
CTGGTCACTGGTCACTGGTCACTTCCGCTGGTCACTGGTCACTGGTCATGGGTCACTTTCGCTGGTAAATGGTCGCTGGTCACTGGTCACTGGTCACTGGTCACTGGTCACTTCCGCTGGTCACTGGTCAATGGTCACTGGTCAATTTCGCTGCTCACTGGTCATTGGTCACTGGTCACTGGCCACATTCGCTGGTCTCTGGTCACTGGTCACTGGTCACTGGTCACTGGTCACTGGTCACTGGTTACTGGTCACTGGTCACTGGTCACTGGTCACTTGTCACTGGTCACTGGTCTCTGGTCATTTGTCTCTGGACACTTGTCTCTGGTCACTGCTCACTGGTCATTGGTCACTTGTCAATTGTCTCTGGTCACTGGTCACTGGTCACTGGTCACTGGTCGCTGGTCACTGGTCACTGGTCACTGGTCACTGGTCGCTGGTTACTGGTCACTTGTCGCTGGTCGCTGGTCACTGGTCACTGGTCACTGGTCACTGGTCACTGGTCACTGGTCACTGGTCACTGGTCACTGGTCACTGGTCTCTGGTCATTTGTCTCTGGACACTTGTCTCTGGTCACTGCTCACTGGTCATTGGTCACTGGTCACTGATCACTGGTCGCTGGTTACTGGTCACTTGTCACTGGTCGCTGGTCACTGGTCACTGGTCACTGGTCACTGGTCACTGGTCACTGGTCACTGGTCACTGGTCACTTTCGCTGGTCAATGATCACTTGTCTCTGGTCACTGGTCACTGGTCACTGGTCACTGGTCACTGGTCACTTTCGCTGGTCAATGATCACTTGTCTCTGGTCACTGGTCACTGGTCACTGGTCACTGGTCACTGGTCACTGGTCACTTTCGCTGGTCATTGGTCACTGGTCACTGGCCACTTTCGCTGGTCACTGGTCACTGGCCACTTTCGCTGGTCACTGGTCACTGGTCACTGGTCACTGGTCACTGGTCACTGGTCACTGCTCACTGGTCACTGGTCACTGGTCACTGGTCCTTGGTCACTGGTCACTGGTCACTGGTCACTGGTCACTGGTCACTGGTCACTGGTCACTGGTCACTGGTCTCTGTTCACGTGCCTCTGGTCACTGCTCACTGGTCATTGGTCACTGGACACTGGTCACTGGTCACTGGTCACTGGTCACTGGTCACTGGTCACTGGTCACTGGTCACTGGTCACTTTCGCTGGTCAATGATCACTTGTCTCTGGTCACTGGTCACTGGTCACTGGTCACTGGTCACTTGTCACTGGTCACTGGTCACTGGTCACTTCCGCTGGTCACTGGTCACTGGTCATGGGTCACTTTCGCTGGTAAATGGTCACTGGTCACTGGTCACTGGTCACTGGTCACTGGTCGCTGGTTACTTGTCACTTGTCGCTGGTCGCTGGTCACTGGTCACTGGTCATTTGTCGCTGGTCACTTGTCTCTGGTCACTGGTCACGGTTCACTGGTCACGGGTCAGTGGTCACTGGTCACTGGTCACTGGTCTCTGGTCATTTGTCACTGGTCACTGTTCACTGGTCTCTGGTCATTTGTCTCTGGTCACTTGTCTCTGGTCACTGCTCACTTGTCATTGGTCACTGGTCACTGGCCACAGTCGGTGGTCAATGATCACTTGCCTCTGGTCACTGGTCACTGGTCACTGGTCACTGGTCACTGGTCACTGGTCACTGGTCGCTGGTTACTGGTCACTTGTCGCTGGTCGCTGGTCACTGGTCACTGGTCATATGTCGCTGGTCACTTGTCTCTGGTCACTGGTCACTGGTCGCCGGTCACTGGTCACTCGTCACTGGTCACTGGTCTCTGGTCACTGGTCACTTTCGCTGGTCAATGATCACTTGCCTCTGGTCACTGGTCGCTGGTCATTGGTCACTGTTCGCTGGCCACTTTCGCTGGTCAGTGGTCACTGGTCACTGGCCACTTTCGCTGGTCAAGGATCACTTGTCTCTGGTCACTGGTCACTGGTCAGTGGTCACTGGTCACTGCTCACTGGTCATTGGTCCCTTGTCATTTGTCTCGGGTCACTTGTCTCTGGTCACTGGTCACTGGTCACTGGTCACTGGTCACTGGTCTCTGGTCATTTGTCTCTGGACACTTGTCTCTGGTCACTGTTCACTGGTCACTGGTCACTGGTCACTGGTCACTGGTCACTGGTCACTTCCGCTGGTCACTTGTCAATGGTCACTGGTCAATTTCGCTGCTCACTGGTCACTGGTCACTGGTCACTTTCGCTGGTCACTGGTCACTGGTCACTGGTCACTGGTCACTTTCGCTGGTCAATGATCACTTGTCTCTGGTCACTGGTCACTGGTCACTGGTCACTGGTCACTTTCGCTGGTCATTGGTCACTGGTCACTGGCCACTTTCGCTGGTCAATGATCACTTGTCTCTGGTCACTGGTCACTGGTCACTGGTCACTGCTCACTGCTCACTGGTCATTGGTCCCTTGTCATTTGTCTCTGGTCACTGGTCACTGGTCACTGGTCACTGGTCACTGGTCACTGGTCACTGGTCACTGGTCAATGATCACTTGTCTCTGGTCACTGGTCACTGGTCACTGGTCACTGGTCACTGGTCACTGGACACTGGTCACTGGTCACTGGTCACTGGTCACTGGTCGCTGGTTACTTGTCACCTGTCGCTGGTCGCTGGTCACTGGTCACAGGTCACTGGTCACTGGTCACTGGTCATTTGTCGCTGGTCACTTGTCTCTGGTCACTGGTGACGGGTCACTGGTCACTTTCGCTGGTCAATGATCACTTGTCTCTGGTCACTGGTCGCTGGTCATTGGTCACTGTTCGCTGGCCACTTTCGCTGGTCAGTGGTCACTGGTCACTGGCCACTTTCGCTGGTCAATGATCACTTGTCTCTGGTCACTGGTCACTGGTCACTGGTCACTGGTCACTGGTCACTGGTCATTGGTCCCTTGTCATTTGTCTCTGGTCACTGGTCACTGGTCACTGGTCACTGGTCACTGGTCACTGGTCACTGGTCACTGGTCAATGATCACTTGTCTCTGGTCACTGGTCACTGGTCACTGGTCACTGGTCACTGGTCACTGGTCACTGGTCACTGGTCACTGGTCACTGGTCACTGGTCACTGGTCACTGGTCGCTGGTTACTTGTCACCTGTCGCTGGTCGCTGGTCACTGGTCACAGGTCACTGGTCACTGGTCACTGGTCATTTGTCGCTGGTCACTTGTCTCTGGTCACTGGTCACGGGTCACTGGTCACTGGTCACTGGTCACTGGGCACTGGTCACTGGTCACTGGTCACTGGTCAATGGTCACTGGTCACTGGTCTCTGGTCATTTGTCTCTGTTCATTTGTCTCTGGTCACTTGTCTCTGGTCACTGCTCACTGGTCATTGGTCACTGGTCACGGGCCACTTTCGCTGGTCAATGATCACTTGTCTCTGGTCACTGGTCACTGGTCTCTGTTCACGTGCCTCTGGTCACTGCTCACTGGTCATTTGTCTCTGGTCACGTGTCTCTGGTCAATGCTCACTGATCATTGGACACTGGTCACTGGCCACTTTCGCTGGTCACTCGTTACTTGTCACTTTCTCTGGTCACAGGTCACTGGTGAATGGTCACTGGTCACTGGTCACTGGTCACTGGTCACTGGTCACTGGTCACTGGTCGCTGATTACTGGTCACTTGTCGCTGGTCGCTGTTCACTGGTCACTGGTCACTGGTCATTTGTCGCTGGTCACTTGTCTCTGGTCACTGGTCACTGGTCACTGGTCACTGGTCACTGGTCACTTGTCACTGGTCACTGGTCTCTGGTCAGTTGTCTCTGGACACTTGTCTCTGGTCACTGCTCACTGGTCATTGGTCACTTGTCAATTGTCTCTGGTCACTGGTCACTGGTCACTGGTCACTGGTCGCTGGTCACTGGTCACTGGTCACTGGTCACTGGTCGCTGGTTACTGGTCACTTGTCGCTGGTCGCTGGTCGCTGGTCACTGGTCACTGGTCACTCGTCCCTGGTCACTGGTCATTTGTCGCTGGTCACTGGTCTCTGGTCATTTGTCACTGGTCACTGGTCACTGGTCTCTGGTCATTTGTCTCTGTTCACTTGTCTCTGGTCACTGCTCACTGGTCATTGGTCACTGGTCACTGGCCACATTCGCTGGTCTCTGGTCACTGGTCGCTGGTTACTGGTCACTTGTCGCTGGTCGCTGTTCACTGGTCACTGGTCACTGGTCATTTGTCGCTGGTCACTTGTCTCTGGTCACTGGTCACTGGTCACTGGTCACTGGTCACTTGTCACTGGTCACTGGTCTCTGGTCATTTGTCACTGGTCACTGGTCACTGGTCTCTGGTCATTTGTCTCAGTTCACTTGTCTCTGGTCACTGCTCACTGGTCATTGGTCACTGGTCACTGGCCACATTCGCTGGTCATTTGTCTCTGGACACTTGTCTCTGGTCACTGCTCACTGGTCATTGGTCACTTGTCAATTGTCTCTGGTCACTGGTCACTGGTCACTGGTCGCTGGTCACTGGTCACTGGTCACTGGTCACTGGTCGCTGGTTACTGGTCACTTGTCGCTGGTCGCTGGTCACTGGTCACTGGTCACTGGTCACTGGTCTCTGGTCATTTGTCTCTGGACACTTGTCTCTGGTCACTGCTCACTGGTCATTGGTCACTTGTCAATTGTCTCTGGTCACTGGTCACTGGTCACTGGTCACTGGTCGCTGGTCACTGGTCACTGGTCACTGGTCACTGGTCGCTGGTTACTGGTCACTTGTCGCTGGTCGCTGGTCACTGGTCACTGGTCACTGGTCACTGGTCACTGGTCACTGGTCACTGGTCACTGGTCACTGGTCACTGGTCACTGGTCTCTGGTCATTTGTCTCTGGACACTTGTCTCTGGTCACTGCTCACTGGTCATTGGTCACTGGTCACTGGTCACTGGTCGCTGGTTACTGGTCACTTGTCGCTGGTCGCTGGTCACTGGTCACTGGTCACTGGTCACTGGTCACTGGTCACTGGTCACTGGTCACTGGTCACTGGTCACTTTCGCTGGTCAATGATCACTTGTCTCTGGTCACTGGTCACTGGTCACTGGTCACTGGTCACTGGTCACTTTCGCTGGTCAATGATCACTTGTCTCTGGTCACTGGTCACTGGTCACTGGTCACTGGTCACTGGTCACTGGTCACTTTCGCTGGTCATTGGTCACTGGTCAATGGCCACTTTCGCTGGTCACTGGTCACTGGTCACTGGTCACTGGTCACTGGTCACTGGTCACTGGTCTCTGTTCACGTGCCACTGGTCACTGCTCACTGGTCATTGGTCACTGGTCACTGGTCACTGGTCACTGGTCACTGGTCACTGGTCACTGGTCACTGGTCACTGGTCACTTTCGCTGGTCAATGATCACTTGTCTCTGGTCACTGGTCACTGGCCACTGGTCACTGGTCACTGGTCACTGGTCACTGGTCACTGGTCTCTGGTCATTTGTCTCTGGACACTTGTCTCTGGTCACTGCTCACTGGTCACTGGTCACTGGTCACTGGTCACTGGTCACTGGTCACTGGTCACTGGTCACTGGTCGCTGGTTACTGGTCACTTATCGCTGGTCGCTGGTCACTGGTCACTGGTCACTGGTCACTGGTCACTGGTCACTGGTCACTGGTCACTCGTCACTGGTCACTGGTCATTTGTCTCTGGTCACTTGTCTCTGGTCACTCGTCACTGGTTACTGGTCACTGGTCACTGGTCACTGGTCACTGATCTCTGGTCACTTGTCTCTGGTCACTCGTCACTGGTTACTGGTCACTGGTCACTGGTCACTGGTCACTGATCTCTGGTCATTTGTCTCTGGACACTTGTCTCTGGTCACTGCTCACTGGTCATTGGTCCCTTGTCATTTGTCTCTGGTCACTTGTCTCTGGTCACTGGTCACTGGTCACTGGTCACTGGTCACTGGTCTCTGGTCATTTGTCTCTCGACACTTGTCTCTGGTCACTGCTCACTGGTCATTGCTCACTTGTCACTTGTCTCTGGTCACTGGTCACTGGTCGATGGTCACTGGTCACTGGTCACTGGTCACTGGTCACTGGTCGCTGGTTACTGGTCACTTGTCGCTGGTCGCTGGTCACTGGCCACTTTCGCTGGTCACTGGTCACTGGTCGCTGGCCACTTTCGCTGGTCAATGATCACTTGTCTCTGGTCACTGGTCACTGGTCACTGGTCACTGGTCACTGGTCACTGGTCACTGGTCACTGGTCGCTAGTCACTGGTCATTTGTCGCTGGTCACTTGTCGCTGATCACTGGTCACTGGTCACTGGTCACTGGTCACTGGTCACTGGTCACTGGTCACTGGTCACTGGTCACTGGTCGCTGGTTACTTGTCACTTGTCGCTGGTCGCTGGTCACTGGTCACTGGTCATTTGTCGCTGGTCACTTGTCTCTGGTCACTGGTCACGGTTCAGTGGTCACGTGTCAGTGGTCACTGGTCGCTGGTTACTGGTCACTTGTCGCTGGTCGCTGGTCACTGGTCACTGGTCATATGTCGCTGGTCACTTGTCTCTGGTCACTGGTCACTGGTCGCCGGTCACTGGTCACTCGTCACTGGTCACTGGTCTCTGGTCACTGGTCACTTTCGCTGGTCACTGGTCACTGGTCACTGGTCGCTAGTCACTGGTCATTTGTCGCTGGTCACTGGTCTCTGGTCATTTGTCACTGGTCACTGTTCACTGGTCTCTGGTCATTTGTCTCTGGTCACTTGTCTCTGGTCACTGCTCACTGGTCATTGGTCACTGGTCACTGGCCACATTCGGTGGTCAATGATCACTTGCCTCTGGTCACTGGTCACTGGTCACTGGTCACTGGTCACTGGTCGCTGGTTACTGGTCACTTGTCGCTGGTCGCTGGTCACTGGTCACTGGTCATATGTCGCTGGTCACTTGTCTCTGGTCACTGGTCACTGGTCGCCGGTCACTGGTCACTCGTCACTGGTCACTGGTCTCTGGTCACTGGTCACTTTCGCTGGTCAATGATCACTTGTCTCTGGTCAATGGTCACTGGTCATTGGTCACTGTTCGCTGGCCACTTTCGCTGGTCAGTGGTCACTGGTCACTGGCCACTTTCGCTGGTCAATGATCACTTGTCTCTGGTCACTGGTCACTGGTCACTGGTCACTGGTCACTGCTCACTGGTCATTGGTCCCTTGTCATTTGTCTCTGGTCACTTGTCTCTGGTCACTGGTCACTGGTCACTGGTCACTGGTCACTGGTCTCTGGTCATTTGTCTCTGGACACTTGTCTCTGGTCACTGTTCACTGGTCACTGGTCACTGGTCACTGGTCACTTCCGCTGGTCACTGGTCAATGGTCACTGGTCAATTTCGCTGCACACTGGTCACTGGTCACTGGTCACTTGTCGCAGGTCGCTGGTCACTGGTCACTGCTCACTGGTCACTGGTCACTGGTCACTTTCGCTGGTCAATGATCACTTTTCTCTGGTCACTGGTCACTGGCCACTGGTCACTGGTCACTGGTCACTGGTCACTGGTCGCTGGTTACTGGTCACTTGTCGCTGGTCGCTGGTCACTTGTCTCTGGTCACTGCTCACTGGTCATTGGTCACTGGTCACTGGCCACTTTCGCTGGTCACTCGTTACTTGTCGCTTTCTCTGGTCACAGGTCACTGGTGAATGGTCACTGGTCAATGGTTACTGGTCACTGGTCACTGGTCGAAGATTACTGGTCACTTGTCGCTGGTCGCTGTTCACTGGTCACTGGTCACTGGTCATTTGTCGCTGGTCACTTGTCTCTGGTCACTGGTCACTGGTCACTGGTCACTGGTCACTTTCGCTGGTCATTGGTCACTGGTCACTGGCCACTTTCGCTGGTCACTGGTCACTGGTCACTGGTCACTGGTCACTGGTCACTGCTCACTGGTCACTGGTCACTGGTCACTGGTCACTGGTCACTGGTCACTGGTCTCTGTTCTCGTGCCTCTGGTCACTGCTCACTGGTCATTTGTCTCTGGTCACGTGTCTCTGTTCACGTGTCTCTGGTCACTGCTCACTGGTCATTGGTCACTGGTCACTGGCCACTTTCGCTGGTCACTCGTTACTTGTCACTTTCTCTGGTCACAGGTCACTGGTGAATGGTCACTGGTCACTGGTCACAGGTCGCTGGTCACTGGTCGCTGGTTACTTGTCACTTGTCGCTGGTCGCTGGTCACTGGTCACTGGTCATTTGTCGCTGGTCACTTGTCTCTGGTCACTGGTCACTGGTCACTGGTCACTGGTCACTTGTCTCTGGTCACTGGTCACTGGTCACTTCCGCTGGTCACTGGTCACTGGTCATGGGTCACTTTCGCTGGTAAATGGTCACTGGTCACTGGTCACTGGTCACTGGTCACTGGTCGCTGGTTACTTGTCACTTGTCGCTGGTCACTGGTCACTGGTCACTGGTCGCTGGTTACTGGTCACTTGTCGCTGGTCGCTGGTCACTGGTCACTGGTCATATGTCGCTGGTCACTTGTCTCTGGTCACTGGTCACTGGTCGCCGGTCACTGGTCACTCGTCACTGGTCACTGGTCTCTGGTCACTGGTCACTTTCGCTGGTCAATGATCACTTGTCTCTGGTCACTGGTCGCTGGTCATTGGTCACTGTTCGCTGGCCACTTTCGCTGGTCAGTGGTCACTGGTCACTGGCCACTTTCGCTGGTCAATGATCACTTGTCTCTGGTCACTGGTCACTGGTCACTGGTCACTGGTCACTGCTCACTGGTCATTGGTCTCTTGTCATTTGTCTCTGGTCACTTGTCTCTGGTCACTGGTCACTGGTCACTGGTCACTGGTCACTGGTCTCTGGTCATTTGTCTCTGGACACTTGTCTCTGGTCACTGTTCACTGGTCACTGGTCACTGGTCACTGGTCACTGGTCACTGGTCACTGGTCACTGGTCACTTCCGCTGGTCACTGGTCAATGGTCAATGGTCAATTTCGCTGCTCACTGGTCACTGGTCACTTTCGCTGGTCACTGGTCACTGGTCACTGGTCACTGGTCACTTTCGCTGGTCAATGATCACTTGTCTCTGGTCACTGGTCACTGGTCACTGGTCACTGGTCACTGGTCACTGGTCACTGGTCACTGGTCACTGGTCACTTTCGCTGGTCATTGGTCACTGGTCACTGGCCACTTTCGCTGGTCACTGGTCACTGGTCACTGGTCACTGGTCACTGGTCACTGGTCACTGGTCACTGGTCAATGATCACTTGTCTCTGGTCACTGGTCACTGGTCACTGGTCACTGGTCACTGGTCACTGGTCACTGGTCACTGGTCACTGGTCGCTGGTTACTTGTCACCTGTCGCTGGTCGCTGGTCACTGGTCACAGGTCACTGGTCACTGGTCACTGGTCATTTGTCGCTGGTCACTTGTCTCTGGTCACTGGTCACGGGTCACTGGTCACTGGTCACTGGTCACTGGGCACTGGTCACTGGTCACTGGTCACTGGTCACTGGTCAATGGTCACTGGTCACTGGTCTCTGGTCATTTGTCTCTGTTCATTTGTCTCTGGTCACTTGTCTCTGGTCACTGCTCACTGGTCATTGGTCACTGGTCACGGGCCACTTTCGCTGGTCAATGATCACTTGTCTCTGGTCACTGGTCACTGGTCACTGGTCACTGGTCACTGGTCACTGGTCTCTGTTCACGTGCCTCTGGTCACTGCTCACTGGTCATTTGTCTCTGGTCACGTGTCTCTGGTCACGTGTCTCTGGTCAATGCTCACTGATCATTGGACACTGGTCACTGGCCACTTTCGCTGGTCACTCGTTACTTGTCACTTTCTCTGGTCACAGGTCACTGGTGAATGGTCACTGGTCACTGGTCACTGGTCACTGGTCACTGGTCGCTGATTACTGGTCACTTGTCGCTGGTCGCTGTTCACTGGTCACTGGTCACTGGTCATTTGTCGCTGGTCACTTGTCTCTGGTCACTGGCCTCTGGTCACTGGTCACTGGTCATTTGTCGCTGGTTACTTGTCTCTGGTCACTGGTCGCTGGTCACTGGTCACTGGTCGATGGTTACTGGTCACTTGTCGCTGGTCGCTGGTCACTGGTCACTGGTCACTGGTCACTGGTCACTGGTCACTGGTCACTGGTCACTGGTCACTGGTCACTGGTCACTGGTCACTGGTCACTTTCGCTGGTCAATGATCACTTGTCTCTGGTCACTGGTCACTGGTCACTGGTCACTGGTCACTGGTCACTGGTCACTGCTCACTGGTCATTGGTCCCTTGTCATTTGTCTCTGGTCACTTGTCTCTGGTCACTGGTCACTGGTCACTGGTCGCTGGTCACTGGTCTCTGGTCATTTGTCACTGGTCACTGGTCACTGGTCTCTGGTCATTTGTCTCTGTTCACTTGTCTCTGGTCACTGGTCATTTGTCGCTGGTCACTTGTCTCTGGTCACTGGTCACTGGTCACTGGTCACTGGTCACTTGTCACTGGTCACTGGTCTCTGGTCATTTGTCTCTGGTCACTTTCGCTGGTCAATGATCACTTGTCTCTGGTCACTGGTCACTGGTCACGGGTCACTGGTCACTGGTCACTGGTCACTGGTCACTGGTCTCTGTTCACGTGCCTCTGGTCACTGCTCACTGGTCATTTGTCTCTGGTCACGTGTCTCTGTTCACGTGTCTCTGGTCACTGCTCACTGGTCATTGGTCACTGGTCACTGGCCACTTTCGCTGGTCACTCGTTACTTGTCACTTTCTCTGGTCACAGGTCACTGGTGAATGGTCACTGGTCACTGGTCACAGGTCGCTGGATACTGGTCACTTGTTGCTGGTCGCTGGTCACTGTTCTCTGTTCACTGGTCACTGGTCACTGGTCATTTGTCGCTGGTCACTTTTCTCTGGTCACTGGTCACTTGTCACTGGTCACTGGTCACTGGTCACTTCCGCTGGTCACTGGTCACTGGTCATGGGTCACTTTCGCTGGTAAATGGTCGCTGGTCACTGGTCACTGGTCACTGGTCACTGGTCACTTCCGCTGGTCACTGGTCAATGGTCACTGGTCAATTTCGCTGCTCACTGGTCATTGGTCACTGGTCACTGGCCACATTCGCTGGTCTCTGGTCACTGGTCACTGGTCACTGGTCACTGGTCACTGGTCACTGGTTACTGGTCACTGGTCACTGGTCACTGGTCACTTGTCACTGGTCACTGGTCTCTGGTCATTTGTCTCTGGACACTTGTCTCTGGTCACTGCTCACTGGTCATTGGTCACTTGTCAATTGTCTCTGGTCACTGGTCACTGGTCACTGGTCACTGGTCGCTGGTCACTGGTCACTGGTCACTGGTCACTGGTCGCTGGTTACTGGTCACTTGTCGCTGGTCGCTGTTCACTGGTCACTGGTCACTGGTCATTTGTCGCTGGTCACTTGTCTCTGGTCACTGGTCACTGGTCACTGGTCACTGGTCACTTGTCACTGGTCACTGGTCTCTGGTCATTTGTCTCTGGTCACTTTCGCTGGTCAATGATCACTTGTCTCTGGTCACTGGTCACTGGTCACGGGTCACTGGTCACTGGTCACTGGTCACTGGTCACTGGTCTCTGTTCACGTGCCTCTGGTCACTGCTCACTGGTCATTTGTCTCTGGTCACGTGTCTCTGTTCACGTGTCTCTGGTCACTGCTCACTGGTCATTGGTCACTGGTCACTGGCCACTTTCGCTGGTCACTCGTTACTTGTCACTTTCTCTGGTCACAGGTCACTGGTGAATGGTCACTGGTCACTGGTCACAGGTCGCTGGATACTGGTCACTTGTTGCTGGTCGCTGGTCACTGTTCTCTGTTCACTGGTCACTGGTCACTGGTCATTTGTCGCTGGTCACTTTTCTCTGGTCACTGGTCACTTGTCACTGGTCACTGGTCACTGGTCACTTCCGCTGGTCACTGGTCACTGGTCATGGGTCACTTTCGCTGGTAAATGGTCGCTGGTCACTGGTCACTGGTCACTGGTCACTGGTCACTTCCGCTGGTCACTGGTCAATGGTCACTGGTCAATTTCGCTGCTCACTGGTCATTGGTCACTGGTCACTGGCCACATTCGCTGGTCTCTGGTCACTGGTCACTGGTCACTGGTCACTGGTCACTGGTCACTGGTTACTGGTCACTGGTCACTGGTCACTGGTCACTTGTCACTGGTCACTGGTCTCTGGTCATTTGTCTCTGGACACTTGTCTCTGGTCACTGCTCACTGGTCATTGGTCACTTGTCAATTGTCTCTGGTCACTGGTCACTGGTCACTGGTCACTGGTCGCTGGTCACTGGTCACTGGTCACTGGTCACTGGTCGCTGGTTACTGGTCACTTGTCGCTGGTCGCTGGTCACTGGTCACTGGTCACTGGTCACTGGTCACTGGTCACTGGTCACTGGTCACTGGTCACTGGTCACTGGTCTCTGGTCATTTGTCTCTGGACACTTGTCTCTGGTCACTGCTCACTGGTCATTGGTCACTGGTCACTGATCACTGGTCGCTGGTTACTGGTCACTTGTCACTGGTCGCTGGTCACTGGTCACTGGTCACTGGTCACTGGTCACTGGTCACTGGTCACTGGTCACTGGTCACTTTCGCTGGTCAATGATCACTTGTCTCTGGTCACTGGTCACTGGTCACTGGTCACTGGTCACTGGTCACTTTCGCTGGTCAATGATCACTTGTCTCTGGTCACTGGTCACTGGTCACTGGTCACTGGTCACTGGTCACTGGTCACTTTCGCTGGTCATTGGTCACTGGTCACTGGCCACTTTCGCTGGTCACTGGTCACTGGCCACTTTCGCTGGTCACTGGTCACTGGTCACTGGTCACTGGTCACTGGTCACTGCTCACTGGTCACTGGTCACTGGTCACTGGTCCTTGGTCACTGGTCACTGGTCACTGGTCACTGGTCACTGGTCACTGGTCACTGGTCACTGGTCTCTGTTCACGTGCCTCTGGTCACTGCTCACTGGTCATTGGTCACTGGACACTGGTCACTGGTCACTGGTCACTGGTCACTGGTCACTGGTCACTGGTCACTGGTCACTGGTCACTTTCGCTGGTCAATGATCACTTGTCTCTGGTCACTGGTCACTGGTCACTGGTCACTGGTCACTTGTCACTGGTCACTGGTCACTGGTCACTTCCGCTGGTCACTGGTCACTGGTCATGGGTCACTTTCGCTGGTAAATGGTCACTGGTCACTGGTCACTGGTCACTGGTCACTGGTCGCTGGTTACTTGTCACTTGTCGCTGGTCGCTGGTCACTGGTCACTGGTCATTTGTCGCTGGTCACTTGTCTCTGGTCACTGGTCACGGTTCACTGGTCACGGGTCAGTGGTCACTGGTCACTGGTCACTGGTCTCTGGTCATTTGTCACTGGTCACTGTTCACTGGTCTCTGGTCATTTGTCTCTGGTCACTTGTCTCTGGTCACTGCTCACTTGTCATTGGTCACTGGTCACTGGCCACAGTCGGTGGTCAATGATCACTTGCCTCTGGTCACTGGTCACTGGTCACTGGTCACTGGTCACTGGTCACTGGTCACTGGTCGCTGGTTACTGGTCACTTGTCGCTGGTCGCTGGTCACTGGTCACTGGTCATATGTCGCTGGTCACTTGTCTCTGGTCACTGGTCACTGGTCGCCGGTCACTGGTCACTCGTCACTGGTCACTGGTCTCTGGTCACTGGTCACTTTCGCTGGTCAATGATCACTTGCCTCTGGTCACTGGTCGCTGGTCATTGGTCACTGTTCGCTGGCCACTTTCGCTGGTCAGTGGTCACTGGTCACTGGCCACTTTCGCTGGTCAAGGATCACTTGTCTCTGGTCACTGGTCACTGGTCAGTGGTCACTGGTCACTGCTCACTGGTCATTGGTCCCTTGTCATTTGTCTCGGGTCACTTGTCTCTGGTCACTGGTCACTGGTCACTGGTCACTGGTCACTGGTCTCTGGTCATTTGTCTCTGGACACTTGTCTCTGGTCACTGTTCACTGGTCACTGGTCACTGGTCACTGGTCACTGGTCACTGGTCACTTCCGCTGGTCACTTGTCAATGGTCACTGGTCAATTTCGCTGCTCACTGGTCACTGGTCACTGGTCACTTTCGCTGGTCACTGGTCACTGGTCACTGGTCACTGGTCACTTTCGCTGGTCAATGATCACTTGTCTCTGGTCACTGGTCACTGGTCACTGGTCACTGGTCACTTTCGCTGGTCATTGGTCACTGGTCACTGGCCACTTTCGCTGGTCAATGATCACTTGTCTCTGGTCACTGGTCACTGGTCACTGGTCACTGCTCACTGCTCACTGGTCATTGGTCCCTTGTCATTTGTCTCTGGTCACTGGTCACTGGTCACTGGTCACTGGTCACTGGTCACTGGTCACTGGTCACTGGTCAATGATCACTTGTCTCTGGTCACTGGTCACTGGTCACTGGTCACTGGTCACTGGTCACTGGACACTGGTCACTGGTCACTGGTCACTGGTCACTGGTCGCTGGTTACTTGTCACCTGTCGCTGGTCGCTGGTCACTGGTCACAGGTCACTGGTCACTGGTCACTGGTCATTTGTCGCTGGTCACTTGTCTCTGGTCACTGGTGACGGGTCACTGGTCACTTTCGCTGGTCAATGATCACTTGTCTCTGGTCACTGGTCGCTGGTCATTGGTCACTGTTCGCTGGCCACTTTCGCTGGTCAGTGGTCACTGGTCACTGGCCACTTTCGCTGGTCAATGATCACTTGTCTCTGGTCACTGGTCACTGGTCACTGGTCACTGGTCACTGGTCACTGGTCATTGGTCCCTTGTCATTTGTCTCTGGTCACTGGTCACTGGTCACTGGTCACTGGTCACTGGTCACTGGTCACTGGTCACTGGTCAATGATCACTTGTCTCTGGTCACTGGTCACTGGTCACTGGTCACTGGTCACTGGTCACTGGTCACTGGTCACTGGTCACTGGTCACTGGTCACTGGTCACTGGTCACTGGTCGCTGGTTACTTGTCACCTGTCGCTGGTCGCTGGTCACTGGTCACAGGTCACTGGTCACTGGTCACTGGTCATTTGTCGCTGGTCACTTGTCTCTGGTCACTGGTCACGGGTCACTGGTCACTGGTCACTGGTCACTGGGCACTGGTCACTGGTCACTGGTCACTGGTCAATGGTCACTGGTCACTGGTCTCTGGTCATTTGTCTCTGTTCATTTGTCTCTGGTCACTTGTCTCTGGTCACTGCTCACTGGTCATTGGTCACTGGTCACGGGCCACTTTCGCTGGTCAATGATCACTTGTCTCTGGTCACTGGTCACTGGTCTCTGTTCACGTGCCTCTGGTCACTGCTCACTGGTCATTTGTCTCTGGTCACGTGTCTCTGGTCAATGCTCACTGATCATTGGACACTGGTCACTGGCCACTTTCGCTGGTCACTCGTTACTTGTCACTTTCTCTGGTCACAGGTCACTGGTGAATGGTCACTGGTCACTGGTCACTGGTCACTGGTCACTGGTCACTGGTCACTGGTCGCTGATTACTGGTCACTTGTCGCTGGTCGCTGTTCACTGGTCACTGGTCACTGGTCATTTGTCGCTGGTCACTTGTCTCTGGTCACTGGTCACTGGTCACTGGTCACTGGTCACTGGTCACTTGTCACTGGTCACTGGTCTCTGGTCAGTTGTCTCTGGACACTTGTCTCTGGTCACTGCTCACTGGTCATTGGTCACTTGTCAATTGTCTCTGGTCACTGGTCACTGGTCACTGGTCACTGGTCGCTGGTCACTGGTCACTGGTCACTGGTCACTGGTCGCTGGTTACTGGTCACTTGTCGCTGGTCGCTGGTCGCTGGTCACTGGTCACTGGTCACTCGTCCCTGGTCACTGGTCATTTGTCGCTGGTCACTGGTCTCTGGTCATTTGTCACTGGTCACTGGTCACTGGTCTCTGGTCATTTGTCTCTGTTCACTTGTCTCTGGTCACTGCTCACTGGTCATTGGTCACTGGTCACTGGCCACATTCGCTGGTCTCTGGTCACTGGTCGCTGATTACTGGTCACTTGTCGCTGGTCGCTGTTCACTGGTCACTGGTCACTGGTCATTTGTCGCTGGTCACTTGTCTCTGGTCACTGGTCACTGGTCACTGGTCACTGGTCACTTGTCACTGGTCACTGGTCTCTGGTCATTTGTCACTGGTCACTGGTCACTGGTCTCTGGTCATTTGTCTCAGTTCACTTGTCTCTGGTCACTGCTCACTGGTCATTGGTCACTGGTCACTGGCCACATTCGCTGGTCATTTGTCTCTGGACACTTGTCTCTGGTCACTGCTCACTGGTCATTGGTCACTTGTCAATTGTCTCTGGTCACTGGTCACTGGTCACTGGTCGCTGGTCACTGGTCACTGGTCACTGGTCACTGGTCGCTGGTTACTGGTCACTTGTCGCTGGTCGCTGGTCACTGGTCACTGGTCACTGGTCACTGGTCACTGGTCACTGGTCACTGGTCACTGGTCACTGGTCACTGGTCTCTGGTCATTTGTCTCTGGACACTTGTCTCTGGTCACTGCTCACTGGTCATTGGTCACTGGTCACTGATCACTGGTCGCTGGTTACTGGTCACTTGTCACTGGTCGCTGGTCACTGGTCACTGGTCACTGGTCACTGGTCACTGGTCACTGGTCACTGGTCACTGGTCACTGGTCACTTTCGCTGGTCAATGATCACTTGTCTCTGGTCACTGGTCACTGGTCACTGGTCACTGGTCACTGGTCACTTTCGCTGGTCATTGGTCACTGGTCACTGGCCACTTTCGCTGGTCACTGGTCACTGGCCACTTTCGCTGGTCACTGGTCACTGGTCACTGGTCACTGGTCACTGGTCACTGCTCACTGGTCACTGGTCACTGGTCACTGGTCCTTGGTCACTGGTCACTGGTCACTGGTCACTGGTCACTGGTCACTGGTCACTGGTCTCTGTTCACGTGCCTCTGGTCACTGCTCACTGGTCATTGGTCACTGGACACTGGTCACTGGTCACTGGTCACTGGTCACTGGTCACTGGTCACTGGTCACTTTCGCTGGTCAATGATCACTTGTCTCTGGTCACTGGTCACTGGTCACTGGTCACTGGTCACTTGTCACTGGTCACTGGTCACTGGTCACTTCCGCTGGTCACTGGTCACTGGTCATGGGTCACTTTCGCTGGTAAATGGTCACTGGTCACTGGTCACTGGTCACTGGTCACTGGTCGCTGGTTACTTGTCACTTGTCGCTGGTCGCTGGTCACTGGTCACTGGTCATTTGTCGCTGGTCACTTGTCTCTGGTCACTGGTCACGGTTCACTGGTCACGGGTCAGTGGTCACTGGTCACTGGTCACTGGTCTCTGGTCATTTGTCACTGGTCACTGTTCACTGGTCTCTGGTCATTTGTCTCTGGTCACTTGTCTCTGGTCACTGCTCACTTGTCATTGGTCACTGGTCACTGGCCACAGTCGCTGGTCAATGATCACTTGCCTCTGGTCACTGGTCACTGGTCACTGGTCACTGGTCACTGGTCACTGGTCACTGGTCGCTGGTTACTGGTCACTTGTCGCTGGTCGCTGGTCACTGGTCACTGGTCATATGTCGCTGGTCACTTGTCTCTGGTCACTGGTCACTGGTCGCCGGTCACTGGTCACTCGTCACTGGTCACTGGTCTCTGGTCACTGGTCACTTTCGCTGGTCAATGATCACTTGCCTCTGGTCACTTCCGCTGGTCACTTGTCAATGGTCACTGGTCAATTTCGCTGCTCACTGGTCACTGGTCACTGGTCACTTTCGCTGGTCACTGGTCACTGGTCACTGGTCACTGGTCACTTTCGCTGGTCAATGATCACTTGTCTCTGGTCACTGGTCACTGGTCACTGGTCACTGGTCACTTTCGCTGGTCATTGGTCACTGGTCACTGGCCACTTTCGCTGGTCAATGATCACTTGTCTCTGGTCACTGGTCACTGGTCACTGGTCACTGGTCACTGCTCACTGGTCATTGGTCCCTTGTCATTTGTCTCTGGTCACTGGTCACTGGTCACTGGTCACTGGTCACTGGTCACTGGTCACTGGTCACTGGTCAATGATCACTTGTCTCTGGTCACTGGTCACTGGTCACTGGTCACTGGTCACTGGTCACTGGACACTGGTCACTGGTCACTGGTCACTGGTCACTGGTCGCTGGTTACTTGTCACCTGTCGCTGGTCGCTGGTCACTGGTCACAGGTCACTGGTCACTGGTCACTGGTCATTTGTCGCTGGTCACTTGTCTCTGGTCACTGGTGACGGGTCACTGGTCACTTTCGCTGGTCAATGATCACTTGTCTCTGGTCACTGGTCGCTGGTCATTGGTCACTGTTCGCTGGCCACTTTCGCTGGTCAGTGGTCACTGGTCACTGGCCACTTTCGCTGGTCAATGATCACTTGTCTCTGGTCACTGGTCACTGGTCACTGGTCACTGGTCACTGGTCACTGCTCACTGGTCATTGGTCCCTTGTCATTTGTCTCTGGTCACTGGTCACTGGTCACTGGTCACTGGTCACTGGTCACTGGTCACTGGTCACTGGTCAATGATCACTTGTCTCTGGTCACTGGTCACTGGTCACTGGTCACTGGTCACTGGTCACTGGTCACTGGTCACTGGTCACTGGTCACTGGTCACTGGTCACTGGTCGCTGGTTACTTGTCACCTGTCGCTGGTCGCTGGTCACTGGTCACAGGTCACTGGTCACTGGTCACTTGTCTCTGGTCACTGGTCACGGGTCACTGGTCACTGGTCACTGGTCACTGGGCACTGGTCACTGGTCACTGGTCACTGGTCACTGGTCAATGGTCACTGGTCACTGGTCTCTGGTCATTTGTCTCTGTTCATTTGTCTCTGGTCACTTGTCTCTGGTCACTGCTCACTGGTCATTGGTCACTGGTCACGGGCCACTTTCGCTGGTCAATGATCACTTGTCTCTGGTCACTGGTCACTGGTCACTGGTCACTGGTCACTGGTCACTGGTCACTGGTCACTGGTCACTGGTCACTGGTCACTGGTCACTGGTCACTGGTCTCTGTTCACGTGCCTCTGGTCACTGCTCACTGGTCATTTGTCTCTGGTCACGTGTCTCTGGTCACGTGTCTCTGGTCAATGCTCACTGATCATTGGACACTGGTCACTGGCCACTTTCGCTGGTCACTCGTTACTTGTCACTTTCTCTGGTCACAGGTCACTGGTGAATGGTCACTGGTCACTGGTCACTGGTCACTGGTCACTGGTCGCTGATTACTGGTCACTTGTCGCTGGTCGC
Source organism: Andrena trimmerana (assembly GCA_951215215.1). Taxonomy (NCBI): domain Eukaryota; kingdom Metazoa; phylum Arthropoda; class Insecta; order Hymenoptera; family Andrenidae; genus Andrena; species Andrena trimmerana. The sequence goes on from CATNUO010000106.1 coordinate 1,436,032, forward strand.
TGTTCACTGGTCACTGGTCACTGGTCATTTGTCGCTGGTCACTTGTCTCTGGTCACTGGTCACTGGTCACTGGTCACTGGTCACTGGTCACTTGTCACTGGTCACTGGTCTCTGGTCAGTTGTCTCTGGACACTTGTCTCTGGTCACTGCTCACTGGTCATTGGTCACTTGTCAATTGTCTCTGGTCACTGGTCACTGGTCACTGGTCACTGGTCGCTGGTCACTGGTCACTGGTCACTGGTCACTGGTCGCTGGTTACTGGTCACTTGTCGCTGGTCGCTGGTCGCTGGTCACTGGTCACTGGTCACTCGTCCCTGGTCACTGGTCATTTGTCGCTGGTCACTGGTCTCTGGTCATTTGTCACTGGTCACTGGTCACTGGTCTCTGGTCATTTGTCTCTGTTCACTTGTCTCTGGTCACTGCTCACTGGTCATTGGTCACTGGTCACTGGCCACATTCGCTGGTCTCTGGTCACTGGTCGCTGATTACTGGTCACTTGTCGCTGGTCGCTGTTCACTGGTCACTGGTCACTGGTCATTTGTCGCTGGTCACTTGTCTCTGGTCACTGGTCACTGGTCACTGGTCACTGGTCACTTGTCACTGGTCACTGGTCTCTGGTCATTTGTCTCTGGTCACTTTCGCTGGTCAATGATCACTTGTCTCTGGTCACTGGTCACTGGTCACGGGTCACTGGTCACTGGTCACTGGTCACTGGTCTCTGTTCACGTGCCTCTGGTCACTGCTCACTGGTCATTTGTCTCTGGTCACGTGTCTCTGTTCACGTGTCTCTGGTCACTGCTCACTGGTCATTGGTCACTGGTCACTGGCCACATTCGCTGGTCTCTGGTCACTGGTCGCTGATTACTGGTCACTTGTCGCTGGTCGCTGTTCACTGGTCACTGGTCACTGGTCATTTGTCGCTGGTCACTTGTCTCTGGTCACTGGTCACTGGTCACTGGTCACTGGTCACTGGTCACTTGTCACTGGTCACTGGTCTCTGGTCATTTGTCTCTGGTCACTTTCGCTGGTCAATGATCACTTGTCTCTGGTCACTGGTCACTGGTCACGGGTCACTGGTCACTGGTCACTGGTCACTGGTCTCTGTTCACGTGCCTCTGGTCACTGCTCACTGGTCATTTGTCTCTGGTCACGTGTCTCTGTTCACGTGTCTCTGGTCACTGCTCACTGGTCATTGGTCACTGGTCACTGGCCACTTTCGCTGGTCACTCGTTACTTGTCACTTTCTCTGGTCACAAGTCACTGGTGAATGGTCACTGGTCACTGGTCACAGGTCGCTGGATACTGGTCACTTGTTGCTGGTCGCTGGTCACTGTTCTCTGTTCACTGGTCACTGGTCACTGGTCATTTGTCGCTGGTCACTTGTCTCTGGTCACTGGTCACTGGTCACTGGTCACTGGTCACTTGTCACTGGTCACTGGTCACTGGTCACTTCCGCTGGTCACTGGTCACTGGTCATGGGTCACTTTCGCTGGTAAATGGTCGCTGGTCACTGGTCACTGGTCACTGGTCACTGGTCACTTCCGCTGGTCACTGGTCAATGGTCACTGGTCAATTTCGCTGCTCACTGGTCACTGGTCACTGGTCACTTTCGCAGGTCACTGGTCACTGGTCACTGGTCAATGGTCACTTTCGCTGGTCAATGATCACTTGTCTCTGGTCACTGGTCACTGGTCACTGGTCACTGGTCACTGGTCACTGGTCACTGGTCACTTTCGCTGGTCATTGGTCACTGGCCACTTTCGCTGGTCACTGGTCACTGGTCACTGGTCACTGGTCACTGGTCACTGCTCACTGGTCACTGGTCACTGGTCACTGGTCACTGGTCACTGGTCACTGGTCTCTGTTCACGTGCCTCTGGTCACTGCTCACTGGTCATTTGTCTCTGGTCACGTGTCTCTGGTCACGTGTCTCTGGTCAATGCTCACTGATCATTGGACACTGGTCACTGGCCACTTTCGCTGGTCACTCGTTACTTGTCACTTTCTCTGGTCACAGGTCACTGGTGAATGGTCACTGGTCACTGGTCACTGGTCACTGGTCACTGGTCGCTGATTACTGGTCACTTGTCGCTGGTCGCTGTTCACTGGTCACTGGTCACTGGTCATTTGTCGCTGGTCACTTGTCTCTGGTCACTGGTCACTGGTCACTGGTCACTGGTCACTTGTCACTGGTCACTGGTCTCTGGTCATTTGTCTCTGGACACTTGTCTCTGGTCACTGCTCACTGGTCATTGGTCACTTGTCAATTGTCTCTGGTCACTGGTCACTGGTCACTGGTCACTGGTCGCTGGTCACTGGTCACTGGTCACTGGTCACTGGTCGCTGGTTACTGGTCACTTGTCGCTGGTCGCTGGTCACTGGTCTCTGGTCACTGGTCACTGGTCTCTGGTCATTTGTCTCTGGACACTTGTCTCTGGTCACTGCTCACTGGTCATTGGTCACTTGTCAATTGTCTCTGGTCACTGGTCACTGGTCACTGGTCACTGGTCGCTGGTCACTGGTCACTGGTCACTGGTCCCTGGTCACTGGTCATTTGTCGCTGGTCACTGGTCTCTGGTCATTTGTCACTGGTCACTGGTCACTGGTCTCTGGTCATTTGTCTCAGTTCACTTGTCTCTGGTCACTGCTCACTGGTCATTGGTCACTGGTCACTGGCCACATTCGCTGGTCTCTGGTCACTGGTCACTGGTCACTGGTCACTGGTCACTGGTCACTGGTTACTGGTCACTGGTCACTGGTCACTGGTCACTTGTCACTGGTCACTGGTCTCTGGTCATTTGTCTCTGGACACTTGTCTCTGGTCACTGCTCACTGGTCATTGGTCACTTGTCAATTGTCTCTGGTCACTGGTCACTGGTCACTGGTCACTGGTCGCTGGTCACTGGTCACTGGTCACTGGTCACTGGTCGCTGGTTACTGGTCACTTGTCGCTGGTCGCTGGTCACTGGTCACTGGTCACTGGTCACTGGTCACTGGTCACTGGTCACTGGTCACTGGTCACTGGTCACTGGTCTCTGGTCATTTGTCTCTGGACACTTGTCTCTGGTCACTGCTCACTGGTCATTGGTCACTGGTCACTGATCACTGGTCGCTGGTTACTGGTCACTTGTCACTGGTCGCTGGTCACTGGTCACTGGTCACTGGTCACTGGTCACTGGTCACTGGTCACTGGTCACTGGTCACTTTCGCTGGTCAATGATCACTTGTCTCTGGTCACTGGTCACTGGTCACTGGTCACTGGTCACTGGTCACTTTCGCTGGTCAATGATCACTTGTCTCTGGTCACTGGTCACTGGTCACTGGTCACTGGTCACTGGTCACTGGTCACTTTCGCTGGTCATTGGTCACTGGTCACTGGCCACTTTCGCTGGTCACTGGTCACTGGCCACTTTCGCTGGTCACTGGTCACTGGTCACTGGTCACTGGTCACTGGTCACTGCTCACTGGTCACTGGTCACTGGTCACTGGTCCTTGGTCACTGGTCACTGGTCACTGGTCACTGGTCACTGGTCACTGGTCACTGGTCACTGGTCTCTGTTCACGTGCCTCTGGTCACTGCTCACTGGTCATTGGTCACTGGACACTGGTCACTGGTCACTGGTCACTGGTCACTGGTCACTGGTCACTGGTCACTGGTCACTTTCGCTGGTCAATGATCACTTGTCTCTGGTCACTGGTCACTGGCCACTGGTCACTGGTCACTGGTCACTGGTCACTTTCGCTGGTCATTGGTCACTGGTCACTGGCCACTTTCGCTGGTCACTGGTCACTGGTCACTGGTCACTGGTCACTGGTCACTGCTCACTGGTCACTGGTCACTGGTCACTGGTCACTGGTCACTGGTCACTGGTCACTGGTCACTGGTCACTGGTCACTGGTCACTGGTCTCTGTTCACGTGCCTCTGGTCACTGCTCACTGGTCATTGGTCACTGGTCACTGGTCACTGGTCACTGGTCACTGGTCTCTGGTCATTTGTCTCTGGACACTTGTCTCTGGTCACTGCTCACTGGTCACTGGTCACTGGTCACTAGTCACTGGTCACTGGTCACTGGTCGCTGGTTACTGGTCACTTGTCGCTGGTCGCTGGTCACTGGTCACTGGTCACTGGTCACTGGTCACTGGTCACTGGTCACTGGTCATTTGTCTCTGGTCACTTGTCTCTGGTCACTCGTCACTGGTTACTGGTCACTGGTCACTGGTCACTGGTCACTGGTCTCTGGTCATTTGTCTCTGGACACTTCTCTCTGGTCACTGCTCACTGGTCATTGGTCCCTTGTCATTTGTCTCTGGTCACTTGTCTCTGGTCACTGGTCACTGGTCACTGGTCACTGGTCACTGGTCTCTGGTCATTTGTCTCTGGACACTTGTCTCTGGTCACTGCTCACTGGTCATTGCTCACTTGTCACTTGTCTCTGGTCACTGGTCACTGGTCGCTGGTCACTGGTCACTGGTCACTGGTCACTGGTCGCTGGTTACTGGTCACATGTCGCTGGTCGCTGGTCACTGGCCACTTTCGCTGGTCACTGGTCACTGGTCGCTGGCCACTTTCGCTGGTCAATGATCACTTGTCTCTGGTCACTGGTCACTGGTCACTGGTCACTGGTCACTGGTCACTGGTCATTTGTCGCTGGTCACTTGTCGCTGATCACTGGTCACTGGTCACTGGTCACTGGTCACTGGTCACTGGTCACTGGTCACTGGTCACTGGTCACTGGTCGCTGGTTACTTGTCACTTGTCGCTGGTCGCTGGTCACTGGTCACTGGTCATTTGTCGTTGGTCACTTGTCTCTGGTCACTGGTCACGGTTCACTGGTCACGGTTCAGTGGTCACTGGTCACTGGTCACTGGTCTCTGGTCATTTGTCACTGGTCACTGTTCACTGGTCTCTGGTCATTTGTCTCTGGTCACTTGTCTCTGGTCACTGCTCACTGGTCATTGGTCACTGGTCACTGGCCACATTCGGTGGTCAATGATCACTTGCCTCTGGTCACTGGTCACTGGTCACTGGTCACTGGTCACTGGTCACTGGTCACTGGTCACTGGTCGCTGGTTACTGGTCACTTGTCGCTGGTCGCTGGTCACTGGTCACTGGTCATATGTCGCTGGTCACTTGTCACTGCGGGGTGTTATCCTCGCCACGGGGTACCAGTCCGCCGCATCTCCTTGACGGGCGTAGGTCCAGAATCACCCTGTATCATTTGTGCAGTGTGTGACCCGACTACTCTCCAGGTGGAATCAGACGGCTCCTGGTACCGCGAACTAGCTCGGCTCGTCTAGCTCGTCAAGTCGGCTTGGCGAGCCCGGGCGAGCGGAGCCATGACCGATCAGACGGCTCGTGGATCGCGGCTCCACGAGCCAGGCCATCCGAGCGTAGAAGCAAGTGCGAAATAAAAGTAATGGTGCGCTTCTCGATACCGCAGATGTAGGGGAAGTAGGGGTATGACGGGGTAGCAAGGTAAGATGGGGCATCTCCCTAAACTCTAATTAAAAGATGCTAGGCACGTGACAAATACATCATTAGAAAACCACTGTGTTATAATAGTGTGGTCGCTGGCGAAAGCGAGTGGGGGAGGACGGTTTTTTCCCATCTGTTTTGTAAAGTTTTATCACTTAGACGCCTGACCTCAAATAGTCCAAAGTGTGTAAAAAATGTTAAATCATTAACTTATGGTTGTATTTGGAGTAATAAAGACTTAATTAATAGCAACAATCACCACTTTATTTGCATTTTTCCTCAGCTTCCCCATCATGTCTCTACTTTCCTTACCTACCTAAGTAGCATTTCTGGCGGAAAAGAATTGTCCAGCCTTTGGGCCTGCCATTCCTGGCGTAGACCTTTGACAGGTAGGTATCTATTTCAACAGGCAGTGCCACCCGTGACGCCAGTAAGACCGTCCCCGGTCCGTTCTATACCAGACAGTTTTCTTCCAGTGAAAATCAATAAATTTGCAAGCGCAATATCTTAAAAACCAGTGAAAATAAAGTGTATACATTAAAGCTTATTGAATTTGTCTTGGAACGCACTATCAACTCAGGTCTTCAGAAAAAATAGTTCCATTTGAAAAACCGAACTTGACCATTGTATCTTTTAAAATAATAATCGAAAACAAAACTCGTTCGCGCTAATAAATTGGCTCGAACCATGCAATTCCCTATTTTTTTTAATATTTTTATCTCCAATAGTTTAGGAGAAAACCGGCTGTCCAGTCTTCCCGCGGACACCCTGTATATGAATTTGCTTTAGATTTTTTCACCGACCAGTATCAACGTTGAAAATCATGCCCTATGAAGCGAGGAAAGGAAGGCAGTCTTCTCCGCAAGCATAACGATAAGTAAATAACATACATACATTTACATTTTTATTGCATTCAGATTACAACTCGTTCTAACTTTTTATCACTGGTTCTATGACAACTAACTGGAATCGAAAGGGGTCTAGTGCCGTTCCAAGAAAATATTTATGAGAAATAGGACACAATAATAATGGTTTCTTCAGTAAGTGTAAGTATCAGTTTTTACATTCAAGTGGTATAAAAACAAAAAATAATTTTTATTCAATGTATTTATTTTTGCAGATCAAACCAGGGTGTACATATGTACACTGGGCTGAGGAATAACGTTGCAATTGCCACAAATGCAGGGTGGAAAAGCGGGCCTTTCATGACGCCGACCGGGCTAGTGAAAAATGTGCAGGAGCGGATTTTCTGTCATCTGGAGGAGCAGATTTTCTGTCCTCGAAATGACAGAAAATATAACCTATATGCTATACCCGATTTCCTAAAGATACTGTTGCGGCGTAATAATAATGTTTCGGATGGATGATGAAAAGTTCACAAATGTAGCGCAATAGAACGAAATAGACGGTAAACATTTATTGTCATATAGCATATACATAGGTTATATCTTCTGTCACTTCGAGGAGCGGACCACATAATAATCATGCGTTGAAGTCAACATCCAACACAATTTTATATATGTTTGTCCATAACTACTTTCTACATAGGATGTGTATTTCATGTTCTGTTTCAGTATTTTGCTAATTAAAAAATGTCTATCCTATCAAACTTCATTTTCTGGTGACATGCCCTCATCTATTTTTCCTTTTCACTTATAATTCCTTACTGCCAACGTAGAATATTGTAGCATAAGCACATTTCAAGTAATTCAAATGTACAATGAAATTCTACGTTTGCAGTACCAGCAAATGTTCTGCTTAAATTTTTACAAATACAACGCAACAGCTGAAAATTTCTTTCCACATTCAAAATAGAATATGGAAATAGCAAACAGCTCCCTCTCGCGTGCACCAGGCAGCCGCGTATCTGTGGGTATTACCATTTCAGTGCAGTATAAACCTGCTGTAATACCGACCGGCAAAATCGGCCAGGTCACGTGACGTGTCTACCCCCTGAAGGTCTTCGTAACTTCTTCCAGTTGCAAGAAATCTGAATGTACCAGTTAATCTCTCGTGCGCTGGGATGGTGTCTCTCATATTTGTATCTTGCTTTTGAATGAAGGGAGTGACTAAAGAAAGGAGTCTTAAATATGTTTCATCATTCATCCTTAAATAATTGTGCCAATCTTTAGTCGCAAAATGCAATTCCTATAATAAATTTACGTGTGAATAGCGTCCCCTTTTTTTAAACCATTCTTTGCACCACAAACTTCGTTCTATTTTCCGTTTGCAACACTTTTTTGTAGCTAATAATAAGCCTACTACAGCTAAAACGTCGTGCGTCGATGTCATGTTCGGTTGACAAAACTGTGAACACTGTAGGGGTGTTCCAGTGCCCGGAAAAAGCGAGCCGAGCCGAGTATCCGTAAAAACCGATCGGTCCGAAAGAACCGGGTAGCTCGAATTTTTCCGAGCGGTGCGAAAAAATCGAGCGGGCCGAATATGTCGAGTATGTTGAAGCTTGGGCGTTTCGGGCACTGAAAATGTTTCAAATATTTTAGAAAACGCGTATCTACTGGACTGTGAATAATGGTTGTTAATAATGTGAATAATTATAAAGTAAACTGAAAATGGAAATGCATTGGTGGACAAAATTAAAGGAACACTATAATTTGCCGAAAAATAGTCGCAAATAATATTTTAAAAAAGCATTTTAACGCTTCAAGTTTTTAGTTTTTGATTTAAGGACACTAATTTTTTCCCGCCATTATGATACTGTTTTATCAAGATGAAGCGCAGGAAACAAAATTTAAAAAATTTAAAATACCGTCAGGCCGGCCGTAGCGTGTGGAGGCAGTACGGGCGTCAGGCCGACTTGCACAGGCCGACTGGACCGTGTGTGGCTGCCTTAACATCCACCAGGCCGGCTTCGCGTAAACGCTTGGCCAGTATCTTGTGGAGGTGGCGGACGGTCACAGATGCAATGCTGATGGGGCGGAAGTCACCCGGTTCTCCAGCCCCATCCTTCTTGGGAATGGACACGGTCCGGCTTACAAGCATTTCCAAAGGGAAACCGCCCGACGCGAGCACGATGTTGAAGAAGGGGGCTTTAATGCTCGTCGGAACTGCTTTCCACTGCCTCGTCGTGATACACTCAATACCGGGTGCCGAGGAGTTGGCCATTGTGAGGTCCATGACTTCGTCACACGTCACCGGGTGCCACATGTACTCCAGGGTGGGTGAGGGTGGTGTACGCCTTGCTGCCGCGACAGGAAAAGACTCCTGAGACACGAAACGACCTCAGTGCGCTGCCATGGTTGCGACATCTGGTGTCCGTGCCTCAGATCGCCCGTCGAAGATCTCACTGGCAGCTCTAGACATGCATGTCTTCATGAGCTGTTGTACACGGGCATACTCCCGGCGACATAGCCGCTTCTTGGGCACGTTGATGGTTGCACTCGGTTCCAGTCGCGGGCGCGGTCGCCTCGGGGGAGGAACCGGGAAACTTCCCGGACCCAAGCACAAATTCCGGTCGCCACATCACTCCCACGGATAAAGTTGTAAGCTATCCGTACGAGAGTGAGTGAGCCGAAACCCCGGAAGCATCTGACCACAGGGATTAATTCATGTATAGCCAGTGCGAATCTATTGTGCGAGGTATCACTCCCCCGTGTCGAGCGAGGCGATGGTGGACGTATTGGACTTGTAGATGGCGTGGGTCCAGACACGTCTTCGCTTCGCTGCTGGTTATCACTGAGTTCGTCAGTGGCGGAGCGAGTGGAGGAGTCGCTGTCGTTCTGACCGTCGTCCGCTTCCCTTGTCGCTTGGAGGTCGCGGAGCGCTTGGGCTACAAGATTCTTGTAGTCTGCCCGACGCTTCGCGCATTTAATGGCTTCAAGGGAGCGATTCGTAGGAAGTTCGTCCATGAGGTGTTGGTTCACAAACCGCACCCTCTGGGCGACTGCCAGGGCCTCCTCTCTCGCCATCAAACGCAGTTCTTCTGCGCTCCAGCGTTTCTTCATTCGCACGACATCGACTTCCGCGTTCGCTTCGTCCGGGTGCGCGCAACGTCGGTGAACTCCCAGAACATTTCTGGTTGGGAAGGAGCGATCGCAGTCGGGATATTGTTTGTCCAGAAGCGGATTGAGCATCCCTGATGGTCGGGATCTGGACTACTGGTGGACAGTGGCCCGGGGTCTGAACCACTGGTGGACGGTGGTGACGTTGGGATTGGTGGAGTGGCTGGCCGGTCACGAGATGGGGCTTGTGGCAGTGGGGGGCTTGCGGTTGGCGGGGAATTTATTGCCTGGTCTGCAGGACCGGCGAGCCGAGGCCCTCGCCGGAGATTATATTTTCTCCCATTAATCTTTGGGCTCACAGAGTAATAACCCAGCGCGAGGGGCTGGCAACCCATCGCACCAGGGGAACTCCATTACGAGCTCCAGCCTCCACCGGGCGTCCGAAGACGCCGACTCACTCCGTAAGGCGGGGGGCAGGCGCATGAGGCCGAAGACCCTTAGAGTGAAGCAACTCGGGAAGGTCGGGCTCGTCAATCCCGTCACCGGTAAAGCGGTGCCCTGCCGTTGAGAGAGTCATAGTTACTCCCGCCGTTTACTCGCGCTTTTTTGAATTTCTTCACGTTGACATTCAGAGCACTGGGCAGAAATCACATTGCGTCAACACCCTCGGGGGCCATCGCAATGCTTTGTTTTAATTAGACAGTCGGATTCCCCTAGTCCGTGCCAGTTCTGAGCTGAGCGTTGAATGGCGGCCGAAGAGGATGACCATGACGGTGAAACAGACACAGATGCCTCGCAGCAAGGAAGATCCGCGGGAGGCGAGGGCACGGGACCGAGCTCGGACCCCGGATGCGAGACCGAAATCCCGACCGTTCACCTCACCCAGGCCCGACTCGTCAACCAAACCCGTTTCCCAACCAAGCCCGACACGCCCCGCTCTTCAGAGCCAATCCTTATTCCAAAGTTACGGATCCAATTTACCGACTTCCCTTACCTACATTAATCTATCGACTAGAGGCTCTTTACCTTGGAGACCTGCTGCGGATATGGGTACGAACCGGCGCGACACCTCCACGTGGCCCTCTCCTGGATTTTCAAGGTCCGAGGGGAAGATCCGGACACCGCCGCAACTGCGGTGCTCTTCGCGTTCCAAACCCTATCTCCCTGCTAGAGGTTTCCAGGGAACTCGAACGCTTGTACAGAAAAGAAAACTCTTCTCGGATCTCCCGACGGCGTCTCCAGGTCATTTTGGGTTACCCCGACGAACACTCTTACGAGGGCCCGAATGGTTTGCGGTTCCGCTACCGGGTTCCGGAATAGGAACCGGATTCCCTTTCGCCCAACGGGTGTGTATCTCTAAAAAAAACTCTGTTTTAAGACACCACATCTGCATAGCATTTCTCTTAGTGCTTAGGATCGACTGACTCGTGTGCAACGGCTGTTCACGCGAAACCCTTCTCCACGTCAGTCCTCCAGGGCCTCGCTGGAGTATTTGCTACTACCACCAAGATCTGCACCGACCGTGGCTCCAGACAGGCTCACGCCCAGACCCTTCTGCGCACACCGCCGCGACCCTCCTACTCGTCAGGGCTTCATGGAGGACGGTCACCCGCGAGCGGGTGGCACGTCCCTCCCCACTTGCGGCTGACGGCGGAGTATAGGCGCGACGCTTCAACGCCATCCATTTTCAGGGCTAGTTGCTTCGGCAGGTGAGTTGTCACACACTCCTTAGCGGATTCCGACTTCCATGGCCACCGTCCTGCTGTCTTAAGGGGAGGATCCGGTCTAGAGCCCAAAAAAATAGGTGATATTTAGGAATTAATTAAAGGAAAACTACTATATATAATTTAATGGGACTTGTTGTTGCATTGTATTAAGGATGTCTTAAATTATAGAAATATATTTTTTCTTTTATAATTAATCATTGCAGACGGCCCTGAGGAGTCGTTAAAGTCAAGGCGTCAAAAAATTTATCCAAATCGGTGGGAACTGTATCTCCAAACTTTATTAACCGATTCGACTGAAACCTTTTTTATTTTGAAGATTATTCTTCTGGCTAGGGGGGGGGGGCTAGAAATAAAATACAAAAATGACATTTTTTTAGAAAATAACGACATTTCATATTTGAAATCACTTTTCCCTGTATTTTTCGTCCTTTCAACGCATTTGAAAATTATAAATTTTCAACTTTTTGTAATTTTTTCTAGTTCCCCCCCCTAACCAGAAGCATATTCTTCAAAATAAAAAAAGGTTCAGTCGAATCGGATAATTACTTTTGGAGATACAGTTCCCACCGTTTTGAGAAAACTGTTCCGAGAAAAACGCGTTTAAAGTATTACGTAAGCGCCGAGTGGCCGGTTGTTGCCCATGCATTTGCCGCTACTCAAATGCCTATAACTTCGGGAATTTTACGAATTTCAACAAATCCTTTTAAACACGTATTCCTAAAAAGTTGAACATTCGAAAAAAGAAATAAAAAAAAAACGATTTTAAGCGGAGGTTCCGGTCTAAAAATCGATTTTTTTTTATTTCATTTTTCGAATGTTCAATCTTTTAGGAATACGTGTTTAAAAGGATTTGTTGAAATTCGTAAAATTCCCGAAGGTATAGGCATTTGAGTGTATATTTGTACTCTCCTCTTCTCCTCTAATCTTTAGGAGGCGAAATTTGATCGGAAGAGGGGGGCTCCTGTAATTCTCGTCTGAGAGAATTAGAAGGAGCCCCCCCCCCTCTTCCGATCAATTTTCGCCACGCCAAAGTGTGTTTTCGTCCCGCTTCGTCGATCCGATCCGGGAGGAGACTCGCGCGGAACGACCACCCGTTTTTACTTTAACTTCCGTCCGCTATTATTAGCTTTGAGATTCCGCTATCCCTTTCATCACGCCTCGAGCAGTGACTCGCAGCAGAAGGAACATTGTAGAAAAATAAGCTTTTCCGTGAACTGGACGACCGGTGAGACCCGCGATCTCGGATACGATTGACCAACAACGGAACAAAGACATGGGGCGATCGGGGAGACTCATTTTCTTCCATTCTACGAAGGAGAGTCTTACACACCTTTCGCGGCATCGGCGCCTTTCGATTCGTCAAAGTTCAAATTCGCGCAGCCGCGCCAACGAGGATTCTGGGGTACAGAAACGTTTTAAATGAGGCGTGGAGCAATCACGCTTCTCATCGGATGTTTGGCGCAAACACTCTTGTGTGTCGACCGAACGTGACCATAGGGAGGGATCGAATAGGGGCTAGACGAGGACACGCGCAAAGGCGGGGAAACACATCGACCCGATCCTGTTAACGAGTGTTTTTTTTTTAATCATCATCCCGCACAGCGCCTGCATTCATGTACACCATCATCCTTGGATCTTCACGGCGTCCCGAAGAACGAGTGTCGGTGCCCTCGATGTATCGATCGAGATTGTTCTCTCTCACTTGTCAACGACGACCCTCTTTTTAAAATCCCTGGGGCCGCGTGAACGCGACGATATAGATCGGTGCACATATGCCACGCACTCCGCACTCTTTCTCTCTCTATCTCTCTCAGCTCTCTCTTTCTCATTACAAATTTTTCATTTCAAGCGACGTCGGTAGCACGGTAAAGGATCTCGCGCGGGACGTGATGGCGAATTCTACAACACCAGTGCGAGCGGAGAGGCCGCTGTGTGTGATCCAGGGAGCGGTGCAGCACACGGGCGGTCGAACAACGACGCACAACGCCGTGAAAGCACGCACGCACGCGAGTCCCCGCGCGATCATTCATCACATTCGCTTCTCTCTTTCTGGTTCTCGCACGGGAGAACGGTTCACGAACGGCCCAACTTTCGCTCGTACGTCGCGTATCTCGCCTGTATCATCGACCCGACTCCGAAACGCGTTACATCGTCGGAAACGCGAGACGGCGAGGATGAGATACGCAGAACCGACGCAAGCAGTCGTTTGTATGTGATAACGAGCCTCAGCCAGGCGTGGTCTAGGAATTGTATCTGTGGACTGCAATGTACGTTCGAAATGTCGATGTTCTTGTGTCCTGCAGGTCACACGTTGACGCGCAATTAGCCGCGTTCTTCATCGACCCACGAGCCAAGTGATCCACCGTTCAGGGTAATCGTGTTATTAAATATGGTCGTTATTATCTTTGGTTCTCGGTTCGGATGCAGCCGGGGCCCGTGCGCGTCCAACCAGCGCGCGATGGAGGTCCGGGCGTCGCCAGCGTTGACGACACTGTGTGTGATTTTTGTCCAGGACGGGAACACCGTCGAAGCGTACCGCGGAAACACCGCGGACACGACCGACGGCCGAGCGTACATATTCATTTAAAAACCTTCAATATACACGCCTGGGTACGAGAACCGTAATTGCGTACTCGGGGCGGGGACCGACCACCGCACGCGGCAGCATCCTCTCCTAATTACACGCTATCTTTATCGTCGTCGTCCCCCGAAAGCGGACGCACGCCCGGCTTCAATCGGTCCAATCGGACTTTCGCTATCGAAGCTTCACAGCCGGTCCCTTTTTTTGGCTATCGGGGCGCGCGATTAAGCGAGCGATAGTCGGGATGCACGTCGACGCGATGGATGGTGCGAGCCGCCGCCGTAGGTTACCCGGATCCTCTCCGAGGAGAGTGTCCGTCACAGGACTTTTCGGAGAGCGCGACCAAAACTGAGGGGCAGCGGGATGCGAGTGGAAGAAGCGTCTCGTCGAGAGTGAGAGGGAGAAGCGGCTTCGACGGCGGCGCGTTCCTCTGCTCTTTGTCTTCTCGCGCGCTTTACTTAACACACTCAGGGCGCTTCTTGTGTGTTTTCGTCCCTGTATCGGATCGCAAGTGACTCTCTCTCCTTTCTTGATATGAGCCTATGCAGGCTCGCGCAGACAACACGCATAGACACGGGGTGCCGTATATAATAATGGCACACGCCTCCGATACGAGGTGAACGCGAATCGACGAGGCGGCGGGTTACCGGAGAGGACAATCGCAACGACTTGTCTTTCCCGATTCAGTTAACGACTGGCCCTCTCCGCGAAATCTCGCGCGAGCGCTCTCGTGATTGCGTTCGTATTATTATCGTCCCGTTCTCAAAGAGGGGGCTCTCTCGCGTCTGGCGGTCTGGCGCGCTTGCTCTTTGCGCTTTGCCGATGGCAACGGACGGGAGCGTCGCGTCGAGAAACCAGGTTCTCCGTCTGTAGCGACCTCCGCACGTAAGCCATGACACGGCGGTGCTAAATGCATTCGCATTTCGTTTTTGGTATCTGTTTAAATGCATTCGCATATAGTTTTTGGTATCTATTCATATAAATGCATTCGCATTTATATATTATTGTGTTTTTGCATTGTTACGGTTTTTTTTTCAAGCTTTCAGCTTTTTGCTCTTTGAGCCTTGTTAATGATCCTTCCACAGGTTCACCTACGGAAACCTTGTTACGACTTTTACTTCCTCTAAATGATCAAGTTTGGTCATCTTCCCGGCAACATCGGCAATGCCGAGACATTGCCGCGCACCAGTCCGAAGACCTCACTAAATCATTCAATCGGTAGTAGCGACGGGCAGTATGTACAAAGGGCAGGGACGTAATCAACGCGAGGTTATGACTCGCGCTTACTGGGAATTCCTCGTTCATGGGGAATAATTGCAAGCCCCAATCCATAGCACGAAGGAGGTTCTGCGGGTTACCCGGGCCGTACGGCCAGGGAAAACGCGCTGATTCCTTCAGTGTAGCGCGCGTGCGGCCCAGAACATCTAAGGACATCACAGGCCTGTTATTGCTCAATCTCGTGCGGAAAGAAGCCACCTGTCCCTCTAAGAAGATTTGTTTGTACGTTGGTAGTAAAAACCCACCGACCGAAGTCGGGGACCTTCGTGATACCATATGTTACGTCTATTTAGCAGGCTAGAGTCTCGTTCGTTATCGGAATTAACCAGACAAATCGCTCCACCAACTAAGAACGGCCATGCACCACCACCCACCAAATCAAGAAGGAGCTATAAATCTGTCAATCCTTCGGGTGTCCGGGCCTGGTGAGCATTCCCGTGTTGAGTCAAATTAAGCCGCAGGCTCCACTCCTGGTGATGCCCTTCCGTCAAATCCTTTAAGTTTCAGCTTTGCAACCATACTTCCCCTGGAACCCAAAAGCTTTGGTTTCCCGGAAGCTGCCCGCCGAGTCATCGGAGGAACTTCGGCGGATCGCTAGCTGGCATCGTTTATGGTTAGAACTAGGGCGGTATCTGATCGCCTTCGAACCTCTAACTTTCGTTCTTGATTAATGAAAACATTTTTCTCAAATGCTTTCGCTTCTATCTGTCTTGCGACGATCCAAGAATTTCACCTGTAACGTCGCAATACGAATGCCCCCATCTGTCTCTATTAATCATTACCTCGGGGTTCCGAAAACCAACAAAATAGAACCGAGGTCCTATTCCATTATTCCATGCACACATTATTCAGGCGAAGGTAGCCTGCTTTGAGCACTCTAATTTGTTCAAAGTAAACGTACCGGCCCACCTCGATACTCAGTGAAGAGCACCGCGATGGGATATTAGTTGGACCGCCCCATGAAGAGCTAAGCCCACCGGTCGGACGTACCACATAATGCCAGTTAAACACCTCGAGCGGTGAACCGGCACTGTGACACACGCGGCTGCTGGCACCAGACTTGCCCTCCAATGGATCCTTGTTAAAGGATTTAAAGTGTACTCATTCCGATTACGTGGCCTCGGATGACTCCCGTATCGTTATTTTTCGGCACTACCTCCCCGTGCCGGGAGTGGGTAATTTGCGCGCCTGCTGCCATCCTTGGATGTGGTAACCGTTTCTCAGGCTGCCTCTCCGGAATCGAACCCTGATTCCCCGTTACCTGTTACAACCATGGTAGGCGCAGAACCTACCATCGACAGTTGGTAAGGCAGACATTTGAAAGATGCGTTGCCGGTGCTAGATGACCATGCGATCAGCACAAAGTTATTCAGAGTCACCAAAGCAAACGATGGGACGGACGGAGAACCATCCGCCACCGATTGGTTTTGATCTAATAAAAGCGTTCCTTCCATGTCTGTTCGGAACTCTGTTTTGCACGTATTAGCTCTAGAATTACCACAGTTATCCAAGTAAATGCGTACGATCTAAGGAACCATAACTGATTTAATGAGCCATTCGCGGTTTCACCTTAATACGGTATGTACTGAGACATGCATGGCTTAATCTTTGAGACAAGCATATGACTACTGGCAGGATCAACCAGGGAGCTTCGCGAAGCTTCCCTCTATTCGAATTCACACACTTTCGGGTTCTTTCTGTTCTCATCGCGTCGGCCGATCTTTTAGAGACGGATCGACGATGCCCCACGTTTGATTTTATTAAAACTTGCACATCAGCGTGCAGTTTTAGACATCATATCCTCGATTTGTTCCCCTAATTCTATCTCGGATATGTGCCGCCTCCTTACTCTCTTCTCCTCTCGCTCTCTCTTCTCCACTCTCCTTTATACTTTATTCTTCTTCTACACACAGTGGTAAGGCTAGGCCTGTTCCAACCCAGGTCCTCTGAGGGGATCGCGGGGCGGGGGGAAGTGAGGGCGCGCGAGGGAGCCTGGCGGAGGGAAACATTGGCGCGGGGCTAGCGGGGAGCGGAAGACAGGTTGCGCGCGCGCGCGAGCCGCGGAGTGGGGGAAGCCACAATCGTCGAGGGGATCAGTCCGGGCCGAGCCGCCGCGGTGACCTCTCCAAACCTGGCCCACCCCCAAAAATTTTTTCATAGGGAGGGAATGACCCCCGAAAAATCTCTTTCAGACCTTGGCCCACCCCCGAAAAATTTTTCAGAGGGAGGGAATGACCTTGGCCCACCCCCGAAATTTTTTCCAAACCAATATGTGATGGAATTTTCCCCCAACACAGAGAAATAATAATTTATTTTTATCGGATGATGTCGGGAAAGATCGACTTTTTACAAACCATGTATTCCGAGGATGGAAAAGAGAGTGAGCATTACTTTTAAAGCTAAATTTGAGAGAGGGAAAGAGACGCCACTACATAGTGGTACAATCGCATTTTATTCTACAGTTAACAAGTTTTCAAAGCGTTCCGATTTAGCGTCGCAGCGTATCACGGGATCGTATGTAATTCGACTCCTCCGGAGTGGCCGTGTGGGATGACATCATTTGGCAGCGCGAAGAACGAAAAATGACAAAGTGCCGATTCTTAAAATTATGTGACGAGGAGAGCAGGAGGACGGGTAAATAAAATGTAGAAGTAATTCATGTTTAAGAAATATTATTTAAAATTAAAAGAAAAAAGAATATATAAGTACAAAAATATAAATATAAAAGCATAGTATTTTTTTCTTTTTTTTTTAAATTGGGCGTTTACCGGGCGCTCAGTCCTGTTGGACCATTGTGCCCGAGCCCCCGCGGGCAGTCCTAGTTTAGAGGGTTTGCCGCTAGTCTGGCCTCTCGTGCGAACTCGAGAAGCCCGCTCACGGTCATGTCCTCCAGGTTCGCCGTGCGGAGGAAAGCAGCTCCCAACAATAGCTGTCTCTGGGCTATCATGCTCTCGCACTGCGTCATAAGGTGAAGTGGCGTTTCGTCGTCCACCCCGCACCACTGGCACTTTGGTTCCTGCACGATCCCAAGGCGCGCTAGGTGCTTCCTCGTGTGCCAGTGTCCTGTGACCATCCCCACGGGTAGTCGCAACTGCGACCTATCCAGGCGGCTGAGTGCCGTCCCTATCTTTTTCGAAGGCCGCTTCAGCAGAGCCTTCGCGTGTCCCATCCGCTTCTCCGAGTTGCTATGTAATCCAGCACCTCGTCCACTCCTTCACAGTTCCCATGGAGACACCTAAGGTGCAGGACAGGTCCCGATTCGGTTTACGCGCACCTTCTCGAGCCCTGTCGTTTGCCCCTTCGTTTCCCTTGACTCCGGCGTGTCCCGGAACCCATAGTAGACTGACACGGTTGTTATTTGCCAATTGCGTCAGTGTGTCCACGCAGTCTAGTACCAGACTGGATCTCACCACTGTGTCGTGCAGAGATCCAAGTGCGGCCCGGCTGTCGCTGCAGATATAGATGTGCTTGCCCTCATAGCCCTTGTCCAGATTCAAATTGGCACAGGTCCTGATAGCTTGCACCTCCGCCTGAAAAACCGATACGTGTGGGCCCAGGGCGATGGACCTTTCCACCGTGGGCCTCTCCCCCCATATCCCGGCTCCGGTTCCGGTTTTGGTCTTGGAGCCATCTGTGTACCAGATGAGCCCCCCCGGAGAGAGTAGCTCCTTCTCGCTCTCTTCCCAGTCCCTCCTGCTTGGAAAGCGAACGACGAAGTTATGTTGGAAGCGGTAGGCTGGGTCACATTGGTCTCCCCCGCAGTCCAGGGCCTCATGCGAGTCCCTTACGTCCTGCAGGATCGCCGCGTGCCCGTTCCCCGCGCCTTTCCATCTTCCCGCGAACTGTATCCTCAGGGCAGCCTTCCTAGCCCCGGCCTCCGCAGCCAAGTACGGTGGCGCCAGGTCCAGCAAGACCCCCATCGCCAGGGTAGGCGTGGTGGGGAACGCCCCCGTTATCCCCAGCAGCGCCAAGCGATACACCTTGCTCAATGTCCTCCTGTGGATGTCCCACCTCATGGAGGTCCACCATACCACTGAGGCGTATATCAATTGGGGTTCCAGGATGGCCGTATAGATCTATTTAACCACCCATGGATTTAACCCCCATGTGCTGCCGAACATTCTTCTGCAGGCTCAGTAGGTCACGAGCGCCTTCTGAGTCTGCTTCGCGATGTGGCTTTTCCACGTTAGCTTCTTATCTAGGGTCACTCCCAGATATTTCACCTCCGAGGAGGTGTGGAGCTCCGCTCCGAAGATTGAGGGGGCCTTAAACTTTAGGTTCCGCTTCCTCATGAACAGTACCATCTCCGTCTTGCACGGATTTACCCTTAGGTTTTTGTTTGGCACCATTCCTGAACCAGTATGAGCGCCTTCTGCATTCTCCTGGCCATGCACGTCGGGCTTGTGCCTCTGACTGCGATCACTATGTCGTCAGCATAGCCCTGTACTATATATAATCACTTTATTGATCCCCACTGGGGTTACAATCTCCCAAACCGTTTCACCTTACACTTATTCTTACATCTACCTTAACCTAACTTAAACTAACTTAACCACTACCGTCCGCTCGCTCGCTTCCCTCCCTATCTCCCCCCTCTCTCGCACGCACGCCTACGCCCCCTCCTCCGCCTCTTGGACCTCCGCTTCCGCGCGCTTCCCCTTCCACTCTCAATCCTCCTCTCATTCACTCATTCACTCACCCTTCCCCTCCCCATTCCCCCTTCCCATACTGCTCTCCTTTCCTCTAATCTCTTCATCCACTCCTCCCCCTCCCCCTCTTCCCCCAGTACCTCCATCACCGCCTCTTGCCACCCCCTCTCCGTTCCCCACCCCGACATAGCCCTGTACTATTACACCTTCTTCTCCGAGCCCACGCAGTAGCTCGTCCACCACCAGGGTCCACAGCAGCGGGGAGAGAACTCCCCCCTGCGGGCAGCCCCTGTCGGCTCGAGCCCTTATCGTGGTCCCTTCCCAGCTGGCCATCACGGCTCTAGTCCGAAGCATGTTTCGGATCCACCTTCTGATCGAGTCTTCGACCTTGAAACTGTCTAAGGCCCTGTTTATGGCATCTAAGGATGTGTTGTCGAACGCTCCTTCGATGTCCAAGAATACGCTCAGGACCGACTGTTTCCGCTCCAGTGCCCCCTCCACCACTCCTACCAGGTGGTGGAGCGCCGTCTCCACGGACCTGCCGGCCTGATACGCGTGTTGGGAGATTTGTACTGGTCTTTCCACCAGCGCATGTTCCCTGATGTGTCTATCCACCAGCCTTTCCAGTGTCTTCAGAAGGAAGGACGTTAGGCAGATAGGCCTGAAGGATTTGGCAGAGTCGTAGTCCTTCTTCCTAGGTTTGGGTATGAATACGACTCTAGCCGTTCTCCATGTTTTGGGTATATACCCCAGGGCAAGACACGATTTGAAGGTAAGGTCCAGTCGTTTTATCAGGTCCCCCCCCCTCTTCCTGTAGAAGAGCGGGGAAGATCCCGTCTACACCCGGACTCTTAAATCTCTTAAATGGGTTTATTACACTGGAGGCCATCCCCCAATCCTTCGGTCCCTCTTTCTCAGGTTCCAGCTCTTCTGTCGGCTGCCCCTGCTGAAAGAGTCCCGATCCCGAGAAATGAACCTCTGTCAGGTGTTCCAAGATTTGTTGCCGGTCCTCTAGATACCTCCCGTCCGGGAGTCTGAGTCCGTTCAGTTTTTCGGAAGGCCCGGATGCGAAGACATTTCGAAGCCTGGCCACTAGTGGTAGGGCCTCGGCTTCTAGGCAGAATTCCCTCCAGGTCTTCCTTTTTGATGCTCTAATGAACTTCTTGTAGGATCTATGGGCTTCCCTGTAGTTTTCCCATTCGATCCTCGTGTTCCGCCTCATGGCTCTGTTTAGCAGCTTCCGGGCTCTGGTCCTGTGCCCGCTCAGCTCCTGGTTCCACCAGGGTACCCGTCTGCTGCTCTTCCTTTGCTTGGCCGGGCATGACGTTTCATACGCTTGGGTGATCGCGACCTGCAGTTCCTCAACCGCTTGCACGATCCCCCCACCCGTTTTCGGGCGTCCACAGTCCCCCCCGAGCCTTCTTCCTAGCCCCTCTTTGTAGAGTTGCCAGTCGGTGGCCCTGGGGTTCATGTAAACTCCCGTGGGTTCGTGGTTCGCGTCTCCCGCCAGTTTGAATTCGATTAGCCTGTGGTCTGAGAGAGTTACCTCTTCCGCCACTTGCCAATCCTTAATAGCCTGAGCCACCTTCTTCGAGCCCAGCGTGATATCGATTACCTCCTGCCTTCTGGTGGTAACGAATGTGGGCTTGGAGCCCCGATTTAGGATCTCCATTTCCGTGGTTGAGAGGTATTCAAGTAAGCTCGTCCCTCTCCTGTTGATATCGGTACTGCCCCATATGATGTGATGGGCATTAGCGTCGCATCCCACCACCAGTTGCAGCCCCCTATTTTTACATGCCTCCATCAGTACTCTGAGTTCCCTCGTTGGGGGGGGGGGGGGGCTGCTCAGAGTCGTATGGTAGGTATGCTGAGCAGACCACGATCTTTTCCGTGTTCCCACCCATTTTTGTCTCTATTAGGACAGCTGTTAGGTCCGTAGTGCAGAATTTTCCCAGCCTCAAGGCGTTTACTCTTTTACTCGCATAGACGCACGCCCTTGGGCCGGGGTGACCGGGCCCGTGTATTACCGTGCCCAGTTTCGCGTTCAGTCCTCCTACTGGACCCCTGATTATCCAGGGTTCCTGTACGAGTACTGTATCTGTTTGCTGCACCTTTATGCGGCGGTCGAGTAAGTCCGTCGCCGCTTTGCAGTGCTGCAGATTAATCTGCGAGATGCTGATGCATCCTGCAGCCATCTTGACTGCAGTATTGCTCGCTCTTGCACGTGTTCCGGGGGAGGTAGTATGTCCCGCGTTGCGGTCCACTTTTACTTCCCCCTCCGCTTTACCGTGGTGGTGGCATTGCCCCCCACCTCGGCGGTTTTTAGGAACAGGTACCTCAGTGACCCAGAAGCGTACTTTGTACCCCTCCCCGGGTCCCCGAGTTCCCTGCCCTACCCAGGCCCACGGCCTTCAGGGGTCTCCCCCTCTTCCCGCGAGTGGGCATAGTTGCCTGCTTCGTGGGGGTTTGGTCCCCCCCCCCCCCCGTGGGTGCGGCCGAGGTTTCTTCCCCGGTCGCCACCATCGTGGGTCCGTCCTTTCCCTCCACTGCTCCTTCTTGGGGTTGGTCCTGCGGGGCCGGTTCGACGCCGGCGCTGGGAGTCTCCCTCGCGCTTGAGGCCTCCCCCGCTCCCTTTGGCCCGTCCCCTGCACTGACCTGGGGTGTCGATGCCGCCGCCCCTCGCGCCGCTCCCGGTTTCCCGCCGTCCACGCCGGTCCGGGCCGGGAACTTCCTAAGGAGCGCCCTGCCCAGTCCCACGTGGACAACGAAGCCCCGTTTGCTGTGCACTTTGTGCGACTCCGCATCCACACCCAGAATCAGGTGCACGGATCGTTCCGCCTCCCTTCTGCCCCACACCCTCCATAGTTGGGTGCGGGGGTCCGGGTTCTGCCGACCGATCTGGTGCAATATAACTTCCGTCTTCTCCGGGGATCCGGGGATGACGGTCGCCATCTCCCGAAGTCTGGGTAGGCACTCTCTCTCCATTATCTGAAGAGATGCGCCCTCCCAGGGCTTCAGGTTATTTGCCGCTTCTTTGAGCCATTGTTTGGCAGCGGCATCCGTGCAGGTTATCCAGAAGATGCCCTGCATGAACCTGCACTCTTCGAAGCGGGGGACCGCCATTCTTTTCGGGGTGGTGTCCATCGCCTCTCCGAGCCCTCTCATCACCAGATCCCCCTGCTCCGGTGTTAGCGTGGATTCGGGATAGTCAGATGGCGCTATCGCCATCTTCCTACTCCCCACCAGCGCCTCTTTGAAGCTAGAGGGCTCTGGGAATATGTTTCCCTCTCTTTTTGCAGGGTGTTCGGGGGTCGAGCTGTCGGTCTGTCGGGCCCTTTTCAGGCCCTTGCCCGCGGTCTCCCCTTCCTTCCCACCCTGCTTCGCGGAGGGGTCTGTTTGCCCGTCTTGCGGGCCCACCTCCCCCTGCACTGGCTTTTCGGAGGTCAGTGCTCCCGGTTGGGTCGCCTCCAACGTGGTCCCGAGTGAAGTCAATTTGGCTTTCCGGGCCCTCCTTTTTGCCGCCCCGCTGCGGTTCGCCTTCCTCTTCTTTATTGGAGTGTCCGGCTCAGCTTCGGCGTTGTCGCCGTTGCCCTCGCCCGTCCTTCGCAGGGTAGCGTCCGTAACCGAGAGCCCGGTTTCGACCGCCGCGTCAGTCTCCGCCGGTCCCTCCATGATGGCTTCCGCCGTGTGTACGGGAGATGTTCCCTCTTTCGAGGGCCCTTCTCCCGCTGTGTTTTTTTGGGGGTTTTCAATAATCTCCATGTGATTCCCACGAGTGTGCAGGAATTATGCAGTCCACCCCCACAGAGCCTGCTATGTGGGGGCAAGGCTAAATATAATGGGGGGTCGCCTGGTACCCCAAGGTCATCGTTCGAGGCACCGTACCCCGGTACCGTTCATCCCACGGCACGATAGCTTCCACCTTGGATTGGGGAGTTGGTCCACGACAGGGCCTTCGTTTGCCACGCGAGGTTGTTAGGCCTCGGAGTTCGCTTATAGCAGGCATGGAACTAAAGTGAACGCAGCGGCCGTTTTTCGGAGGCTACGCCTCCTTTCTCCCGGCGCGCGTCTTGGCCCCCGCGGCGGGCCTAGGAGTTTCGAGCGCCTCAGACCCGTACCATATGAACCGCGCGTGTCGCATTGGGGCGACACCCGCATCATTAGATTTCCACATCACCCATGGGGTACTATTATCGATGCGTTTTTTTTGTCAGTGGTATCCCCTGTAGGCCTATTCCACTGTTTCACGCGAAAAAAATGGATAGGAAAAACGCGTTTTACTATCAAAATTTTAAATACGTTTGGGAAAACTAGATTAAATAGTAAAATATTAACAGGGAAGCTGGACGATGCTGTACGTATCAGATTTGCCCAACACGACTAAATGTGCGTGAAAATCTAGTTTTCCCAAACATCTTCAAAATTTTAATAGTAAAACGTGTTTTTTCAATCTGTTTTTTATCGCGCGATATCTCTCTCTCTCTCTCTCTCTCTCTCTCTCTCTCTCTCCCTCTCCCTCTCTTTGCCTATTTCCCTACATACCCCATACGCGCAATTAACGCAACCAATCTCATTCGATGAAATTGGAACTGTCTTAAATCGTGAAATTCGTGTTATACGTCGTAAAGTATTTTTTTAGTTACAATTAGTAATTCAGTTTCTAACGTGCAATTAAATTATGCGTCATTAAAATCATGCACAACTCATTAATTGTAACTAAGTAGTTGCTATCGATGCGAAACTCTGGTTAAGAACATCGCAATACGGAGCAAATTTTCTAGGCCGTAGAATCGAAGGTATTGTCGATATTGCAGTTGAAACTGTAGACACGCGTACCTGACCGTGTTAAGATCTGGGACGATATTACGCATAAAATTAATTTGCAGGATTGAAAGCCCGTTTCGTTAAAACTGGCCCGATTTAAATATTTTTTTATCAATTTAATCGGGAGAATGCAAGGAATCCATTGGTGTCACTTTCATATTGATACGCTGAAAAATAAAGAAATTCCGTTTCTGTATAATCGATGACACGTCGTCGAGTACCTAACTCCGCGCTGCAGATTAGACGGGTCAACGATACAATGTCGCTCGCCTCGAGGACCCGGCGGCTTCGAGCAAGTTGCTTGAGGCCCGGGGGCCTCCAAGCCACGCCCAGAGTTATTTATGCTTCTCCGCTACAAATATAAATGAAAGTGAGAAAATTGGCCGAAGCTACGGATGAATTCCTATCGCTTCAAAATTTTATTTATGCGGTTCTGATGAATTCCCGTCGATTCAAAATTTTATTTATGGATCCTCGGATAAATTCCCGTCGATTCGAAATTTTATTTATGGTGCTTCAAATAATAAATAATTCTGGAAATTTTTATTTGCTGATTTTCGAATCAATTTTCTGTCTTTTATTCGAATACAATTTTTTATTTAAAATAATTTTTTGCCCAACTCTGCCGTGTGGTGATCCAGTCCTTGGCGATCGGAGGAATCGCTTCACGTTCTGGCCGTTCTCCTATCCGCCACCTGGAGACGCGCCCGGTTGGTGCTCATCCTAAATCGACACGGGCCGATTTAGTCCCCCGCTCCCCTTTACGGGGGTAGGGGGACAGCCGAGAAAGCATAGTATAAATATAAATGTAAATATAAATATAAATATAAATATAAAAGAAAAAATATATGAAAGAAGAATATAAATAAGAAAAAATATATGAAAAAAGATTATAAATAAAAAATATAGGAAAAAAGAAAAAAACGAAAAGAAAAATGAAATATAGAATAATATAAAAGAAATGTAATAAATACAATATAAATAGGAAATAAAAATATAAAATGAAAATAAAAATAGATATATAAATGGGAATAGAATCAATATACAAATAAAAATAAAGACAAAATTAAAATCTATATATATATATATATATATATATAGGGGGGGAACCACGTGACGTGCGCGAGAGAATAACGTGTGTCGGCAGACAGGTGAAAGAAATAGACGAAAAGTGCAGTAAAAGTGCTCAGAAAATTACGAGGTCGGGTGGAAAACGAGGGGATCAGACAAGGTTCCGGTGGACAGTATAATCGACAATTAATAAAGGGCCGAAGGGTGAGATAAAAGGTGAAGAAGAGAAGGTGTGAAACGAGTGCACGAAGTATGAGATACGTGGCAAGGATAAGTGACATCTAAGGAGTGGAAGAAGTGAGAAGACAAAGCGAAGACAGCAGTTGGTAAAGAAGAGCGGCGAGGCTAATGAACCAAGCAGGCGAAGGCGGGGAAGTGCAAAAGGAAACCAGGAGAAGGGGAAGACCATCGTTGGCAGAACAGCTGGGAAGAAGAAGAGCGGACAGCGAAGGCTCGATACTGGACTCATTTAAGAGGAAACGGGAGGACGAGGAGAAGCAGGAGAGGTTGAGGGCCGAAAGGGAAATAGAAGAAGAATTCTTAAAAGCAAGGAAAGTAGGGAGGTCGCCTCCGCTGAAGAAAACCGAGGTAGCCATAGGATCTGTGGAAACGTCGGACAGCCAGGAGACAGGGCAGGAAAAATAAATGGATGCAAAATTAGACAAATTGATGGAAGCAGTGCTGGCAGTTAAGAAAGACATGGAAGAGTTGAGAAGAGATAATAAAGATCTAAGGCAGGGAATGCAGGATTTGAGGGACGAGTGGAAGAGTAGGGACGAGATATGGGAAAAGGAAAGGAAAGAAATGAAAGGAAGGATAGAAGTACTGGAGACCAAGAAGGTTCAGGCTGAGAGGCTGACAGAAAGAATAGAGGGGCTAGAAAAGAAGGAAGAGGCTCGAGAAAAGAGAGAGAGAAGAAATAATATTACCCTAAGGGGAGAAGATCTACCACGTAAAGAGACGCCGAAGGATACGGTGGAGTATGTGTTAAAGCACGAATTGCAGGTAGATGCAGAAATCGAGGAAGCATACTGGGTAGGAAGAGGAGAGAAAAAAGGGCTTCTGATAGCGAAGTTAAGAAGCTGGCAACAGAAAAGAGCAGTAATGCTAAAGAAGAGTACATTGAAAGATAAGAGGCTGTTCATTGACAATGACCTGACGAAAAAAGAAAGGGAGATACAAAGAGATATTAAAGATATTGCCAAGACGGAAAGGGAGCAAGGGGCAAAGGTGAAAGTTGGGTACAGGAAAGTAAAAATCAACGATAAGACATTTATCTGGAAAGAAGAGGGTGGGCTGAAAGAAGTAAATTTTTGGAGTCGGCAAAGTTCTGTGAACCTCTAAATTTTTGGAGGATCGCAGAGCTTACAAGGACAACGAAAGCAAGACAAAAGGCAGTACCAACACTCGTTCCCCGCGCGTCTGCGGATGCAGATATGCGGGGAGAGAGGGTACACAGAATTGGGAAAGGAATAAGAAGCCAAAGAGAAATAGATACATTTAAAATAGGATACTGGAATGTAGCAGGATTACTCAGCAAAGACAAGCAGTTTTGGGATTTCCTAAAAGAAATCGATGTAATAGGATTAGTAGAAACGTGGATTGAAGAGAAACAATGGGAAGGATTGAAAGATAAATTGCCACAAGAATTCTCATGGAAGTGTAAATATGCCACCAGAGAGAGAAAAAAAGGGAGAGCGATAGGCGGAATTATCACAGGCATAAGAAAGGGCATAGAAGAGGCGGAATCGAACGCAGGAACGAAAAACATTCAAGAGAGAAGAATAAAGATACAAAATGAAAAATGGAGAATAATTACAGTGTACAGCAGAGATATGAAGGAGACAAAAGAAGAGCTAGACCAGATAATAGAAGAGATGGAGGTGGGGAAACTGATAATTGGAGGAGATTTCAATGCAAGAATTGGACAGGAAGGGGGCGATTGTAGAATAGAAGAAAAGCATGGCTTAAGGAGATCAAAAGACAAAGTTAAAAACTCAGAGGGAAAGCTGTTATTAGAGGTGGTTGAGGAAAGAGGATGGAATATTCTGAATGGGAATATGGAGGGAGACGATAAAGGAGAGTATACATACTCGGGGCCAAGAGGCAGCACAGTAATCGACTATATAATAACAAATGTCGAGGCGAAAGAAGAGATCAAGAAATTCACAGTGGAAGAGAGAGTTGAGTCAGACCATATGCCTCTGATTGCAGAACTATATGCGGGAAATAAAAGGGAAGATCGAGAGGGAAATCAGGAGGAGAGGTGGAGAGAGAGAAGAATTTGGACAGAAGAAGGCAGGAGAGAGTTTGAAATCGAATTAAACAAAATAAACTTTAATAGGACGGAGGTGAATGAGATGGTAGAAGAAATGATAGAAAAAATAAATAATGCAGTACAAAAAGAAGAAGTAAAAATTAAAAAATGGAAACTGGGCAGCTTTAAGTGGTGGAATTCGAATTGTACAAAAAAGAAAAGGGAAGCCAGGAAAGCATTGAGGAACTGGAGAAGAGGTAAAGGAGACAAAGAAGACTACCAGAAGAAAAGAAGGGAGTACAAAAAAGTGTGCGATGAAAGGAGAAGGGAATTACAAGAAAATACTGAAAATGAGATAATGCAATTAAAGGGAGAAAATCAAATATGGGAATATATAAATAAACAGAGAAAGAAAAGAATAGGAATCTCCAATAAAATAGATTTAAAAGAATGGAAGGATCATTTTAAAACATTGCTAGAAGGCGACGACTGTAAGAAAGAAGTAGGAGAGTTGGAAGAAATAGACAACACGGAAGGAGAAGAGGAAGAGGAAATAACAGAAGCAGAAGTAAAAGAACAAATCAGGAAATTAAAAAAGAAGAAAGCAGCAGGGGAAGACAAAATAGAAAATGAAGCCTGGATTTACGGTAACATGAAAATAGTAAAAAGGATCACAGAAATTTTTAATAAAGTGTGGAAGGGAGAAGGATTCCCGGAAAGGTGGAAAGAAGGGGTGATTCACCAATATTCAAAAAAGGAGATAGAGAAAAGGTGAGTAACTACCGGGGGATAACGATCCTAAACACAGCGTGCAAAATATATGCTATGGTTCTGGAAAAAAGACTAAAAGAGGAATTGGAAAAGAACCACATAATACCAGAAACACAAGCAGGATTCAGGAGCGGTAGGTCGACAATAGATAATATTTTTATTCTGAACTATGTAGCTAACAGAGAAATACAGAAAAAAGGGGGAAAGTTGTATACCTTTTTTGCAGACCTAAGCGCTGCATTTGATAAAGTGGATAGAGTAAAACTTCAAAACATCATGAAGAAAAAGGAAATAAGTAAATGCTTGAGGATGAGAATCGGAGAAATTTACAAAGAAACAAGAAATACTATAAAAGCAAACGGAGAAATGTCATCCAAATTCTGGACAACAAAAGGGGTAAGACAGGGATGCCCACTGAGTCCAACGTTATTTACAATATATGTAGCGGATTTGGAGGAAACCATGAGGAAAAACCAAGCGGGAGGAGTTAGAGTAGGAAAAGAAAAAATCTGGACTCTAGCATATGCGGACGATATAGCGTTATTAGCAAATGAACCAAAGGATCTTAAGGACATGATAAGAAGATTCGGAACATATCTTGAACGGAAAGGGCTGCAACTGAATGCAGAGAAGTCAAAAGTGCTGATTTTCCATAAAGGAAGAGGAAAGAAGAAGAGAGAAGAATGGGGCTGGCAGGGGCACAATCTGGAAGAAGTAAAGGAGTTCAAATACTTAGGGTATAATTTCCAGAAAAATGGGGGCAGAGAGATGCATATAAGGGAAGTCATAAAGAAAGCAAGAATAGCAATGGCGCAGATATGGGGAATAGGGCAAAGAATGTTCAAGAACAATTTTGAGAGAAGAATGAGAATATTCCGAAGCATAGTGAAAAGTATCTTGCTGTACGCGTCAGAAATCTGGGGATGGATGGAAGCAGAAAAGATAGAGAAAATACAGGAGAAATATATAAGGTGGACTTTAGGTTTGGACTTCAATACACCAGCGTATCTAATCTTGGAGGAAACAAAAACGGACAAAGTAAGGATAGAAGCGGGAAGAAGAGCAATAAAATACGAGGAGAAAGCGAAACGGCTGAATAAGAATAAAATAGTACAAGAGTGCTGGAGGGAAATAGACGCGAAGCAGGCAGAGAAAAAGTCGAAAGGGGAGGAAATGAGAGTCGCATACTACAGACAAAAAATGATGGATATGCAAGAAATGGAAATAGAAAGAAGGAGAGGAAGAGAGTTTGCTGAGGAACTAGCGCAAAGAGACAGGACAGAGCAGGTGCAATGGCAATACGAAAGAATACTAGGACCCGTGCCATCGCCTCGCGCGGATCTTCCTTGCTGCGAGGCTTCCATGCCGGTTTCACCGTCGTGGTCGTCCTCTTCGACCGCCATTCATCGTTCAGCTCAGAACTGGCACGGACCAGGGGAATCCGAATGTCTAATTAAAACAAAGCATTGCGATGGCCCCCGAGGGTGTTGACGCAATGTGATTTCTGCCCAGTGCTCTGAATGTCAACGTGAAGAAATTCAAAAAAGCGCGGGTAAACGGCGGGAGTAACTATGACTCTCGTAAGGGGGAGTAACTATGACTCTCTTAAGGGAAGAGGACACTGAAATTTTAAAATCCGAAAATATTTGAGACATGCGAAATTCCTCTTAAGGGAAGGAAGTAAGTTTGAAGTAAAGCCCTTATGTCAGTCTGGACTCAGTTTTAATCATTGCTTTTCATAGAATTTACATTACGTTACAAAAATCAAGCATAACTTCAAAAATGTTCTTGCGCAAAGTGTGTGATGCCACAGCCTCTAGGTTTTGCAGCGAAGAAGGGTCCACAGTAAAGTAAAAAATTGTGTATCGAGAAATTTCTACGTCTCATACTTTTTAAGCTAAAAATGATTGAATTTATTAAATGTCAAAAATGCAAAATTTCATCCAAATTTTGAGGAAAAGCAAGCACAGCGCAAAGAGTTTTGCAGATTTGTTCATGCCGTTACACAATTTTTTTGATCTCATGTTACTCTTGAAGCATGCCAAACTGCAAGAGAATCAGACCAACAGTTTTGCGCAAGGAACATTAAATATATTAAAAAAGTAAGTTTTGAGATAAATGCATTTTAAATCTAAAGAGTAAATTCCAGACCATTTTTCCTTTTTGTATAGTCTAAAATCCACCTGGTTGATACACATCCTCATCAATCTTGCGTCTCTTCCTCTCAGCAGCAATTTTCTTTGTGTTTTGTTTCTTCTTGAAGCGCTTTCTAGTAGTGGATTGCTGTTGTGCACTGCAGGTTTCTCTTCTGTTGTCTCTCTCTCTCTAGCTAAACTTATAGCTGTTTCAGATACAACTTCCCCAGCTGTTTGCTTCCTCAATGTCAATGAGCGTACACAATTCATATTAAATTCTGAAACAGCACGTGCCGCAGCTACTTCAGGTCTTGCCTTCGATACAAATGTTGTCTTCGGGCAGAATCTCCACACTTTTGCATGGAGAGATTAATTTGCATTTTGAGTGCCTCCCTTACAGCACCTTGCCATCAAATTTTCATTTGACAGTCTTTCGTATCGGGGTTTCACTTTGGTGGCGACACCTTCAGACAGCTTGAGTGACATGTGTGTGTGGCTCATTGGTTTTCGTCTAATACTTTTTGCTCGATTGTAAAAGCACCACGATTGCTTGCCCTTAGGACATCTGGCATGGTTAGGTTTGCTGTCTGTAGAGCTACAGTGATCTAAAGTAGCCATCCATAGCCATCACAGCATCTTCCATGGCCTTTACATTTGGCATATTTTTTACAATAGCATTTCTATAACATTTAAAGTAAATTTTGCAACCCGACAGAAAATATAAAATTGATAAAATATATGTTTTCTGCAATCGCTTTATAACCTATAATAATAGCACGCTTCACTCTACTCTTACTCTTGCGATATTTTCGGCTAATGAGGTCCATTTCACTCGTTTTATACAAGCTAAGTTCACTGCACCGTAAAATCTCACTCTGTATTCTCACGTAAACCGGAGTTTTGAAAGATTTAAAAAAAAATGGTGTCTAGCGCCCGGAGGGACTGACCTCTGTCGGCAGCTACTGACTCTTTTGGGCCCGCTTAGAGAGTTACGTAGGCGCAGTTTAGTAGGCGCAGTCAAATGGATTCTGTTACAGAGTTTTAGAATCGCTTTTGAATCGCGAAATGCATTTTGGCCATTGGTGAAAATAAACAATGTCAAGTCCATGCAGTTAATTTGGATTTCCCAAAACACTAGCCAGCGAAGAGCTAAATAATAGAGAAATATACCGAAAAACGAAGGTTTTGGTTTTCGGCTCTTTCGCAACGTTTTGGAAGAATAGGTTATTCTGGTAGAACGACAACACTGAATGTCAAACCATGTTGTGTACGGTTGAACAAGGGTTCAAACTTGCCAAAAATGCAAAAAAAAAAATTCTTAGAAATGGTCGAAAATCGCGATTTTTTCAGTGTCCTCTTCCCTTAATGTAGCAATTGTTCCGTCATCTGACTAGTGACGTTCGAATCTAAAAATTAGTTGTATCTGGTGAGGGTGGGACCTATTTACACGTGCTGGAAAGGTCCGCGGATTAAACCACCACGAAGCAGGCGTCTCCAATCAAGAAAATCGGCACTACTAAACAGCTGAAGCTGTCTATACTCGGGGCGTCCGGTCGGTTGGGACATGTGCCGCCTGACCACCGGATCAAACGTGCCGAGCGAAGGTGTGCAAACGATCCGTGATTATAGAAAGAAGCGGATCGCAGGCGTTTGTTAGTGTTTGCTCCCCTCGAATGGCCAAATAGGCGGCTTGTAGTACGCTGTGTCATTCGTCGGTTGAGCTAGGGCGGCTGGTACCCGTCCGTGGCCAGTCCCTCACCAGTAGGTCACAGAAACCTGACCCGCTGATAATCATATGCAAAATTTTTGGATCCAGCCGCATATCGGCGACACTCGGAGAATCATGGTTAGGGGGATAAAAGCGAATACATAGCCTCTTTATCCCAAGTCGGGGTCGCGCCTCCAAGTCGGTCCTCCCGGTTCCTTGTCAGCCTAGTGTGTGGGGGCGACAAGCTGAAGCGAAGTGAAAATAAAGTGTATACATTAAAGCTTATTGAATTTGTCTTGGAACGCACTATCAACTCAGGTCTTCAGGAAAAATAGTTCCATTTGAAAAACCGAACTTGACCATCATATCTTTTAAAATAATAATAAAAAAAAAATCGTTCGCGCTGATGAATTGGCCCTCTCGAACCATGCGATTCCCTATTTTTTTTATATTTTTATCTCCAATAGTTTAGGAGGTAGCCGGCTGTTTAGCTTTCTCGCGGACACCCTGTATGTTGGCGGCTCTACCTCCCCGTGGCACAGTGGTCCGAATAGGGGTAGTAGAGGACATTCGGCCGAAAAATGAACTTTCCCCTATCGAAGTCTAATGAATGTATACTACTTCCTAAATGTCCAGCAGTCTCGAAACAGAAAATA
This sequence comes from Andrena trimmerana, assembly GCA_951215215.1. Lineage (NCBI taxonomy): Eukaryota > Metazoa > Arthropoda > Insecta > Hymenoptera > Andrenidae > Andrena > Andrena trimmerana. The sequence goes on from CATNUO010000106.1 coordinate 1,469,124, forward strand.
TTATAAAAATTTAATAAAAATTGTAATTAGGACGAACGCTTAAAGTTGGACATTTTAAAGATAGCATTTTTCACCAGAAAAACTGCTTTCTTCTTCGCGATGCCCTGACGACCCTGTTTAATATTTTCTCTCCTATATTTTTCCAGAATGAAGAGCATTCTTTTCCGTTAAAAATTAACACCTTTAACTAAAAGTTACTGTTCATAATATATTAAAAAAGTAATGCTCAATGAAATAGAGAAAATTGTCGAAGTTCTGTACAATTGACAAGGAATATCTTTAAAGTCCCACCGAGTCCCACGTTGCAACCAATTGGAATCTTTTCAGCACACCTTCCTCTATACATCATGCAAAAATCATATCCCACTTCATCCCTTTCTTCAAATTATTACTGTTTGAAGCCGCCAGTAACGCGGCTTGCCGCGCGTTTTACGTATACGCGTTCGTATCCATCGCCAAAACCCCGCGAGGAGTGACGAGCTAAGGAGTTCTATGGAACTCCTATACTGTTTAAATTATACGCACGTCATTTGTTTATGCTATGGTGTAGATAAGCCTTCGACTAAGTCTTCGATTTTCTGACTGCAGTCAGTTGCAGCAGAACCATTCGACTCGCACATTCAGATATTCCTAGCCCGACATTGCGTATTGAAAAGTTACTGTTACGTTTTTGTTATTTTTTGTTCGTTCGATGTGTTGTTTTGTTTAGTTTGCGTTTCCTGTTTTATATATATATGCTTTATTCAGTTAAGTTTAAGCTGAAATTTCAGTTATAGTGTTTTCTTCCTCATTTATATAACATTTTGTTTCACTAGATCCCGAAGCTGCAGATCTAATACTTAAATAGAGGAAAAAAAATAGATATTAATATAGGAATGATAGAATGACCTAACATTCTTACATTATATCTACAGTTCAAGTTTCGTGCGGTGTTTAGAAGCGAAACGCCGAAGCTTCGAGCGTTAGCGGTTTAGTTCTCGATTTATGCTTAATTCAATGTATAATAGTGTATAAGGATGGCGGTTAACAGTCGACGTTAAGTTTAAATTAGAGGTCACGAACACTTTGTATTTACACGACGTTTGTACAATATATTACACTTATGCCTAATGACACCACAAAGAACACTGAATCTAATTTACAATAATGCGCAAGCACGCGAGAGTTGGTGGCTGAACCGAGTGGTTCGCACAATACCTTCCTGGAACGTTCCAGTGTCGAGACGCACGTGAGGGAACAAAAGTAGGACCGTCTGAGTCAACGATTCTCAGAAGAAGAGAGCGATCGCGGTGATGGATCGGGCCTTTTCGCCGAATTCTGTGACGTCAGCACCCCACCCAACAGCTGTTCGTCCTAAGCAAGACGGAGACTGTACCGACGACACAAAGCCGGTCGCGCGATAGAGCGAGAGAGCTGCCTAATTAGGTGAGGTGCGCGACAACAGATGGCCCGACCGATCTCATCACCGCGATCGTGCGTACCGCGATCTGGTCGCGTTAGCCGCTTTTAAAGTGCGCGGTTCCGGGCGCGAAACAGCGCCTGCCTGGCCTGTGGCCGTTTGGGCCAATCCCAAACATTCCCGCCCGCCTCGTCAGTCGTGATGAGATATGCTCGATGCTTATTGGCGGAAGCTTGTCATTCAGTAGTATACCTGACTGCGTGACGAGATTGAGGTGTGCGAGGATGAATGGGATCGTCTCGTTGTGCAACAGCGAGTTCTTACCATACGATATAGTGTCTCTCCCAGTATAAAAGTGCAAATAGTGAAGTGCAAGATTGCAGGCGAACAATATGCTACGTAACATCGAGTGAGGTGGTGTTCGAAGGGCGTAGTGATAGAGGAGTGTTCGAGGAGTTGAGACGAAGTATGGTAAGTATCGCAAGTCGTATGTAGTAACGCGTTTCGACGATTCCGAGCGAAACGCGATCTATTGTTTGTGTGTATTGAGGTCGCCGTTTTTGTTACCGGTGTTCGAGTGGTTCTCGGAAGCGGTCTCTGTGGCTTCGTCGCTGGGCAGCGGAATAATTTTATGGATAGGACGGGTAAATTCGGATAGTGCCGTCTTGAGCGTGACCACACGTGCTAGGCCATCCGTGCCTCGACGCACTTGCACTACGCGAGCGAGCGCCCACCGGGAGGGAGGCTGCAGTTCGTTTTTTATGAGGCACAAGTCGCCTATTTTAACGGACGGTTGTGGTCGGGTCCACTTCCCTCGCGTCTGCAGGGTGTTTAAATAATCGCGAGACCACATTCTCCAGAAATGCTGCTGCATCTGCTGCACGAGCTGCCACCGAGAAAGCCGATTTACCGAGAGCCCCTCAAGATTGGGTTCCGGTAGTGAGTTGAGGGCCTCTCCGATCAAGAAGTGACCGGGTGTAAGTACACTGAGGTCCGCTGGGTCATCGGACAGCGGCACAAGCGGACGCGAATTCAAGCACGCCTCGATTTCAGTAAGTAGTGTGGCCATTTCCTCGTATGTTAGTTTATGTTCGCTAATTACGCGGCGGAGGTGGTGTTTGACGGATTTGACGGTCGCCTCCCAGATTCCGCCGAAGTGTGGTGCGGCCGGGGGATTGAAGGTCCACTCAATCCCTTCAGAGGCCATCGTGTCACGGAGTTGGTCTGAGTTGACGGGCTGCAGAAGTACCCGCAGTTCCCTGTCTGCTCCCACGAACGCAGTACCGCAGTCGCTGAAAATTTGACTGCATCGGCCTCGTCGGGAAATGAACCGTCGTAGAGCGGCGAGAAAGGCGTCCGTCGTACCGTCCGACACCACCTCCAAGTGGACTGCCTTAGTAGCCAGGCATACGAAGAGGGCAATGTAACCCTTATAAGCGTGTTGGCCACGCCCTTTACTAGTGCGAAGGAGAATAGGTCCGGCATAATCGATGCCTACGCGCGCAAACGGTTGGCCGGGTTTAACGCGAACCGCGGGGAGATTACCCATAAGCTGATTCAAATTGTTACCCTTCCAACGCACGCAGGTGGGACAGCGGTGTATGATAGTCTTCACCATCGGTCGTCCTCGTAAGATCCAGCAGTGCTGACGTAGTGTCGCCAATGTCAGCTGAGTGCCGCCGTGCAGGCAGCGTCGATGTGTCTCATCGACCCAGAGTTTGGCCAGATGAGAGTCATCTGGCAGAATGACGGGATGCTTCTGGCTGAAAGTGAGCAGCGAATGCTGCAGCCGCCCGCCGACACGCAGGGTGCCGTCTTCGTCCAGGAACGGGTTGAGGCGGAGCAGCCGACTCTTGCTCGAGATAGGCCGCTGGGCGCTGAGTTCTTTGATCTCCTGAGCGAAGACTTGTCGTTGAACCAGGCGCACCAGCCGATGTCGCGCCTCTTGGAGTTCGTAGCTGACTAGGTAAGGCTTCCGGGTGCCCTGACGTTTACGCAGCCATCGGCAGCACCAGGCAGTTACCCTGAGAAGACGTCGGAAGTTTGAAAATCTAAGTAGATACGAGCTCACCTCGCTTTCCGGGTCTGTCTGGATGTGAAGAATCTGTCGCTGCTCTTCCAGGTCCTGGTCGGGTGGGGGGAACGACTCGCCGGTCCAGTGTTCCGTGAGGGCGAGCCACGTCGGTCCTGTCCACCACAGAGGATGATGGGGTAGCTCCGTCGGTGACAATCCCCGGGAGGCACAATCCGCTGGATTGTCCTGGCTACGTACGTGATGCCACTGTGCAGCAGGAAGTGTGCGTTGGATGTCTGCCACCCGGTTAGCCACGTAAGTCTGCCATCGACTTGAGTGCGACTGAATCCAACCCATGGTGACCAGCGAGTCGGTCCACAGGTGAACGGCATCGACCGTCAGGTTCAGGGCCTCCAGTGTGCGTGAGGTCAGTCGAGTCAGCAGGTGAGCACCGCACAACTCCAGTCTCGGGAGCGACACTCGCTTGAGGGGGGCTACCTTCGTCTTAGCGGTGAGGTGGCTAACTTGTCGTTGTCCACCAGTCCTTGCGATCCTAAGGTAGACCACAGCTGAGAAGGCCCGTTCAGAAGCATCCGAGAAGCCGTGTACTTCAATGGTCTGCGGGGTAGAGGACAAACCCAACCACCGTGGAATCCGTATATTGCGCAGTGCAGGTAGGTCGTCGATGAAGTCCCTCCAAAGGCGTTCCTCGCTCGTCGAGAGGGGCTCATCCCAGTCCGTCTTAAGTAGCCAGAGAGATTGTATGAAAATCTTGGCACGGACAGTGAAAGGCGCGAGCCAACCCAAAGGGTCGAAGATCTGGGCTGCTTGGCTAAGTACAATGCGCTTTGTGAATCTAGCCGAAGGACAGTCCTGAAGACAGCGAATCTGGAACAGATCCTCTTCTGGCGACCACTGGATACCTAACACGCTGTGCGGAGTATCTGTGTCCCAGTGGCGCGCGGCCCCAAGGTCGTCGGCAGAGACAGCCCGCAAAAGGTCTCGTGAATTCGATGCCCACTTCCGGAGACGAAAGCCGCCCGCCTTGCAGAGTAGATCCAGCTCTTCTTGGAGGATACGGGCCTCGTCGATTGTGGGGGCACCAGCAAGGACGTCGTCCATGTACACGTCTGATAGTAGTGTCTGAGCGCTGGCAGGGAATCTCATGGTCTCATCCTGGGCTAGCTGTCGCAGGCAGCGTAGTGCGAGGTAAGGTGCACACACCAAACCATAGGTTACGGTGCACAGCTGATACTCCTTCGTTGGTTTGCCAGGACCCTTACTCCAGAGTATGCGTTGGAAGTCTCGGTCGTCCGGGTGCACCACAATCTGGCGGTACATCTTCTCCACGTCGGCGACGAAGGCAATGGGGTGCCGCCTCCAGCGTAGTAGGACGTCAGATAGTACTGGCAAAAGATTGGAGCCGACATGAAAAAAGTCCTTAAGCGACTTACCCGAGCTGGTTGGCATAGATCCATTGAACACGACGCGAAGCTTCGTCGTCGTACTCGCTGTCTTCATGACCCCGTGGTGAGGTAAGTAGTACCCCGAGTCGCTTGGGGGCTTGTTGGTTGGCTGCATATGCCCGAGATCCTCATACTCCTGCATGAAATCCTTGTAAGCTTGGCCGAACTCAGCGTCCCCGTGGAACCGCCGCTGCATTGACGCCAGTGTACGCAGGGCGGCAGGCTTTGAGCTACCCAGGTCCGGCTGTATCCGGAAGGGGAGGCGTACGACGAACCGGCCTTCAGATGTGCGTCGATGTGTGGTGAGGAAGTACTCCTCACAGGTCTGTTCGTCGAGTGACAGAGTAGGTTCCACTTGGATTTCTTCTTGTTCCCAAAATCGTTCCAACATCCTTGTCAAGTCGGCATGCACTGAACAGAATTGCACTGTAGGGATCTGCGAGTCTGGATGGTGACCATGGGACACCTTAACTCCTCCCGTGAGAATCCAGCCAAAGACCGTCTCTTGGGCTAAGGGCGAGCCTGGAGGGCCCTTGCGAACACCTCCCTTCAGGATCTCGTTATAGATGTCAGCCCCCAGTAGTAACTCCACGGGATCTTGATTACCATGGAGCGGGTCGGCCCATGGCAGGCCGCGTAGGTGAGGCCAGCTGGTCAGGTCGGGTATTGCGCGAGGCTTGTAGCTCGACAGATTAGCCAAGGCAAAGGCAGGTACTCGGACGCTACTCCTTCGGGCCTGATCTGCCGCCACCTCGACCCATACCAGGCCGCGGGTGCTGCGTGAGCGCACGCCACCCGCGAACGCCAGAGGAAGACGTGCCCGTTGTCGACTGAGACCAAGTTGAGTGACGAGCTAATCGGATATGAGGGATACCTCACTCCCAGGGTCGATCAAGGCTCGGGCGACGACGTATTGCCCAGCTGGGGTGTACGCGTGTACTCGAGCAGTCCCCAGGATCACGGTCCGTTGCCCGCCGAGGTGAGTAATCACGTGTTGCACCGTCGCGTCGAGTACCTCGTCAAACGTCTCATGTATCGAGGTGTGGTGTTTCTCTGCACACTTTTGACAACGTTTATTAGAAGGACAATCATCTATTTCGTGCTTACCTAGGCAGTTTAGGCAGCGTTGGAGTGACGTGAGCGCCTCCATTTTGTCCGAGGGCGATTTCTCTTGGTATTGCTGGCAGAAAAGGAGATAGTGCGGACCCTTGCACAATCCGCACGCAGTGGATGAATTGCGTCCAGCGGCTACCTGATGCACCTGAGCAGCTTTGGAACCCGTTCGCTTGTCGCTCGACGCCTCTCCACGTCGTTCGACCTGGCGGTCCTCCAGTCCCTCCACGCTGTGGATGCGTGCGTCGATGAACTTCTTTAGTTCCTCCAAGGTATGCGGGTCTGTGGTGGACCCGAGCGAGATTTCCCACTCACGTCGCGATTGGAGGTCCAATCGTTCCACTGTTAAATGGACGATCCAATCGTTCGGGTCTGGTCGGTCCAGGTCGGCGAGAGCGTCGACACCGTCCCATGTTGCATAATAAAGTCGTTTCAACTCAGCGGATGACTCCTTCTTGACGGGTTGGAGGTCAAGGAGGTTCGTTAGCTGAGCGCGTACCAAGCGGCGTTTGCTTTGAAAGCACTCTTGGAGCACCGCCCAGGCGCGTTTGAAATTGGATTCTGTCGTTTTGAGGTTTTTTACTAAATCGGCCGCTTCGCCCTTCAGACAGCCCCGAAGGTAGTGAAAGCGGTCGACATTATTGAGCGACGAGTCCTTGATCACTAGCGAGACGAAAGTGTCGTGAAACGGAGTCCAGTCGCTGTAACGTCCGTCAAAAGTTGGAATGTTAATCCGCGGTAGCAACGCTCGCTGACGGAGCTCGCCGCCCTCCGCGTGCCCCGACGGCAGCGTCGTGTTCGTAGCATGAGGTAGCGTTCCAATTATTTCTTCCCGCAGGTCTAGGAGTTGAGCCTGCTGATCCATGAATGCTTCTTCTGCTATGCTGTAGCAGTCTTTAGTAAAATATTCATGTTTCTCCTGCTCAGTGGTCCGGGACGCCATCAATTCGGTGTGCTGGGTCACGAACTGCTTCCAGTGCGCCTCGAGCATATTCAACCGTGACTGTATCATACCGTTAGTAATATTCGCCCTTCCTTTCTTTTTCAGATTTTCGTAAACGCGGCTTAAGTGATGGAACACTTCGATTTGCGCGTTAATCTTATCTGCCATCGTGGGAATCGAGAGCGGACGTATTCACCACGTGTTCGCGGTAGGAGCTTCCGGACTGATCACTTGCAAGCACTCGCGATTTTACCGGCTCCGGCTCGAAGGACCAATGTTTAGAAGCGAAACGCCGAAGCTTCGAGCGTTAGCGGTTTAGTTCTCGATTTATGCTTAATTCAATGTATAATAGTGTATAAGGATGGCGGTTAACAGTCGACGTTAAGTTTAAATTAGAGGTCACGAACACTTTGTATTTACACGACGTTTGTACAATATATTACACTTATGCCTAATGACACCACAAAGAACACTGAATCTAATTTACAATAATGCGCAAGCACGCGAGAGTTGGTGGCTGAACCGAGTGGTTCGCACAATACATTCCTGGAACGTTCCAGTGTCGAGACGCACGTGAGGGAACAAAAGTAGGACTGTCTGAGTCAACGATTCTCAGAAGAAGAGAGCGATCGCGGTGATGGATCGGGCCTTTTCGCCGAATTCTGTGACGTCAGCACCCCACCCAACAGCTGTTCGTCCTAAGCAAGACGGAGACTGTACCGACGACACAAAGCCGGTCGCGCGATAGAGCGAGAGAGCTGCCTAATTAGGTGAGGTGCGCGATAACAGATGGCCCGACCGATCTCATCACCGCGATCGTGCGTACCGCGATCTGGTCGCGTTAGCCGCTTTTAAAGTGCGCGGTTCCGGGCGCGAAACAGCGCCTGCCTGGCCTGTGGCCGTTTGGGCCAATCCCAAACATGCGGATACCTCATATGGTTCAAAAGTTAACAAGTGTTTAAAATAATATATCTGGAATATCCTATAACTATTCGGACCACTTTGTACCGTCATTGTATTACTAACATTGTATTGATAATAATATTTAACTAAATTGTAGATTTCGTCACAATTTCTTATTGTACTATTCGATTATTCCTTACAACTTGGAAACGAACAGTTTCCCCAACATGCGATTTAAATTACTTAAAGAGCATTAAATAAACTAATAAATAAACCTTTTTCAAATTTTTTTAATAACAATTAAGTTGAAAAAATTTAAAAAAAAACATTAAATAAACGTACAATATATTAAATAATAAATCATTAGAAAGGGATTATTTTTTCCTATTTTTCGTGTAAATTTCAATCCGATATCTTTTATAGTTCAAAAGTTATACACGAATGTCCTCTACTAACCCTATTCGGACCACTGTGCGTGGTCCCCACTGGACAGCTCTGCGCGTCGTCCTCGAGCCGCTTCCCCCTCAGAGGGTAGACTCAACTTGTCCAATGATTCCCTAACGGGATGAGGGCAGGGTTTTTCCAAGTCGCGCGCACTACCATCCTTGCGCGCCGTTCCCCTGTCAATGGCTAGCTGGAAAGTCAAAACTAACATCTCGCGGGTTAAATGCTATTATAGGGGAAACCCTGAGGTTGTAGCGCGTCCGTTGGACCTTTCTGCCGACACTATCTGAACCTATCTACTTTCTAGTGAAACCACTGCCAAGGGAACGGGCTTGGAAAAATTAGTGGGGAAAGAAGACCCTGTTGAGCTTGACTCTAGTCTGGCACTGTAAGGAGACATGAGAGGTGTAGCATAAGTGGGAGATGACAACATCGCCGGTGAAATACCACTACTTTCATCGTTTCTTTACTTACTCGGTTGGGCGGAGCGCGTGCACCGAGCTTTCGACCCGGTTGTCACGGTGTTCTAGAGCCAAGCGTGTAAGAGTGGCGTGAAGTCAAGTAGGCCCATCGCCGACAATACTCCTGCGTGATCCGATTCGAGGACAATGCCAGGCGGGGAGTTTGACTGGGGCGGTACATCTGCCAAAGAATAACGCAGGTGTCCTAAGGCCAACTCAGCGAGGACAGAAAGCTCGCGTAGAGCAAAAGGCAAAAGCTGGCTTGATCTCGATGTTCAGTACGCATAGAGAACTGCGAAAGCACGGCCTATCGATCCTTTTGGCTTGAAGAGTTTTCAGCAAGAGGTGTCAGAAAAGTTATCACAGGGATAACTGGCTTGTGGCGTCATCCTTTGATGTCGGCTCTTCCTATCATTGCGAAGCAGAATTCGCAAGCGTCGGATTGTTCACCCACTAGAGGTGGCCGTTCCGATGAGCGGCTGCAGCCGCCGTAGACTGGTACAATGGAAAAGCATTCATCCCAACTCCTGTGGGCGGCTGCGACTGGTGCGGCCACGCCAGGATTGCTATAGCCATGAGTGTCTGCTTTCCGCCATAACCGCAGAATCTCCTAGTCGCACAGCGGCTGCCGCTCTACTGCTCCAGAAGCAATCTAGCGACTCTAGCCGCTCTACGACTCTAGCCGCTCTGCGATCCATCGTCACATTCAGACAGATTATCCAGAAATAAGGAAAGAAGTCAGAATTAATAACTTGTGGAATTATGTTTTTTTTATATATATTTCTTGTAAAATAGACAAAAAGTGGTTTCGGTGCACTAGTTCGGTCAGTTAAATCAGAAAAAAGCTAATTTGCAATTTTAAAAATTATAAATTCCGACGTTTCGGTCTGCGGTTTAGACCATTTTCAAGGAAAGTTATAAAGAATATTGCATTCGCTTTAAAGTAAGTATTTCTTGTAAACTAATAATATGAGCTCTTGTAAAAAAGGTAAAAATATCATGACGGCTACATCTGAGCTGCATGTAAACACATGTCAAATTTGTTGTTTTATGCAGAATTTTAAATCGTTTCTTTTAAAGTTTGTTAAAGTAAAGTTAAAGGGGTCAGAAATAATTTGTATCGATTCTGCAAAGTAATAACAAATAATTCGTTATATACAGTTCTTTTTCTATAAGAAACCCATTGAAAAAATATCAGTAATTTTCGACTTTTTAGTTAGCTTCCGTGAACTTGTATAATCAACATATATTATTAATTATTGTATCTCTTGTCCTCAAATCCTCGAAAAACTTAGTTTTTATGCACCTGTACGGTGCCTTAGAAATCATAATCTCTTCCTTCCGGAGTCACATCGAATTCTCTACGGCTAGTTTAATAGTCTTAATCGACTTTTAATAACTGCGAATCGCTATTGTAACTCTGTTGACTTTTTTAATAATTCCTATAATTCCTTCAATCACTCTGCTCTGATCGCTGTTCGTATGTCCCTCTCCCCCTAACTTTCAATATTATGTTTGCTTCTGGTATAATATTATTACTAGTATTCTTTTATATCTGGCTTTGTCACTATTCATTAATGGTTTCTTTTGCGCTTACTTCTCTGTTTTCTTTCTTTTAATTATATTTCTTTTGTACTTCCTAATTATTTGTTCTAGGCTTGTGTGACTGTGATTTGTATTTCGTATAACAAAGGGTTTATCCCGTTGAAATATATAAACTTAATATTGTTATTATTATTATATTTGAAATAGGGGAAAAATGCAACATTCCATTTTTCGCGTTGAAAATACAGAAATAAAGATTTTAATAAATATAGAAAATATTGTAAGCTCAAAATATTCTGATTGCAATATAATCTCATTTCACGTATACAGAAGCGGAGTTTCTGTATTTTTCATCGTATCAATATGAAAATGATACTAATGGACTCCTTGCATTCTCCCGATTAAATCGACAAAAAAATATTTAAATCCCACTACTTTTAACGAAACGGGCTTTCAGTCCTGCAAATTAATTTTATACGTAATATCGTTAATTGAGAGCAAACAACGTGAGAGCAAACAACGGACTAGACCACATTCTATTCGAAATTAAGTTAGTACCAATAGCGTATCCCAATAGGCGCTTTATTGATAGAAAGTGTTTATTATAAATATAAATATATTTAATACTTTTCAAGGCTGGCGTTCCAATGTGCGGCCGGCGACTGCGGCCAGCGACGGTCCCACTAGTGCAAGGGAGAAACAAATGCATTCTTCTCCCTTGCACTAGTGGGACCGTCGCCAGCCGCAGTCGCCGGCCGCTCATTGGAACGCCAGCCTTGAAACGAAAACATTTTTCTTCAATATTTATATTTTTACGCCACTTCTCTGGCAACTAGATGAAGTGGTAAATTTGTCAATTATAACAAAACGTGTAACAATATATTGATACAAAGTGTTTTTTTAAAAATATAAATATATTTCCAATTATAACAAACCGTGTTTTGGAAACACATTCATTTCTTTTAATTTGTGTGTATATGCGGTACGTCAATGCATACATTTAAAATTATTTTAACATCAGATACTTCAAATGATACATTCTGTTATTGTTATTCAATTCGGCTTTTTATGTAGTATAAAAATATATGGGACGCCGTATTGCCAAAGAATAGGAACTCTCTTATATTTGTAATAAACAATTTGTATCAATAAAGCGATAATAGAGCGTAATAAACAATTTGTATCAATAAAGCGATAATAGAGCGTAATAAACAATTTGTATCAATAATGTGATAACAATTTGTATCAATAATAGATGTAAAAAATATTAAATTATACATCACTAGAAAGGAATAGGTTTATCCTATTTATGCCACAAATTTAATTCTCATATCTTAAAAGAAACATCCGAATGTCATTGACTTCTTCAATCCGGCAGATAAACACAGCACGATGTACATATAAAGAAAAGGCTAGTCTTCCACTCCCCTCGAAGTTCCTGGAGACCTCATAAAACAATAGACCCTCTTTTCAAGTGGTCGAAAAGGGCCTGTGCGGCGCGTCGTTGCACTGGTGGGGGCCATGACATCGACGCTTAGGTATAGGAAATACCATTTGCGACGACGCCAGTTGCAATCGCTTGGCGGCTATAGCCGCCAGTCGCAGTCGCTGGCGGCTGCAGCCGCTCATTGGAACGGCCACCTTTACAGGTAACGTGAGCTGGGTTTAGACCGTCGTGAGACAGGTTAGTTTTACCCTTCTGATGACTAGTCGTTGCGATAGTAATCCTGCTCAGTACGAGAGGAACCGCAGGTTCGGACATTTGGTTCACGCACTCGGTCGAGCGGCCGGTGGTGCGAAGCTACCATCCGTGGGATTATGCCTGAACGCCTCTAAGGCCGTATCCTTTCTAGTCAAAGGCGGCAACGATATGTCTAGGAGTCTCGTGTGGGTCGAAGGGCTCAAAACAATGTGACACTACTAGGTGGTCGGTCCTCGTGGCCGATCATCGCACTATCAAGTGATTTATAAAAATATATATAGTTCCATTTAAAAAAACCAAGCTTGACCATCGTATCTTTTAAAATAATAAGCTAAGAAAAAATTTGTCGCGGCTAGTAAATTAGCTCCCTTCAACCATGCAATTACATATAAACATTTCTTTCTATTCTGAATACGTTAGGAAATATCCAGCTGTTTACTGTTCCCGTGGACACCCTGCATATTTGTATTCTGCGGTTTGTGCACCTTTATTATTACTATGTTCTGTTATTTCCTGCACATGTAACAAATAAACTTCTGTACCTACCTCAGACAGATTGCTAAGCGTTCTCTCGGCGATATCGACCGCTTCCAGTTTGTATCGTTTCTGCTTATTAGTAGTTCGATTCTATCCAGTAGGGCATTAAACGTATTTCTGGACATCTTGAAATAATTGTAAAATTTGTCCTCGTGGTCAATTAGTGTATTGTAAATTTGATATTCTCCTTGCTGGCTTCTATTTTTCCACAGAGGGTGGACACTCCACTTTCTCTGCCTACTTCTGTTTTGAGATCCTTCCAATATAATTGCCATTATAGCTAAGTGCTCCATAGGAAATGAATAAGGCATTACGAATGATAGAACTCAAAGTTCTTCACTGGTCGAAGATTTGTTCAGAACTGATCAGTCACTCGCTTTCGACCAGCTAAAAAGGCGTAGGCAATAAAGTCATGAAGCTACACCTCGGGACCTTCGCTTGGCAGGTATGACTCCTCTAGGGTAAATCCCGGAGACGCGGTCGTGCCGGAGAGTTGGTCGTTTCGCCATATTTCAGACTCTGTACGGTAAAACACGTTAAAGTGCAGACGAATTACTTCTCCAGAAGCCAAACAGTTGAATGAATAGCGTCATTTCGCTTCCTTCTGTGTTTTTTTTTATTTATAGGTTATAAAAGATAAATTGAGGTTACATTTAACCTCTTTTCTCAACCAGTGGTGTACAGAATCGTATTTAAAATATACTTCTAAGTTTATTTCCGTTTAATGTTTGGGATAACAAGATAGTGGAGATATTGAGGGCCAATGCAGCCAAAGTATTTGGCCATATTAACTCTTCCTCTGAAAGCTAACGAGAAGACCATCTCTCGCTGCAGAAAGGTGAGATGGTCGAGTTATGATTTTTTTTATTATTTTTGTTTATTTTCATTTTTTATTATGATTTTTGTTTATTTAGTTTTTTTCTTCACTTTGTATTCATTTGCTTTACTAACCGCCAGTAGGTATTTCACTTTTTCTTTCATGTGTTCTTTACTTGTTTAGCGTAAACAAATTAAATATCAATGAATCTGTAATTGTATTCACTCATAAATAATTTTACTTTATTAGTTTTAATAGCCATTTTATATTAGGTCGACAGCGTCTCTTGGATTTACCCTACGTGTTGGGAGCATAAAATCTAGCAGCGTTGCACTTCGACAGGGCACGCACTCCAGTCGTCTCAACGAGTGGCCACCGAGCACGGGCCCAGCGGGCGACGAGGTGCCGCCGAGCACGGCCGGGCGCGGACGCCCCGGATGACTCAGAGGCTCCGAGCTCTCCATAAGCTTTAGCATAGGGATTCGGCCCGACACGGACGGCTCGGAAGGCTCGGCTCGGTGGCTGTATAAATGGGCCTTAACCCGAGCCAATTTTCGTTTGAAGCGCTAGGATTGAATTAATTTAATATATCCTTTATTTTGTGTCCCCTTAGGGATTACAATCTGTCTCCCTCCTCCTCTCACACTTAACCCTTGATTCTATCTTAACCTATTTTAACCTAATTCGTCCGCTCTTACAAACTACCTTAACCTATTCGCTCGCTCGCTCGCATCCCTTCGCCACGCACGCATGCCCGCAACTCCCATCCCTATCTTTTGACCCCCCCTTCCGCTCGCCGCCTCTCACTCCCATTCCTTTACCATTCTTCCTCCCATTCACCCCCCTCTCCACTCCTCCACTCTTCTCATCCATTCCTCCCCCCCTCCCTCGTCATCCATTACCTCTCCTACTACTTCCTGCCACCCCCTCCCGTCCCCCCACCCGGTACACTCCTCCCACACATGTTCCCATGTCTCATCCCCCCACGCACAGACCCTACATTTCCTCTTCTCCTCTTCCTCCCAATACCTCCCTCCCCTCATCTCGCACCCCAATCTAAACCGCGCCACTCTCCTCCACCTACTTTCCCCCCAACCCTTCTTTAAATAACCCGGCACCCCTACCCCCTTTATCGCTCCATACCGCCTATTAAATTTTGATTCCCTAATCCTTTCCCATCTCTCCGCCTCTTGCAATTTCTTCTCCCTTCTTACTAACTCCTCTCCCCTCATTTCCCCCACTTCCCTCATTCTTTCCAGTCCCTCCACTGTCCAACCTCTCTCCTCGAAGAAACCCCTCCTTTCCCCCTCCCACTCCCCCAGAGCCTTACCCCTCTTTGCCCTACCTTTTATCTCCTCCGAGCACATCCTAGCTAATTCCCCTCCTTGCCCCTCCTCCAGCTTCCTCTCATAACCCCATGCCCTTAAACCCGCCCTACCCTTCAACCTATCACTCTGCAATTCCTCCCTCACCAAATATCCCGGGGTACACCAGTCCACCCCCAAAACCCATCTGAGATATCTCTCATGTACCCCCTCCATCTTCTCCCTCACCTTCCACCCCCAAATCTCCACCCCATAACTCATCGTCGCCCACACCAACTTATCGAACAACCTTATTCTCTTCCCCCAGTCTTTCCCAAACCTCCACTTGCCAATCCCCCATACCCTCCCCATCACTGCCGCCGCTTTCCTCACCCTCTCCTCCACATGGGCCTCCTGCCCTCCACTCCCCATCAAAGTATACCCCAGGTACTTGAACGTCTTCACTTCCTCTACCTCCTTTCCCTTCCACCTCCACACAACCCTCCTCCATCTACCTCCCCCCCTTCTACACCTCATAATCTTCGATTTTCCCACGTTCAAGTTCCAACTTCCCCATCATTCCCTTCATTCCCTCCTCATCCTCTGCCACCACCGCCACATCGTCCGCATATGCCAGGGTGTACACCTTCCTCCCCCCCAGTCTCACCCCTCCCCACCCTCCTTTTTCCAACTCCTCATCCAAGTCCGCCAGCAACAGGGTGAACATACTTGGGCTCAGGGGGCAGCCCTGCCTCACCCCCCTTGCCGTCCAAAACTCCTTCCCTTCCTCCTCCCCCACCCTCACCCTACACACCGTTTCATTCAGCACCTCACCACACCTTTCCACTAACCCCTCCCTCACGCCTCTCTTTCTCATTTCCCTCACCAACACCTCCCTATCCACCGAGTCAAAAGCCGCCTTCAGGTCTATGAAGAAGACCACCATCTTCCTTTCTTTCCTGGTCACCTGCCGGTTAATCAGATGGTTCAACACATATATGTTGTCCATACATCCCATTTCTCTCCTGAAGCCGGCCTGACTCGGTGGTAGCAACCTTTTTTCCTCCACCTCCTGCCTTAACCTCTCAGCGAGCACCGCTGCATAGACCGTATAGGCCAAGCCTGCCCCATCGGGTGCAAATACCTCCTGAATTTCTGGGACCCGGGCAACAGCCCAGCGCGGGACTCTTACGTTGCTAACCACAGCGTGGCCTGCGGGAGAACTGCATGAGTGTGCGTCCATGTAGGCTCGTACCACGAGCCTGAGCTTGGGCCCGGCCACCTCTTTGCGATTCTGGGCGCCGGGTCAGGAGTCAAGCGTTGAGCTATTCGTTGCTCAGCTCCACGCCCGGCGATGCAATTGTTTGCTACTGTGGGCATTTGATATGATTTGAATTGTACCGTCCTCAATGTGTGGATGATAGTAAGGAACCCCGAGATGATGCATATGTATAAAAAACAACAAAATTGAAAATATAGAAACGTATCTATTATAAAAATTCACCGAAACATAACATATTTAGAATGTTATTACTATATAAATAAATAAGTCGCAAAGAAAAAGAACAAAATCGTATTTAACGATATATTATATTTGTCTAGTGGTCATCATTGCATTTAGCGATCGTTGCAAGCGCAAAATTATATGCATAATGAATGTGTATGTACATTAGCGTCATACGAGGAATTAACAAAAATTTAGTGTGGTGAACTAATGAACCAATAATAATAATATATACATATATATATGCAGGAGCTGTACTTCTGAAAGGCACCTGTTGCCGACCGAGATGAAACTTGGTGGGGTTTTCCGAGGGGTGTGGATAGACCCCAAATATAAAATCTTAGCTTCGGGAATTAATGCGTTCAAAAGATGCAGGGGTAATTGTGCACAAAAGGGTACAGCACACCTTACCAATTTCGATGAAATTTAAAGGTGTTGTAAACCTCAATATTCTCAACAACTTTATCCTATATAACCGCCGCACGGTTTTAGTTTCTGAGATATTCACAAAAACTTTAGTAAACTTTTCCTCGCGGATTTGAACGAATTTTTTTAAGCGCTTTACCACTGTCACCCCTCTTAACAGTATTTCTGATGACTTATTTCGACACAACGCAATCCACTTTCCACACTGTCTCGGCTATTATATTGGTTGGGCCTAGATTAGTCGGGGAAGAGGGGGAAGAACCGATTAAGAATTCTTCTGTCTTCCTTCTTGATATCAGTCAATCTATTCCAGATTGTCTCTAAATTTTGGAGTAGGGATGAGAGCTCGTTGGATGAACACATGTTTCTTAAAAACTACGTATCTGGTACCTCTTTGCCTTCTTGGGGGTGGAAGGGAATGGTCAATAAACTGTCGGTGTTGGAACCGTTACCGTCGCGCGAAAATTAATATGACCGGTTGCAGCCCACTCCTAAGTAATAAAGGTGTAAACCGAGTTGGCCTGTAGGGCTGTAGGCCAGTGTAGGCCATGATGACAAAAATGCAGTAGAAATATGGGTTTCGAAGTGGGTAAAGTTAATTTGAAGCACGTTGGGTGCTGACAGATCTGTTGGCTTTATGAGTTTATTGCTGCCATGTGTATTTTGACGAATTCGTTGGATTTAGTTATGAGACACGAAGTAAAATCGTAGGAAGGTGTTTTTCAAATACTCTTAATTAATAACTTTATTACGATAATTGTTATCTCGCTCGCTAGCTCACAATGTCGTTGGAACATTCACGACCGCGACGCGATGCCCCACTCATAATCCACTTATAGAAGGTGGAACACAGGAGTACCCGGATACATGTAACATACTTATAAATTGTATTTATTTTAATCACATTAATGCAAAAATTACCACTGCAGCACAGATTTTAAATTACTGTATCTCTCAGATGTATAGGTACACCGTGGCCCAATATGGACTTTTTAGGACCGTGAACTGCACAGAGTTAATGATTTATCGCCAGATGTACGATTTTATTTCGTGTGTCGTAACTAAATCCCACGAATACGTCAAAAAACACGTAGCAGCAATAAACTCATAAAGCCAACAGATCTGTCAGCAGCCAACGTCCTTCAAATTAACTTTAACCATTTCGAAGCCCATATTTCTACTGCATTTTTGTCATCATGGCCTACACTGGCCTACAGCCCTACAGGCCAACACGGTTTACACCTTTATTACTTAGGAGTGGGCTGCAACCGGTCATATTAATTTTCGCGCGACGGTAACGGTTCCAACACCGACAGTTTATTGACCATTCCCTTCCACCCCCAAGAAGGCAAAGAGGTACCAGGTACGTAGTTTTTAAGAAACATGTGTTCATCCAACGAGCTTTCATCCCTACTCCAAAATTCAGAGACATTCTGGAAAAGATTGACGGACGTCACTTTGGCAAAAGCTCCTCCAGTGTCAAGACGTTGAAGGAAATCTTTTAACACGTATACATACATACAACGCGAAGTGATCTTTCATAGTATATTGTACAAGTGTACCTCATAGCTTCGCTGTGAAGTGCTATCATTAGGATTATACAATATATATAGTGTTGTGTTAACTTACGTTTAAAAAAAAATGGCTTCAACATCGGCAAGTGGGAGTCCACGGATTGTGAAGCCCATAAAGACCGTGTGGGAGGAACTGTTCTTCGTTACGGAGCATAGAGGTGCCGCTATATGCCTTGTGTGTTGCACAAAATTTAATTGCATTAGGAAATCTAGTATCAAGAGACATTATGATAATTATCACGCCAATGACTACAAAAATATGACGGGTCGATGGCGGAAACAGAAACTTCATTCTTTGAAAGAAAACCTGAGGCAATGTGAGGGAGATTTATTGGACGAGGTAAGTCATTTTTCATCTTACGGATTATTCCATGTCAGATCGATCATTTCTTACGTGAAAACTATCGTTTATTGCGGGGGGTTCTTATTATGAAAATGGACTGCGCGTATGACCTACTTACGTTTTGGGACCGGGTCAAAACCGAACGCGGAACTGTGAATGGAGTGTCGATTCATTCTCCTGATATCAAAGGAAAAAGTGGTCAATTTAAGGGGGTATACCCGTTTGAATCCTCGGAGAATGTGTACATTTTGTGTATTTTTTTACAAGTCAACGGCTTGACGAAGATTTCCAGTTTTTTACGATCTTGCCTGCCTTGTTCCAAGAATTTTCTTTCTTTATCAATTCTTCTTTTAACTTTTAATTATTTTTTAACATTGACTGCCGATAGTAAATGATTGTTTTAATCATAGGAAAATAGTAGTACGAGTCGTGCAGCTGTAACGCGCAGCTTTAAAATTGCGCTAAAAATAGCGAAAGCCTCGCGACCATACACAGATGGAGAATTCGTGAAGGAGTGCCTGCTGGTTTGTGCAGAAGATCAACAGCAGCAAAAGAAATTCGAAGCAATTAGGCTTGGGCGGAATACAATCACGCGCCGCATTCAGGAGATGGCTGAAAATGTGACGCGCCAGTTACAGGATTTATGCCATAGTTTTATTACATTCAGCCTAGCCGTGGATGAATCCACGGACATTTCGGGGACTCCGCAGGTCGCGATATTTATTCGGGGGGTTAATGAAAATTTAATAGCAACGGAGGAACTGCTAGATTTTTGCCCCTTGAAAGACACCACAACAGGGGAAGACATCATGTCGTGTGTGGAGGAGGTGGTCGATAATTTGAATTTAGATTGGACAAAGCTAGTATCTGTCTCCACTGATGGTGCTCCTGCCATGGCTGGCAGGAATACAGGTTTCGTTGGCCGCCTCCGAAGAAAATTGGGAAATTTAGCAGTTCCTCAAGAAATTGACGCAATACATTGTACTATACATCAACAAAATTTGTGTGCAAAGAGTATTGAATTAGAACATGTTATGTCAGTGGTAGTTAAAACTACAAATTTTATTAGAACGAATTCCTTAAAACGACGGCAGTTTAGAATTCTTTTGGAAGACGTGAATTGGGATTGCGGCGAGCTACCATTGCACACCGAAGTACGATGGCTTAGCAGGGGAAAAATTCTTGATCGATTTTTTAATCTGCGAGAAGAGATTTCCCATTTTATGGACGCAGTAGATCGGCCTGTACCCGAATTGGTCCAAAATAATTGGTTGTGCGATTTAGGCTTCATGTCTGATTTAGCAGATCACTTAAACGTTTTAAATTTAGAATTGCAAGGAAAGGACAACACAATTGTTGATTGCCACAAATCAATTTGCGCTTTTGAAGCGAAAATTGAATTGTGGAAAACGCAATTAAACGAAAATAATGTCTCCCAATTTCCGAAATTAGAATCCATAATCACGCCCGATAAAAGTACTGATCAGTATAAAAATACATTAAAAAAGTTGGGTGATGAATTTGCAAAACGATTCGGTGATATAAAGGCGCTCCAAATTCAATTTCAGACACTTTCAAATCCATTTTCAATAGATATAAACACGGTTTCACCTGCGCTGCAATTAGAGCTACTAAATTTAAGATCCGACCTATTCATGAAAGAGAAATTCTTTATTAAAAACGATCTGAATAGTTTTTATAAAAATTTCCCAAAAATAAAATACCCCCATTTATATAAGACCGCATCGAAAATATTAGCAATGTTCGGTACAACTTATTTATGCGAACAACTATTTTCTAACATGAAGAAAACAAAATCATCAGGTCGGGCATCATTGAAAGATTACAATTTAAGATGTAGTTTAATGCTAAGTGCACACAGAAATCTGGCCCCTGATATACCACATTTAGTGAAACAAGCACGACAACGTTGACTAAAGACCCAATAAAAATAGACTGACATGATATGTTCTAATTCCATATATATGCACCATTGCATATATTGTATGTGTAGAATGGGTTACGCAACTGGAACTGCACTTTGGTTACTAAACTTTAGTAACTTTAGTAACTAAAGTGTAGCTCCAGTTGCGTAACCCATTCTACACATACAACATCAAATTTGTACAACATTATATACTTAATACGATACACGCAAAATTCAAGAGGAAAACAAGGTCGGGTGCGCTATTGAATATGCACAATGGGTTACGCAAGCGGAAGTAAAGTGTATCTCGGTTTGCATAACTGCCAATCGCTATAACCTATTGTACACATACAATATCGCACCCCACCTTCTATTCCTCTTGAATTTTGCGTGTATCATATTATGTATATAATTTTGTAGTCGGTGTATATGTACAATGTTCTGCATTATCTGCATGGATATATATATGTATGTGTGTGTGTGTGTATGTGTGCGCGTGCGCGCGTGTATATATATATATATATTTGTAGTAACGGAATAACCGGCAATTACCGGTTATTATCAAAACAGGTGTCACATGTAAACAGTCGGCGACACTGGCCTCTCCTTGGAGCGAAAGTATGCGTGTGTGAGTGTGTGTCGGCGACAACGAAAGCGATGCCTCGAAACGGCAGTCGTCAGTCGAGAGACGTTTTTCGAATTTGCGAGACGTTAGACGAGAAGGCACGAGCATTCAGAATCACTGTTTTATTTTCTTTTTGCTAATTCAAATTCCCTTATTTTTGCGTTTTCAGTGTGTCAAAATATAATTATAATAACTCCAATTCAACCCGCGAATAACCTTATTTTTATACAATTTCCTACAAAATTGGGGGCTCGTCCGGGATTGTATAAAACAAGTACCATCATAATCCAAACGCGGGATAGGTTGGACGTGATCCAGTGTGACTAAGAACTGTTAAAGACTTTAAAGATGAGTGACAGTAAAAAAGGGGAAGGTACCAGTACGGACAACGCACGCGATGAATCCGATCTGGCCAAAATGACAAGGGAGGACCTTCGAGTGGAGTTGAAAAGGAGAAAGTTAAAGATAGCCGGAACCAAAGAAGAGTTACAACGTCGGTTAGAAGCTGCGCTAGCGTTGGAAGGCGAACGTGAAGAAGATGATGGCGCAGACAAAGGCGTGGAAGGCGACGGAAACGACGCTGCTAACAGACATGAAGACGGCAGTTCTGAAAGCAATGACGAGGACGACGATGACGATAGTGACGTGAGATACAGATTAAGACGCAATACTCGCAGAACGGACAGACGTGTAAGGTATGTGCCTAGTTTCAAAGATGTTGAGGAATCGATGACAACGTTTAGCGGTGACGACAAGCGAAGTAT
Source organism: Andrena trimmerana (assembly GCA_951215215.1). Taxonomy (NCBI): domain Eukaryota; kingdom Metazoa; phylum Arthropoda; class Insecta; order Hymenoptera; family Andrenidae; genus Andrena; species Andrena trimmerana. Next base: position 1,490,935 of record CATNUO010000106.1, read on the forward strand.
AAAACGTTGGATCAGCGATTTCGAGGAAACGGCCGAGATGTGCGAATGGACCGGCATCCAAAAAGCCATGTACGCCAGAAGACTTCTGCGAGGATCGGCGAAGCTGTTCGTCAATTATGAAAAATGTGGCAAGAGCTGGAATTGTTTAAAGAGTGCCTTAAGATCCGAATTCGGAGATAAGGTCTGTAGTCACAAAATACATCGAGAGTTGCAGCAAAGGAAAAAACAGGACGACGAGTCGTACCAGGAGTACACCTACAAGATGCTCGACATAGCTTCCCAAGCAGACGTAGACACTGATTCGGTGATACGGTATATAATTGATGGGATTCGAGACGAAGAGGCCAATAAAGTCATATTGTACGGGGCCAAAAGCATCGGAGAGCTGAAGAAGAGATTCGTCATTTATGAAGAATTGAGGAATAACATGAAAGCGAAGGCGAAGCGCCCCGAAGACAGAACGAAGAAACCAGTGCGTGTCGCCAATTCGGGGGGCAGAATATGTTTTAATTGTGGTTTGCCTGATCACATTAGTGCGAACTGCCCAGTAAAGGACAAGGGTCTAAAGTGTTTCAATTGCCATGAACACGGACACATTGCGTCAAAGTGCCCGAAGAAGGTGAATGCGGAAAAGAAAATTTGTAGCGTTACAGAGCTTCCACGAGGAAAACACTACAAACAGGTAAAGATAGCGGGGCGTGATTTGATAGCACTTATCGATTCGGGGAGCGACTTGTGTTTGATGCGGGCGGATGAGTATGTAAAGATCGGCGCTCCGCGGTTGCGAAATAACGAAATTTTGTTCCGTGGCGTAGGCTCCGATACGAATAAGACTTTAGGGGAGTTCTCTGTAGATATTACAATAGATAATAATACATACCCGATCACAATACGCGTGATCTCCTCCGACTTAATGCAGCAAGGGTTAATACTCGGTACGGACTTCATAAACACGGTCGACGTTAGTATAAAGACTGGTAAACTATCAATTTCTAAGCCTGAGAGTGATATTTCTCCTGGTCCCGAAGTAGCCGAGATTTTCAAGATAGACGATATTCGCGAGGTTAATAAAATAGATGTGTCGTATATCGCAGACGCTGCATGCAGAAGCGCTGTAGAAGATCTTGTCGTTAACTATAGGCCGATAAAAGAACAGAGCGTAGGCATAAAGATGAAGCTAATTTTGAAAGACGACGAACCAGTGTATCAGAGGGCCAGAAGGTTATCGCAATCGGAGCGAGAGGAAGTAAAGGCTCAGATCGAAGAATGGTTAGCCGAAGGAATAATTCAGCCGTCCTTGTCCGAATACGCAAGTCCTATCGTTCTTGTAAGGAAGAAAAATGGTAAAATCAGAATATGCATTGACTACAGACTTCTCAATAAAAAGATCATAAAGGATCGGTATCCACTGCCTCTTGTGGAAGACCAATTAGATTTATTACAAAATGCAAAAGTCTACAGTACACTGGACTTGCGAAACGGATTTTTTCACGTAGACGTAGACGAAGATAGTAGAAAGTATACGGCTTTCATAATACCCGACGGACAATACGAATTTCTAAAAGTTCCTTTTGGCCTGTGCAATTCTCCATCAATCTTTCAAAGGTTCGTGAATTGCGTGTTCAAAGATTTGATAGCCGCCAAATGTGTACTGGCGTATATGGATGACCTCGTGATACCGTCTGTAAACTACGCGAGCGGGTTAAAAAATCTTGAGAAGGTGCTGAACACCGCGAGCCGATATGGATTAATCATTAATTGGGACAAATGCCGTTTTATGCAGACGAAAGTCGAATATCTGGGGCACATAGTCGAGAATGGCAGCGTGCGCCCGTCGGAACACAAAACAGAAGCTATCATGAGGTTTCCAAAGCCGACAAATGTTAAGAGCGTCCAAAGTTTTCTAGGGCTGACAGGTTACTTTAGGAAATTCGTAAACCGGTATTCAATAATCGCGAGGCCGTTGACAAATTTACTGAGAGCCGATGTTAAATTTGAGTTCGGTGCAAAGGAGGAACAAGCGTTTGAGCATCTAAAAATGACACTGTGTAGTGGACCGGTATTGAAAATTTATAGAATAGGTGCGGATACGGAACTGCACACTGATGCATGTATGTATGGGTATGGTGCAATGCTGCTGCAACGCGATGATGAAGACGGTGCATTACACCCGGTATATTATGCGAGCGGAAAAACTAGCCCGGCCGAAGAGAAGTATACTAGCTATGAGCTCGAGGTCTTAGCAATAATAAAGGCGTTAAAAAAGTTTAGGGTTTATCTGCTGGGAATATCTTTTAAAATAGTAACGGACTGTCAGGCATTCACTATGACCATGCGAAAAAAAGACCTCTGCATGCGAGTGGCTAGGTGGGCTCTTCAGCTGGAGGATTTTCAGTATGTTATCGAGCACCGTCCCGGTAAAAGTATGCAACATGTCGATGCGCTGAGCCGTAATGCGTTGCCATCTTGTATGACTGTGAGCGAGAGTGAGGAGAGTGTGACCGCGCGACTCCGTGTGGCGCAGCAAAAGGATTGTGAATTGAGGAACGTTGTCGATCTGGTGCGGCAGGGTAAAACGAACGACTACTGCGTAAGAGGTGGTGTACTGTTTAAAGTGATTGGTGGAGACATGTTAGTTGTTGTGCCTAAATCGATGCAGTCAGCGGTAGTCCGTCGTGCACATGAAGAGGGGCATTTCTCAACAAGCAAGACAGAAGCGCTCGTCAAAAGGGACTACTGGTTTCGCAATATGCGAGAAAAGATTGAGAAGGTCATTCGAAACTGCGTTAGCTGCATACTTGCAGAGAGGAAACAGGGAAAGCAGGAGGGTTTTCTAAATCCTATTGACAAAGGGGACCGGCCGCTAGACACTTACCACATCGATCACCTAGGGCCGATTCAATCTACGAAGAAAGAGTATAGGTACATCTTCGTCGTGGTGGATGCATTTACGAAATTCGTGTGGCTTTATACAACCAAGACGACAAATACCGCTGAAGTTTTAAAATGGTTAAGGAAGCAATCCACAATATTCGGAAATCCTAGGAAAATAATTTCAGATCGTGGTACAGCCTTTACGTCCCGCGAGTTTGCAGATTTCTGCAAAGAGGAGGGCATACACCATATCCTAATCACTACGGGTGTGCCTCGGGCAAATGGTCAGGTGGAACGGATTAATCGGACCCTTATTCCTTTGCTGACGAAACTGTCCGCACCGAAGCCGCATGAATGGTACAAGTACTTGGAAGTAGCCCAGCGATTCCTTAACGCTACGCCGAGCCGGAGTACAGGAATGTCGCCCTTCAATTTGTTATTCGGAACGCAGGTGAAATTAAAGAGTGATCCGAAAATCCAAGAGATGATCGAGAACGAGTGGATAAGTATGTTTAACGAGGATCGAGATGAATTGAGGCAACGAGCGAAGGAAAGCATACTAGAGGTGCAGCAGGCCAACAAGAAGACCTACGACGCGAAGAGAAAGGCAGCTAGACGATACGAGGAAGACGATCTAGTAGCTATTCGCAGAACGCAACTCGGACCTGGTTTGAAGTTGATGCCAAAATATCTTGGCCCTTATAGCGTAATTAAAGTGCTTCGGAAGGATCGTTATTTGGTGCAGAAGGTTGGAGAATGCGAAGGGCCACGGCAAACCTCGACCGCTGCGGACTGCATGAAGCCATGGATCGATGATCTTAGCGACAATAACTCGAGCGAAAGTGACCGTGAGAGTGTGCAAGACATCTGAGGGCAGATGTCAGAGCAGGATGGCCGAGTGTAGTAACGGAATAACCGGCAATTACCGGTTATTATCAAAACAGGTGTCACATGTAAACAGTCGGCGACACTGGCCTCTCCTTGGAGCGAAAGTATGCGTGTGTGAGTGTGTGTCGGCGACAACGAAAGCGATGCCTCGAAACGGCAGTCGTCAGTCGAGAGACGTTTTTCGAATTTGCGAGACGTTAGACGAGAAGGCACGAGCATTCAGAATCACTGTTTTATTTTCTTTTTGCTAATTCAAATTCCCTTATTTTTGCGTTTTCAGTGTGTCAAAATATAATTATAATAACTCCAATTCAACCCGCGAATAACCTTATTTTTATACAATTTCCTACATATTCATGCAGGTTTATTCAACCCATTTTATTTTCATTAATTCCCCGCATAACAGTAATGTACATACACATTCCTTATGTATAAAACTTTGCGCTTGCAACGATCGCTGAGTGCAATAAAGACTAATACACAAATGTATATATGTATATAATTTTGCGCTTGCAACGATCGCTGAGTGCAATAAAGACTAATACATAAATGTATATATGTATATAATTTTGAGCTTGCAACGATCGCTGAGTGCAATAAAGACTAATACACAAATGTATATATGTATAAAACTTTGCGCTTGCAACGATCGCTGAGTGCAATAAAGACTAATACACAAATGTATATATGTATATAATTTTGCGCTTGCAACGATCGCTGAGTGCAATAAAGACTAATACACAAATGTATATATGTATATAATTTTGCGCTTGCAACGATCGCTGAGTGCAATAAAGCCTAATACACAAATGTATATATGTATATAATTTTGCGCTTGCAACGATCGCTGAGTGCAATAAAGACTAATACACAAATGTATATATGTATATAATTTTGCGCTTGCAACGATCGCTGAGTGCAATAAAGACTAATACACAAATGTATATATGTATATAATTTTGCGCTTGCAACGATCGCTGAGTGCAATAAAGACTAATACACAAATAGGTCGGATATATATATATATATATCGTTCAATACAATTCTGTTCTTTTTCTTTGCGTCTTATTTATTTATATAGCAATAACATTCTAAATATGTTATGTTTCGGTGAAATTTTATAATAGATACGTTTCTATATTTTCAATTTTGTTGTTTTTTATACATATGCATCATCTCGGGGTTCCTTACTATCATCCACACATTGAGGACGGTACAATTCAAATCATATCAAATGCCCACAGTAGCAAACAATTGCATCGCCGGGCGTGGAGCTGAGCAACGAATAGCTCAACGCTTGACTCCTGACCCGGCGTCCAGAATCGCAAAGAGGTGGCCGGGCCCAAGCTACAGGCTCGTGGGACGAGCCTACATGGACGCACACTCATGCAGTTCTCTCATAAATTTCGCAACGGGTAGCAATGGAACAGTCCCGCCTCGGCTGTTGCCCGGGTCCCAGAAATTCAGGAGGTATTTGCACCCGATGGGGCAGGCCTGGTATAGGCCGTCTGCGTAAGCGTTATCCCCCGATAGTCCTCCACCTTCTTCCCAACCCCTTTCTTGACCACCGGAACCACAATTCCATCCCTCCACTCCTCCACCCACCCTTCCCCCTTCCACACCCTATTGCAAATTACCCATAGCCAATCCTCCACCTCCTCCCCCCCATACTTCCAAACCTCATTGGGTATGCCGTCATCCCCTCCCGCCTTTCCCTCCTTCAGCCCCCTTACCACCCTTCTAATCTCCTCCTTACTTAATTCCTCTTCCCCATCCTCACCCCTCTTTCTTTCCCCCCCTTTTCTCACCCTCCACTCCACTCCACCCAACACTCCCCTAAAGTAGTCTTCCCACTCTTCCATTCTTATCCCCTCCTCCACCCTCCCCCTTCTTTTTCTCTCTCTATTCACCACTTTCCACACTTGTCCTTCCGTCTTAACCCCCTCAACCTCCTTCTCCCACTTTTCCAACTCCTTCCTTTTCTTCCCCTCACACATTACCTTATACTCTTTTTTCCTCTCCCTATATTCTTTCCCCTCTCCTCCCTCTCTTCTCCATCTTCTCAACTCCTTCCTAACCCTACTTTTCTCCTCCCTACATTCTTTGTCCCACCATCCCCCCTTTTTTCCATCCTTTTTTCCCCCCGCTCCCGTCGTCCCAATCGCCCCTCTTACCCTTTCCTTCAGCTCTTTCCACTCCTCCCGTATACCTCTTCCCCCCCCCTCTCTCTTCCCAAACCTTCGTATAAACTCCTCCCTCCCCTCTGCTGTCCAATTTCCCCTTCCTGCCCACTTTCCCCCATCTTTTCTCCCCTTCCCTTCCCCCTCCCTACCTTCTCCCCTCAGCCACACCACCACCGGGTGATGTCTGAATCCTCCCTCTCCCCCACCTCTAACCTCTCCAGTCTTTCCCGCGTGTCCTCGTTCCCTATGATATAATCTATGACTGAGTTTCCCCTCCCTCCTGTATACGTCCATTCCCCCTCCTCATCCCCCTCCATGCTTCCATTCAGTATTCCCCACCCCCTCTCCTCCAGATATTTGCACAACCTCTTCCCCTCCCCGTTCACCTCCATATCCTTCGACCTCCTAGCTCCCAGTCCTTTTTCCCCCCCTTCCTCCTCTCCCAGAATCTCCCCCCTTCCCTTCCCGTCCTTGCATTAAAGTCCCACCCTATCACCACCCTTACTCCCTCTTCTCTTCCCTCTACCCACTCCCCTATCTCCTCCAGTTTCTTCTGCAGATCCTTGTTCACATATACTCCCACCACCCTCCACCACTCCCCCCCCCCATCTTCACCATCCTCATCATTATCCCCTCTCTTTCCCCTACTTCTTCGTCCCTTGCTTCTATTTCCTTTTTTACCCCCATTAACATTCCCCCTATTGCCCTCCCCTTCTTATTTTCCCTCTTAGCCCATTGCTTTCCCCACACGTATCCCTTTGGCAGCCTATTCTCTATATAATCCCAATCTCTTTCCTCCATCCATGTCTCACACATCACCATCACCTCCCACTCCTTCAGTCCTTTCCAAAAGTCCCCATCCTTATTCTTTAATCCCGCCACATTCCAAAAAGCCACCTTATAACCTCCTCCGCTGGCCGCCTGCTCCCTCCCCTTCAGCCCCTCCCTCCTCCCCCGTTCGCCCTCCCGTCGTTTCCCTGCTCTTCTATCCACTTCTCATACACCTCATCCCATCTCTTCATCCTCCCGTTCACCCACATTTTCATATACCCAATCCGCACGTTCTTCCCGCTCTCCCTTTCCCTCTCTGCCTCCCTTTCTATTTTCCACTTTCCCCTCCTCTCCTCCTCTGTCAGATCATCATCAATCCTCTCTCTTCCGCCTTTCAAATTTTTTCTCGCTTCCATCACTTTCCTTTTTTCATCCCTCCCCGCCATTTTCACCAGCACCATTCCGCTTCCTCCCCCTCCCGCTTTCCCTATCCTTACCACCTCTTTTATGTCTCCCCGCTCCAGGCCCATCCTACCCCATAGTTTCCGTATCTCCTCTCCGACCTCTCTCCCTTCTGTCACCACCCCCCTTACCACTACATTGTTCCTTTTGCCCTCTCTTTCCTTTTTATCCTGCATTACCTCCATTCTTCTCATCCTAAGGCCCCACTCCTCCATTTGGCCCTCCTCCACCACTCCCTTACCACGTCTTCCTTGCTTTTCCCAGCACTCTACTTTCTCTATCACCTCTTCCAACCTCCTATCCCTCTCCTCCCAGCCCTCCAGCTTTTTCTCCAAACCTTCCCTCCGCATCTTCTCCTCCTTCAGCCACTCCTCCCATTTCCTCCTTTCCCATCTCCATTCCTCCTCCATCCTTCTTCTCTCCTCTCTCTCTCTCTCTCCTCACCTCCTCCCTCAGCTCCCTTATCTCCCCCACCAGCTCCTTCATTATACCTTCCATCCTTCCTGGCTTCTCTCCCACCTGCTTCCTCTCCTCCTTATCCTTTCCCTCCGGCGATCTCATCGTTTTCCCACTCCTTTTGAAACCCCCCCTTCCCTCTTCGTACATTCCCCCTATCTCCTCCTCTCTCTCCCTCTTTTTTCCCCACAAACTGTCCAAACTTCCTACGCTGCTCCCTATACTACCACCACTATCCTTTCTATACCTTTCTTCAATTTTCTGCTTTCCTTTTCCTTTTTCTCCCCCTTTCCCCCCAGCTCTTGCCTCTTCCCCCCCCCCCCTCTCCAACCGTTTTCCTTATCGCCCCATTACCTCCCCCTGCCGTACCATCCTTCCCTTTATCCATTGCCTTGTAGCACTTTCACCCGTTCAAATCTCCCGCCTTACTCCAAATCTTCTACCTCTTCTCCTCACCCACAAGATGTCACCCCTTGCCTTTCTGCTGCCTCTTTCCCGCCAAGTTTCGCCTACTTCTGCCACTTAACCTCCAAACCTTATACCTCCTATTCTCCTGTCACCCTCTATCTCCGCCCTCTACCCTTTATCTCTAAACCTTCCTCACTTCACCCTCACCTTCCTCACACACACTTCACCCACTCCTCTTCCTTCTAACCAGACTTTCCCTCACTCGCAGACACCGCTCACTCTCACACTACTGTCACACTCGCGACCGGAAACGGAAGGTACTCGGCGACGTGTCATAACGAGTACCTAACTCCGCGCTGCAGATTAGACGGGTCAACGATACAATGTCGCTCGCCTCGAGGACCTGGCGGCTTCGAGCAAGGCGCTTGAGGCCCGAGGGCCTCCAAGCCACGCCTAGAGTTATTTATGCTTCTCCGCTACAAATATAAATGAAAGTGAGAAAATTGGCCGAAGCTACGGATGAATTCCTATCGCTTCAAAATTTTATTTATGCGCTTCCGATGAATTCCCGTCGATTCAAAATTTTATTTATGGTTCATCGGATAAATTCCCGTCGATGCAAAATTTTATTTATGGTGCTTCAAATAATAAATAATTCTGGGTGATTTTTATTTATGACATATACAGATAAAGTCTCTTTTATTTAAAAAGTTATTTAGATAATTTTTTATTTAAATAATGCCCATCTCTGCCTAAGGGCGAGGAGAGGTCGTGCTTCGCGCCGTTTGTTTTGGTCCGCGCTTGTTTCCACGAACTTGCTATACACTCCGAATAACCGCCAAATGCCCATGTAAGGCAAATCTCGAGATTGAGATCGACCAATCGACGCAGAGTTCAAAACCAATTGAAAATCGGGGCTTGGCGCGAGACGGCATCACGCACGACCGGCGATTAGTCGCCTTTTAATAGCCACAGCGTGACATAGGAATAGTGAATAATAAAAAACATTTTTAGTTTTCGAGTGTTCCGTTTGTTTATGAAACAATGTCCAATACTGAAAAGCTGATACAATTGGTCAAAAACTATCGTATTCTATACGATTTATCCCACGAGGATTACAAGAATATAAAGAAGAAGGATAAAATATGGGATGAAATTGGAAAAGAATTAAATGAATGTGGTAAGTATCTGATATTGCAGTTGCTTTTTACTGTAGTGCTACTGATAATACAGACAACAGTAATTATCTAGTTGTATGGCCAGTGTTGGGGTTTGGAGCGGAAATCTGGGGGTGGAAAGAGAGGGAAAGGATGGAAAAGGGGCAGGAAAGGAGCATCAGGTGGACAATGGGGGTTGACTGGTGGACGCCGGGGTATATGGTGAGGGAGGAGGTGCAAAGGGATAAATGGAGGACGAGGGCAGGAAAAAGGGCGTGGAGGTTCGAGGAGAAGCTGAGGGAAGGGCGGGCGGGAGAATTAGCAAGGAGGTGTTGGGAGGAAAGGGAGGAGAGGGAACGGGCCGATAGAGAGGAGTCAGGATGGGAGAAAGAAAGGAAAGGGTTCATGAGCAGGTGGGGAGTGAGTGGAGACACGGAATGGGAGGAGATAGAGGGAAAGGACAGGGAACAGCAGAGGGAAGAGAGGTGGGAGGGGATCCGGGAGTCAAGGGTGAACAGGTGGTATGGGATGGTAAAGGGGGAGGGAGTTCCGGGATACCTGCAAAAAGGCTGGGGGGAGAGCAGATGGAAAAGGGTGATTAGGTTTAGGTTAGGGAATGAAATAAGGGAAGGGCGGCACTGGGAAACAGTAGAGAGGAGGGAATGCAGAGTGTGCAGGAGTGAAGAAGAGACGTGGGAGCATGTGTGGGAGCGGTGTGAGAGAAGGATGGAAGACTGCGGGGGATGGCAGGAAAATGTGAGAATGATTCTGGGGGAGGAGGGGGAGGGGGAGGGGTGGATGAGAGGGATTGAGGACAGGAGAAAGGGGGAGAGGAGGGAGAGAAGTGGGAGTGAAAGGAGAGAAGGTGGGTAAGGGAGAAGAAGGGAAGAGAGTAAGAGGAATGTGAAGGAGGAGTGAGGAGGGACAGAAAGGGGGAACGGAAGCCCAAGACGTAGAAGGTGGAGGGTAGGGGTAGGTAAGGGGGAAGGCAGGGACGGGGGGAGAAAGCCTAGAAGCAGAAACGCGGGAGGCGAAAGGTGTTCGGAAAAGGTACATATTACCGACATCTATTGTCAGCTTATGTTAATCAGGCAGGTGGCAACGGCCTGCTCACTCATGTGGAGCGCGGATCGCGTCTCCTTCCATCGACTCGCGATCTATGGAAGGGGAAGGCTATTCCTTCCTAGAAATCGACTGTGATTTGGGGAAATCCTCACTGTTCACGACGTCACGTTCCGGTAATTACATTGCTTACGCACATTGCTTGCGCCTACGTTCGAACTACTTCGAAATTCCTTCGCTTCGCGGCTTTGCTTCGCAAGTTATTCTAAACGCTTAAACGCTTAAACCATTAATCTATAATTGTAATTATTTATTGCATGGAACTGTAATTAGTGACGACTTGTGTTAGTGTTAATAACTGTTTCTTTATTGTGTTTGACTTTGTAAATATATTTAATTTAACTTTGAGAAATATAACTTTCATGCCCGTCGAATAATTCGGACTAAATTAAACGTAATAAAATTCCTTGCGCCGATCCATTGTACTTTCTAACATTATTTTGGTCCTTCGAGCCGGAGCAGTGCCTGTGAAACAATAAGAATTTTCGGTTAGTGCGGGCCAACCGTCGCGCGTGACCTCTACTTACAAAACAGTTCGCTAACGTTCGGTAGTGCCGCTCAACCGTCGCGTGTGACCTCCACCTGCAAACAATGAGTCACCTTATTGAAAGTCAGCGCAACCTTAACGGTAGAATCTCTCGCGCATTTGAAAATCTAAAGAAATTAGGAGCTAGTAAATGCGACCGAACCACCGTGGCTGCGCGACTAGAGAAGCTTAGGCAGAATTGGGCAAAATTTGAGGAGCAGCACGACAAACTACTAGCCTGCAGGTCCGACCCGCGAGTTGAATCGGACAATTATTGGCAAGATGAGGAGCCAGACAACACGGAGGAGATCTTCCTCGAACAAGAGGTTCTTTTTCTCCAGAAATTAGAGGAATTTGATAAGAGAGAGAAACTACTAAATAGCACGATGGAACGCCTAACGAGCGACCGTTCTAATGCCGCGATCGCTCGCGCGGCATCCTCGCTTCCGAAGATACCGTTACCTACATTCGATGGCAATCACAAGGAATGGCCATCTTTCAAAGGGGTATTCCGCTCGTTGATAGTCCGTGACTCATCTTTAACGGATGCCGAGCGCCTTCACTATTTACGGGGTGCCCTCAAGGGCGACGCTGCACTACTTCTTCGCAACCTTCCAGAAAGCGAGGAGAATTACGAAGCTGCCTGGGAACTGCTACAGGAACGCTACGATAACCTGAGACTGATGGTTAGGGCACAAATGAACACACTTTTCGGATATCCTGCTATCGCGCGCGAGTCAGGACCCGAACTCAAACGCCTTTTCTACACCGCTTGCGATGCGGTCAAGGCCCTGGCATCCATAAATCGTCCAGCCAACGCTAGCGACGACTGGCTCATTCACCTTCTCGTTTCGAAAATGGATCCTACATCCAGACGTGAGTGGGAAAACCGCATCGGCCACACGAAGACTCCTCCAACGTTCCCCGAATTACAAGGCTTCTTAGAGGGACGAGTCAATTCCATTGAGGCCTGGGAAGAAGAACGCAAGGGAAGTGAGGACCGATCCACGAAGCAAGCTGCCAATCAGAAAACGAGCAGAGTGCATCAGGTGAGCCAGGATAAGCGTCCATTGGAACCATGCAGCCTTTGTAAGTTAAACCACTTCATATTATACTGCCGATTGTACAAGGCTAAGACAATTGACGAACGCCGGGCCGCCTTACAAGCAGCGAGCCTTTGTTATAATTGTTTGGGGAAGCATCAAGTAAAGGATTGTCCCTCTGAGCGCCGCTGTCAGAAGTGCAACGGGAAACACCATACCACGATACATGTAGACTGTTCTGATTTTACTTTCGACAAGGAAGTTTCAACCAACGCGGCGAATTGTACGGCTAGCCCCTTACCAGCGGTGCTGCTGGCGACGGCCAGAGTGAAGGTGTGGCAACCCGATGGCGGTTCCAGACTGGTGCGTGCGCTCATCGACCAAGGCAGCGAGGTGTCGATCCTTACAGAAGCACTGGCTCAACAGCTACGCCTTACAAGAAGATCGGCAAACATTAGTATCGTCGGTGTAGGGAACCAGGCCCCAGAGCGCATCCGCGGCAAGGTACAACTAGAATTATCGTCGCATTTCAATTCCGCAGGCCGACACGTGATAACCGCACTGGTGCTGCCGCGGATAACATCATACCAACCCCATATCAATAGCCGCGCTGCTATGTGGAGTCATATAAGGGAGCTCACATTAGCGGATCCCAACTTCGATGCCAAGGGACCGATAGAGTTGCTGCTGGGAGCCGACGCCTTTGCCCTCGTCGTGCTTGATGGCATTGCTAGAGGCCACCCAGGGGAACCCATTGCCCAGAAAACAACACTGGGATGGATTGTATCGGGCCCTGCGATACCAACCGCTGAGAGCGAAGCCACTGACAGGCGCAACCACGCCGCCCTGTCCTGCTCTCCCGAGGAGGACCTGCTGCCCTTGGTGAGACGCTTCTGGGAACAAGAGGAAATTGTGGTATCACCTACCCAGACCCAGGAGGAGGAAAATTGCGAGAACCACTTCCGGACGACTCACCAACGCTTGCCGTCCGGACGCTATATGGTTCGCCTACCATTTCGTGGGACGCCGGAACTCGGAGAGTCACATCACGGGGCCAGAAGAATGCTGCAAAGGATGGAAACAAAATTCAGGAAGGAACCATCGTTCGCTCAGGCCTACAGCATGTTCATGCGTGAGTACCAGCAACTAGCGCACATGACCAAACTAAAGGGGGTTTCAAAGGAATTAGGTTATTATCTACCTCACCACGGCGTGATGAAGGAAGGCAGTACCACCACTAAATTACGAGTGGTATTTAATGGATCATTTACCACAACGTCGGGACAATCACTAAACGACGTGCTGATGGTCGGCCCGAATCTACTGCCCAACCTGCAGCAGCTACTCTTACGGTGGCGTATCCATTGTGTCTGTCTCACGGCCGACGTCGAGAAAATGTACCGGCAGATCCTGATCCACCCTGACGATCGACGATACCAGCGAATACTCTGGCGAGAAGAGGAAGACCATGAGATAAGTGAATACCAGCTGAACACCGTCACTTATGGGTTAGCATGTGCCCCTTACCTGGCGATTCGCACACTACGCCAGCTGGCTCTGGACGAGCAGGACCGGTTCCCTCGAGCGGCTGCCATTTTACGACGCGACGTCTACATGGACGACGTCTTGACAGGAGCGGACTCGGTGCAGGAAGCCATCGAGATACAGGGTGAGCTACGCCTGCTTTGCAAGGCGGGTGGCTTCAACCTCAGGAAATGGGCCTCCAGTCAACCAGCCATAATGGAGCAAGTACCCACCGAAGAAGCCATTCCGGGGTGCAAATGGCAGGCAGGCGAAACCCATTCAACACTGGGAGTCAACTGGAGCCCGGCAGACGACTGCTTCCGTGCTCGCGTGCAGCCAGCCATGCCGGGGAGCGGAATAACTCGGCGTTTGGTTCTATCCACCATTGCCAAAATATTTGATCCACTGGGCCTGGTGTCCCCGGTGACTATTAATGCAAAAATATTTATGCAATCACTATGGTTACTACACTTAGATTGGGACGCACCATTGCCGCCGGCAGACGCCGGATATTGGACGCAGTTCCTCGCTGAACTGCCTTCGCTGAGCCACGTTGCTGTTCCTCGCTGGATCGGAGTAAGACCGGCAAATCAACTTCGGGAACTCCATGGATTTGCGGACGCCTCGGAACGTGCCTATGCTGCCTCGATCTACCTCCGAGTCGTGGACCACGATGGCACCGCCCGGACCCAGCTGATCACGGCGAAAACAAAGGTGGCACCCCTGAAGAAGATTTCGCTACCAAGATTAGAGTTGTGCGCTGCACTACTTCTAACAAAATTAATGGCTCTTACTTACGAGAGCTTGAGCCTGAGTGGATCCACCATTCACCTGTGGAGCGACTCCACCATCACGCTCGCCTGGATTCGAGGTCATCCTGCCAACTGGAAGACCTACGTGGCTAACAGAGTGTCCGAAATTCAGCGGACACTTCCCGATGCGCAGTGGCACCATGTGTCCAGCCCGGACAACCCGGCAGACTGTGCCTCCAGAGGACTTCGGCCCAGTCAGCTGCCCGACTTTGAACTTTGGTGGACAGGACCGAGCTGGCTGAACACCTCTTCAGGATGGACCGCCACCAATCAGTCTCCATTGCCCGAGACCGACTTGGAGGCCAGAACTGCTGCGCTCTTGACGTCGGGTGAATCTGCCACAGGCGAGACCCTTTTAAATCGCTTCTCATCCGTACATTCCTTATTTAGAGTCACCGCCTGGTGCTTGCGGTGGATGCGGAGGAGTTCTACCAACCGAGGTACTTACCTGCTACCAGTCGAGATAGAGTCAGCCCGGGAACGCTGGCTGAGTCTGGTGCAGCATCAGGCATTCCAGCACGAGATCCAGCATCTGAAATTGGGGCGTCCACTACCCAACCGCAGCCGGCTGCTGCATCTCAATCCATATCTGGACGACCACGGCCTCCTACGTGTTGGGGGTCGCCTACGCCATTCTGCGTTGCCAATGGACGCCAAACACCAGGTGCTGTTACCTCGGGATGGCAGACTGACGGAGCTCCTGGTGGATGAGGCCCATCAACGAACCCTGCATGGGGGCACTCAACTTGTCTTGGCCACTCTGCGTCAGAAATACTGGCTACTACAGGGGCGACAAATAGTAAAGGCTGCCATACGTCGCTGCCCTACCTGCGTGCGGTGGCGAGCGTCACCTGGACAGCAGCTAATGGGAGACCTACCGGCTACGCGGGTGACACCAGCCCGCCCATTCTACCACGTGGGAATTGACTACGCTGGCCCTGTATCGCTGCTGATGTCCAGGGGAAGGGGTCGACGCGCACATAAAGGATATGTGGCGTTGTTCGTTTGCCTGAGCACTCGGGCTGTCCATCTTGAACTGGTTTCTGATTGCAGCACTGAAGCCTTCATCGCAGCTCTACGCCGGTTCACGTCACGGCGAGGTCGCTGCGCTGTGATCCAGAGCGACCGAGGCACCAATTTCGTGGGAGCCGCCCGTACACTGAAGGAAATGCTGGTTCATCTCGATGCCGGGCACGACCGTATCCACTCCACGCTGCTGAAGGAGGGAATCGAATGGCGGTTCAACCCTCCGGCTGCTCCTCACTTCGGGGGACTCTGGGAAGCAGCCGTGAAATCTACAAAGTATCACCTAAGGCGGGTGATAGGCGATCAAAACCTCACCTACGAGGAAATGACGACGCTGCTACACCAGATCGAGGCCTGTCTCAACTCTCGTCCACTGCAAGCGATGAGCGATGACCCTGGCGACTTGACTCCACTGACTCCGGGCCACTTTTTGATCGGCGACGCCCTGTTGAGCTTGCCCGATCCTGCCATCGAGGATGTCCCAACTTCCCGGCTTTCTCGTTGGCATCTGCTGCAACAGATGCGTCTACAGTTTTGGAAACGTTGGGCCACCGAGTACTTACAATCGCTCCAAGCACGTAACAAGTGGATCCGCCCGCACCCTCAGCCCCGTGTCGGTGATCTGTGCATTATCAAATCCGAATTAACTTCACCTGCCCGTTGGCCTCTTGCTCGTATCGTTCAGCTGCATCCGGGCAGCGATGGTTTAACCCGCGTCGTTACTGTAAAGACTGCACGTTCCGAATTCGTAAGACCCGTCACGAAATTAGTTTTCTTGCCACTTGAACAGACCACAGAACCAGCACTTTCACTTCGCGATTCCATTGCGTTAGATCGCGATCAATAATGACACTGGCGTTTCCCGACGCCTTCACATGAGTTGAGCGGCGCCACCGCTACGATATTGTCAATGTGAAATCGATCAGTCTATCGATACGCAACTAAATTCAGATTCATCGAGTGATGAATGCCGGGGAGAATGTTCGGAAAAGGTACATATTACCGACATCTATTGTCAGCTTATGTTAATCAGGCAGGTGGCAACGGCCTGCTCACTCATGTGGAGCGCGGATCGCGTCTCCTTCCATCGACTCGCGATCCATGGAAGGGGAAGGCTATTCCTTCCTAGAAATCGACTGTGATTTGGGGAAATCCTCACTGTTCACGACGTCACGTTCCGGTAATTACATTGCTTACGCACATTGCTTGCGCCTACGTTCGAACTACTTCGCAATTCCTTCGCTTCGCGGCTTTGCTTCGCAAGTTATTCTAAACGCTTAAACGCTTAAACCATTAATCTATAATTGTAATTATTTATTGCATGGAACTGTAATTAGTGACGACTTGTGTTAGTGTTAATAACTGTTTCTTTATTGTGTTTGACTTTGTAAATATATTTAATTTAACTTTGAGAAATATAACTTTCATGCCCGTCGAATAATTCGGACTAAATTAAACGTAATAAAATTCCTTGCGCCGATCCATTGTACTATCTAACAAAAGGAGATCTCTCTCTCTCTCTCTCTCGGAACGCGGATGGAAAGAGCAGAAAGAAAGTGGAAGGAAGGAGCGAATGTAAATATTGTAAATAGCGAGTAGATTTAAGATTAGAGATAAGAAATAGAATAAGGCTATAGAGTAAGATAGAATGTAAGGTGAGGAATAAGCGGTAAAGGATGGTTAGAGGAAGGAGGGATTGTAAGAAAGATTGTAACCCTGAGGGGGACAATAAACTATACATACAGTAATTATCTAGTTATAAACAAATAATTACTTTATTTATCATATAAAATCATACAAAACTATTTATGTTTATTAATAATCTATTATGGGCGAATTCCACTTACGCCTAAATCGCCCGCAACGACTGACTTTCATTAAGGTAGGTTTTCTTATACGCGATTGGACGCAACGTCAGGAATTTCAAAGCTGACTTTCTCGAAAATGAAGCGCGATATCAAAAAATGTTATTCTTTTTTCTCTCGACTTATTTACTTGTTGTAAGTCGAAAAGAAAGAGTAACTTTTTTTTATATCGCGCTTCATTTTCGAGAAAATTGACTTTGAAATTTTTGACGTTGCGTCCAGTCGCGTATAGGAAAACCTACCTTAATGAAAATCACGGCCGATTTGGGCGTAAGTGGAATTCGTCCTACGTAGAACCTAGAATTATGTAACCTAACAGTTTGCGTCAATTAAGAATTAAAATAATTGACAAATTTTTCTCTTGTGGAAAATGCTAATCTTGCTGCTCGTCTTGGATTATTTTCTAAATTAGCAAAAGCTCCAACTTCGGGCTCTGGTGGCTCTAAATATTGCAGCCACTCATCATCATCTTTTTTACCTCGTAAAAAATTGTGCAATTACATGCCGTTTTCACAACTAGAATTGTAGTGGTTACTTTTGTTTCTATAGGCCTAAGAAATATTCGCCATTTTTGAGCCAATATGCCAAAAGCATTTTCCACCACTCTTCTTGCACGACAGTGTCTTATATTATAATTATCTTTACGAATATTTAACCTAGATTGCGCATTCGGAAACGGTCTCATTAGATACGAGTTTAAAGCAAAAGCTTCATCTCCAATTAAAACATGAGGGCAGGGTTCATTTTGTCCGGGAAGATTTATTGGTCCAGGAATAGGATTAAATTCATTTTGAGTCTCCTTCCCATGTTGGAAACCTCGAAAATTCTACCATCACTGTTCTTACCATAACCACCAATATCAACACATATAAATTTATAATCTGGACCAACAATAGCCATGAGCACTAACGAAAATTTATTTAAATAGCACCAGTAGTTAGATCCAGTTTTGTCTGGACACTTGATGGTTACATGCTTGCCATCCACACTACCAATGCAGTTAAGAAATTGCCATAAATTCTTAAACCCTTCCGCAGACTGTTTCCAAATTTGCGTTGTAGGTTCGGCTAAATATATATTTTCCATTTGTCGGCATATAGCTTCACAAACTTCTGTCACGATTGTACTCACTGTTGCAAATCCGACCCGGAAACTATGACCAATTGTATAGAATGTATCGCCGGTGGCAAGAAACCAACGAAATAAAATGTTTTCATTGTAGGTGATGTTACGAGCCGAGGCTGAGGGCAATGTGAATGGCGGCTGCGAGGCCGAGGATTGAGTTTCTTTTTTGGAGTTTGTTAGTAGCGGACGAACCGGGGTCTGGTATCCCCGGGAGCCGCTATAAGGAGGTTGGTTGTCGTGGACGAACCGGGGTCTGGTATCCCCGGGAGCCACTAGGAAGGTAAGCTTTCACGGACGAACCGGGGTCTGGTATCCCCGGGAGCCGCTATAAGGAGGTTGGTTGTCGTGGACGAACCGGGGTCTGGTATCCCCGGGAGCCACTAGGAAGGTAAGCTTTCACGGACGAACCGGGGTCTGGTATCCCCGGGAGCCGCTAGGAAGGTGGAAGTCGTGGACGAACCGGGGTCTGGTATCCCCGGGAGCCACTAGGAGGTTGGTTGTCGTGGATGAACCGGGGTCTGGTATCCCCGGGAGCCACTAGGAAATGTTAGTTTAGCCTCGTAACTTTATAAAGTGATACACCTTGAGCGGTAAAGGAGTATCTATGTAGGTTTATCTCGAAGAGGAAATTCAGATAATGATTAATTTAAATAAAAGAACTCTGGGTTAGACATAACTAATTATATTCTATAAGTTCAGTCTTTTACAAATGTTTTTAGTGTTTAATTGTCGCGGTACCTAAGTCCACCTCTCAGTTTTGACGCACTGAGAAATGCGGGGGTCTCAAAGAGTTTAAATGTAACAACACCTATCAGCAACTCTACGTACTGTCTGGTTTAAGTTGAAGTAAATAAGCCTCTTTCGTCTATGCGTACTAGATTTGAAATGAGCCCCCGAGTGTGAATTCGTGGCCCTTTTTATACAGTGAAATTCGGCTTAGAAAGTAGTGGGGACATGAGTGCCTCCATTGAATATAAGGTTTTCGGGGAAAACTTGGTTGCATCACACCACCGCAGGAAACGGTGACCCCGTCAGGTCACGTGCATTCCGGACACCCGAAAGGGTTAGAAAGTCAAAGATAAGTCTGCGTACGTAACATGAACAGAGCAAAAAAAATGGAAAAATTTAAGGGACACTTATGCCAAATATGTTAGGCGTAACAAACCAAAAACTGGACAGGCAGCGAATAGCAATAAGAAATGGATATGGGCCGACCAAATGAAAGGTTTCGATCGTTATTTGGCTTATACTACTATTTCTACTAACGTCTGTGATATCGATAGCGAAGTCACTATAGAATCTGCCGAGGATTTCGAAAATCATAATATTCGATCGGAATATTCCGACAACAATTTTATTCAGGATACAGCAAATACAGAAAACACAGAAACCTACGCACAATTCAGTACCAGCAATAGTGAATTACTGGACTCAACACCATTCACGCAACAGTCAACACCATTCTCGCAACAGTCAACATCATTATCGCAACAGTCAACATCATTCACGCAACAGTCAACATCATTCACCCAACAGTCCACACCATTCACTCAACAGTCAACACCTTCAGATGTCCTCAACGCACCTCCTGAAGCCCCATCAAGACATTCAAGACAAACAGGGAACAAGCGGAAGTCAGAAGCAATATCACCTGTAGGACAGCTGATACAGCATTATTTGGACAATAAAACAAAGCCTCAATACGATGGCACCGACCACGTTTTTTTAGGTTATGCAAAAACTATAAAAACGTTTTCGGCAAGAAGGCAAGCTATTGCCAAGCTTAAGATTGCAGAAGTAGTGGTGCAACAAGAACTCCTGAATCAGGAAGAACTGACACCTTCAGATCTGCATCATTCTCAAGCTACAATTACTACGAATTATGTACATATGTCTGACAGTTCCGATAGTAGTTCTTTTCGTGATCGTACTAACAGTGTTCAATTAAGGTTAACGGATGCAACTGAAGATCCATCTGATGATATTACCACACTGACAAATGTTTCCACCTCTGTGGGGTCATTTAATTCGTAAAATGTTTTATTTTTTGTAATATACCAGGCTACATATTGGGCAAAATACTATGTTACGGAAATAATAAATTTTACGGAATTGCCAGTGTCGTAATATCATTACGTGGAAATGCATTTACATCTTGTCCTCGAAATATCTAGTAGTTATATTCTCATATTTTGGTGTTCTATTTCTTCTCTTCTCGATTTATATTTTACATTACTCTTTATTTTTATTCTGTATTTCAATTTTAGTATTAAAACATAATTATAATAACTTAGAATGATAATTTTTTTACCTCAGTGCAATTGCAAGTCGTTCTTCAGGTGAGATAGGTTCCCGATAATTTGTATAAGATTTTTTAATTTCATCCTTGATAAGTTCCAAAATTTCATCAAAACAGTCCATAGTCATCCGGAAATAAATGTAGAAGCGTTTTTCATCCTTTCGCAGTTCGCACATCAATGTGTGAAACTCTCCATATTTTTTTCTGTCCAAGTTTATATTATGTACCCATTTTCTTTTTCTAAAGTAAATGTAAATAAATTTATTTAAAATCGTTTGTAAACAATATAAAGCACATAAAATAGGGTAATCATGGGAGAGATGTCACACATTTTGGAAAATTAACACTGTGCCTAAACTTCGTAACAGAAAATGTTTTCGAGGGTAGGTATTATTAGTCGAACATCTGCTATTTTAGTCCGAAAAATTGAAGCTTCCATATATGTTTATCACCTTTAAACAATTGAAGTTGAAAATGTTCTGGTTCAGGGGGAGATGCTTCACTTACTGGAGGGATAACACACATCGAAAAGTTTTCAATTTTCAATTAAAAGTTGTTAATTTAACCATTTAATTAAAAAAAATAATAATAATACAAGTAAAGTGATATATTCTTATTTTCTGAAGTTATAAAATATAATAAAATATTAAAAGAAGAAGTACAGTATTGTCTCCGTATGTACTCGGTTTGGTGTACACGATACGGGTTACTCGCTATCCCCACCACTTCTGGCTCACTCTTGTCTGGCGAAGGCGAGAGCGAGATGGAACGAGAGCAAGCGAGAGCCACTTAAAACGAGCGAGGACGGTACGAGACAGACGACGCGTTAATGTTTTGTCTCGCTCCGTCTTTCGGGCACCGTGACACTCCGTCCTTTGCGTGCGCGACGGGCGTGCGCGATGGTCGCAAGCAGTTACGGTGACCACGGGAACGCGAACGCTCGTCGCGCACGCAAAGCGGTCCATCTCGCTCCCCTCTTTGGCCAAAAAGAAGCGAGAAACGAACACTTGAAATTAGGGCTCTGTTCATGATGTGGGTTCAACGCCGGTCCCGACCAGCGAGCCCTAAACGAGGAAATACTGTACTGACAGTGCGGTATCCCCATAATTACATTAAATACTATAAAAATACTTAGGGCGGTATTCCTTTACTATGCTACTAGGTTAGTAGAGGATGCCGCATGCTTAAGCAATACCGTCCTAAATGCTGTGTTACGAAAAATTACAAACCTGGCATTTTCTTCTTCTGCTGCGACAAGCAACAACAATGCCTCTTCTTCATCCGATGATGAGTACATTTTGCACAACACTTCGAACGAAACTGAATGCTAACATATAGAGCAAGAAACCTCAACCTATTGAGATCAACCTCAAATATTCACAGCGGCAGCGAAATATTCGTTCCGGTGTGAGCACACACGCGGATTCCGCTACCGCTGCCGCTGCGAATATTTCGTTACCGCTCCGCGCCGCGAATATTCGCGTTGGTTTGGGGGAGCATTTCTGCTGCTTCTTCGCCTCCGTCCTGGGGACGGAGACTTGTCAATTTCCATTTTTTCGGTGCCTTTTGACATCTAAAAAAAAGTCGAAGAAACAGTGAAACTATTGAACGTAATGGATTTGAAAGTGCTGTAGAAGAGCCAGAGTTAGCTAAAATGTAATCTAATTACAAATTAGAAATTACGATTAAAATGTAATTGTGTAATGAATTACCTACGCAATATTTTCTGTAATTGTTAATTTAGGTAGTTGACCACAATTTTGTCAACTATGTAAATTAACGTTTGCAGAAAATAATGTGTAGTGAATTACACAATTACATTCGTAACTTATAATTTATAATTATATTACATTTTGCTCAACTCAGAGAGGAGTACACGTTTATCAAGTTGGTACATTTGGGTACAATATAGACTTCCTTTAGCCAAGATTTAGCGCAGGAGGAGAATCTTCAGATTTCTGAATGCTGAAATTTCCAAGTTCGAAAGCGTTGAAATTCAAACACTTCCAAAATTTGTAATTATAAGTTTATCAAGTTTCACAATATCTGTAATTGAAGGCTCAGTTGCAATAAGGGGATTTATTATTTAGACTAGCGCTCGAAAATGCGAAAAACAATTATCCAAACGCTAAGAAAAATTGGAAAATGAAATTTTATTACACTGGATTTTAAAAAATATAGTGTTGTAAAGCTCGTCACGGCACACATTTTTTTTTACAGTTTCTTTATCGAATCATTAGTATTCGAGATAAAAATTATAAACCAAAAAAAATATCTTCGACCAAAGTCAATACCTTTTTAAACAAAAATTGCGATAACTTGAATAATTATTATCGGATTGATATGAGACTTCAATCATAAAACTCGGAAAACTCTAGCGAAGCCGTAAAATGTATGCACAAAAGCCTTATGTTAAAAAATATAATAATATTTAATTAAAAAGTAATACTGGACGTAACCCATGTTTTTCAACGTTCGTCGTTAAAAAGTATCGAGGCAATTTTGACATACATATAACTTGCAGCGGCAAAGTTTTTAGAATTTTTATCTCGAATACTAATGATTCGATAAAGAAACTGTAAAAAGAAAAAATGTGTGCCGTGACGAGCTTTACAACACTATTTAATTTTCCAATTTTTCTTAGCGTTTGGACAATATTTTTTCGCATTTTCGAGCGCTAGTCTCCTTTTTGCATCCGAGCCTTGAATTTTAAAATTTCCAATATTTCCACTTCTGATGTTTAGAAACTGTTTAATTTTCATCACTTGATTTTAGTTTCAACTAAAGGAAGCCTTCATTCCACCCGAATGTACCTTTTCTAGACAATTCGCGGGTAAATTATAACATAACTTTCTTATTCTACGTGAGAATGAATACACGAATCTCTGAGCATGAAGCAGCGTATCGACATTGCGAGGCTGCCACGCGAGGCACGCCTCGTGGAGTGGAGAATCTGGAAACTACCTCGATCATGATCACTTTACGACGCAGGCTCGGGCGACAGTCTCGCCCTACCTCTAGCATGATATTTGCGCCGCCCGAGCCATGCGATTTTTTATCTTGGGGCCGCGAAGCACCTTTCAGCACGTCGAAAAATCGACGGCTGATGCCTCGTAAAGTAATCACGGTCGAGGTAGCCTCCAGACTCTCCACTCTGCGAGGTGTGCCACGCGAGGCAGCCTCGCAATGGCGATACGAAGCTTGAGAAACACGCGGACACTCAAACAATCACAGTTCACACGATAGATTTTGCACAAAAAATTACAATAATACTATAACGGTAATTGGAAACTTTACCCGGAATATGTCTAAATACAGTCTTGGTTTGGAAGTACTAAAATATAGAAGTATGTCAGTTGTTATGAAAGTGGCGTAGGTCGAAATTTAAAAAAAAAAGAAATTGAACTTTACGTTTATCATGTATCACGTTGATATAATACGTAAAAAATAAGTGAAATGTAACAAACGAAAAATTTGGACTTGGACCACTTTCATAATAACCGGCACATATAGTGAAAAAGACAGGGATAGTAAGCGTGAAGGTACTTACGGTGTTTACTGCTCGACAGTCGCTTTTTTTCTGACCATCGAGCCTTTGCTACCCTCAAGGGTGGACAAGGCCCAAACTGCCTTTCTCACTCCCTCAAGATTTTGTATTTCACTCGCACCTAGGACCGAGCGGGGCATCATCGGCCCGCGTAAAAGTTCGAATGCGCGAAGGTTTGAAAAGGTGGCGCGTGCCCGCGCATACTTGCGGGGTAGTCCTTCACCGTCAGGCAAGTGGGAAAGGATAATGTTGGAACGAAATATGAATTCTTCGCTAATAATGTCGGTGATACGTCAAAAGTATGTGCACAGGATAATAAAAAATTCTTTCCTGTGCACATTTCTGTGCACCAAACAGTATTCCCGGAAGTACCTACAATCTACGTAAATGTATCAGCATACCAGCAATCCTAATGAGAACGAGAAGAACAGGACGCGTATATCCGTCCCTTTCCCACTATCTTCTGTTTAGCCACACAGCATCTGTAACCAATGGAGCGGGAACGCTAGCTGATCAGTTTCTGGTCGTTTGCACAACGGTGAAGACGCAGAAGCAATCGAGTTTTTATTAATCATATGGAATATTCATAATTTGTGAATTGTTCCATTCCTGCGTGGTTCATTACTGTAGTGTTGATAAGTGTGTGTGTGTGTGATCATTCCATTGCCATGGAATCAAAGAAGGAAGCCGCAGATGCAAGAAACAATCGCTATTTGAAGGGTGATGCAAAAGCGAAGCACCCTAAGTTATTTGCAAAGCGTTTGTCAAAAAATAGAAAGTGTCGAGAAAGGTAAGTTACGTGTCATGGTACAGATTTATATGAAGTTACAGTTTGTGATGTAGTAGTAGCAGCACGGTATTTTGTCGTATATAATACGGTATTATTCATATTCTTCAAATGCGTATATGAACAGCTATCTTTGACACTTTACGTACACATATTCTATACTATGCGCACAGCAACACATGTCATTAATTTACCCCTCTTGCCCCACTCATTATTTTCCCATTTGTACGTTCATCATTGTTTAATTAATTAATAATCTGATTTATACCGTGTTTGGACTCATTTTCATGTAAAAACTGTCAGCAGTACGTTCCTGCAACTTTTGGGCCGATGAGACAGAATGTAGAAATTTTGAACTTCGTTATAATACGATACACAACATTTCTATACACTTATTTTCCCTTTCTTCTTTACATACGTTCAGAAAATACAAATGCAGCATTTTGTTCTCATTTGAATAGTGGTAGAAGTTTTATTAGTATAAAACGTTCACACTATACGCGTTTCGTTAGGTATGTTTCCTTTATAATGCAGTTGCGACTATTCCAATCGTTGTACGTAGTTTTGAATGGATAAAACATGCACTTTAGATTTTATTTATGTGATGTAGAAGATAATGTTTAAAATTAGCAACAGTCATCGATGATTTGCGATTCGATGTTCAGCATATGTAGTTACTTGTGAAATACGAAATACATAGTGGTTTTTATTCTTTTGTCGAATTTTGACCGCAAGATATACGTCCATGTGTACCTTCGGCGAAAGTTTTTCATCGAAAAGCGCAATCTTCGAAACATTCTCCAGGCCTCACTGGCACCCTTTGTCCCAGCCCGGGAAATGTTTATGATATCTCACGTACCCTGCAGTTGTGGATACTACTACGCGAAAAGAGAATTCTATTCCGTAGAAAGATATTTTCACACAGATTTTCTCGTACACGTTGCACGATTTAATATCGGTTTCGGCCAAGAATGGTCGACATTGTATCATGATTGCTCTCATCCTAATCAGGAAAATGTTAGGAATATTTGAAAAAATGTTGAAAAATTGTTGCGTATCTGCATAAGGTTGCCAGCAACATTATGCAGGACCGCTTATTTAGCGGAGAAGAAGACGTACAGGAGTCGCTGTGCAGAGCGGTCCGAATCGCCGAAAAGGCGATTAAAAATCCTTACGTTTTCATTTCACACTTTATCATTATGAAGATGGTCATTCCAGGGATTTTTGGGGTCGCAGAATCTGATTCCGAGGTCAAAATTGTTATTACTGTTTGATTTGATTATGTTATTTGAATTTAATTATGGCATCAAATTTTGAAAAATTAACACAAATAGCGTTTTTATGATAGCAAAAGTTATTGAGCGCGCGGAAACTGGAAAGTCAATAATTTGTATAAATTCACTCTTGAGATATTGAAAATGCTTTCGTTTATCTATAAGATGAAATTGTGCATTCATTCTATGTTACTGAAATATATAAAAAGTTATAAATAACTGAAATATAAGAAATTATGCGATGGTCGTTTTTAATCGCATGTTACATTTTTCGAAATCGTCTGGCATCTTTGAAACTTATATTATTAGATAGTCAAATAGTTATATTATTAGATATACTGTGTTTATATTAGATAGTTATATTATTATATATACTGTGTTTCGTCTGTATATCGGTATCTCGTCGGTTTCTGTTTCAGTTAATGGCAAAACAATTAATTCTACAATAGGTGAACACTGTTCAGTGTCACCCCGTGATTGCCTTTCCGATGATTTCTTGCATTCTATCCGCGCGGAGTTTAATTTTCGTTCAGGTAGTACCCCTAAGATTATCCCGGCCTGCGCTGATATCGTAAACTAATAAAGTAATAAAATGTTCGCCTAGTCAATACAGCAAATGGAGGTAAAGTTAAAGTTTAGCCAGCACATGTTTCAAGTCTTGCACGTAAGATATACAGAGTGTCCCGTCAGACACAGAAAAAATGCAATTTATTACCATATGCTTTAGGAATACATTGTTGTATCTGTTTAAAAAAATTACTATAAAACGATTTTATTTACGACTTATATCGAAAAAAATTGTCCATATAGTCACAGGTATTTTTAGAAATATATGTAGATGCATGTTGGCGGGTCGCAGACACTTACTTCTTCCACGCAAGCGGCCTGATTACTGCCAACATAATTGGTTATTACTCGGAAGTCGCAAAAAAGTGCAACTGCTCCTTTCGCACATGCATTCCTTATACTATAGACTATCTAATAATATAAGTTTCAAAGATGCCTGACGATTTCGAAAAATGTGACATGCGATTAAAAACGACCATCGCATAATTTCTTATATTTCAGTTATTTATAACTTTGGCTGTACTTCCGAATGGCCCCAGTGGCCGATCGACACGACGTTTGGGGGGAAGGGTGGGGAGGGGGTGTGGACCCTAAATTTAAAATTGTTTTTTCGGGTATTTATTAGTTTCCGAAATATTAATAAAAAATTGTTCATTTTTTGGAAATTTTTTTGGACGATGGTGCAGGCCTCTCTATCTTGGAGCCCGTCCGTCCCCCTATTTTTCGTTTTTGAAATTTTGTAACCACTGTCTCGTTTTTGGCATCGCCGAACTCACATCGGTTCGCTGTCGGCCTCTCCGCGCCTCACTCACTGGTCTAGCCTGAACCGGGACCGATCGAGATGAAACTTAGTGAGTAATACGAGGGGTGTGGACCGAGCCCAAATATAAAATTTTACCTTCAGCAATTAATGCGTTCAAAAGGTACAGAACTAATTGTGCATAAAAGGGTACACTTTACCGATTTTTTTTAATCACTTTACCACGGTCCCTCCTCTTAACAATAGGTTTGTTGACTTATACCGACATAACACATTCCACTTTTCAACTTGTTCCGGGTTTTAGTATTGGTTTGGGTTAGATTAGCGAGGGGGGGTGGGGCGAAACCGGATCGGATCAGTCGCCCTGTATGCGGTATGTTGCCGGTACAGGGGTCCCCGGCTGATCAGTATACGATCCGGATGCTCTGGAAGGGCGCTCCATCGGCCGTCGGCTTGCCGGCACATGGCTGATGGGGAACTCCGATGGGTTCCATGTTCTCTCAACTGGGTCGTCGCCTCTGGTGGTACACCCGGACCTTAGGGTCGCGGTGGGAGGATCCAGAGGCAGCCCGGAGCGGTGAACTTGGACGAAGTTGGAGGCCCGACCGGGGTAAGACCATGTACCGCACCTCCCCGTGGTGCCCCCCGGGGTCCCTGTACGACATAGTCGGGCAGGGGCGCGGACGCGGACATGGCATTCAACAACTGTCGAGTATGGAGACCGCCGGGCGGTGGGGCCGTCGCCCTTCAAGACACTTTGTGACGGAATGGACAACCACATGGAAGCCTCGGAAGAAACGCCGCTATCGGGGGGTCGCCCGACTCAACCTGGCCTTGTCGGCAGCCAGATTGAAGTAAGACATAAGACCGATGACACCGCGCTGGTGCCGCGGGCCGGTGTCAGTGGGGGAGACGAAGTGCTTTCGTCGACCCCACAACAAGTCACAGCAGCAGGACCGGCTATTTCCACGGACCACGAGATAGTGGACAGTGGGAGGGAGGCATTCGGATGCGGGGGTGGCAATCCAGCCACTTCCTGCGATGATGCCTCCAGCGCTAAAGGCGGTTCGATCGCGGGCTGGGGAGCGCTTGACGTTCCCCAGTTTCAGCGGGTCCGTCGCGCAACGGATACGCCCGAGGACGCTCAGGTGGAGAGCCTGAGCTGGGACGGGGCTGCGCCAGGGCCCAACTCACCCCTGACGCAGAACATTCATACGGAGCAGGAGAAGAGCCTGTGCGAGGTGGCGAGCACCTGCCACCCCCGAGTTGAGGAGGCTTCGGCTACGGCGCCGATTAAGAACAGAGGCGCGCCGTATGTCAGGAAGGTGGAGACCGTGAGGTCGCGGAAGGTGCTGCGGCATCTCGGTCTCCAGAAGGAAGTCGCGGAGCTGATGGGGCGGGTCGACCCCGCTGCCGTCTCCATCACTCCGCTGACTAGGAGCGCGACACCGGAGGCCTCCGCCGAGCTGGGGGTGTCGGCTGCCCGTCCCGGGGCGGCTACCAGGGTCGCCCGGGTTGTCCTCGAGCGCTGCGACGCTGTCGCGGCACCGGGGAGCGCAGCGGGGGACGACGTGGTGGTGGTGGTCTCCTCCGACCAGGAAGACGAAGAGATGGCCACCGACGGCCGGGAGTCGCGGTCGGAGGGTGGGACTGTCCCACCCGATGCCGCCCCAGCCTTGGGAGCGGGCAGTGCCGCCGGCGAGGACAGCGAGGGGGAGAGTCCCGTCGGCGGTGTGGTGCGACGGAGGGGCGGCGCGAGGATTCGCGCAGCGGTGCCCTCCGATTCGGACGGGGATGACGCCGGGGGTGGCCCCCTTGACGTCCCCCTACCATCGTCCGACGGAGGCACCGACGGGGGTGGGAGGCCCGGGTTTGTGCCCGGCAAGCGGGGGAGGAAGCCCGGGGTCTGGACGGACCCGAAGCGTCTGGGCCCCGGGATGAAGGCCCCTCCGGGGCGAGCGGAGCTCCGCAACTGGGCCGAGACCATGACGGTCGACGTCCTGGCCGGACAGGCCCAGAGGGAGCTCGACGCGGTCGCGGCGGTCGTCGGTGCTGCAAAGCACCTGAAGACGACGGACACCCGCGCGGTTAGGATCGCGATCCGCCGCGCGTCCGCCGTCGCGGCCGAGCTCACCGGGAGGGCGGAGAGGGGCGAAAACCCCAATAGGCTTGCGAGGGAGGTGGTGTTCCGTCAGGGTGCGTGGGAACGGAGATCCCACAAACTCTCCACGCAGGTGCGGGCCTTGACGGACCAGGCGCACTCCCTGGGGGAGTCCCTGCACGTCAAGGATCGGGAGCTCGAGTTCCTGCGGGGCAAGTACGCGCGTCTGGAGACGCGCATGTCTCTCGCGGGGCTGGACGCTGGGGAATCGGAGGAGCTTTCCTTCCGACCCCGCGCCCCCTTGCCCACCCGCAGCGAGCTCCTCCCGTCCTGCCTGGCCCCCTGGAGCGACTCCTGCATCCAGGTGGAGGTGGAGCCCACGGCGGGACCCTCGTGAGCCCTGCAAAGGGCCAGAAGGGGAGGAGGGTGGCTTCCCCCCGCCCGCCCCCGGCAGAGGGCTCCCAGCCCTGCGGCGCCGGCTCCGCGGCTGTTGAACAGCCGTGGGAGGCTGTGTTGCGCCGCATGGAGGAACTGGAGAGGAGGGTGGACAACCGCCTCCTCTCCCTGGGAAAGGTCCTCGGCCGGGGTGCACCATCGGCACTTGGGCCGACCGAGCCGCCGACGCCCCTCGCCCTGGAATGGGCCAAGGTCCCGCAAAGCGCTCAAAGCGGCGAGACGCGCGGAGAAGCGCGCGGCCGGCGCCGCTGGTCGCCCGGTGGGCGTCCCCGCCGTCGGGTCGGCGGTTGCCCCGCCGCCCGCGTCATCGGCGCCGATCGGCCCGGGGGGGGGGGGGGCTGCGAAGGGGAAGAAAATTCCCCCGGTCGACCCCGGTGGGGTTAAGGGGCGCAAGGCGGGGGGGAAAAAGGGTGGGGCCAATGCTCCACCCCCACCCCCGACGAAGCTGTCCAAGGGACAGCGGAGGAGGGCCGCCATAGCCGCCAGAAAGGCCAACGCGGGGGTGCTAACGCCGGTTCCCGGCGCCCCCTGTACCGAAGCCTCGGCCCCTGGGTCCCATAATGCTCCTCGGAGTACATGGGCCCAGGTGGTCGGCCGTAAGGCTTCACAGGCGGCTAAGGCGGCGGCCACGAAAAGTGGCCGCGGCAAAGGAGGGAAGGGGAGAGGCGCCACGACGCCGGCTCCCCCTAAGTCAGGCGCACCCGGGGGGGCCCCGGGGCTGATCCCGCGCATCCCCAGAACGGCGGCGGTAACGATCACCGCCCCCGTGGGGGGAGAAAGGGAATTCTCCGCGCGGGTCACCGGCGCGATGGCGGCGATTAAAGTCGCCGACCTTGGCATCGCAGCCATGCGGCCAAGGCGCGCCGTCACCGGGGCCCTGGTCTTGGAAATCCCGGGATCCCAGAGCTCGGCCAAAGCTGCCGCCCTCAAATTGAGGCTTGCGGAGCAGCTAGAGGGTACTGGCATCAATGTCCAGTGCCCTCTGAAAACGGCCGAGTTCAGGGTGTGCGGCCTGACAGAGCTGGCGTCGGAGGACGCCATTCGGGGGCGATAGCGGCCCAGGGGGGTTGTCCGGCGACATCGCGTTAGGCGAGAAGCGCCGCGACGCCGCCGGGCTCTTCTCCCTCTGGGTCCGCGCACCCATGGCGGCTGCTGCACGCCTGGTCAGGGCGTCCACTCTAACAGTGGACGCTCTGCTGGCCCGAGTGCTCCCCCTTGCGCAGCGGAGACTGCAGTGTTTCCGCTGCCTGGAGTTCGGGCACGTCCAGGCGAAGTGCAGCGGCCCGGTGGACAGGAACGCCGCGTGTTACCGGTGCGGCGGCGTGGGGCACAGGGCCCGGCAATGTACCGCCGCCCCGAAGTGCCCGCTCTGCACCGCGGCTGGCGCTCCTGCGGGCCACAGGATGGGTGGCCCGGCGTGTCGCTCCCGGCGAGGGTGCCCCTCTCCAAGGGGAAGAAGGCGGCCTGGAAGGAGAAGGGGAGCGGGGCTTCGGTCCCAGAAGCTCCCCCGCCCGCGGCGCCCGAGGCGCCTGTCGCCCCCCCCCCCCCCCCCCCGCGGAGGCTCCGCCGTGATGGAGACGGACGCACTCGTCTCCACGCCCGCGGCGAAATCGGGGGCGGGGAAGAGGAAGGAGCGAGAGGAGTCGGACGTCCCGGCAAGCGGCGCCTCGTCACCGACGCTGGGCAACTCCCTGAAGAGGTCCGGCAAGAAGAAGGGCAAGGGTGGGAGCATCCCAGAGCTACCCCCTCCTTCTGGACCCCAAACCAGCGGGAGGAAGGCGTTCCTCAAACCGAGGAAAGAGGCGCCTCCCCCAAAGCTGGACGAGGGAGCCGGGAAGGTCGGCGACGCGGCGCGCAAGGAGGCGCTTGAGCTGGCGCAATCCGTCGCGGCGTCATACGAGGACGGATCCGTCCCGCCCGAGGCGGGCGACACCGCGGTTGGACCGCCCCCCGTGGACGGGGAGAAAATCCAGCCCGGGCAGGAACCGGAGGAGGCCGGCAGTAAGGCAACTTAATGCCCCGCGGCCCTCCGTTCCTGCTGGCTAACCTCACCCACTCCATGCGAGCGCACGACCTGCTGGAGCAGACTCGCGAGGAGCTGGGGGTTGGGCTGGTCGTCGCCGCCGAGCCGTATCCGCTGGAGGACCGATGCTCACGGTCCACCAACCCGGATCGGCAGGTGGCGATGATGTGGGAGGTGGGAAGGGCCGCCCCGCCGTGTTCGGTCGTCCGACACGGGGCTGGATGGCCGCACACTGGGGGGAATTCCTCGTGGTGGGCTGCTATTTCGCGCCAAGGTTCAGCGTCCCGGAGTTCGAAGACCGGCTAAACGAGATGGGGGCTTTTATCGCCCCCCACACATCTCGGCCGGTCGTCCTAATGGGAGACTTCAACGCACGTGCTGTGCAATGGGGGTCTCCCCGCACGGACTCTCGGGGCGAGGAACTGCTCGAGTGGGCGGAGGCAAGGGGGTTCTCGCTCAAGGACCCCTACGGCGTGACGACGTACCGCGGCCCGCAGGGCGAGTCGGTAATCGACTTGGTCTGGGTCAACCCCGCGGCCGCCGCCAAGACGTCACGCTGCCGGGTGGCGGAGGAGGTCGGGACGTTGTCCGACCATTTGTACGTTCTCACGGACACCTCCGCCGTCGCGCCTCCGCGTGCCCCTCGAGCTGGCGGGCGGCCCCCACGTTGGGCGCTCGGGCGCCTCGACATCGACGCGGCCCGTTTAGCCTCCTCCGTGGTCGCCTGGCCTCCTATGCCGGGTGACGTGCTGGACGACCCCGTTAGTGGCGCTGTCTGATTCCGCGGCGCGTTGCAGAGCATCTGCGACGCAACCATGCCGCGAACCAGGCCGCCGACCGGGGGTCGGAAGGCGGTGTATTGGTGGACGACCGAAATCGCCGAGCTCCGCTCGGCGAACCAGGTCGCCCGTCGCCGATACACCAACACCCGTCGCAAAGATCCGCGACGGGTGCCGGAGGGGCTACTACCGGAGCTGCGCGCCGCATACGCTGCAGCGCGCAAAGAGCTCCGCGGAGAAATCGCCCGGGCCAAAGCCCGTTCGGCGGACGAATTCGTCGCGACCCTCAACCAAGACCCTTGGGGTCGCCCATACCGAGCAGTTTCAATCAAGCTCGGTCCCTGGGCGCCCCCAGTCACCGAGGGTCTGGATACCCGGTTCCTCACCGAGGTATTGTCGACGCTCTTTCCCCCTCCTCCTGTTCCGGGGGAGGACGGCGTCGACGAGACCGGGGATCCATGGTTGATCCGGGGCGCCGATACGTCGGACGCCCCCGGGGTCAGCGACGAGGAGCTCGCTTCCTCGATCACGCGCATGCGTCAGAGGAACGCGGCTCCAGGTCCGGACGGAGTGCCTGGGCGTGTATGGGCCTGCGCCCTGAGCGCCCTAGGAGACGGGCTCAAGCGGCTGTTTACGGCCGTCTTGAAGTCCGGGATTTTCCCCCCGGTGTGGAAGGAGGCGACGCTGGTCCTGCTGCGCAAGCCCGGCAAACCCGCCGAGTCGCCCTCGTCGTTCCGGCCGATATGCCTGTTGGACGAGGCGGGCAAGCTCTTGGAGCGTATCATTGCTGCCCGCCTCCGCGGTCACCTAGGAGCCGTGGCCCCGGATCTCTCCGACCGCCAATTCGGCTTTAGATAGCGGCGCTCGACCATTGACACCATTCGTCTGGTTCGAGCGCTGTCTAGCCGGGCGGCCGAGGGGGGCGGTGTGAGCGTGGCTGTGTCACTCGACATAGCCAACGCGTTTAACACCGTCTCCTGGGCGGCGATTGAGCGGGGGCTGCTGTACCACAGCGCCCCGCTCTACCTTCGCCGCCTGATCCGGGACTATCTCCGCGGACGGGTGGTCGCATACGCCGGCCGGGACGGGGACGGGGCGACCGAAGTGCACCGCGGCGTTCCGCAGGGGTCCGTGCTAGGACCCCTGCTATGGAACATAGCATACGACGCGGTGCTGCAGGTGGAGATGCCATCGCCAGAGGTGTCGCTCGTCTGCTACGCGGACGACACCCTGGTGGTGGCCTCCGGGCGAAATTGGCGGCAGGCCATCGCTCGCGCGGAAGAGGCACTGCGACGCGTCATCCTCGCGATCCGGACGCTCGGTCTGCGAGTCGCCTTGGAGAAAACCGCGGACCGTGTTGGGAGTGGTGTCCCCAACAGAGCGTCCCTGAGGATCGGGGAGGCCTGTATCAGGGTGGGCCGATCGATGAAATATCTCGGTCTCACCCTGGATACCTACTGGCGATTCACGCGCCACTTCAGAACCCTCGGCCCCAGGTTGGAGCGGCAGGTATTCGCCTTCGGGCGAATCATGCCCAACTTGGGAGGCCCTCACGAGGGTGTTCGGCGACTATACGTGACGGTCGTTCGGTCCATGGCGCTTTACGGCGCCCCTATATGGGCCGACGTCCTGGAGGACTGCCGCGTTGGGCGAGAACTCCTGGCAAGAGTTCATCGCCGCGCGGTCCTCCGAGCCGTGCGAGCTTATCGCACGGTGTCACACGCCGAACTGTCCGCTCTGGCTGCGTCCCCCCCATTTCATCTCCTCGCGGAGATGGAGGCGGAGGTTTACTCCGCCGTCCGCGATCTCCGCGAGGCGGGGGACCCTGCAGCAGTCGGACGCGAAGTGGCGCGGGGCCAGGCCCGGCAGCGCATGGAAGCCAAATGGCTCCAGTGGCTTTCCCTCCCAGAACATCGGGAGGGCCGCGTTGTCGGGGCGCTTCTGCCCATTCTCGGTGAATGGGCGTCGCGCGGGTATGGCAGGCTCACCTTCCGCCTGACGCAGGTGATCACCGGAGTAGGCTGCTTCGGGGATTACCTGTGTCGCATCGGGCGGGAGGCGACGTCGCGGTGCCACAGCTGCGGCTCGGGCGACGAGGACTCGGCGGATCACACTCTGGCACGTTGTCGAGAGTGGCACGATGACCGCCGGGTCCTCGAGGCGCAGCTGGGCCCCGACCTCGACCTTCCGACTGTCATGCGTCGGATGGCGAGAGATCGGGGCTGCTGGGTGGCCATGTCCATCTTCGCCGAGCAGATCATGCTCGACAAGGAAGAGGCGGAGAGGGACAGAGTACGGGAAGGGCACCCGTCCCGTATTCTGGCCTCCAGGAGGCTGCGAGCGCGGCGGGCGCGGGATAGATGACCCGGAGCCGGGGGGATAGTGCGGCGACGTAACTAGTCGCCCCTTCCCCCCCGCTATGGCTCCGGCCGCGCCGCCGCGAGTCCCCCGAATCGTTGTCCGGGGGACGGGAAGGAGGGCCGAGGGGCCAGTCATCAGCAAGGCACCCCTCGGCCGCGTGCCCCTCCCCCCCCTAGTAAGCGTGAGGGGGGGGCGAGAGCGAGGGAAGGAGGGGGAGGGCGGCCCCCCACCAGCGTTGGGCCGTCCCCTCCCGACAGGGGGAAGCCGAGGCACGGGAGGGCCCCACCTACATTCTCGAGGGCCCTCCCCCTCGGGTAGGAGCGGCAGTGAAAGCCGCTCCCCTGTGGGCGATCGAGCTCCACCCAAATTATTGGGGGCAAGCGGGCAGTTATACGGCTGCGCCCCCGCCTGGTTCGGCCCGAACTGCAACAGTTCATGGGCCGACCAGGTCGGAGCTCGATCGCCGGGGGCCGCGGAGTGAGGGAACGGGGTTACCACCCACTCTAGCAGAAGCGGCCCCGAGGCGACGCGGACGTGTGATCCGTCGCGCGTCGTCGGAGTAATCTGGGGGGGGGGAGATGAAAAACTCCCCCCAGGGAAGACCCCGGCTAGCCATAATAGCCGGGGTTGTAGAGGGCGGCGTTGCAAATGCGCCGGAAGGGGGGGCAAGCGAACGAATCACTCGCATGCTCTCGCACAAGTCCCCCCCTTCAGGCACGCAACTCCGCCCTCCGAGGACGATCACCTTGGTGGTTTTAGTGGGTTCGAGTCCCACATAACCCCCCGCCCGCCCTCGCGGGCGCGGGGTATCCGTGGGGATTTCCACCAAGTCAAAAAAAAAAAAAAAAAGATTGGCGAGGGGGGCGCGCGGTCGCTCGCGGGCGCATAAAGCATGGTAGCGTACCGATGTGAGTTTGGCGATGCTAAAAATGAGACAGTGGTTACACAATTTCAAAAGTTGAAAATAGGGGACGGAAGGGCTCCCGGGTAGAGGGGCCTGCACCAACGTCAAGAAAAAATTCCAAAATAAATTAACAATTTTTTATTAATATTTCGGAAACTAATAAATACCCGAAGCTACAATTTTAGATTTAGGGTTTACACCCCCACCCCACCCATCCCCACAAACCTCATCTCGATCGGCCACTGGGGCCATTCGGAAGAATATCCATAACTTTTTATGCATACTTTTTAATGCACAATTTCATCTTATAGATAAACGAAAGCATTTTCAATATCGCAAGTGTGAATTTATACAAATTATTGACTTTTCAGTTCCTACGCGCCCAATAGCTTTTGCTATCATAAAAACGTTATGTGTGTTAACTTTTCAAAATTTTATATCATAATTAACTTCAAATAACATAATCAAATCAGACAGTACAGTAATAACAATTTTGACTTCGGGATCAGATTCTGCGACCACAAAAATCCCTGGAATGACCATCTTCATAATGATAAAGTGTGAAATGTGAACGTAAGGATTTTTAATCGCGTTCTCGGCGATTCGGACCGCTGTGTGGTGGTAATGTGTACGTAAGCGATCGTCATCACGCACACGTTACCACCGCTCCTGTAGGTGTTCCCCCTCCGCTAAATAACGCTATGTCTCTCTAGGCATTAGTAGACCAAGGCACTGGCTTTATTTCTCGGCTGCTACGATCCCCGTTCTATCCTCCTCTTTTACGACCCATTGACAGCGACAAAGTAACCGCGAGCATCGGAGAATACTGTTCGCTGAATACCTATACCTATATCGTATAAATTAAAATTCGAACCGACGGACGCCATTTCTTACTTACCAACTACCAGGGGTGTGCGGGTACCCGACTGTTCGGGCTCGGGACGGCCCGGAAACTTTCGGGCGGGATCGGGCAGGGTCCCGTTACTTTCGTATTGCTCGAGATCCCGACGGATTTGGGATCCCGAGACTCGATTGGGGCTGCAAGCATAGCCGCCATGAGCGGGTAATTTGATTTCAGGTCGGCTCGGCAAAACTCGGACGCGATCGGACGATATCGTTACCAGTAATAGATCAAAATTATTACCTGAAAACATAGAAAAATTATGTTTCTTACACGTTAATTTGAAATAATAAAATATTCGCCTTCTTGTATATTGTTGTTACTATGAAACATCCAGAAAATATTCCTTTCTGTATGCTTATTATAGTCGTTCGTACGTTTTCTATTTTAAATCCGAACCTACCCCGAAAAAGATATTACCCTATTGAAGTATATTTTATTATGATTTTAAAATATTGTTGATATAATAATAGTCTTCTTCCCAAGTTCTGAACATGGTGTTTATTCAAATACGTATATGGACATATTCGGTATTCACAGACTATTAGGTAGCAATGAAAATAAATATATATGTAAATAAATAATAAGATACAAATTATGATTCAACGGGAGACAGAAAGGTAAAAAGTTATCACTCTGGTATTGATATAAATTGATATACATAATTCTTTCCGTCTCGGTCCTCTCGCGTAGTAGCTGGCTTTCGAGCCGATCGCGTCCGAGTTTTGCCGAGCCGACCTGAAATCAAATTGCCCGCTCATGGCAGTCAGGCTTGTAGTCCGTAACAAGTCTCGGGATCACGAAAACTTCGGGATCTCGAGCACTACGAAAGTATCGAGACCCCGCCCGATCTCGCCCGAAATTTTCCGAACCGTCCCGAGGGCCGGTTCCCCGAGCCTTTAAACGATCCGCACACTCCTACCAACTACTCCAATAAGTGAAACTTATACATATTCCTGTATGGCATCTGTTCCATCGGTCATAATGGTACAAACGTTTTTTTTATGAATGAGGTACTGGAAGCGATGTCAAGGTCAAATTAGTTTTTTGTAATAGAACGGTATATTCTTTTATTGAGTTGTCACAGGATGGAATTTCGATTTCTCGCTATGTATCTATTCGGGGATTTCGTCCGGGTAATACGTAATCGGTATCCCCATCGATGGGTAGGGTTGACTTTATCTAAAATAAATAAACGTAACCGAGATCTTGATTACATCGAATGATCAATGAAGAATAACGTCTCCAGCCTTGTAGAACGTTCGGTCTCGTTTCCTGGCAATATCGATCGCGAAATTTTTCATGCATTCCTGAGTACCACAAACATCTGTCCGGACGTAAGAAAAGTAATTATATTTTTCTTGACTCAAGCTAAAATCCAACTGACCCCAATGGCCATACAGGCAAAAATTTTGCTCATCTCGGCTACAGGCAGGCAGCCCTTGCCGAAAAACAGAAAGCAACGCTTCGCGCCCCCATCGACTCGCCTTGTGCGGGGTAACGGAAGTCGAGGTCAGTCCCACGCTTTCGAAAAGCTCTCTAAAGAGACAGGGTAATACGCGTGAAAGCGTGCTCGTTGACGAAAACCAGACGGATCTCCAACACCGGCGCGGTCAAGTAGGGTTTACTTCGCGAAAGGCAAACGACACGTGTTTTTCGGACCCTTCGATTCTTCGTTATTTTACAACGTTCCATAAAACCAAATACCACCCTGCAGCCCCTCGTTGAATTTTAGGAGGTACAACGTTAAAAATATGACAATGATTGGGATTGCCGATCTATCCTTTCTAACAAAATGTTTGTTTGGAAATATTTTTATTCCTTCAGGTTATAATTTATTATAAATATGGTCTTGTGTATCATATACAATGTTGTAACATTTCAATTATAATATTACCATCTCTCTCTCTCTCTCTCTCTCTCTCTCCCTCTCTCTCTCTCCCTCTCTCTCTCTCTACAATCTTCTAAATTTTCAAGGAGGGTGATTCCACGCCAAATTAAAAAATTTTCAAGATTGTGGAAATTTACTTTTTTCATTAAATTATAACTGTTGAACAAAGAGACAGGTAAGAATGAGCTTTTGAGTACTTACACTGGGGAAGTAAGGGTATCCAATAAAAATTAGTTCTCTTAAAAAAAGAAATTTTAGACCTTTTATTCTGAAATTGTTTTAAACAAATGCAATTTTATACTAGCAGGCACTAGTAACACATTTTAAAAATATTGGGGATACAGGCCTACTTGTGCTGTTTATGGTCACGTTTGCACAAAAGCGGACACTATAAAATTAGTCGCATGAAAATTAATTGAATGTGACGCTGCGGCGTCCAGCACAGGCTCGACCGACTGAGCCGTGCGTGCTACAATATACAATAATCTATTTCCTTCATTCCTAACCTTGCGTGGCCTTGAAAGTCATAGTACACCATATGGTTGAATTTGTCTTGACAGTTGTACACTTTCATAGTGGGTAATGAAATATGTAGCATTCCGTTTAAAAAACTGAAGGTCACCTTCGGTTCACGGATAATATCGCGAACACCAAAAGATGACTTACAGGTATTATGTTGGGTATAAAAAATATTAAAAGTATTCCTCTTTCAGTGTTTGTCAAATACTTACCATTCGTGAGAACCCTATATAACAATATCAGGTATAGCCACTTGGCCGCTGATAATACCGCGCGGGTTAGCTAGTCCAGCCGGAATTGGGCGACGCAGCGTCACATTCAATTCATTTTCATGGGACTAATTTTAAATTGTCCGCGTTTCTGAAAACGTGACCATAAAGAGCGCAAGTTGGGCTATATCCTCAATTTTTTCAAAATTTTAAATAGCGCCCTGCTAGTATAACATTGCATTTGGTTAAAACAATTGCAGAATAAATGGTCTCAAATTTGTTTTTTTTTTAAGTGACATAATTTTTATTTGGTACTCTTACTTACCCAGTGTAAGCACCCAAAAACTCATTTTTAACTTTCTCTTAGTTCAACAGTTATAAATGAATGAAGAAAAGTAAAATTCCACAATCTTGAAAATTTTGAAAAATCCTTTGAAATACGTTTATATATCAGTAAAGACTAGACTTTCATTTCCGGTGCGGTAGAGAGTCCGTGTGTGAGCGGAGTTAAAGGAAAGGGCTTAAAAGGTGGAAAAGTTGGAGTGGGGAGTGAAGGGACGTGAGAAGGGTATAGGGGGAGAGACGTAAGGGAAAGGAGGGAAAGGGTGAGGAAAAAGGAGGCAGGAGTGAACAGAAAACAGGTGGTAGAGACGAAGTTTGAGGTTAGGACATGGAGGGAAAGGAGAGAGCGTGAGAGGGAAAGAAGGTAGAGGAGACAGGGAGAGGCGAGTAGAGAAGGAGGACAGTGGAGACATCGTGCGAGAGGGAGCGATAGCGAGGAGAATACATCGCGGTAGGTAACGTAGGGAAGAAAGGAAAAGAAAAGTGGTAGAAGGGAAGATAGAAGAGAGGAATAAAGAATGGAAGGGAAAGAGGGCGAAAAGAGAGAGGTAATAGAGAAAGGAAAGGCAGCAGCAGAAAGGATAACGGAGGAAAGGGAAGAAGAGGGAAAAGGGAAGGGTAGGAAAACAAATGCGGAGAGGCTGGCAAGGGAAAGGACAGCAAGTGAAGGAAGAGTGATAGAAATTAGGGAGATGTGGAAGAGAGAGAGGGACAAAGAAGAGGAAAAACAAGTGGAAGAGAGAGAGGGAGAGGAGGCGTTTTTAAAAAGTAGAAAGGTGCAAAGGTCACCAGAGGAGAAAAGGGAAGTGGAAGAAGGAGGAGGTCTGGAGAGATTGTTAAGGGAAATGAGGGAGGAGGTAAGGAAAGATTTAAAAGAGCTAAAGCAGCAAGGGAGGGAGGTAAAGGAAGATATGGAAAAGCTAAGAGGGAAGAGGGAAGAATGGGAAGAAAAATGGAGAAAAGGAATAGAGGAAATGGTGAACAGAATGAAAAGAATGGAAAAAAGGCTAGAGGAAGTGGAGAGGGAGAAGGAAAAGATAAAGGAGATAGAGGAGAGGTTAAGACACATGGAACTGGGGATAGAAAGGGAGGAGGAAAATGGAGGAAAAGAAAGAAGAGGGGACAGGATGGACAAGGGGACAGGAGGGGAGGAATGGGAAACAAGGGTGAAGGGGATGGTAAGAAAGATAGAAATGAAGGGGAGGAAACAGAAAAGGAAAAACATAATAATAAAAGGGGTAGGCAGAGAGGGAACGGAGATGGAAAGGGCAAAGGCAGGACTAGAGGCGATGGGAGTACAGGGGAGAATAGAGAGATTGAAAGAGCTAGGAGGAAGAGGGAGACAGAGGGAGGAGGTGATGCTGGAGGTGAGGATGGGGAGTGTGGAGGCTAAAAAAGAGATAATGAAGAACAAAGGGAAACTATGGAGAAGAAAGGAGTGGATAGGAGATGACTTAACCTGGAAGGAAAGGAAGATGCAGTGGAGGCTAAGGGAGATAGGAGAGGAGGAGGGAAGAAAAGGGAAAAGAGTGAGGGTAAGCTATGGGCGGATAGAGATAGAAGGGAAAATGTGGTTTTGGGACGAGCAGGGGGAGGTCTTAAAAGATTGGAAAAGGAGGGAGAGAGGAAGGACAGATGGGGGAACAAGGGAAGAGGGAAAGGAGGGAGAGAGGAAGGAGGAAGGAGAAGTAGAGGGGAGACAGGAAGGAGAGGGGACAAAAAACTAAGCGGAGTAAGGGAGGAGGAGGGATGGAAAGAACAAGGGGGGAAGTGAAATCCTGGAGGATAGGATTTTTGAATGTAGGAGGACTGACAAATAAGGAGGAAGAGTTCTGGAAGGGAATAGAGGAATGGGAGGTGATAGTTTTATTAGAGACGTGGTTAGAGGAAAAAGGATGGAGTAAGATCAGAAACAGAGTGTCGAAGGGCTACAAATGGAGGACACAATGGGCAAACAGAAAGAATAGAAAAGGGAGAGCGATGGGAGGTATGATGATAGGGGTGAGGGAGGAGGTGATAGGGAGGCAGGAGCGAGGACAGGGGGAAGAGGAAGGGATAATGGTAGAAAGAGTGAAGGCAGGGGAACAGGAATGGACGGTGGTGGCGGTGTAAGTAAACGGGGACAAGGAGAGGAAGTTGGAAAGTATTAGAGGGTGGACGGAAGGACAAAGGGAGGAAGGGGGGTTGTGGTACGGGGGGGACTTCAATGCGAGAACAGGTAGGCAAGGTGGCAGGATAGAGGGAGGGGAGGAAGAGGAGGGAGGGGGAAGGAAGTCGAAAGATGGGAAGGTAAATGGCGACGGAAGGAAACTAATAAAGATAGTGGAAGAGGCGGGATGGGAAATTCTGAATGGGAATATAAAGGGGGATGAAGAGGGGAATACACATACACAGGAGGAAAGGGGGAAACAGTGATTGATTACGTGCTGGGGGACGACAGGACGAGGAAGGGGGTGGAAAAAATGCAGGTACGGGCAGAGTGGAATCGGATCACCATCCATTGGTGGTGACAACGAAGGAAGTAGGGGCGGGGAGAAGAAGAATGAAAGGAGGGAAAGAAAGGTAGGAAAGGGAAAATGGTCGGAGCGAATGAAGGAAGAGTATGAGAAGGGGGTGGATGGGGCGAACATAGGGGGGGGAGAGATTCAAGAGGAAGTAAGAAAGGTGGAGGCAAGAATAAAGGAGGAGATGAAGAAGGGGGAAGAGGCATGAGGGAGTAGAGATGCAACGAAGAAGGGAAGGGTGGTGGGATAGAGAATGCAGGGAGAAGAAGAAGGAGGTGAGAAGAGAGTTGAGAAAATGGAGAGGAAATAAGAGTAGGAGGGAGGAGTATAAGAGGGCGAGGAGGGAATACAAAGAGATATGCGAAAAGAAGAAAGAGGAGGAGAGGGAGAGGGTGATAAGGGAGGTGGCGGAAGCAACGACGGAGAACATAGTATGGGAGATAATTAATAGGGGAAGAAAGACATGGAAAGGGGTGAATGAAGGAATAAGTAAGGAAGAGTGGAAGGAGTATTTCATGGGGCTATTAGGGGTAGTGGAAAATAGGGTGAGGATTGGAGGGGAGGAGGAGAGAAGGAAGGAATTGGACGAAGGTATAAGTAAGGAAGAGATAAGGGGAGTGATAAGGAAGCTAAAGGAGGGGAAGGCGATGGGAGGAGACGATATCCCGAATGAGGCGTGGAAGTTTGGGGGAGAGAAGGCGGTGGATATAGCGTGGGAGATGTGCAGAAGAGAGTGGGAAGGAGCGGGATGGCCACAGGGATGGAAAGAGGGGATTATAGTTCCGATAGTGAAAAAAGGAGGAGGAGAAGAGGTAAAGGATTACAGGGGAGTGACGTTGATGCCGTCAGCATATAAAATTTATGCGGCGGTACTGGCAGGCAGGTTGGAGAAGGAAGTAGAAGGGAAGAGGATGATACCAAATAATCAGGTGGAATTTAGAAAAGGAGTAGGGACAATGGACAATATATATGTTTTAAACTATCTGTTAGGGAAATATATAGGAAAAAAGAAAGGAAAGATGATAGCGATGTTCGTGGACCTTAAGGCCGCCCTTGATTCAGTAGTGTTACGTCCTGAAGGGACTTTTCCGTAGATCACCCTGAGCGGTTAGAGTAATCTACTGGGTTCTTGCTCTTATCAAAGTGCTGAAGCACACCTTGACTGTACTTACCAAGGGAAAGGAGGATAATAAGGGATTAAATATATATGTGCAACGGGTTTAAAGGAAAATCAATGTACCAAGTATATTGTTACAGTAAAATAAATCATACCTTGAGACGGCACTCCGTCTCAGCTGTCGCTCGCTGTGTCGC
This sequence comes from Andrena trimmerana, assembly GCA_951215215.1. NCBI lineage: Eukaryota > Metazoa > Arthropoda > Insecta > Hymenoptera > Andrenidae > Andrena > Andrena trimmerana. The sequence goes on from CATNUO010000106.1 coordinate 1,534,715, forward strand.
TCGAATATCGCACGCTCAAGGTGTCGGTTGACCGAGCGTAGGTCGTGGTCGCTCGCTGTGCTCTCGGATAGGACTCGGAAGTCGGTCACGTCGCTGGTCGCGGTCTCTAGTCGTCGGTTTCTACGCGGTCCTACTTCGATCACGATTGACGTTCTAGGGCTCACCCGGCTGGGCCATTCTCGGTGCGTCGGATGGAGTTACCCTTTCACGAATTACTATTGGCCGTCCGTATTCCCGCGGACTTGACGCGGAGACGCGGTCGCGGTATCTGGACGGCTCTCTGGCCCGTCGTGACTTCCTATCCGAACTCCCGAAATTGATTGATTCTCTCAGGTCTCGCGATCCAGCTCCAAGCCTCGCACTCCCTATCCCGAGCATGGGGGAAATCGCCCCCTCAGGCGTTATCCTGTTGCAATTTCCCTTGCTCCATGCTCCGGAATCTAGGGCCCGGACCATCGGTGGTCACGTTGTGCCCACGCCGACGGATTCCGCGTTCGCCGACCTACTAACCTGCGCGTTGCGATGCCGCTTAATCGCTGATGGCGAAATGGAAGGCGACGCGGGTACAGTAAGCACGGAATGGACCTGCAGGGCCCATGTAACAGTAGATAAGAGGATTTTATGGGAGGCGATGGAAAAGAGAGGGGTGAGGGCAGGGCTAATGGAAAGGGTGAGGGAAATATACGGGGAAACGATAAGGACGGTGAAGGTGGGAGGAGAAATAGGAGAGAGCTTCTGGACGGCAAAAGGACTGAGACAGGGGTGTCCGATAAGCCCAATCCTCTTCAACTTACTAACGGCAGACATGGATGAGCAGTTAAGGAAAGGAAAATGGGGAGGGGTGGAGGTGGGGCAAAGGAGGATATGCGCATTGGCATATGCAGATGACATGGTGGTAATGGCGGAGAGGGAAGAAGAAATGGAGAGTATGATAAGGAGGATGGAAAAATATATGGAGAAGAAGAGGTTAGAGGTGAACGTGGAGAGAACAAAGATAATATGGTTCAGGAGGGGGGGGGAGGGAGGGAAAGAGTGATGGAATGGAGATGGAAGGGAAGGAGAATAGAAGAAGTAAAGGAATTTAAATATCTAGGATACGTGTTTAAGAAAAATGGAGGGCAAGAGGCTCACGCCAGGGATAGAGTGAAGAAAGCGGGAGTGTTAATGAGGCAGGCATGGGGAATAGGAAAGAAAAAGTTTGGGAAGAAATGGAGTAGAAGGATGTGGCTGTTTGATACGCTAGTTTGGACGGTGTTAGGATATGGAGCGGAAGTATGGGGATGGAAGGAAAGAGAGGAAGTAGAGAGGGTACAGGAGAGGTTCATAAGGTGGACACTAGGGGTAGACTGGAGAACACCGGGATATATGGTAAGGGAGGAGGTGAAAAGGATGAAGCTAAGAACGTGGGCAGGAAGAAGAGCGTGGAAGTATGAAGAGAAGCTGAGCAGGGGTGGGGGGGGGGGGAGATAGCAAGACTATGTTGGGGAAAGGTAAGGGAAAAGAAGGAGGAAGAGCTGACCACATGGCAGAGAGAGAGGAGAGTTTAAGATAGAAAGGGAATGGCTAGAGGAGGGAGAGGGGGAAATGGGGCGGGAGGGGTATGAAGAAATGGAAAAGGAAGATTGTAGGAAACAGAAGGAGGAGAGACGAGAGAAAATAAAGGATTCAAGGTACAATAGATGGTACAGGGAAATAAGAACGGAAGGGATACCGAAATACTTAGAAGCAGGTTGGGGGAGGAGAGATATGGGAGGATAGCAAGATGTAGGTTGGGAAACGAACTCCTCCATGGTCAACCACCTTGAGCGTGGTGAGGGGGCTCTGGGAAAGCGGCTATGTCCCCCCTCCGGACGCCGGGTATGGTAATTGTTCCATATCTGGTGCCCGCGGGGGGATGCTGCCTTCCTGGCTAAGGGTCGGCCAGCTTCAGCTTCGAGTGGTGGATCTCCCTGAAATGAGAAAAGACTTGGGCACAAAGGACCCTGGATTCAAGAGCTAACCTGCTTACCTGATGGTATGGCGGATGGTTAACCTAATGGGATTGCGATGCGGTGTCTTCTCTCAATGGAACCTAGAAAAGAAAATGACGTCGTATATGGGATGGGCTTCTGGTTTACCCCCCGGTGGTTCCCTCCCCTCCCACCGCTTGGCGTGAATCCGTATTATATACGAATGTTGCCTGAACGGCACACGGTGCCGTTCCTGCAGCGTCCACCAATAATACGAACTTCTAAATTTACACTCGACATCGCGGGACGTTTTTGTTATGAACAATAGATTAAATGGCAATAGTAGAGACACTGGCAGTACTTGGGACATCTAATATTTCTTTTTCACAAATATCTTTTGTCGCTGTTTACAGTTTAACATTTTCTTTGAACGGTATAGTTATATAATTAAGTAATGTTATTAATTATTTATATCACATACTTTCCGTGTTCGCCTATGTTCCCCCCGAAGGTTTCCTGTGGTATTTAAGACTGTATTCCGTGTGTTTGCATTTCAGGAACGCTTTGCGTAAGTGAGGAGTGAAAATATGTGTATTCATATTCCACGGCAATGTGTGCGCAATATTGGGGGAGTATTGTACGGCAGTATGTGCGCAATATTCCATGGCAATGTGTGCGTAATATTCCAGGAGTATTGTACCGCAGTATGTGCGCAATATTCCACGGCAATGTGTACGCAATATTCCGGGAGTATTGTACGGCAGTATGTGCGCAATATTCCACGGCAATGTGTGCGCAATATTCCTGGATTAATGTACCGCAGTATGTGCGCAATATTCCAGGAACATTGCACAAACGTGTCCATTGCAATATTCCACGGCAATACTACTACAATGTTGCAGTAATATGTCAAAGAAAAGGCCTGAAGCTGTCTTGGTCAGGGTCCCCCCGTCGACCACCTACCTCGACACGTATAAGGCCATAGTTGCCAAGGGGAGGGGGGTGCTCGAGGGGGTGACTGGGGTTAGGAGGACCCGCCTGGGGCATATCCTCCTGGAATTGGATTAGAAGGAGAAGTCTGCGGAAGTAGCGAATGTGTTGCGGTCCAAATTAATGGAATCGGGGATAGATTGTTCCCCGTTACAGGATTGGTCCTCCGTAGATGTCAAGGGCATTGACCCTATGGCTGAAGGGGGGGGGGGGATCTTAGAGGAGCTGGGGAAAGCCCTGAGGGTCGATCCATGGGATCTTAAGTGAAGGTTCCTGAGGATGGGCCCAATGGGGTCCCTGCATGCTATATTTTTGGCTCCGACAAACGCGATTAAGACCTCCCCCGAGGGCATTAGGTTTAGCGTGGGGTTGACCATGGTCCGGGGTAGGACCCTCCCACGCCTGGAAAGGTGTTACAGCTGCCACCTTCTGGGACACCTGGCCAGGGACTGTAGGGCCCTTGGACGGAGTATTGAAGTATGTAGGAGGTGCGGCGAGGGGGGACATGCCATTGCGACATGCATCAAACCCCCGAAATGCATTATATGCACAAAGAGGGGGGTCAAGGGCCCATTAGCTGCCCATGTGACGGCCTCACTGGCTTGTCCGCTGAACCGAGGGGAAAGCCGTACAGAGGCCGGGGATAAGAGGCTAAAAGGAGGCATGGATAGGTAAGTTATGCCTCTAAAGGTAATCCAAATCAATCTAAACCGATCCAGATTGGCTCAAGATATTGTTGCGAGCACCCTATGGATGGAATCCATGGCCCGCTGGTGCTCGCGACGAAGGCAAGAGCACAGCGAGAAGAAAGCCTGTCAAGCTGTCATTCGTGAGTCAGCCGCCATAGCGAACCGACATAACGATCCCTCTCATATTTCCGCTGTACCCTGTTGTTCACGTTATATTACATTCCCGTTACTGTTCGTTACTGTGTTGATGTTCTGTTCCCTTCGAGTTACTACTGAGTTGTGTTATGCCGAGTGCGAAACGTAACAATATCATGACCCACAATATGGCAGTTCTCAATGCTGATGTGGTCGTGATATCTGAGCCATACAAACAGCTGAGCAAATGGTTTAACGATGCCTCGGGGCATGCCTCCCTTTGGGTTACAGGCTTTAGGGGAAGGTATGCTACGAAGGCACCGCTTATGGCCGCGGAGGGGATCGTAGGTGCATTGGTTGGGGACTGCGCATTTATCAGCGCGTACTGCTCTCCGAAGAAAAAGGTCCCAGAATTCGGGGAGTTCCTCGATGCCCTTGATGGGATCGTAACAGAAGGGCATCATTATAGCAGGTGACCTCAATGCTAAATCCCCAGTGTGGGGGGGGGATCGGACAAAAAGGGACAGGCATGTATGGAGTTTTTAGCCAGGCATGGTCTTGTCCCTATCAGATTGAGCGAGAAGGCGACATTCAGGCACCATAACAAAGGTTATGCGGTCCTGGATGTCGCCTCAGCTGAACGGGTAACAGCCCGCCGGATTGGAAAAAGTGAGGTCCTAAGGCACGAATCCTTCTCGGATCATATGTATGCCATTCCTTTGCGGATCCTCCGAGGATTGTTGCTCCCTCCCTTGCGGAGTGGATCAAGTACTCGACTAAGGGAATGGATTTGGGTCTGATTCAGGAGAAGTACTGTGAAATGATGGCGGCTGAAGAAGCTCGGGCCAATAGACAGAGCGAGGTGGATGGGCCAGTCCTGGAAACAAAAGCGGAGAAATTCCAAAGAATTTTGGAAGCGGTCACTGAGAGTGCCCTGCCGAGGGCTACTCTCCCTAAAGGGTCCCTTAAGCCTAACTTCTGGTGGTGCGAGGAAATAGCCGTAACCAGGAGATCCTCATTTAGGGCCAGAAGGTGGTATCAGCGCTGTAAAAAGAAGGGCGCTCCGGATACCGATGAAGCCCATATGGCTTATGCTAGGTCGAGATTTGAGGTCCAGCGCCTGATATGGAAATCTAAGGAGGTCCACTGGAGTAGAATGTGTTACATGGGCCCTTCTGGCCCTTTCCGTGCTTGCTGTCCGCGCGTCGCTTTATTCTGTAGACGGCGATTCAGCGGAATCGCCTCGCGCGTGGCAGTCACGTTACGCTGAGCCGCGTAGCGACAGCGAGAGGGACAACGTGACCACCGGCGGCCCGGGCCCGGAAATTTCCGACGCGTGCGGCGAGCGACAACTGCCGACGGGGCAGTTTTCCCCATTCGCGAGGTTTGATCGGGGCACGGCCCAGAACCGGGATTGATTGAAGCAGATTATTATTCGGGAGCTCGAACTAGGTAGTCACGGCTGACTAGAGAGCCGTCTAGATACCGCGACCTCGTCTCCGCGTAGATTCCGCGAAATACGAACGGCCGATAGTAATTCGTGAAAGGGTAACTCCATCCGACGCACCGAGAACGGCCTAGCCGGGAGAGCCCTTGCGCGTTAATCGCGATCGATGTAGGACCGCGTAGAATCCGACGTTTAGAGTCAGTGCGGTACGACGGGCTCCAGGCCACCGACTTCTGAGTGCCATCCGAGAGCACAGCGAGCGACCACGACCTACCCCTGGGTCAGCGACTCTGACAGCGATAGAAACGCTAGACGGCAAGCGTACCGTGCGATACAGCGAGCAACAGCTGAGACGGAGCGCCGTCTCAAGGTAGGATAACTCAGTATCATTTATGTAACAATATATTTGGCACTATTGTTTTTCCCTTATATCCCTTGTACTCTTTGATTCGACCCCTAACTACCTTCCCGATCCTTGGTAAGTATAGTCAAGGCGTGCTATAGCATCTTAATAGAGCAGCGAACCCTGTAAATCACCCTAATCGCTCGGGGCGATTTACAAAAGTCCCTTCGAGACGTAACAAATGTGTACCAGCGTTGACATGGACCCCTGGGGAAACCCTATAAGGTGGTCATGTCAACACTGAAGGGCTCCTCCCCGAGGACTGAGATGACCCCCGCGCAGGTGCGGGCGACTATTGCGCACCTGTTCACTACGCTCCCCCCGCAGGCCCACCCCTTAGGGGTTACCGGGGCAATGGAGAGGGGTGTGAGTATGGAGGGTCCCGATGAGCAAACCATTGAAATGGTGGACGGCCCGCTCATAGAGGGGGTTCTAAAAAAGTTGAAAACAAATAAGGCCCCGGGCCTGGATGCTGTCCCCTCGGGGATTGTGGCGGTGATTCTCAGGTCCCACCCTGAACAATTAAAGGATATGGTAAGGGACACCCTTCGGACGGGCACCATCCCGCTCACTTGGAAGAAAGCGAGGGTGGTGCTCTTGCCTAAGCCGGGTAATGATCCCAATCTACCCGACTCATACAGGCCGATCAGCGTACTCCCTGCCTTGAGTAAGGCTTGGGAGTACACCGTCAAGGCCTTAATAGAGGCCCAGAGAGGGGCAGATCCTTTCCATCCGGCCCAGTATGGATTCAGGAGGGGCATAGGTACGATCGAGGCGGTGCACGAGGTCATAACGTTTTCTAAAGAGTGTGCTAGAAAAAAACGTTTATGCACAATGATCGCCCTTGATGTTCAGAATGCCTTTAACTCGCTGGATTGGGAGGTCATTCTGGACGAGCTCAAAAAAAGGGGGGTGTCGGTGAGCATTAGGGAAATCATCCGGGATTATTTCAGGGACAAGACGATTATCGTCCATACCACACAGGCACACGCGGTGGCGGGAATATACGCTGGGGTCCCGCAGGGGTCGGTTTTGGGACCGTTCCTGTGGAACTTAGTTTATGATGGAGTTTTGAAAGCGTTGCCCCCGGACAGATTTGTACGGGTAATGCTTATGCGGATGACTTGGCCCTCCTAATTTCATCTAGGGACCAGTCGCAGCTGGAGAATAAAATCTCAGCTGCAATGGGCGTAATCGGTGAATGGTTCGGGGGGGGGGGGGGATAGGCCTCAGGATGGCACCTGAAAAGACAGAGATCATCCTACTCACGGGTAAAAGAGGCAATAAGATTTTGGAATTTGACATCCTAGGGAAAAAGGTTATATCTGCGGAGTCGGTGCGATACTTGGGTATCGAGCTCGACTGCCGCAGAAACTTTAAAAAGCATCTCCAAGGGGCGGTGGCGAAGAGGGGCAGAATTATGGGGGCCCTAGCGTCACTGCTCCCCAACATTGGGGGGCCGTTGGTCCACGCCCGCCGACTCTACTATTCTGTATGGGAGTCGGTGGTATCGTATGCTGCACCAGTTTGGGCTTCTGTGCTGCAACTGGATATTAACAGGAAATCCCTCAGGAGGGCCCAGAGATCTGCCCTCGGAAGGGTAACTACTACTCTAAGGGTATGTGGGAGAGACACAGCAGTAAAGCGGAGGATAGGGCTAACCCGGAGTATATGGGGGATGCTACTCTTTTAAAAACAAGGGCTGCTGCCCGGAAAAGAGTGGTCCTGGCGGAAGCCATGAACGAATGGCAGTCCAGCTGGGAGGAGTTTAGATATGGGGTATGGACTAGGAAATTGATACCCTCTGTCCAGACCTTCTGTGGTGATGATGGTAAGTCATTCCAAATGGATTTTTGGCTCTCCCAAGTTCTGACCTCCCATAGACATTTAATGCGTTCAAGGCCAGAATTGACAAATCTACGGTAGTGTCATGCGAGGACTGTGGGGGGGGGGGGGGGGGATACGGTGGACGACGCTGAGCATGTCCTCATGGTTTGCCTGGTGTATGCGCCGGAGAGGAGGGAGTTGACGGAGGCTCTGGGGGCCCCGTTTGAACCCCAATCGATTATTGGCATGGCAACTAAATCCCCCGCCAAATGGAACGCCATCAAGGCGTTCACCCATAAGTGCATGGGGGATAGGGCGGCCAAGGAGCAGGTCAAGCTGCAAGACGAGAGGGCGATTCGGTGCGAAGCCCTAAGGGCGGAAGCGGCCAGGGTAGTCGTGGAAAGTAGAAAGAAGAAAGGTAAGAGGAGGGCGGCCACCCCCCCCCCCCCCTCCTAAGTCCCAACGACCGAGGAAGAGGAGGAGGGTAACCTCCCCCTCCTGACAAGTGGACCCCGGATAAGGGGTAGGGGTATGTATGGTGTCGCGTATTTAACCGCATGATGAGGATGGATGTATGGATGTGTATATAAGTGTATATGTATTCGTATCAGTACTAGCTTCGCGTATTTAACCGCCTTAGTGTTGTTAGGATGTGTTGTCCTCGCGTATTTAACCGCTTCAGTGTTTGTAAGTAGATAGTGATGTCCCCGCGTATTTAACCGGTAAGGGTTAAACGCTAGGGGGCAGTGACAGCCGGTCGTTGACTATTTACGGCTCGCTGCCAAGGTAATGCGTAGTGAAATGTGAATTTTGTACATAGATATTCTGTACATAAGGAGGCTGCCCTCAGGTTCCTGAGGGGGGAGGGAGCAAGTAATACCCAGACGTGCGCCCCTCCCCCTAAGGGCGGAGATAAGGTGGTAATCGGAGGGGGTTTTTAGCGGGTAGTCCGCCTATTTGGCTGGGAGTCCCACATAATCTCGGCAGCAATGTCGGGGTATGCTTAAAGTATTTTCCCCCTCAAAAACAAAAGAAAAAGGTTGGGAAACGAAATGAAGGGAGGATGGTATTGGGAAAAGCAGGAGGAGAGGAGATAGAATAGGGGAAAAGATAAGAGAGATATTGGATGAAGGAGGAAAAGGGGAGGAATGGATGAAGAGGATGGAGAGAAAGAGGAAGAAGGGAGCAGGAAGCGGGTAAGGGTGAGGGAGGAGGGGAGGGGAAAAAGGGAAGGAGGAAGGAGTGAAAGAAGGAATGGAGTGGAAGAAACGAAATGAAAGTCGATGGTGGTGGGAGTAAGAGTTATGAAGTAAGAGAAAGTAATTTAAGAGGAAAGAGGGAAGGGACAAGCGTAGAGTAAGAATAAAAATAAGAGTGGAGTAGGAAGGGAGAGGAGGCGAGAGGGAGAGGGGTAGAGGGAGAGAGAGAGAGAGAGAGAGAGAGAGAGAGAGAGAGAGAGAGAGAGAGAGAGAGAGAGAGAGAGAGAGAGAGAGAGAGAGAAAGGCGAAAAAACGAGTACGGCGAGAACGGAGAGAGCGGCGAAAAGCGAGTACGGAGAGAGCGGAGAGAGTACAGCAGTACAAGAATTAGAGTAAGGATAGAGAATAAGGATAGGGCAAGAAATTGTAAAGAGAGGAGAAGGAAAGGAGACTGTAAACACTCAGGGGATACAATAAACCATATACATATATATCAGTAAATACTACAACATATGCAAGTTTCACAAAAATCCTAAATGATACTCCGCAAAGTGTCCGATTTCGCGTTGAATGACCCAGGATTGAAATGAGAAAAGTATTCATTTCACCCGCGGTCAAGTGCACGCGTGCCTGGATACACACACAGCCGCGTATCGCAGCGCAGGATGTCTGCTTGTGGCTGCCTTCGCTTGCGAGTAGCGGAGACGGTTGTGCAGATGTGTGCGTGTGAAAAGAAAACGTGCCAAAAGTGCATGCCCCTCGGTTTGCGTAGCGAGGGAATCACGTTGTCTAAGAGGAACATTTGTATCACGCTACGTCCCTCTTCGTATCGCGAGGATAAATTAGAATGATATTCACAGTAATGCAATAATAATAATATTTTCATAAATAAAGCGTCCTAACATTTGTGATGTTTCCCTAATGATAAATGACACCAAACACGATATAATTTGGATAATACCTATTTAGTGGTAATACGCGTCGACCGCAGAGGAGGGCAGCGAATGAAAGAGATGGGTACAATCGGCAGTCCTTTCTTCCACTCCCTCTCTTCTCCTACGTTCGAGGCTGTCGACAAACTTCTAAAAATATAGAAACTGCCGTAAAATCTCGATTAGGGTTCAAAATTGGGACTATGTATCGTTAGTGTTAATTTCTATCACCCCTAGTTAGAGTGGCCCCCCTTGGAACCAGTGCAGCATGTAATATGGCATGAGCGCCGATCGTGCCATACCCGATCCAAAATCGAAAATCGGTGAGAGACAACACCGATGCAAACGAGGTTCGCGATAATTTTTTTTTTATTTTTGGTTCTTTTTTTATAAATTTTTTTCAACGTATTTGGGACGATTTTTCAAAATAAAATGGCACCAAACACGATATGGTTTGGACAATTATATAAATATAAATGATTCGTATCAACGAGAAGTAAAAGTTGCCTGATTTACGTCGTGTTTGCCCATACAGCACACTCCGTTGCCCGAGGCTTGCAGGAAGGTTCCATGGGGGTTGCCGTGGAATGTTGCCTCGGTGCGGACATAGGAACCTTCCGTGAACATTCCAGCCATGTGGCGGTGGAACATTGCCACTTGGAACCTTCCTGCCAGCCTCACGGAACGTTCCGGCCATTCTCTGGCAATGGTCACGGAACGTTCCGGACATTCTCTGGCAATGGTCACGGAACGTTCCGGCCATTCTCTGGCAATGGTCACGGAACGTTCCGGCCATTCTCTGGCAATGGTCACGGAACGTTCCGGACATTCTCTGGCAATGGTCACGGAGTGTTCCGGCCATTCTCTGGCAATGGTCACGGAACGTTCCGGCCATTTGGGGCCTTTACACGGACGTTCCTGGCCGGCACTCCTGCGCGCCACACGCCACGCGCCACGCCATTTGGCGTGGCGCGTCGGAACGTCGGAAGGAGCGCGCTCCTTCTCGCAGGCCAGGAGGTCGTACCCGTCACTACTTAGAGACAGCGAGTTCGGGCTCCCATATCTACGTCGACTCCACATGCTTTTTCCAGGAACCAGCGCAGTCTTGTATTGTGTACTACCTGTTCCATGTATAATATTATCGATCAGCGAAACGATCGGCAAGACACGATCGCGATATACGTAGATTTGCGAAAAGTATACGAATTTCTCGATATACCTGGCTTATAGAGGATATCATAAATACTTTTACTGTAGGGCACACTGCAACATCTGTTTTTACGAAGCTACATTTGGTTTACCTGAAGGTGCTATAAATTATGGAAATGGTTTATTACTCAGTTATAACGACTATATTGCGATCTGCATTCTCCTTGCAGACGAAAACTTTCCACCTCATCGGAAGTTCTTGCTAGCATCTTGTGCGCGGTTAGAAGTGTGGCGCGCCGGAATGCCACGTTCTTGCGTGCGGGTAGAACCGTTGTCAGGCGTGTCGCGTCCAAAAGTGTGGCGCGCTTGAATTTTCGTCGCACGCAAACCTCGACTCAAGAGGCAACCCTACCGATAAGCCGTGCCTCGATGGGTTTCAAGGACTTCGACCCTCGAGCCCAGGGGGGCCTTACAAATGTTGCCCCCTAAGAAGTGATGAATCAAAAATTCTATATTTTTCATCTGATCTTGGCGAAAGTGGTGTGAATCGTTTCCTTATGTTTTCCCGATGAAAGTGGTCCAAAAATGACACAAATCGGATCGTAATTAAGGAATCTTCATAATAAATTGATTTCCAAAATTTCGGTAAAAATAGTTCGATTTACATGAAATTCGGTATAATATTCATTTGAAAAACATAAGAAATGCATCGGTATCACTTCCATATCGATACGATAAAGAATAAAGAATACAGTTTTTCTGAAACACGTATGAATCCTCGGCCGACCGCAACGAATCGAGGTCGGTGACCCACAGACGAGGGTGAAATATTCATTACAGTGTATTAAGAAATTCTTTATTCTTCATCGTAGCGATATGAAAGTAACAGTAATGGATTCCTGGCGTCTCCCAGTTAAAATTATCACAAATATCATGCAAATCGGAGTACTTTTACACAAGCAATACAAATTATAAAAGGAGTAGGCATTTCTTAAACACACTCTCTTATCGCATCGATATGGAAGTGACATCGATGGATTCCTGGCTCACCCTGTAGTCTGACGAGAGTGTAACTTATCCAAAAGCATGATTAGATTGATGTAGACTCTGTGATCCATACAGTGATCAAAATAATTGTTAAAACTTCGTTTTATGAGGGCTGCTTGGATTTCGTTGTCCGAACGCTGAGCAGATCGACCACAGAATCTTGCTGATTGGCCAAATTTTCCTTGGAGAGGAGGGACCTTCCCTTTGTAAGTTCGACGGTATAGGGGGGCAATCCTCCCCCTCTCGATAAGGTAGAGGTGCAAAAGTAGACATCTGCTTTCGCCAGGGTCGCGTTTTCTAACCGATTTGTCCCGCGGGTCTGCGGGGAAACCCACCGATGGAGTAATATACGGATTAACTCAGACCGAAAAATTCTTAATACCTGAAAAACGGCACGATGTGGATTTTCCCTTTCCGACATCTGGCAGACAATAAATGGTTCCCGACGAAACTTTACAAAACAAGCAATTAAGTTCTTAGGTAGTTGTAAACCCGAGTTGACTAACTGGTGACTCGCGAGCCACCGGGGGCCCCTCCGCGTTGCTGTCACGCAGAACAGCCCCCCTCCATACCTACCAGACCCTGTCGATCGCAGTCGATTCCTGCTTCTTTCCTTCTCTTTTCGACTGCGATCGTCAGAGTCTGGTAGCTATGGAGGGGGGCTGTTCTGCGTGACAGCAACGCGGAGGGGCCCCCGGTGGCTCGCGAGTCACCAGTTAGTCAACTCGGGTTTACAACTACCTAAGAACTTAATTGCTTGTTTTGTAAGGTTTCGTCGGGAACCATTTATTGTCTGCCAGATGTCGGAAAGGGAAAATCCACATCGTGCCGTTTTTCAGGTATTAAGAATTTTTCGGTCTGAGTTAATCCGTATATTACTCCATCGGTGGGTTTCCCCGCAGACCCGCGGGACAAATCGGTTAGAAAACGCGACCCTGGCGAAAGCAGATGTCTACTTTTGCACCTCTACCTTATCGAGAGGGGGAGGATTGCCCCCCTATACCGTCGAACTTACAAAGGGAAGGTCCCTCCTCTCCAAGGAAAATTTGGCCAATCAGCAAGATTCTGTGGTCGATCTGCTCAGCGTTCGGACAACGAAATCCAAGCAGCCCTCATAAAACGAAGTTTTAACAATTATTTTGATCACTGTACGGATCCCAGGGTCTACATCGATCTAATCATGCTTTTGGATAAGTTTCACTCTCGTCGGACTCCAGGGTGAGCTGTATATTTATAAAAATATATTAGCAGTGGATTGCTGATGAACGCGGCGGATTGATTACAGGGTGTGCAGTGTAACCACGTGTATTCCCACATACTTATAGTGAAACTCAATTTAGATTATCAATGGCTGAAAAACAATATTATATTTACCTTGCTCCCAAGACTACATATATATCTCCTTTAACCCGAACTGTTGAGATTTGGGATATTTGAGTTTATAGTAAAAGCTCGTTAGCAGCCCGACGAACGGGGGCTGGCGGCGGGCTCCTAACGTGTGTGGACACTATTCCGCGCGGCCACTTGCGGGAGTGAGAAAACCCAACGAGGGAGCGAGAGGAAACGAAAGAGTCGACACGAAGTCCGAAGGATTCGAAGAACTGGTGGGGATAGTCGCCGAGCTCCTAACGCGCCGTAGAAACGGGCTGCTAACGAGCTTTTACTGTATTCCCTGCGCCTGGCGAACACCTGGGTCGGCAATTTCAATTGCCATAATCCTGGGACTCTCTGCGATGCCTTCACTGATGGGCTTTTTAATTTTTATTGCTGGCCTAGACCTTACGAATCCCAGGGGGATGGTCACCAGCACCTTTTGTCACACCTTGACCAATTAGATTTTGCTATAACCACCTCCACCCAGAATTTCAGCTACGGAGGGAGGAACCAGTGTTTACCTTTTAACCGAAAACACTGAGCAGCGGCAGAATCAAACGACAAGTCAAAGTGTTTGAACCTTAGATAGTTCAGTGAATTGTGGTTGTACCGTGGCATTTTAAATATAAAAATTCAAGGAAAATGGCAGACTCCTGGGGCAAGAAATTGACGAGCGATTTTATAGATTTATATAGACAAATGCCTTGCCTGTGGAAAATAAAATCCAAAGACTATTCTAATAGGAATTTAAAAACCGCGAGTTACGGCAAGCTGATCGCATTAGTGAAATCAGATTTCCCGGAATGCAATAAGGAATTCGTTCAAAAAAAAATACAAAGCCTTCGTGGAAGCTTCCGGAAGGAAATGAACAAAGTGACGGTGTCGAAACGTTCAGGCAAGGGGACGGAAGAAATATACGTCCCTACCTTATGGTATTATGACCAGATGTCATTTACCCTAAATCAGGAGACACCAAGCACCAGCATGTCCAATATCGACGAAGCTCCAAGAGTATCTTTCACGGAGGAATCTTCCGAGGTGGAAGTAGACGGCACAGCAACATGCAATATAGAAGACGCAGAGGCATGTGTAATTGAAAAGGAGCCCGCTGAAAGTGCAACCCAGCCTGATGATCGAGTAAGTTGTTTATTTTATTATTATTACTAATACGGGCCAAAAGTATTAACTACGTAGAAAAAGCATTTGAATGTAGGGCTGAAAGGAAACATGAAACACAATTTCTAATGAATAATATTTTATTGACAATTTTGCAATGGGCACAAGAAAAGGAATGTAAACATTTATGAAATTATAGTTTATTTTCTATTAAACCGATTTCGCACTCTTGGATTGACTATGTACTATAATTGTACAGAGTTGTGCAGAATTACAATTGATTACTCCATAAATTATAATTACAAAGTAGTTTAATTACATCATATTGAAATAGTTATATTAACGCATGCATAGATTGACTTAATGTGCAAGGTGTTAAAAAAGTAACGTTCACTGGTTTGGTGGGTCAATGTACACCTGTGGACCGGTAGAGATTTGTAAACAAATTTGGCTACGAAATTGTTTATTACATTGGAAATTAATGTTTCAACGATTCGGTTGTGTAGAGTTGCACGTAGAGGTATGGGCATACCACTACTCTGCCGCTTTGATAGTTTCTACCCCAATGGTGGGGTCTAGCACAGTAGCCTGGTGGGCCTAAGTAGGTCAATGCACCTTGCACTACCTTCTGTCCCTTTAAACGTCGTATTGTGGTTGTTTACGTTCGTGTGTACACACTGTGCCAGGCCCCATCGTTTGGGTAGATACTACCAAAGCGGCAGAGTTGTGGTATACCCATACCTCTGCGTGCAACTCTACACAATCGAATCGTTGAAACATTAATTTCCAATGTAATAAACAATTTCGTAGCCAAATTTGTTTACAAATCTCTACCGATCACAGGTATACATTCACCCACCAAACTAGTGAACATTCATTTTTTAACACTCTGTACAGTGTACACAAATGATTATTATTAACGTATATATATATTAATACTATTTAACACATTTATTTCGCTTGTACAACAAATGAGAGAAAAGTAAATAATAGAAAAGGAATATCGCTAACCGATATCTGTTAGCCGAGTACAGACATGAAAGATAAATATAAACATTTATTGCATTGTAAATAAAAATACAAGAGCTTTAAAATATATACATTTGAATACACAGCCGTTTATTTAAAAAAAGTCGGTAATTATTTACTTTAGCGATTCCTCACCGATTTTGATGAAACTTGGCTATGTTGTAAAACTCCACATTCTGAGCAACTTTTTCCTATACATGTTACCCTCGCTCGGCCTTATTTACCGAGATATTTACGAAAAACTTCTGTCGCGAAGCGCCACGAGGTGGATAGCACGTGAAAAAGTAATTGAAAAAAATTACTCTCGTTTTGAAAAAAATTACCGAAGGTCGAGCGGCGGTAACATGTATAGGAAAAAGTTGTTCAGAATCTTGATCTTGATAACATATCCAAAAATCATTGAAATCGGTGAGGATGGAATACTTCTAAATAATTACCAAAAAATATTTTTGCGAATATCTCGGAAACTAAGACCGAGCGGGGGTAAATGTATAGGAAAAAGTTGTACAGAATCGTGTCCCCGGCAACATATCCAAATTTCATCAAAATTGGTGAGGAATCGCCAAAGTAAATAATTACCCAAAAAAGACTTACGCTCTACCTGCATTCAACATATCTTCCTGCCACGGAATACTTCCTTCTCCTACAAAATATTCTTTGTAACGATCCCTATTTTGTTTGGCAGAGTTGTTGATATTCCTGGGAATGGCGGGTTGCAAATTATGCATCTGTACCGCATCGTTCTGACCATCCCCCTCTATCTGCATACTCCTGTTGTTCGCAATGTACGCATTACTCCGTCTTCGCAAAAAATTATGAAGAACACATGTAGCCAACACCACATAGCATATATTTTCCACTTTCATATTTATCGGTGTATGCAGCACTCGAAATCGCGAGGATAGTATTCCAAATGCATTCTCTACGACATTCCTTGCTCGCGATAATCTATAATTGAATATTCTTTTGTCGTGGTCCAGTTCCCTTTGTGAATAAGGTTTTAAAAAATGATTCGTTAAACCAAACGCTTCATCGCCTAAAAAGGCAAAGTTCAGGTTATTCACGGTTTCGTGATTTTCGGGTAAATTCAATTGACCGTTATTTAATCGTCGCAAAAATTCGGTATGTTCAATGACACCCCCATCCGATACTCTACCATTTTTTCCAACGTCAACAAAAATAAATTCATAATTTGAATCCACTAACGCCATTAATACAATACTGTAATAATTCTTATAATTATAATAGAACGCTCCAGATTCCGGTGGTGGAACAATGCGAATGTGCTTTCCATCCACAGCACCTCCGCAGTTTACGAAATTCCATTTGTCTTTAAAACCGTCCGCTATTTTCTTCCACTCGTCCTTGGTATTCGGGAACTATGACAAAAAAATTCAATACAAAAATAAAAAAATTAAATAGCTAGCGCGCACAGAAATGATGTTGGCAGGGAAACGTCTGTGGCGTGACCTGCGCACCGCACAAGTTTCATGAACAACAGACAGACACGGACTTATTGTTTTTTAATTTCTTTGCTATTTCTTATTTTATTAATTTTTTTTTTGTTTTAAGGAAGAAGAACTGCCTATCCCAAATAATCGGCCAGATACGTCTACCAGAAAATGTGGAAAGAAAAGGAAGCCGGAGCAAGATGCAACGGAATTTTATCGAACGTGCACCGAAGCATTGAAGGCGCCATCCATCAGCAAAGTGGATATTAGTGAATTTGAGGCCATTGGTATAAAGGTTGGCAAGCAATTGCAGAGAATGGACCAAGAACAGGCAATTTATGCGGAATCCATTATAACCGCCGTTTTAAGACGGGGTCTATTTAATAGTTTAAACCCGCGTACAGACTTGTGCGACAATAATTGCAATGTAATTGCCATGGCGAACTCGAGTGGAAGCACCGCAAGATCGAATTTTTGTAATATAGAAGGAAGCTCAGGGAACTAGTTCCTGATAAATGATTTTTTATATTCAATTATGAATTTATGTTCACTTTAACGTTTAGACTGTAAGGAATAATTTTAAAACGTTAAAAATAAGTATCATTTAATTATTTATAAGGTACACAGTAACAACGTGACTAAAGTGGCGGACGAAAAAAGTTTACAACTTTTAAAATCGCATAACTTTTTTAGATTTAGGCCAAACGACATGATGTTTTTTAAAATCTAGAAGGCTTAGTTTGCTAAGTGGCGTGTTATGTCGTTTAAATAAAAATGCAATTAGACGGAATAGTAAAGGTTGTTTTTTAAACTTTTTTTCAATTATAATCAATTATTTCCCGAAATCAGCGATTTTCAACCTTATTCTGTGATCTTTAAGCGTTTATAGCTCAGAAAAACTGTGCCATGCCTCGGTTCTATCATATCTATTGTAACATATATATTTTACTTATTCGTTTTCTTATGTAGATAGTTTATTCCAAGTTAATTTAGTGGTGGATTATTGTAATGAACAAGTGTATTATAATAAATATAACAGACACTATGGTACACGACGAAAAGAAACTTTTCCAACGCCTCTAATTAAGCGTTATTGTTATTCTATGTATACGTATTATTAATTTGTAACGCTTACCTTTAAAAACTCTGTTCGTAGGACCTGATACAGTGCTTTGCAAGTCTCGGGAATTATCTTTGATAATGAAGGAGCTGATATCCCCGTAGTAAATTGTAAATCTTCGTAAGAACGTCCAGTTGCCAAAAATCTTAAAGTGGCGATAAGACGTTGTTCTGCAGTGATGCTCTGTCTCATGACTGTGTCCTGTTTCGTGATTCTGTTTTTCACTAATTTGAAGAGTTCGTCAAACGCTTGAGAATCCATCCTCAAATAATTTTTATAATCATCTGGGTAATCCTCTCTCAGTTCTCGAACAAGGGCTTGATCGTTATAATTGGCGCGGTATTGTTTCATCCAAAGGCGCTTCCTTCTTCTGTCTCTTCTCCGCTCTGCTTCTGTTAAATATACAGCAGCGGCAGCAGCAACAATAGCCAAGTTCCGGCGGCGATTGTCGTTTATCGCCAACATCACACAGTTTTTATAAGAACTGTACCACACACTTGGCTGCCAACACGCCGAACAGGAATTGGAGTACTGCCGGAACCTCCACACACCACGCAGAACTGTGGGTAGTAGGTGTTTTTTTCTGTTTTCACGCCCGTTTTCAGGTGGTTCGGTGTAATGAACACACGTCACCAAACACAACTTATCAATTAACAATTAAAAGCAACAATTAAAAATAACAAAAGTAACAATTAACAAGAACAATTAACAAGAACAATTAACAGTACCAATTAACGGTAACAATTAACGGTTAAAATTAATAGTAACAAGTAATAGTAACACTTAACAGTAATAATTAATAGTAACAATTAACAGTAAAAATGATAAATGCGTGCGCGATAGTGAAGTCTGGGAGCCGGTTCGAGAACAAGTGACCGCTCCGTGAATTTTTCGCCGGTTAAAAAGGAACGACTAGACAGAGTTAGAGATAGCGAAGAAGAAAGATAGTGACAGGCCAAAAACGGGGATGAAAGGGGCAAAACAGAGAAAAACATAGACAGGGTGAAGCGAAAGCGTGGGATAAGGAAAGTGTCCTTGGTTCGTAAACGCCTGGGCGCCAAATGTTTCTGACGATGACCAGGCCTGTGCGAACCCTTGAAACTAGGTATGTATGTAGATGGACGAAGAAACGGCAGAAAGTAATAAAGGAAGGGTACATACAGGGTGCCCGCGTGAACAGTAAACAGTTGGATATTTCCTAACGTATTGGAGATAGAAAAACAATATTTATATGGGAATGCATGGTTTGATGGGGCAAATTTATTAGGCCAGATGATTTTTTTTCTTACATTATTATTTTAAAAGATGCGATGGTCAAGTTCTGTTTTTTACATCGGCAGAAATTAACCACCCGCATAGTTGTCAGTCAAATCAGTTTTGACCCTTTCTTAAATCACGTTTACTTCTTAGAACGTGTATCTTCCATACACGTGCATAGAATACCCGTGTACTGAAATTCACGTGTATACATGTATCGAAATATACTGTTTCACGTGTATTAAGATATCCATATTTAATTTTAATCTATATTAATCTATTTCAGACAACTACAACGACTGATTTTATGCTAACAGTGCGCATATGAGTTTTGTAAGGCGCTCTATTTGAAGCACTATAACTCTGGATGTAACCACTATTTTTGCATACAATTTTTTCCATATTCCCTAAAGATTGACAAATGAAGCCACAAAGCTGGAAGTAAATATATTTAATTCTTTGGTTTGAAAAAATTTCTCGTTCACTTCCTACCGCTTGTAGCGGCTTGCAGAGTCTTGGCTGCCAGGCGCGCCGCGCGCCTCAGAATTTTCCGCCATGTCGGAAATTCCACGCGCCACGCCAAACCCTTGGTTTCAAGTGCCGCTTTCCTTTTCTAACTACCTTTTCTGTCTCTTATGTAAACTTTTCTGGAGTCGAGGTTTGCGCGCCACACTTTTGGACGCGACACGCCTGACAACGGTTCTACCCGCACGCAAGAACGTGGCATTCCGGCGCGCCACACTTCTAACCGCGCACAAGATGCTAGCAAGAACTTCCGATGAGGTGGAAAGTTTTCGTCTGCAAGGAGAATGCAGATCGCAATATAGTCGTTATAACTGAGTAATAAACCATTTCCATAATTTATAGCACCTTCAGGTAAACCAAATGTAGCTTCGTAAAAACAGATGTTGCAGTGTGCCCTACAGTAAAAGTATTTATGATATCCTCTATAAGCCAGGTATATCGAGAAATTCGTATACTTTTCGCAAATCTACGTATATCGCGATCGTGTCTTGCCGATCGTTTCGCTGATCGATAATATTATACATGGAACAGGTAGTACACAATACAAGACTGCGCTGGTTCCTGGAAAAAGCATGTGGAGTCGACGTAGATATGGGAGCCCGAACTCGCTGTCTCTAAGTAGTGACGGGTACGACCTCCTGGCCTGCGAGAAGGAGCGCGCTCCTTCCGACGTTCCGACGCGCCACGCCAAATGGCGTGGCGCGTGGCGTGTGGCGCGCAGGAGTGCCGGCCAGGAACGTCCGTGTAAAGGCCCCAATTCTCTGGCAATGGTCACGGAACGTTCCGGACATTCTCTGGCAATGGTCACGGAGCGTTCCGGACATTCTCTGGCAATGGTCACGGAGCGTTCCGGACATTCTCTGGCAATGGTCAGGCAACTTTTCGGACATTCTCTGGCAATGGTCACGGAGTGTTCAGGACATTCTCTGGCAATGGTCACGGAGCGTTCCGGACATTCTCTGGCAATGGTCAGGCAACTTTTCGGACATTCTCTGGCAATGGTCACGGAGTGTTCAGGACATTCTCTGGCAATGGTCAGGCAACTTTTCAACAAAAGTTGCCTGACATTTTACAACAAAGGTTCCAGAATCGATTCTTATATCGACTTTCCTCTAATTGCTATCAATAATAATTATTGTAGGTGCAGATTACTGTATATGTACATATTTTTTACAAAATTCTTATGGAAAAAGGAGAAACATTTATACACACCATTGATTTGTTAAATAAATCAGCTACGCATTTTTTACATTCACACACACTATATTATTCAGAGTAGGAAGTTCAAAGTTTTTCCTTAATATACAAGGAAGATTTTCACCAATTTTCAAAGTGATTAATAAATAATTGTAGAAGATATGACAATATATAGTATATATAATTCTCGCATGGCGCCAACTGTCAACGCGAGTGCTAAAACTGATAAATATCGCATTAGCTGATACGTGGCGGTTGACTGATGGTGGCGCGCGAGATTTATATATATCGTTATATCTTCTACAATTATTTATCAATCAGTGTGACAATTGGTGAAAATCTTCCTTGTATATTAAGAAAAAACTTTGTCGCTGCAAGTTATATGTACCTTAAGGGGGTAGACACGCCACGTGACACGGGTAATGCACCGCGCTGTAATACCGACAATCTAACCTGAAACATGGGTTTGGGATTTTTCGTTTTTCATCCTTATATGAGCAGATTGTGGGCTGGGCGAGGTCTCATTCGAAAGAGGCAGATTCAATGCGGAGCGCTCTGCTCATCGTTTGAGTCACAAAACTCTTTTAGTGACCTAACAATGCTTAGATTCTGCTGGTGTATTTTGTCGACTTTTGCTCTACTTTGGACACTCATATTATTACGTATAAACATCATCTCGTTGAACCATGAGCAGAGCGCTTCGCATTGAATCTGCCTCTTTCGAATGAGACCTCGCACAGCCAAAAATATGCTCATATAAGGACGAAAAACGAAAAATCCCAAACCTATGTTTTGGGCCAGATTGTGTCGGTATACAGCGCGCTGCATTATCCGTGTCTACCCCCTTAAAATTGCCCCGATTCTTTTTAACGGCGAACGTTGAAAAGCATGGGTTATTTCCAGTATTACTTTTTAATTAAATATTATTACCCTTTTTAACATAAGGGTTTTGTGCATACATTTTACGGCTTCGCTAGAGTTTTCTGAGTTCTATGTTTCAAGTCTCATAACGATCCGTTAATATTTACTCAAGATATTGCAATTTATGTTTACGTGAAGGCGATGTTTACGTGAAGGCGAGCACGGCGCACACTGGGGCAGATCGGGTCGAATCGCGACTTAGTCCTTTTACAAAAATATCGCCATACTGCAAATCTTTTTACGGGTAGTTGATTGAACATTTGGATCATAATGTAGCATGATTATTTTTCACATACAAAAGTCTTCGAATTACCTCCACCCGTTACGGAGCTCGTCACTCGAAAAGTGTTTTGTGTTTGTGTTTTAAAGTGCTAAATGTACGATATGTCAAATGTAAGTATTAAAATTGTATAATATTAAACAGGGTGATTTTCCCGCCTCGCTGAGTTTCGTGGATTTCGACGCACAAAAATATGTTTGCGTATATTATTCGTGGATAAATATAATATATACCTACATGTTTAAAATTAGGTCAGTAGAAAAATGGGGTTACGTTCAGGGTGGCCACCTCTCCGGTTTTGTCCCGGAGAATCCGGGTTTAGAAGCAAATCTCCGGGCTCCGGTTTTACTGAATAAATTTCCGGGTTGTAGAAAAAAATTAGATAATAAGAAAATGTGGTATTATACAATGGTATCAATTTTATATACAAAAATAGATATTAGGTAATTCAAAAAACAGATACTTATAAATTCTGAATTGTTTCAGCTTAAAATAATCGCACATCTGTTGTCCGGATATTCGAGAACAAAACTTTTTTTGCTTTTTCCATCTCCGGGTTTATATTGGAATCTCCGGGTTGGAATGTGTGGCACCCCGGAATTTCTATGGTAATAAGGTGGCATCCCTGGTTACGTTACGGATGAATTACCAATATTCGCACACCAGGTTTCATAATTTTTTGAATTTCCGGGTTGCCGAACGTTCCTTGTTAGCGAGGCGCGGCTTATTATTGACGGCATTGCCGTTGAGGACTTCAGCGAGAGAATCACCCTGTATGTTCATAGAATTTTACTATTTTCAATAAAATAATACATTCATTATATCATTTCCAGTTACAGGATGCACTTGACCATGCGGGACCGTACAGTGCGGTGCAAGAAAACCCCATGAAGAAGGAGGAGGAGAAAAAGCAGGAGGAGAAGCAGGAAGGAGAAGTGGGAGCGCCCGCAACATCGGACAATAAGAAGTGGAAAAAAGTAAGTAATTATGCGCAATAATAAATACTATATTCTTTTGTTCGTAATAATGTACTTTTGCCCGGTCGAAAGAAGATCCCTAGCAGGCGGTCTCGGGCGTTGCAGTCCGTCGCTGTGACGATTGGTCGCGAGTCACCTATTTGGGCACATTTTTAAAGACAGGGCACACGTATTTTGGTTATTGTCTGCAGCAGGCACATACGTTGTCGCACCGCGCATAGAACAGACCGAACAAAACACATCGAGATCGAGTGGGATAGAGCGAACTGACCGACGAACGCCAAAAAAAATAGGGTAGGCATCTCAGACGATCAACCATTAATATATAATAACATACAAAGTTCCTTATTTTTCACAATATGTTTAGGAAAGTATTATCCTGATACCAAACCAAAGATAATAGTATTATCCTGTTACCAAACCAATGATAATACTTTCCTGAACATATTGTGAAAAATAAGGAAATTTGTATGTTATTATATCTTAATGGTTGACCGTCTGAGATGCCTACGCTATTTCTTTGGCGTTCGTCGGTCAGATCGCTCTATCCCACTCGATCTCGATGTGTTTTGTTCGGTCTCTCGTCGCGCGGAGCGACAACGTACAGTAGGTGTAAAAAGTATTCGTACACCCTTTAAAATTGCATAACTTTTTTCAAATTAATCCAAACGGATATTCCCGAAATCAGCGATTTTCGACCTTATTCTGCGATGTTTAAGCGTTCATAACTCAGAGCAACGTTAACCGATTTTGATGAAATTTTAGGCACATATATAACTTACTTAAATCTACAAACGGGATTTTTGAATTTTCATTACAGGCTCACAAAAAAAGTTTAAAAAACGACCATTACTATTTTTTTTCCCTATTCGGACCAAGTTCATTTTTTTCCAAACGACGAATCACATCATTTAGCAAACTAATCCCTCTAGCTTATCAAAAAAATGAAGTTGTTTGGATTAATTTGAAAAAAGTTATCCGATTTTAAAGGATGTAAACTTTCTTACGTTCGCCGCTGTATGTGCCTACTGCAGACAATAACCAAAATACGTGTGCTCCGTCGTTAAAAGTGTGCCCAAATAGGTGACTTGCGACCAATCGTCACAGCGACGGACTGCATCGCTCCTCGAGACCGCCTGCTAGGAATCTTCTTTTAACCGGGCAATAGTACCTCTGTCGAAGACGAATTGAACAATGTGATATACGATAATATTTGATTGCACGTGAGATCTACGGTTTATCAATATTTCACTATTTGTAATGTAACAAAATATCGTATATTGTATCAATTTGTCTCACAAAGAGATTCAATATTATGAATAAAATAATATAGCATTGCATTTAATGATATTAATTGACCGTATGTTATTCCGGTTCTGTCCGAATATTTTTGGGATTTACTATATGTACTGGTAGAAGTAGAAAATGTAATTTTTATGGTACTGTTTCAGATGTATAAGGCCATGAAGAGGCTGGCGTACCGGTGCCATCCGGAAACGGACAGAGGAGGTGCCTGGCGCGGTGGCGGCAGAAGTCAAAACGGATTGGTCAGAGGAGGAAGACACCGGGATGCATGCAGACGAGGAGAAAGCAGCCGGGGAGGATGGGGCGAAGGGAGTAGAAGCCGGGGGCGGTGGGTCCGAGAAGGAAGCGGCCGGGGGGGTTGGGTCCAAGGAGGAAGAGGCCGAGGGGGTTGGGGCCAAGGAGTAAGAGGCCGGGGGGGTTGGAGCCAAGGAGGAAGAGGCCGGGGGGGTTGGAGCCAAGGAGGAAGAGGCCGGGGGGGTTGGGGTCAAGGAGGAAGAGGCCGGGGGGGTTGGGGTCAAGGAGGAAATGGCCGAGGAGGCAATTTTTGTTTAATACAAAAAATTTTTACAAATTAGGACAATAAAAAAATTGTGTGTTTATAAATGTAAATCATGAGTTTTATTTATGGAAAAGTACCTTTACAAACAATTTTTGTTTCCGCAAACATTAAATATACAAACTTCCTTGTTACATGAGTCCTTCAAGTCCATCACGTGCTCGCTGTCCTCGCGTCGCTTTCTTTCGAATAGACGATTCAGCGGAATCGCCTCGCGTTTAGCGGTCACGTTGCGCTTTAGCACCTTGACAGAGTAAAGAACACCGTGAATCACCCTAACCGCTCAGAGCGATTCAGAAAAGTCCCTTCAGGACGTAACATCCTTTTTCATCTTGTTAAACTTGCGCCGGTGTGGATCGACTCGCGTGATTCTAAGTTCCGCGAGTACATGTGCCAATGCAGGCACATGTGACCACTGACAGAATCAGTGGTACCGCACTTTACAGCGTGGTGCGACGACGAGAATAGCCCCTCTCTTCAAATTTAGTTATGCATATGACGCAAGGGTATAACGTAATTCTGGGTTTCGTTTCTTTTTATAGACCACATTTTACATTTTATTTGTGAAACCGGCCAATAATATAATCGCGTCCCTTCGGAAACAATAAAAACTTTTAAAACTGAAGATGGATAGGGTTTCTCAAACAGATTATCGGCAACTACTTTCCGTTTGTGACCTATTACAATGACCTGTTCCGTCCGTACTTGCACTATATTTACAATGCGAATGATCGTTCCATCCTTCAGCAAGAAACAATTATTTCGATTGTCATCGCATTGTATATAATACCCATCACTTTCCAATTTTTTGTATTGCGTCACTGTTTTGTTTGAGAAAATGGGTAATAGTGGTCCATTGTGATGGGAACGTTTACAAATATATTTTCCCGGTATTGCTGGTGATTTTAGAATCGATCCCCGCTGCAGTTCTCCATAACGTCTTGCCAATTGCTGTAATGGTTTTTCTGATTTTCTAATTAACTTCTTTAAACTACCTAAAAAGTTTTCAAAAGGAAATGCACTAAAATTATCCAACACTCCAAATTTTCGCACGTCATTGCACAAATGGAGTAAATTATGGACATTGTGAGAAATATATTGTTTCCCATACAATATCTCGAAATGTTCAACGAAGTATTCCAATAATTCTTCAGCGTATTTAATATTCTCCTCACTATTAATTAACATAGGATTAACTAACACACTGACAGCCACGTGCAGTGTTAAAAAATGTTCGTATATATCTTTCGCGAGTACACTCTTGAGTACAATAGGACCCGTGTACAGTAGAAATTGCCGAAATTCCGTGGCTTTCCAGTAACTGAGGTCCGTCAAACTTCTCGGTTTTCGCGAAAACTCACGCGGGACAGAAATTCCAGCCAATATTAAATGTTCAGATATCACATTCTTAGCTTGTCCACCAATCCTTACGTTTAAAGGTCCCTTACTCCACAATAGCAACAGCTTCTTCATAACTCCCAAACAAATTAAATGCATATAGTCTAGGGGCACGTTTGATACTAACCCAATGTTTGGCACTTTTAACAGACTACTTGTACCTTTATGGTAATCTTCGTCGGTTTGCGGTAGAAAATCTTCGTCTGTCCTCAGTGTATCAGGCACTTCGTTGTAAGGGAAACACGTAGTTTTGTGAATTGATTTCCCAACAATTGTGCATTTGGAACAGCTCGAAAAGCCTGTATGGCCTTTTGTATACAATATAAACGATTTTGCTGGAGCATCACAGATAATTTTGGTTAACTTAATAGAAAATTTAGTAGTATCATATATATATCCATTGTTTATAAAATATGATATTTCATTAATGAATTTGTCCAACAGCTCGTTGGATGATTCTGGTTTTTTATATCCATAATAGATTCCAACAATCTGTATGTGTTTCAAAATTGTATCCGCTACTAATATGGGCCAGAAACTGTTGGAGGAGGACCGTGACAACGGCAAGCCATCAATATTTAAAGACAGGTCTATATACTGTACGCTAATATTTGCCTCAACGTACATTTGGGCATAACATTTTAACATCTGTTCCACACCAAGATGTAAGTAATCTCCCCCTTGTATTTTGGTACAATTACTTGTACGGGGAGTATGTAATAATGTCCTGGCATCTTTCGGTAATAAGCATTTGGGCACGTACGATAAAAAAATGCTCAACAGTTCGTTGATGGCTTTATGCGTAATATTATTTCGTATTGCCCAGTTGGACAAATCCTGTCTTAATGTCGCAGGACTCTCCGGTTCATTGTAATCAACAATATCATTCGCTGATTCATCATCGGATGTGTCAGAATCCATTATGCAATGATAGTAGTCATTATTATCATCAAATAATGAATGACTATCTTCTTCTTCGTCACTTTCACAAATATCATTGCTGTCTATATTCCTCAAATGGTCATTGTCGGTGCACTGTACTTCATCACAAGCCTCGTACAGTTCCTGCGAACTATTAACTTCAGAATTTTTATATTCCAAGTACCGTGAAGAGGTAGGAAGCTCATCAATTGCCAATTCCGCATCAGATTGATTTATTTGGCTATCAATATCCTTCAAATATTGTTGAATTCTCCTCCTTCGATGTCTATCAGAGCATTGACTATAATCTTTCCTACTACGTTTGTTGTCCGCCATAATAACCTGAACATATTTCATGTACAAATGAGAAGTTAATTATAACAATTTGTTAAAAACTATATGGCTGTACTACGGTATGACCCAAGCAACGGAATGAACTGAAAGTTTGAGGGGTTGGGCGGGAGGGGGAAAGAACCTCTAATATAAAATTTAAGCTGCGGCTATTTGTTAGTTTCTGAGATATCAATAAAAAAACTTTTGACATAATACATTGAAATTTACCTACAGGGACTTTTGAAAATATTCGGACACTTTTTAAAATCGCATAAGTTTTTTAAAATTAATCCAAACGACTTGATTTTTTTTGAGAAGCCAGAGAGTCATTCCACGCAAAGTCGGACACTTTTCGGAATAACATTTCGGATTTTGGTGCAACTTGGATATGTTGTAGTCTTTAGGGGGATTTTTCGAAATGTAAAAAATTGTGGATGTTACAGCTCTTTGAAATATAGTGTTTACTATTTTTCCAAAAATTATTACTCCGGAACTAATAAACTGATAAAAATGACCTGTTGGGTGCTTACAGTGGAGATATAAGAGTACCTAATAAAAATGATTTCACTTAATAAAAACGAATATTTGACCATTTATTTAGCAATTGTTCTTAACAAATGTAATTTTATAGTTGAAGGCACCTTTTTAAAATTTGGAAATAATAGGAGGATATAGCCCTGTTTTTCCTCTTTACGGATATGTTTTGCAAAACGTGGACGATTTAAAATTGGCCAAATGAAAATTAATTGAATGTAACGCTGCGTCAAATCACACCGGCTCGACTGGTCGCTCGGGCCGTGCGGTACTCGCAGCGGCCAAGCGGCTATACCTGACATTTATATATACTGTATCAATTAATGAGGTCCGCTGCAAGGTTTAATACCGTTAATAGTTACTGGAAACTCACTCTCTGTCGATGGCACTTATTGTTTGAAACATTTAAGTTGCCATTGTTCAATAGAAACCACGAGAAGGTGGTGAGTATTCTTCTATCGGGAGAGGATGGGATGTGATGGGATTATGTTAAAGGATAAATATTTTATCGTATCTTTGAGCGTCTTTTGTAGTTTTAGACATTAGCTTTTAAATGAGACACTGTATTCGTTGGTATAAATGAATGAAAGTTTCGCGGTCCAGAAATTGTTTTTGCAAGTCCACGTCTCTCTAGTAATAATCGTGAATGTTTTTGATATTGTTCTATTGCTCAATACATTGCAAAAACAATTTCTCGAACGCGAAACTTTCATTCGAAGGTTTCCATTGAACAATGGCAACTTAAATGTTTCAAACAATAAGTGCCATCGACAGAGAGTGAGTTTCCAGTAACTATTAACGGTATTAAACCTTGCAGCGGACCTCATTAATTGATACAGTATATATAAATGTCAGGTATAGCCGCTTGGCCGCTGCGAGTACCGCACGGCCCGAGCGACCAGTCGAGCCGGTGTGATTTGACGCAGCGTTACATTCAATTAATTTTCATTTGGCCAATTTTAAATCGTCCACGTTTTGCGAAACATATCCGTAAAGAGGAAAAACAGGGCTATATCCTCCTATTTTTTCCAAATTTTAAAAAGGTGCCTTCAACTATAAAATTACATTTGTTAAGAACAATTGCTAAATAAATGGTCAAATATTCGTTTTTATTAAGTGAAATCATTTTTATTAGGTACTCTTATATCTCCACTGTAAGCACCCAACAGGTCATTTTTATCAGTTTATTAGTTCCGGAGTAATAATTTTTGGAAAAATAGTAAACACTATATTTCAAAGAGCTGTAACATCCACAATTTTTTACATTTCGAAAAATCCCCCTAAAGACTACAACATATCCAAGTTGCACCAAAATCCGAAATGTTATTCCGAAAAGTGTCCGACTTTGCGTGGAATGACTCTCTGGCTTCTCAAAAAAAATCAAGTCGTTTGGATTAATTTTAAAAAACTTATGCGATTTTAAAAAGTGTCCGAATATTTTCAAAAGTCCCTGTAGGTAAATTTCAATGTATTATGTCGAAAGTTTTTTTATTGATATCTCAGAAACTAACAAATATCCGCAGCTTAAATTTTATATTAGAGGTTCTTTCCCCCTCCCGCCCAACCCCTCAAACTTTCAGTTCATTCCGTTGCTTGGGTCATACCGTAGTATATCCAACTATATACTTGAGATGATCTATCAGCAGTGGTACTTACCAGATGTTGAAACGCAAATTAGTTATATTTTCTGCGAGACAATGTAATTGGCAATTGTGGACAATGCACGTCCAGAATTGAAACGTGGTTCGCGCCGTGATACCACGATTTTCAAATATATATAACAAAACACTAATACGAAGTATAAAAAGGATAAAAAAAGTAAGTATAATATAATGTAAAAAAGAAAGTAACTCGAACTACAAGCGCTGTTCAAAATCAGAGATGCTTGTTCCTTCAGAGTTTACTTCGATTTAACGAGCGATCGCACGCAGGGTTGGCTGAAGGCAGGGACGACAGGGTTGACACGATCTCTTCGCGTTGAGATAACATGATGTCACATAGACCTAAGTATGTACATATACACTCGAAAGCGTATCTCCACTCACTTGGAGACACTCCTAGTGAAAATTTGGCAACGCAGCGGAATTTCTTCCGCGCTCGAAGTGCGTGACGAGGGTGGTCGCAGGCCGCCAGGCATCCCAGCGTGGGCCCTTCGGAAACTCAGTGTTTATGATACCTGTAATTGCCAGTGAGGCCGTAAACGAAAGTTTCGAAGGGTAAAAACATGCTTTGTTCAAAATTCAAATAGCAAGCGAACGGAAAGCGCCTTTTTCAAGAATAGCTTCTCTGCCACGCGTGTCATAAACTTTGCTGACCATTTACACGCCAAATGTTCGTATTTGGTCGTGCCGTTAGGGTTGCCACCCGTACTTAAAAATAAAGTATCTTACATTATTATAGGTAAAAATACTCTATACTTATGAATAACAATAAAGTACGCGAAAATACTTTATTTCACAATTAATGATATTATGTGAAACGCAACGCAATATCATTATATTCTATCTGTTCTCGCCACTTCAGCATTTACAGAGAGAGTTTTCTCTGTCATAAATGTGAAGTGGCGCTATGAAAGAAACAAGGTCTCTCTCAATCTAATAAAAAACGAATTATTTATATATTTCAATATGAAAATTGAGTGCAATGATGCCATTGAGACATTTCAAAATAATATAAATTTACTTTGTAATGCTAAAAGCAATAGAAAATATGTTTTGAAGAAATAAAAACTAATAAGATTAAAATGTACTTTTAATTTGTTGAGCCTACTTTTTGGTATACCTCACGAAAATAAATGTACGTTATTTTTTTTAAAAAAAGGTGGCAACCCTACGTGCCATTGGCCGCTACAGTTTAAAAAATATTCATGTTTTATGAAGATGAAGCGCAGGAAAGCAAATTTCCACGCGCAGTCAGCGGACTTCCCGTTTCGCTCCTGTGTACCTCCGCGAGGTATCTTCAATGCATCTTGCTACCAGCCAGACCGTAAAATCTTTAGCCTGTTAAAAGAAACGCATTTCGAGTATTGGGAGAAGAGAATTGACAGAAATATTACGACGAAAGTACGCGTCTCGTTGGTTGAAATTCTTTTTCCAACGAAAGGTCGTGTTTAATAGCTTCGGCGAAAAAAATACAAGACACGTACACTTCAGCGGAGGTCTTGAAATAATAATCCTGGCAAGTCATTTAACTTTGCTAGGATCGGTTCGAAACGTTTCATTACTTTATTGGTAATAGCACAAGTATATCCGCATAGGTCCTAAGCCGTAGGGGCGAAAGACGATTAAAGGGTCCCACAGACCAACGCGATGTAACAGGAACCGCAGCGGAAAAGTTCCGGGTTGGCCTTGTGTAAGACAATTCAACGCTGTGCGGAGACGGCTGGTCGTTGCATCGTGGGTCTGTTTAGTGTTTATTTACGGTGGAACGGCTACGGCGATGAGTGCAAGCGGCCGTTCCAATGTACGGCCGGCGACGGTTCCACTAGTGCAAGGGAGAAACAGATGCATACTTCTCCCTTGCACTAGTGGGACCGTCGCCAGCCGTTGTCGCCGGCCGCGCATTGGAACGACAGCTTTGCGATGACACGATGCAAGGACGCCTTTGCCGATCATAAAGTGTTTCAAGGGTCGAGGGGTGTGGAAAACCCAACTGGGCCCGTGACATCGGCATGCGGGCGGTCCCTGCAGAGTTTTCCAAACGAACGGACGTCTGGAGTAGAGATGCAAATTTCACGTAATTTCAAAATATGATTGTGTAATTTGTAAGATAAATTGAAGGGTGAATGAAAATCTAGACAATACTGGTAAAAATGCAGTATATTCTGTTGAAATAAAGAATTCTCCCAGCGTCCGTTCGTTCTAGAGACTCTGTGAAGACTGCCCATCTCCGAAGTGACGGGCTCATCTGTTTATTGCAAACAGTAGATAACCGGCGAGGGCGTCGGTGTTTCGGGGTGGTCACCGTAGCCTTGACAGCGTAAGCGGACCCTCGATCTCTCGACCAGCCTTCTCCGCTCAACGACGAATTTTCTTACAAATTGATTACACATTATTTTTTGTAATCGTAAATTTAGGTATTTAACAAAATTGTCGTCGACTACCTAAATTTGCGAGAGAGTCCGACCGTCAGCGTTCTTTTAATTCGATTCAATCTCAAAAACCATACGATCGCCTGTTGCTTTTAGCGAATTCGGGAGACCCGCACTGGCCGCACTGAGTGCGAGTTTTCTCGCTTCCAATTGGCTAAAAGTCGCACTCAGTGCGGCCAGTGCGGGTCTCCCGAATTCGCTATTTGTATGATACTCGTCCGTGTGCGATATTATGTTTTTTCTGATCGAATTGAAAGAACGCCGACGGTCTTACTCTACCGTTCGCATGGCCTACTCAGTGGCCGCTCGGAGTGAGAGCGAATTTTAACGTCGCTTGCCCTCGATTGCATTAAAAGACGGTGCGCGGTGGGCAATAATTTGTAACGACGATGCCGTCGATGATTAGTCGAAAGACGATACATTGTTGCGTCCGGAGACGCAACGAAGCGATGGGTCCACGGCGCAGCGTGACTCCCCGGGCGAGGAGGAATCAAAAAGGACATTCGGTCGACGATCGCGTAACGAGTCGGACGATTTAGTCTGCGATAGAGCCTTTCAATATATATATAGCGTTACAGTTCTGTTATAAATCACCAAATATATATCGCTACAGTTTGGTAATAAATCAGCAAATATAATATACTCGCTACAGGAGGCAAAGTTATATCGCGCGATCTGTACACGAGTATTGCAATACACGGGTACACGTGGTACACTAATACAAATCGTAATAAATCTCATTTCAATATCAGACACTCCTTGATAGAGTGATGCGTGCACGTGAAAGTAATAAATATGCGAGGTGAAGGATTAACTTGACCGCGTCACAATTCGCGAGCGCCTGCCGATGGTGCGGGTTTACAACCCCTGCTGTTCGGTGCTTCGGAAGTACCTACACCACGGACGAGGCTGACTGTCGACCAGATGACGGGACCTTTCAGAAATATTAATAAAAAATTGTTAATTGTTTTTTTACATTTTCGCGAAGCGGCCGCGCGTCCCCCACACTAATCTAGCCCCAGCCAATACTAATACACGGCACACACCGTTTTGGAGAATGTGAGAGGACTCCAAATGTCAAATTTTAGCTTCGGAAATTCACCCGATTGAAAGATGCAGTTACTTTAGGGAGAGATAGAACGAGAGCGAGCGAGGGAGGTACGAGGCAGACAACGCGTTGATGTTTTGTCGCGCTCCGTCTTTCGGATGCGGTGACACTCTGTCCTTTGCGTGCGCGACGGTCGAAAGCGCTTAAGGCTCCTACACACACTGATACAGGCATCAGTGTTTCACGATTCTTGCATCAGCGTGTGTAGGAGCCTTTACTGTGAGCACGGGACGCGAACGCCCGCCGCGCACGCAAAGCGTTCCATCTCGCTCCCCCCTTCGGCCAGAAAGAAGCGAGAAACGAACACTCGGAAATTCAGGGCTTGAAAAGGTTCCGAAATAACTGTTTCAAACTGTTATATAAAGGTTTTGACTGAAAGAGTTATGAAGAACCTTTATTCTGAATAACCGTTATAAAGAATCTAAATATCAGACTATATAAGTATATAAGTTAAGGTTCCTATATAGCTCTTTAACCTTTATTTTTTAGGTTCTATATAAGTTCCAAAACGGTTATAGAACCGATTTAATAACTTTTATTTTTTAGGTTCAATATAAGTTCCAACCGACAGAACCGATTCTTGTAACGATTGTACAGAATTTTATAGAAAATGAAATGACAACATATTACAACTATAGACTATTGTGTATAACCAAATTGTTTAAAAGTTATTATAAATAAGTAAGTAAATATATATTATGTACACATTTGTACATACGTATACAATTCTTTTGTAATATGAAGTGTTCGGTAATATAAATATTTGATTCTTATACCGATAAGGGTCTAGCTGCCCGATTTGAATGATTTTTTAATATGTTGTCAAAATCATGGCCCTAATAGTGAGGTGGCCCCTAATTGAAAAAATGAACTTGACAAGTAAAAGTGTCGATCTATGGTATTGTATATTACAAAAGAATTGTATACGTATGTACAAATGTGTACATAATATATATTTACTTACTTATTTATAATAACTTTTAAACAATTTGGTTATACATAATAGTCTATAGTTGTAATATGTTGTCATTTCATTTTCTATAAAATTCTGTACAATCGTTACAAGAATCGGTTCTGTAACCGCTTTGGAACTTATATAGAACCTAAAAAATAAAAGTTATAGAGCTATATAGGAACCTTAACTTATACTTATACAGTCTGATATTTAGGTTCTTTATAACGGTTATTCAGAATAAAGGTTCTTCATAACTCTTTCAACAACCTAAATCTTTATAATAACGGTTTCAAGCCCTGCAGTCGGAATTAGCCCCGTTTTACACGTTCACGGCACGGCGCCGTTTATACGGCAAAAGGAACGAAGATCATATTGAGACCTTTCACATTTGCCGTCGCCGCATAGACGGGAAATTTCTATAAGATCGTCACATTTTTCGCCGTGAATACGGTGCCGTGCCGTGAGTGTGTGAAACGGGGCTTAGGGCTCTGTTCATGACGTGGGTTCAACGCCGGTCCCAACTAGAGCTCTTACTTTTAACCCGTCGGGTACCCGGGTAGTCGGAAATTACCCGAAACAACTTCAAGCCATTTTATGTAGTATTGTCTGTGGTATAGTCTGATGTTAGCCAAATATGATTGATAGCTCAATGACAATACCACATTCAATGGCTTGAAGTTGTTTCGGGTAATTTCCGGCTACCCGGGTACCCGACGGGTCAAAAGTAAGAGCTCTAGTCCCAACCAGCGAACCTCAACGAGGAAATACTGTATTCTGGAATTTGTTATACACATCGGCCTCAACATTTTCTGCCAGATTTCGTTAAAAAATCACTCGTCCACCCCGCGTAAGAGTGAATTGCAACGGCGCATGGATCGGTTCGCATAAAGGGTCGGCTCGGATCGGCTCGGATCGGCTCGGCTCGGCTTGGCTCGGCTCGGCTCGGCTCGAGCGCCAACACTGATACAAGTCCTGGCCAGTTCGAAGTTAACTCTCGAAGAACAAGCAGCTCTCGTTTTCAGGACATTTTATATTTCGCGTTATTTTCTTTTAATATATATTCCCTTTTTTGTAGTTATCGTGTGTTTTTTAAAATTATATTTTTAATTTATCTTATTCCTTTTTCATTTTATATACGTATATAGTGTGTTAAGTGTGTTTTTTTAATATTTTATCATATATAATTACATTTTTCTTATTCTTATTATACTTATAGTGTGTTAAGTGTATTTTTTAATATTTTATTATATATAATTACATTTTTCTTATTATTATTATACTTATAGTGTGTTTAGTTTGTTTTTTAAAATATATTTCAGTTAGTCTATTCGTTTTATAGTTCGCGTGCGTGTTATTTTTTTTAATTTTTCGTGTTTAGTTATTTTTTTTAAAATATATTTCAGTTTATTCGTTTATAGTTCGCGTGCGTGTTTTTTTGTAATATTTCGTTGCTTTTTTTTCGAAGTTAAGTTTCGAATAACTTTTGGAAAGGCTCGAGTCATCATAGGTAAGTACAAGTAACATTACGATTAACACAAAGCTATAATACGGCAATATTTCATAAGTATTCTAATATAATGCAGTGTCAATTTTGTAATAAATTCTCATAATTATTTTTTAGTACAACCCTCAACAATGTTGAAGGCGTACAGTATTGTTGAATTTTCCGAAGGCGTTCAAATAATTCCATCGTGCTGGATGAATGCGGACAAAAGTAGGAGTATATGGCCGAGCCACATTAGAAACGATTACACTCTCAATAGACTAATTATGAAGGGAGAGCCTCCACGGAATGGTGACAATTGGGATAGCTGCAATATTATTAAGTGGTTTTGCTCAACTGGTATGTTTTTTCAATGAAATCCTTATTTATAGAAATTTTTCCTGAATACACATATAACTTAATGTGTTACGTATTAATGAATTATCTGTGTCAGATAATTATAATCGAGCCCTTCAGTTGAGGAACGATGCCATGGAGACGTCAAACGTAGAGGAGTCAGATGGGATGTATGAGGGAAACTATAATAATAGGAGAGCATCTCAAGAGCGCAAAAGAAGCAAGACCCATGTTGCACTGTCGAGCGGGGAAGAAGAGGGCAGTCATTACGAACCCCCCAAAAAAAAGAAGAATAACAAACCAAAAACTGCATTACCTGTCCCACCTCTGCAGGCATTATTGCAGCAAGGTATTTTTATATTAATCATTCATTCATTACTTATTATGAAAATAAATGTAAAGTAATATACAGTGCGTCACAAAATTGCGTGACTTCGCGGAACATGTAATATTCCGATGTAAAAACACATCGAAAAGTCCTTTACCGTACGCTGCTGCGCGTTCACTTCACACGGCCTTAAACTGCGTGGTTCGGAAGCCTCGCATTCGAAAACTGTTTCTATGTCTTTTTTCATCGGTATATTGCATCATCCGAGAATTCTCGCCATTTTGGGACTCCCGCATGAACAGTGATCGGAGGATGTTGACTATTATCACTGTACAACACGATTTTTGGTCCGCAATATCCGCTGGGTGATTCTTGTAGAGTTTTTCACCTTGAACACGAATCCGCAAGCAAAATTACTGTATCACCCTCAGTTCTTGAAAAACATGAGTGTTTGTAAAAACACACGATTTTGGACAAAAGTGAAGTATTATGTGAAAACTAAGAGCGCTAGAAAGTTCCACTTAGTCTGAAAAGATAGAGGAGAGTTGTCCGAATATATCGGTGTATACAGTTATTAAATTTGAATGTTTTGAATGGTTGTAAATGACCGTCAAAGTTTGGAAAAGTGTCGTTGCGCATGGTTTCCACGCAATACTTTTGCATTTTTATGAAAATTTTTTTACCTAGCCCGAAAACGCTACCCAGAATCTGATTCTGTGGACGTTTCTGCAGAAGAAACCATCCAGGAAAAGTGTCGGAACGGTCTTTAACTCGAACTGATAGAGAAAATATCCATCGGCAATGCGTTCACGGTGTTTTGCCGCCTTCCGGCCATTGCTCGCCTGACGCGACTCGTCAGGTCTGGCGCTACGCGTGATCGACGTCGATGGTACCGTTCAGTGGGCACCGACAATCTATATGGATCATCCTTAATTTTTTTCAGCAGCACCGGAACCTTCCTGCTACATTGATGGAACCTTCCTGCCATGGGAGTGTGCTGTATGGGTGGTATCATTTTTTAATCAGGACGTTCTAACAAACATGTTGGTAAAAGTTTCATGAAAATGGAACCAAAAATAAAAAAGTTTGCTGTGTCTTTTTGTGAACAAATATATAACTTAGACTGCTCATAACGAGTATTTAAATTGCCAGGTACACCTCTCTTGTGTATCTCTCGTTCGTACGATCCTTCTGCTCCCTCTCTTTCTACCACGCCTTATCATTTGCTCTCCATTCTCTCTCTCTCTCTCTCTCTCTCTCTCTCTCTCTCTCTCTCTCTCTCCCTCCATTTTCGCGGCACTCATACAAACACACACTACAAGTTTTAATTTTAAATTTGGATTGCGTTAGTATTGTCCCACACGCACACGGGTTTTTTTAACCCTTCCTTGACACACCTCTTTTTTCGATCAACATTGACATACCTGGGTGGCTCACACACACAGCAATTTTTGAACGACTGCCATTCTGATCCAAACAATCCAATCATTATAAAAAAACATGGGTCAATTTCAAGGTCTCTAGAGTATATTCCAATAATTTTTTTATTTAAATTTTATCACAGCTTTTGTAAAATAATTCTAGATTACCACATGTCGAGAAAAAACGAAGAAAATCTTTAAAAAATTGTAACATTTACAAATTTCAATATTAGAAGC
Organism: Andrena trimmerana; assembly: GCA_951215215.1. Lineage (NCBI taxonomy): Eukaryota > Metazoa > Arthropoda > Insecta > Hymenoptera > Andrenidae > Andrena > Andrena trimmerana. The sequence continues at coordinate 1,572,755 of CATNUO010000106.1, forward strand.
TAAAGATCTACAGAGTTGATGTTCGGATATAATATTTTCCGAGAAAAAATTGTTTGTAAGTCGGCATTGAAAACAGGTGTTTATTTTGCATATAAAAGGTTCAGAGCGTCAAAATCAGCTTATTGGTGGTTCACACCCAGAGAGTCAACGAAGGGTTAAACGTACTTCGTGCCGAGGCTTTCGCTTACATCGAGACTTTACTGTACGTTATCTTCTTTACTGTGCCTGCTTTACTTTTCTAATATATGTTTTTATTATTTCTATGTATGTACAACGCGTGTTACTGATTATCGACTCTTTACGTGAAAGCAACGATTGAAAACAGCAGCATGCCTCACGGTAGGTCAGGGCACCGGGGCAGAAGCAGGTACGCGCGCAGTTACCTCGTACGAAGAAACACTTCCAAGCACATCTGTTACGTGTGATTTTCCTACGGACAGAATACACGAAGAAGACGTAGGACATTTTGAAGATTTTCCAATTAGGGAAAGAATTATAGAAGAAGCACATTTCGATACGGACGCAGAAGATATTGAAGAAGAAATACATGTTATTGCGGACGAAGAGGAAATTGTAGAACAAGTGCATTTCGAGTCGAACGAAGAAGAAATTTCACAAGAAATAGATTTCGACACATACATCAACGAAGATGTTGGAAGTAATGCCGATTACTGGGTGGTGGAGACTGCAGAGCCAGAACAGTCGGAAAACCCAATTTCAAAAGGAATCGACTTCGTTCATTTTCCGTATGTTTTCGAACAAATAAAAAATCTTGGAAAACATTCGACTATAGGCTGTGGCATCGAACATTTCGAAATAATTACATGTCAACGGAATGGACTGGAAAATGTCTATTATGTACAGTGCAAAATGTGCGAATACACAGAGCGCACATCCCGTCTTCGGAAGAGTGATGCCACTATGGATATCAACCGCTCCGCTGTTGCCGCAACAATGATGACGGGCGGTCGATATAATCAACTGGAGGACATAATGACCCTATATGACTAAAAGGATCTACGAGAACTGTCAAAACGACCTAATCGATGCCCTCGCAGTGGTCGCACAACGCGAAATGGAAGATGCTGGAAAAGAGGAAAAAGCATTAGCTATAGCAAGTGGCGACGTATGTCCAGAATCCGGTGTACCCTTTATCCCAGTTGTCGCAGATGGTAGCTGGATGAAATGGTCGTACCGCGGCGGAGATTACAATTCTCTTTCTGGCGTAGGAACCATCGTGGAATACCACACGGAGAAAGTGCTGTACATTAGCGTGAAGAATAAATTCTGCATGATTTGCCAAATAGCAGTTACGAAGAAGAAAGAACCGCGCGAGCATCGTTGCTTCAAGAACTGGGGTCGTAATCAGAGTTCAACCGGCATGGAGAGTGTTGCTATTGTCGAAGGTTTCAATTGCAGCATAGATATGCACGGCCTAGTGTACTCTATATTAGTTGCCGATGACGATAGCAGTGTGTACAAGAAGATATTTGACAGTGATCCATATAAAAACTACATGGTGCAGGTACGAAAAATAGAATGCACCAATCACCTGCTATGCAATTTCAGTAAAAAATAAACGAAATCGCAACAAAAGGCCGCGATAAAGATCTAAGAACTGTCGTAAAGAATAATGCACTCCGCCTGCGTACTGGTATAAAGAAAGCAGCAGAATACCGGTTGCAAGAAGAAATAACACTCGAGGAACGAATAAGAAATTTGAAGGAAGACTTGACGAATGTACCGAGTCACGTTTTCGGTGAACACAAGGAGTGTCAGAAGTTAGCATACTTCTGTAAGAAATACTCTGATCCAAACAGAGAGGACTACGTACCACGGTTGAGAGAAGCTGGTATTTATCAGAGTATCGAAGAAGCGATGCAGCCACTTTTCCCTAAAGTTGACAGTTTGCTGCACGGTCTAAACAACAATGCTGTTGAAAGTTTTAATAATATCATTGCCAAATTCATCGGAGGTAAAAGGATAAACTTTGGACGAGAGAGCTCGTATCAGGGCAGAGCCCCCGCTGCAGTCGTCCAATATAATACAAAAGAGGCGTTTAGCAGATTGAGTACGGCAATGGATAAAAAGCCGCCAACCATGGTAAAAAAGCTGGAAGGACGTCGGAAGCGTGCAGCAGAAAAAGCAAGGGAATATAAAAAAGAAGTGAAAGCATCCTCCTTCCGAAATAAAAAACAATCGTGCGACCAGGATTACGGTCCCAGCGCAGAAAAACCAGACATGGAAGAGACAGTATACTCTTCCGAGTGTGAAAGGCACGCGGCTATACTCCATGACTGGCAAAGGATGCGATGCGAGATCGAAGAGGAAACTCGCAATCAGGCGAATAGCGAAAAGTGGATTAGTTAGAGAAAAAAATTGTTAACTGCATCCAATTTCGGCAAGGTATGCCGATTGCGGAAGACTACACCACGGGCAAATACTGTGAAGAGTATAATGTACCCGCAACTCCAAAATGTACGTTCTCTCGAATACGGAAGGGAAAATGAGGCAAACGCCTTGAGACAAATGGAAGAAGAATTAGGGATCCATATTCTACCGTGTGGCCTCTTCATCGACGACACTGTGCCTCACTTAGGTGCAACTCCTGACTAGAGATTCAGATTTCACGTGTACGACTTGTACACGTGTACACGTGTAGTTCATACATCCGTGTTCTAATCCGTGTACTTCTTAATACACGGATACACGGGTATTGAAATACACGTGTACACGTGTATCGAAATTCACGGATCGTAGTATCCGTGTACCCGTGTAACCGTGTACCGAAATTCACGGATACACGTGTATCGAAATATACGGTTTCACGTGTATTAAGATATCCATATTTAACTTTTTAACTAAATATCCGAATGTTTAAATTTTACGCAAATAGTTTGCGATAGGTAGGTACAAACATAATTTACTAGGTTGCAGATGAAAATAAAAAACATCATGATTTTGTTTAATAAAGTTTAATCTATTAATCTTTTGTTTTGGTATAAGAATACTAAAGCGTTAACATTCTCTGGGAGTAAACGGTTTCTTTTTTTTGTTACAATGTTTTCAGCACACGGAAAACATCTTTCCGACATTGCCGAGGTTGCTGGAATGGTTAAATATTTTTTGGCAACATGGGAAATCACCGGGTATTTATTTGCCCTAGCCTTCCACCAGTCAAATGGGTCTAAGTCGAAGCGTAATTGTGGCTCGGCCATATACGTTTCAAATTGAATATTAATATCGTTATTATCAGTAACTTCATCATATAAAAACTGAAGAGCACTTTTCCCGCGTAACTTTTTTTTGTTAACATTGGGGACAGGTGCCTCTTGAAGTAAACATTGTACTTCTGTACGAATCAGTTGTCTCACATCGATTGATTCATGCTCCAGATTTTTATATCGCGGATCAAAGAAGCAGGATACATGACTTTGTGAAAGAGTATCACCTTCGTTCCAGTCTAGTTTAAAACGTTTCGTTATATTCGAAATCAAAGTCTCCATTAATTGATACAATACCGTGTCATCATCACCCCTTAAAATAATATGTTTCTCGATCACTTTTTTTGTTAGTGGTCTCAGCATTGAGATAGGAGAATGGTTGTCTGCACAAAAAAGTGTTGTTATCAGTTACAGCGGTTTTAAAATATTCAACAGAGATTCTATCGTTCTCCATTGTCTCTCAGTAATTTCTAGAGATTCTGCTACGGTGGCAGAAGTAATGGCTCTGTCTGCGATGACGTTTGATACTGGGAGCCTGTTTTTATGTAGTCTATTCAACATGAAGTACGTTCAGTTCCACCGCGTAGAACAACTTTGTAATAATGTCGTTTTTGGGGCAGACAGCGGCTCTTGCATTCGCTTCAGTGCCTGGGTTGCAACACTGGAATGCTTAAAATGTCGAACTATTTTACTATAATACTGGATAATCTGTTGTACATTTTCTTCTTTTAATGCTTTATTTACAGCGAATTGCAGGGTATGCGCTGCACGCCCCATGCTGGAGATATTTGTATGGTCTGATGCTCCTGACAATAAATTAAAATAAAAAAAAAAATTTAAAAGCAAGCTTTTATTAAAATGTACTAAAATAGTAAAATGTACTAAAAAAAGGAAAATAATTTTGTTACCGGCCTAAATGACCGCCATAAACGAATTCCCTCATATGACCAAACATAAAAGCGTGGGGCGTAAATATTGGAATGCCCTTTTTATATAAATATAAAAGCATTATAAATATTTTATATAAAAAGGGCATTTCAATATTTCCGCCCCACGCTTTTATGTTTGGTCATATGAGGGAATTCGTTTATGGCGGTCATTTAGGCCGGTAACAAAATTATTTTTCTTTTTTTAGTACATTTTACTATTTTAGTACATTTTAATAAAAGCTTGTTTTTAAAATTTTTTTTTATTTTAATTTATTTTATGCTTTTTAGTGTTCCAGAATTTTAATTACACAAGCATTTTGTATTCGTTATGTAAAAGTAGTCCGATCTGCATGACATTTGGAATGATTTTAATCGGGAGCACACCAGGAATCCATTGGTGTCATTTCCATATCGACACGATGAAGAATGAAGAATAACGAAATTCTTAATACGCTGAAATGAATATTTTACCCTCGACCGCGGGGAGCCGACCTCGAATCGCTGCGGTCGACCTAGGATTCATACCTGTTTGATAAATAAAATAATTCTTTATACTTTATCGTATCGATATGGAAGTGACGCCGATGGATTCCTTATGTTTTTCCGATGAAAATCATATCAAATGTCACGTAAATCTAACTATTTTTAACGAAGTTCTGGAAATCAATTTATTATGAAGATTCCTTAATTACGATCCGATTTGTGTCGTTTTTTGACCATTTTCATCGGGAAAACATAAGGAATCGATTCATACTACTTTCGCCAAGATCCGACGAGAAATGTAGAATTTTCGATTTGTCACTTCTTAGGGGGCAACATTGTACGCCCCCCCGTGGTCTCGAGGGTCGAAGTCCTTGAAACCCATGGAGGCACGGCTTATCGGCGGCATTGCCTTTGAAGACTCTAGCGAGAAGATAACTCGTTACCTGCTTTCCTGATTCCATAATCAGGTTGGAGACATGAAAATATTGTATTGTCATCTGAACTACGTATGTGTGCCAAATTTCAAGTCGATCGGACATGTGGAAGTGGGTCAAAATTAGCTTACAAGATTTCATCCTCACAAACTAACTAACGAACAAACTCACAAGTGAAGCTAAATAAAAGCTTGTAAAAATGAAATAGTATTCAGCATATTTTGGGCATTGTCTGTAACACTGGCCATTACTTTCTCTCGAATTTCCCACTCTGTGAGAATTTTTTCTAGTTCGTCGGCGAGGTTTTCACCGGTATGACGTTCTTCCATCTCGTATGTGCTTAATACAAAACTATCCGTGGCCCAATTAGAATTAATAATGTGTGCAGTCATTGTAATGTACGATTCTTGCGCTACCGGTAGCTAACAATCACATGTACACTCTACGCTTTCAGCAGCTTTTAACTTCTCTTTTATTTTTTCCACGACCGTATCTTTAAAACACATTAGCCTTTTCTTCATTGCCTCTTCCTTATATGCTTTGTAATTGGGCTGCACTACGGTCAAGTGGAGGTTTGAAGGTGGAATTTTATGCGACAGTCTTTAATACTGTTGCGAGCACCCTATAGATGAGAATCCATGGCCCGCTAGTGCTCGCGACGATGACAAGAGGACAGCGAGAAGAAGGTGATCGGATCGATCACCTGTCAAGCTGTCATTGGAGAGTCTTGGAATACACGCGAGCGCGGCCGGACGTGTCGGCCTACGTCATACTGTCCTGTATAACGAAATATAGCAGAGTTGTGCAATGAGCACTCGCGTGTGACTATTTATTCTATTCCTTTGCGTCGGGGTGGCCTGCGATGGAAACGCCCCGGCGCAACATTGGTGTCAGAAGTGGGATCCGTGGCCACGGATCCCGAAGAAACGCAAGGAGCTGTCGCGTGCGATACGCGAGGAGCGGTTGCGTGCGAGACGCAAGGAGCTGTCGCGTGCGATACGCGAGGAGCCATTGCGTGCGATCCAGCAGGACGACGGGGGACAGGCGCAGGAGCAGCGGCTGCAGCGGCTGCAGCGAGGGACAGTCGCAAGAGAGCGCAACGACGGCGGTCGAGGCCCGCCAGAGCGACTACGGGGTTTCGGCGAGGATGCTGTCGGGATGGAGGGGAACCAGGAGCCCATTGCTGGGTCGGCTCTGGAGGCTCGGGAAGCCGGCCCACGAAAAGGATCCGAATTTCGGTGGTATCGTTCGCGTTGGGTAATGTAGAGGACGATTCTCGACAAACGCGACGGGGGGACGCGCTTTCGGCGAATGACAGCGCGCTCTGAAGCCAGGTCCTTGGCGTGTCACGGGCGGCGTCGACCCATCGGTTTTGTGCTCCTCACTGTTTTCCCCATGCGTTCCCCCAACATACCCACTATCTCCCATTTGCAATCTGTTCCTCGACATGTTTCAATGACTCGTCCTGTTCTCCGCTTTTACCGCCCGTCTACATCACTGACAACTGTCGTGGACGCCTTGCTGCGCCGATCGTCGTTAAACGAGGCCGAGTTGGGACGCTATGGAGGGAGCGTCGGAGAGTTGGTGGCGGAGATGCGACTCCGGTAAGGATGCGGAGACGTCCAGGAGTGCATGGACCGCACCAAGGGTTGGTGGGTGTGCGGCTCTGGGTGACGGCCGGGGATCCATGCAGTTGTGTTGCTGGCGAGCGGCGTCCCCAGGAGCGCGGCACCACCGAAGCGATGAAGACGTGCCTGGAGGGCACGAAATTGCTGCAGCCGCGGCGGAGGGAGTTCGAGGTCGAACACCGTCGCGGAATCGGCTCGGGATCGGCGCGGGTTCGGCGAGCCTGACCCCGACAGAGGTGGAACCCAACGAGCTGGGTCAAGGCTGGTGTGCGAAAGACTTGGGCGAGGAGGACGACGGAGGAGAAGAATCAGCTGCAACAGTTCCGAGTCGCCCTTGGGGTAGAGCGGAAGACCCGGGAGGGGACGGGGGAGAGCACGGCAGGATTCACTTCATCTTAATTGGACCGGACTACGGAGGCTATCTCCGCAGCCCGGCCCTTGTCTTTATAGCCGTCAAAAGAGGGCGTTAATGCTTGTCTGTCTCTTTTGCAAAGGAACAGGTCTGCCGGAGGGACATCGAGGACGAGCCCCTGAGGCCGACCGTGACTGAGGCTTCGACAGGGAACCGGGTCCGGGAGGGTATGACGCCGGAGCGGTGGAGTCGTCGTTGGACGTACCAGAGCGGACTTCCCGGGACGTCGAGGGACACACGGAAGGGAACGGGAGTTCCGAAGGAGCTCCGTCGTCGGAGATTTCCGCCGAGGCGACTCTCCGGCGCAGCGTTGGACGATTCACGGATCCTGGGGTGGAAGACGTCGCGGGACACACGGAGGAGGACGGGACCGTCGTTGGAGTCCCAGGGACGTCGTGGGACACTGGAGCTGGAGCGTTTCGGCGAGGAATACATCCGGAGTTCTCCGTGGATTTCATCGCGGGACCCACGGAAGACGAAAAGGACACTGTTGGAATTACAAAGGAGCTTCGTCGGTGGAGGCTTCCGAGGGAACTCTCCAACACAGCGCAGAGGATTCGTCGTTGGACCGGAGGCATCGAGTTCCAGAACGTTGTATGGAAGGGATCGCACCAGCCGTCCCATTGTACCCACGCCTTGCCCAGGGTTTTTGGGTGGTTTTCCCTTGGGCGTGAAGGCGGATGCCGAGGCGGCGGTCTGGAGGAGCCACGCAGCCAACACGACCACTTTTTCAGACCAGGGTACGAAGATTCCGAAGAGGATTCAACGCGGTCGGGACGCCCGCTTTTCCGGAGGGGGAAGCAGTGTTGCGAGCACCCTATAGATGAGAATCCATGGCCCGCTAGTGCTCGCGACGATGACAAGAGGACAGCGAGAAGAAGGTGATCGGATCGATCACCTGTCAAGCTGTCATTGGAGAGTCTTGGAATACACGCAAGCGCGGCCGGACGTGTCGGCCTACGTCATACTGTCCTGTATAACGAAATATAGCAGAGTTGTGCAATGAGCACTCGCGTGTGACTATTTATTCTATTCCTTTGCGTCGGGGTGGCCTGCGATGGAAACGCCCCGGCGCAACAATACAATTGGTCGCGAAAAAGCTCCTCCCCCACAAATCGTAGGTGGAAAGGTGGGAAAAATATGCATCGAAAAATCCAACGGGACTTCCGGTATTTCCCAGGCGTGAGTCCCCAATCTTACCATCTGCATCTTGCCCTAAACGGCTCGTTAGCGGGCCGCGGTTTATTGCAGGTTTATGACTGCCGACTTTTTCCTACGCGCTATAAAGCAATTGAAAACATCTGGCAAATAACTTGTAGGATTAGAGGAAGGTTTTTCGGCTTAATCTCCATTTGCAGCAAGTTAATTTCTTTATGTTCGGTACGCAATAAACTGCGCTCCGCTACACTTCAATAGGTTTAAGACTTAGGTATGAGCTGTTCGAAGCTACTGCGGGACCTTTGATTTGTACGCTTTTCAATTGTCAACATTCTTGCATGCAGGAGAGTGTTTTGTTTTTAAGCATCCTCTAGACGGTCAATGTTTTTGTGCAATATAATGCACAATATTTATGTGCATTAATATTGAATATTGCACAATATATGGACCGTCTAGGGGCCGCTTACGATGAATATCGCGCAGTGAGTGGACTACCCCTTTTCTTCCTGTGTCTTTGCACGAGGCGTACATATTGATAGTGGATAATACTTTTCAATTACTATATTGGTGGAAAAGGGGTAGTCCGCTCACTGTGTGATATTGACCTCATACATAAGTCTTAAACCTATTGAAGTGTAGCGGAGCGCAGTTTATTGCCTACCGAACATAAAGAAATTAGCTTGCAGCAATTTGAGATTAAGCCTAAAAACCTTCCTGTAATCCTGCAAGTTATTTGCCAGATGTTTTCAATTACTTTATAGGGCGTAAGACTCAGGCCTGCACAGCGAGCCTTTTTCAGCGCCTAGCGCAGGCCTGCCCCATCGGATGGCAAATACCTCCTGAATTTCTGGGACCCGGGCAACAGCCGGGCGCGGGACTGGTTCGTTGCTAACCACAGCATGGGTTGCGGGAGAACTGCATGAGTGTGCGGCCGTCTATGCAGGCTCGTACCATGACGCACACTCATGCAGTTCGCTCATAAATTTCGCAACGGGTAGCAATAGAACAGTGCGGGCTCGTCGAGCACCTATACTACTGCAGTTCGCCTCACCGATTCTACTCTTAGTAACGGCGTACGGCTGGTTGCTTGCCGCTGGGCGCTGAAAAAGGCTCGCTGTGCAGGTCTGCGGGGTAGGAAAACGTCGAAAGTCATAAACCTGCAATAAACCGGGGCCCGCTAACGATCCGTTTAGGGCATCATGCAGATGGTTAAATTGGAGACTCATGCCTGGGAAATACCGGAAGTCCCGTTGGATTTTTCGATGCATATTTTTCCCACCTTTCCGCCTACGATTTGTGAGGGAGGACCTTTTTCGTGACCAATTATATTAAAGACAGTCGCACGAAACTCCACCTTCAAACAGATACGCCTTCCAGGAAACTAATATATAAGGACCGCGTTTTGTAGCAGCGAGTTAGAGAGTCCTTGAACCACCTAGTGTTACACCAGTATTATAGTGCTATATAATACGATTTGTGGATTCTAGGAATAATATTATAAGTTATTCGTTCAATTCCGACACATATTCCTATTTATAATTAACTGGACTATCTATAATTAATTTTTCGATAATTTTAAATACGCTTTTGAAATGTCGAAACGCAAAAGTTGGGTATGGAGATTTGCAAGCCGTGATGGCGATAAAGCCACCTGTAATCTGTGCGACGAAGAAGACAACAATGAATTTTCGTGTGCGGGTGGAACAACTGGCTCCATTGGTAGGCATTTGACGTCCATTCACGATTTGAAGCCTACCAGCAATAATATTGAAGCAGAAAGTACCTCATCGAATGTCAACGGTAAGTATCAACATTTACCATCATAGTGCAGTATGTCCGGTTTGTTTGTATACACTAGGGTGGACCTTCTTTTTCGACTATCAAATTTTTTGCACGCCGCCCCCCAATTTTGTTCCATTTGATAAAAAAATAATTTGTGCAAAATTTGCAATATGCACTGCGATATCCAAGTAGAGATTTTCGTCCCAAACACGAATCCGTAAACAGAATTTTTCTATTGTCCTCAGTTTTTGAAAAACATGAGTTTTTGTAAAATGCGCACGATTTTTTCTTCATACAAAATTTCACATTTATTGCAACTTTAACGCGAATGAGGCGCGTCTTTCTCTTATTCGATCACCCTAATTTTTTACGGCAGCGGTGACCAGCAGTGGGGCCCCTCACGCGCCTGCTTCCCCTTCCAATCTTTCTCTCGCACAGCGTGCCTTCCGTTGTCAAAGAAACCGCACGACGCTACGAAGGCTGCCACGACGAGCTAGCCGGGCAAACGTCTTCGCGGTTAGCGTCGCGCGGTATCCCTGACAACGCGGACGAGAGTGGGAGAACCCCGAGCTTACGCGTAAGCGACATTGAACAGCGCTGTTTTACGGGAATTATTTTCTTACCCAATAGACCAATTTTAGGGGGCGGCGTGAAAAAAAACTTACAATATAATTTTCACTAAGGGTAGCTAAGATCCACCCTAGTATTCACGCTATTATTTTAATTTTCATACTATTTTCGTACAATCATATTTTCTACTAATTTTTCCCCTAATAAAAATTGGCCGCAGATAAAAAGGTTCGCCTCCCCCGGCAAAAGAGACTTAAGGGGGAGACCGTCCGGTCTAAAAATCAATTTTTTTATTTCATTTTTCGAATGCTCAACCTTTTCAGAATACGTGTTTAAAAGGATTTTTTGAAATTCGTAAAATTCCCGAAGTTATAGGCATTTTAGCATTATATACCTCCAGCGCGAAGAGTCGTCAGAGTCCAAGTGACAAGCGTAGAGAAGAGTTCAATTGTTTTGACTTGTGGCGCGTTTAGTTTAGTCGCATATAACTATAAAATAGACATGAATATACAAGCAAAACTTTAAACGCGATTATCTCGAATCATGATGTTTCCGAACGGTAGACAGCATAACAAAAGAAATTATTAACCGATTCCAAAAAACTTGGTGGCATTTTCTTTGTCATTGAATTCACTATCGCATCAGCCTTTGACCATCAATTTTAGAGGTCATAGTTCGTCGTTGTTAACATTTTTGGGCGCATTACCCCCTTTTTTGCAGGTTTGCGTTCAAACGTATACCAAACATCGCCATTTTGCTTTATTTGCCTTATCAAAGACTGATGCAATAGCGATTGAAATAACCTATAAGAATATCTTTGGTTTTTTTATTTCTGACAATCCTACGTCGAGTTCTACTGTCTACCGTTTACGCCTCTTTTATTGCAGTAGTGCACTGACCGCCACGTAAAATTAGAACCATTATGGGAAAATGAAAAAAAAGTTTTTATATTCTTGAAGAACGAATAACGAAAGACCATACAGTTTTTTTACTGCAAGTTGTATACTTTTTGGGGGAAAAAATCAAAAAGATCACCTATTTTTCGAGCGTTTCGACCGGACGGTCCCCTTAAGGAGGTAGTGGACTATTGGATACGTAGAATTGTTAGTTTCTTTGACGCTAAATTACTTTGATACCACACAATCGTTATAAACGTGCTTTTGACAATCTATTGTGGGCAAGGTTGCTTCAAAAGGCTGCCTTTTTAACATTTTTTTATTTTTCTTAATGCATCTACTACCACAAATAGCCACATTCATATAGATTAAGAATCTCTTTTCCTTTTTATGTTTCGGATAACTCTTACAGTAGTTTTCGTTAACACCAGCACCGCCCGATTATTTTTCAACGCTCCCTTTGTATCTGCCATTTGTGTTTTTTCACTGTCACTCCAAAGCATTTTGCTCTCAGATAATTGCCTCACCTGAATCGATGTACACTACCTGCAGCGGCGCGCCGTACAGGGCTATCTTCAACGATTAATAACTTAGACTATTTTATACATTCCGACAATTTTTTTTTGGTAACCATTTGCAAACGTGGCCAAAATAGATTGTGAAAAGCACGATTGTAACGATTATTTGGTATCCACGTAATGTAGCGTCAAAGAAACTACCGATTTCACGTATCCAATAGTCCACTACCGTCTTAATCCTTACCATATTCAGTTCAGCGTACAAAAAAATATTAAAATACATATTTTCAAAATTTTATCTAAAAATAACTGCTAGGGTAAACCAACCAGTAATTGACCGCATACCAGTGAATAACCATTAGGCAAAGAAATGTCAATTACAATTTAAAAATATTATATGTTTATAAATAGAGTGTAGTTACACTTAATATTACACATTCTAAAGGGTTTTCCCGTTGATATTAATAATAATAATAATAATAATAATAATAATAATAATAATAATAATAATAATAATAATAATAATAATAATTTATATCCCATATTTTTAGTTACGCGTATTAAGCAAACATTAATAAGTACAATTCTTATTAAAAGTATGCTGTCATTTACTGGGCTTCTACACAATTTATAATCTTTTTTTTTAAATTACGATAAGAATACGTAATTATTTTTATAGAAATTTCAAGAAAAATAAATTTAAATGCAATTTCAACAGTTGTTTTGTTCTTATACATAAATATATTCAAGTTGTAATCTCAAAGGTCCATAAATTCAAGAATTCGGCCATTCACTGGTTGGTTTAACCTAGTTGATTTTTACCAGAGTGTCTCCCCTGAACAGTGGACAATACCACGCCGATAAATAATAGCAAATCGATGTGGCTCAATTCCATTGTTTCTCGTTTCGTAGATCACACGTCATGAGTAAAAGACACTAACCTGATTAGAAATTGGCCACCAACATTCATAAAGATATCCGATATATTATTGTTAAAAGATACGCTCCGTACACATCGTTGAACGCGTTTTGAAATGCATGATAAAGTGGTGATAATAAAAATATATAGTTCGATTTATAAAAATTACTTTGATATTGAATTCGCTGTAAATAATACCTTAAACGCAAATCTGAATAGTCTATTAAGTTCTCCCATCAAATCAAGCAACTTTCATATCAAACATTCTTTCGCTTTTTCAATAGAAAAATAGAACAATAATAACGTGTATATGAACAAACCGTACTTTATACTTGATAAAAGATAAAATGAATAGTAATAATAAATATTAATTCCTATAGAACGTGAACGTGAACAGGATATTGAAAATGTGGAACAAAATACAGTTCCCGAATATTCACAGCCGCCAAAAAAACGCCGAAGGATTACTAATTTAAAACGGCCGACTGCGAACAAACGTTTATGCGATTCTGCAAAAACAGAAAAAATACACCAGGCTGCAGCAAAATTAATTGCGAGAAACCAATTGCCAATTTCATTTTGTTCGTCCGACGGTTTCCAGCAATTTATGACCGTAGTGCAGCCCTATTACAAAGCATGTAAGGAAGAAGCTATGAAGAAAAGGCTAATGGGTCTCAAAGGTACGGTCGTGGAGAAAATAAAAGAAAAGTTAAAAGCTGCTGAAAGCGTAGGGTGTACGTCTGATTGTTGGCTATCGGTAGCGCAAGAATCGTACACAACAATTAGCACACATTATTAATGTTAATTGGACCACGGATAGTTTTGTATTAAGTACATACGAGATGGAAGAACGCCATACCGGTCAAAACCTCGCCGACGAAATAGAAAAAACTCTCGCAGACTCGGAAATTCGTGACAAAGTAATGGCCAGTGTTACAGACAATGCCCAAAATATGCTGAATGCTATTTCATTTCTATCAGGAGCATCAGCCCATACAAATATCTCCAGCATGGGGTGTGCAGCACATACCCTGCAATTAGCTGTAAATAAAGCCTTAAAAGAAGAAAATGTACAACAGGTTATCCAGTATTGTAGTAAAGTAGTTCGACATTTTAAGCATTCCAGTGTTGCAACCCAGGCACTGAAACGAATGCAAGAGCAGCTGTCTGTCCCAAAAACCACATTATTACAAAGTTGTTCTACGCGATGGAACTCAACGTACTTTATGTTAAATAGACTACACAAAAACAGGCTCCCAGTATCAAACGTCATCGCAGACAGAGCCATTACTTCTGCCACCGTAGCAGAATCACTAGAAATTACTGAGAGACAATGGAGAACGATAGAATCTCTGTTAAATATTTTAAAACCGTTGCAACTTATAACAACACTTTTTTGTGCAGACAACCATTCTCCTATCTCAATGGTGAGACCACTAACAAAAAAAGTGATCGAGAAACATATTATTTTAAGGGGTGATGATGACACGGTATTGTATCAATTAAAGGAGACTTTGATTTCGAATATAACGAAACGTTTTAAACTAGACTGGAACGAAGGTGATACTCTTTCACAAAGTCATGTATCCTGCTTCTTTGATCCGCGATATAAAAATCTGGAGCATGAATCAATCGATGTGAGACAACTGATTCGTACAGAAGTACAATGTTTGCTTCAAGAGGCACCTGTCCCCAATGTAAACAAAAAAAAGTTACGCGGGAAAAGTGCTCTTCAGTTTTTATATGATGAAGTTACTGACAATAACGATATTAATATTCAATTTGAAACGTATATGGCCGAGCCACAATTACGCTTTGACTTAGATCCATTTGACTGGTGGAAGGCTAGGGCAAATAAATACCCGGTGATTTCCCATGTTGCCAAAAAATATTTATCAATTCCAGCAACCTCGGCAATGTCGGAAAGATGTTTTTCGTGTGCTGGAAGCATTGTAACAAAAAAAAGAAACCGTTTACTCCCAGAGAATGTTAACACGTTAGTATTCTTACACCAAAACAAAAAATTAATAGATTAAACTTTATTAAACAAAATCATGATGTTTTTTATTTTCATCTGCAACCTAGTAGGGTAATTCCGGGAGACGCAGTCGAGCTGGAGAGTTGGTAAAGTTGCTATATTCAGACTCTACATCTGTGTATATGTGAAAATGTGTTAAGGTTCAGAACAATTAATTCTCTAGAAATCAACTGTTTCGACCAAGTCTCCAGCCCGAATGCGTCTCCCGGAATTACCCTAAATTATGTTTGTACCTACCTATCGCAAACTATTTGCGTAAAATCTAAACATTCGGATATTTAGTTAAAAAAATAAATATGGATATCTTAATACACGTGAAACCGTGTATTTCGATACACGTGTACCCGTGAATTTCAGTACACGGGTACACGGGTACACGGATACTACGATCCGTGAATTTCGATACACGTTACACGTGTATTTCAATACCCGTGTATCCGTGTATTAAGAAGTACACGGATTTGAACACGGATATTTTTACGACACGTGTACACGTGTACACGTGTATCTTCAATACACGTTCTACGCCGGGATCTCTACTCCTGACGGCCTCGTGGACAGTGATAAAATCGTCCAAGTAAAGTGTCCTGAATCGGCCAAGGATTTATCACCTGCTGAAGCAATACAGCAACTTGGCAATATAAGGCGTATTTTCAAGGGTAATGAAATGAATAAAAATCATTATTACTATTATCAATTGCAAGGACAATTGCACATAACGAAAAGGCAACGGGCTTATTTTTGTTTATGGACGCCAAAAGGAATGAAGGTTACAACAGTGTCGAGAGATGATCGATTCTGGGCAACAGAGATGGAAGAAAATCTGAGCAAGTTCAATGAGGACTGCATGTTGCCAGAAATTATAGATAGTAGATATAATCGACAACAGCCGATTAGAGAACCTCCGTACATACAAAAAGGAGGGGCAGGTACGAGTACATATATATATTAATTTATTATGTCCCCTCGGGGTTTACAATTCCTATAACAACTTCCCTTACATCTAATCCTAACATACTACCCGCTGTTATGAACTAATACACCGATAAACCAAATTCGCCCGCTCGCTCGCTTGCCCTCGCCACGCAAGCCTTTCCTCGCCCTCCCTTCCGACCCCCGCTTCCGCTCGCCTCCTTTCACTCTCAATCCTTACTCTTCCACTCCTCCACTCCCCCCCCCCTCCACTCTTCCACTCTCCTCATCCATCCCTCTCCTCCTCCCTCATCACTCAACACCTCCCTCACCACTTCCTGCAACCCCCTCTCCTGCCCCCAATCCGTACACACCTCCCACACGTGCTCCCACGTCTCCTCCCCCCACCCACACATCCTGCACTTTCTGACTTCCTCCCCCTCCCAATACCGCTCTCCTCTCATCTCGTCCCCTAACCGGAACCTCGCCAGCCGCCTCCACCTGCTTTCCCCCACCCCCCCTTTAAGTACCCCGGCACCCCCACATTTTTTACCACTCCATACCACCTATTATACCTGGATTCCCTAATCCTTTCCCATCTATCCACCTCCTCTAACCTCCTTCCCCTACATATCAACTCCTCCCCCCTCATCTCCCCCCTCCCCCTCACCAGTTCCACTCCTTCCACTGTCCACCCTCTTTCCTCAAAAAACCCCTTCCTTTCCTCCTCCCATCCACCCAGCACCTTTCCCCTTCTCGCCCTACCTTTTATCTGCTCCCAACACTCCCTCGCCAATTCGCCCCCCTGCCCCTCCTCCAGCTTCCTCTCATAATTCCAGGCCCTCATCCCCGCCCTCCCTTTCAACATGTCCCGCTGCAACTCCTCCCGCACCATGTACCCCGGAGTACACCAGTCCACCCCCAACACCCATCTCAGATACCTCTCCTGCAAACACTCCACCCTCTCCCTCTCCCTCCATCCCCATATCTCCACCCCATATCCCACCGTCGCCCATACCAGTCTATCAAATAGCCAGACCCTTTTTCCCCAATCCTTCCCAAACTTCCTCTTCCCAATACCCCAAACCTTCCCCATCACCGCCGCCGCTTTTCTGACCCCATCCCTTACGTGCGCCTCCTGCCCCCCATTCGCCATTATAGTGTGCCCTAAATATTGAAACTCTCTCACCTCCTCTACCGCCCTTCCCTTCCACCTCCATACCACCTTCTTCCACCTCCCCCCCCCCTTTCCTACATCTCATTATCTTTGACTTCCCCACATTCAGCTGCAGCCTCTTCTCGTCCATGTACCTCTCCAATCTCGCCATCATACCCTTCATCCCCTCCTCATCTTCTGCCATCACCGCCACATCATCGGCATACGCAAGGGTGTATACCTTCCTGCCCCCCAACCTTACCCCACCCCATCCACCCCTTTCCAGTTCCTCATCTAAATCCGCCAACAGCAGCGTAAACAAGCTCGGGCTCAGGGGGCAACCCTGCCTTACTCCCCTCGCTGTCCAGAACTCCCTCCCCATCTCGTCCCCCACCCGTACCCTGCACACCGTTTCCCTCAACACCTCCTCACATCTTTCCACCAGACCCTCCCTCACTCCCCTCTTCCGTATCGCCTTCCCTAGCACTACCCTGTCCACCGAGTCAAAAGCCGCCTTTAGATCAATGAAGAAAATAACCATCCTACTCTCCTTCCTCGTCACCTGCCTATTTATCAGATGGTTTAGCACATAGATGTTGTCAATGCAACCCATTCTTCTCCTAAAGCCGGCCTGACTCGGTGGCAACAACTTCTTCCCCTTCACCTCCTCTCTTAACCTCTCCACCAACACCGACGCGTACACTTTGTACGCAGTCTGAGTAAACGTAACCCCCCTGTAATCTTCAACCCTCTTTCCCGCCCCCTTCTTCACCACTGGTACCACTACCCCTTCCCTCCATTCTTCCACCCATCCGTCCCCGTTCCACACCCTATTGCAAATCTCCCACAACCAGTCCTCAACCTCCACCCCCCCATACTTCCATACCTCGTTTGTTACACCATCCCCCCCTCCTGCCTTACCATCTTTCAGTTTCCTCACCACCCTTTTCACCTCCTCCTTACTTAACTCCCCCTCTTCGTCGTCCCCCCTCCTTCTTTCCCCCCTCTCCTCACCCTCCACTCCACTCCTCCTAATATCCCCCTAAAATATTCCTCCCACTCCTCCATTTTTATCCCCTCCTCTACCCTCTTTCTTCTCCTCCTGTCCCTATTCACTATTTTCCATACCTGCCCTTCTGTCCTCACCTCCTCCACCTCCTTCTCCCACTTTTCCATCTCCTTCCTCTTTTTCCCCTCACACAAAAGTGCATACTCCTTCTTCTTTATCCTATACTCTTTCCCATCTCCACCCTCCCTCCTCCATCGCCTCAACTCCCTTCTTAGCTTACCTTTCTCCTCCTTACACTCCTTATCGCACCACCCTCTCCTTTCTCTCCTTTCCCCTCCTTGACCCACCTCCTTTATGGCTCCTTTTATCTTATCTCTCAACTCCTTCCATTCTTCCTGTATTCCTCTGCCCCCTCCATCTCTCTTACCAAAAATCCTTACGAACTCCTCTCTCCCCTTCTCTGTCCAATTTCCTCTTGCTGACCCTCTCCCCCCCTTTTTTTCCCTTCCCAACCCCTCCCTGCACTCCCCCTTCAACCACACTACCACTGGGTGATGGTCCGACTCTACCCTTTCAGCCACTTCCAGTTTCTCCACTCTCTCCCTCGTATCCTCATTCCCTAGCACGTAGTCAATGACCGAATTCCCTCTTCCTCCTGTGTATGTCCATTCCCCCCCCCCCCTCATCCCATTCCACGTTACCGTTCATTATCCCCCACCCCCTCTCTCCCAAAAAACTACAAAACCTCCTCCCCTCCCCATTCACCTCTCTGTCCTACGATATCCTACTTTCCAGCCCTTTCTCAACCTCCTCTCCCCACCAAATCTCCCCCCCTTCACCTCCCGTCCTTGCGTTAAAATCTCCCCCTATCACCACCCTCACTCCCTCCTCCCTTCCCTCCATCCATTCCTTCAACTCCTCCAGTTTCCTCTGCAAATCCTTATTAACGTACACCCCCACCACCCTCCACCACTCCCCACCCATCCTCACCTTCTTCATCATTATCCCCTCCTTCTCCCCCTCGTCCCCTTCCTTTGCCTCCAACCCCTTCCTTACCCCCATTATCATTCCCCCCATTGCCCTCCCTTTCTTACTCTCCCTCCTTGCCCACTGCTTCTCCCACACAAACCCTTTTGGCTTCTCATAACTCACCCTCCCCCAGTCTCCTTCCTCTAACCATGCCTCGCTGAACACCACCACATCCCATTCCTCCAAACCCTTCCAGAACTCCACGTCCTTATTCTTCACCTCCGCCACATTCCAAAAAAGCCACTTTACACCTTCCTTCCCCCACCTCACCCCTTCCCCCCTAACCTCTCTCCCCTCCTCCCTTCCCCCCTTTCTCGTTTCCCTGTTCTTCTACCCATTTCTCGCCTATTTCATCCCACCTCTTCAATCTCCCATTCACCCACATTTTCATATAACCGACCTGAACATTCATCCCCCTTTTCCTCTCCACCTCTGCCTCTCTTTCAATCTTCCTGTTTGAGATGAAACCGGTGAAATTGAGATGAGAGGAGAGAGAGAGGAATCTAAGACAGGTTATAAAACACTAGATCACTTTCTGCGGCAAACACTTTGTCAGTTTATTAAAATGTGTATTGAGTGATATGAGCTGAGAGTGTCCCGATTTGTCTTGAGTTTTGTATTAAAACTTGCGGACCGCACCGAGAAAACTTGATGCCAATGAAACCGCGTGAGATTACCACGTGGCTTCCACACGATTCTATTAATCGGTGGACTAATGAGCGTTGAGAATGAGCCGAGATAACACAAAATGATTGTGCGATGAGATAGCACTGAGAGTACGGTGAGCTGAGTGTGAGAAGGCTGAAGAAATGTAATAATTCGCGATCCTATGATAGAATGCACGTTCCTGGTACAGAGCACACAAGAGAATGTCAAAGATGGCCAACTTCCGCTACCGCGTCTTCTCCGTTCTTCTCGAACCTCGACGCGGCTCGCCGATTGGTTCATCGATTACGGCGACAGTTGATCGATCGCCGCTGATTAGCGGCTCGCCAATCGATCAGCGCTGCTGACTTGTGGCCCGCGAGGTGCTGTCATGAGAATGAGTGTGGCGGCGTGGGAAAGTAGTTTTATTCCCAAACACTTCCACTTCCCTCTCCTTTCCTCCTCCGTTAAATCATCCTCCATCCTCTCCTTCCCTCCTTTCAACTTTTTCCTCGCCTCCATCACTTTCCTCTTCTCTTCCCTTCCTGCCAGCTTCACCAGCACCATTCCTCGACCCTCCCCTCCCTCTCTTCCTATCCTTGCTACCTCCTTCACACCCACCCCTTCCAGCCCCATCCTCTCCCAAAGCTTCCTCACCCCCACCTCCACTTCCCCACCTTCCCTCCCCAACCCCCTTATAACTATATTGTTCCTCCTACCCTCTCTATCCTTTCTATCTTGCTTCACCTCCATCTTTCTCAACCTCAGTCTCCATTCCTCCACCTGACCCTCCTCCACTACTTCCTTACCCTGTCCTCCTCCCTTCTCCCATCTCTCTACCTTCTCTATCACTTCCACCATCCTCCTGTCTGTTCCTTCCAACTTTTCTAACTTTTCTTCTATTCTTTCCCTTCTTGCCTTCTCCTCCCTCATCCACTCTTCCCACTTCCTTCTTTCCCCTCTCCATTCCTCCTCCACCCTTCTTCTTTCCTCCCTTTCTTTCGTTATCTCCACTTTCATCTCCCTTAACTCCCTTAATAATTCCATCACCATTACCTCCAACCCCCCTCCCCCTGCTCCTCCCACTCTTTAACCCCTTTTTTCACCGGCGACCTTTCTGTTTTCCCACTCTTCTTAAATCCCCCCCTCCCTCTCCATCCATCGCCCCCCCTTCCTCCTCTCTTTCTCTCTTTTTCCCCCAACCACTCTCAAAACTCCCCACACTGCTCCCCACACTACTACCACTATCCTTCCTACACCTTTCCTTTAGTGTTTCGCTTCCCTTGTCCTTCGCCACCCCTTTCCTGTCCTCTCCCCCCAACTGCCCTTCTCCCCCAGCCCCATTCCCACCGACCTTTCCTTTATACATGCTCATCTTTCCTTTTCCCCCGTTCAAAAATTCCCGCCTTAACTACCTATATTTCTACCACCTTTCCTCTCCGACAGGTGTCACCCCTTGTATGTCTCCTTGCTCCTTCCCGCCACACTTCTCTCACCTCACCAACCTAACCTCCAAACCTTCCCTTCTCCCTTCTATATCCCTATCACTCTCAACCCTAGTCCTTTCCCTTTTAGCCCTATCCTTTCCACACCTCACACTTCACCTCCACACTCTCACTCTACTCCTCCTTTCACCTTCTCTCCACACTTTCCCTGCACCTCTCGCTCCCTTCACTATCCACACACCTTTCACTCACAGCGACCGGAAACGGAAGTCATATTTATTTGTATAAAAATATATCTGCTTAATATTATGTAATACATTTTTTTCTTTGTATAAATAGCCATTGTTATAATTGGCGCAATTTTTGTATATCATTAATTTTGTAAAGCTATTAATTAATTTACGACAATGTTTTTAAATGGGAATCTTTTTGATGGGATAATTAAAATTTCCGCGATATGAGTAATGGAATGTACGAACACAGCATTTTAGCTGTGTGTATGTAGTTGTGTCAGCTTAAGCGACACAAGGGATCCTTAAGGGATCTCACTTCTTTTTACAAAGATAATTTGCAATCATTATCTTCCATTTTTTGTGATTTATTTTTTGATAATACTCTTTTCCGTCCTCGACCTTTTCATGTACTTGGCGTATTTTTTTTACTTTTTTGAAGTTTTTTATGGGGATCTCACTTCTTTTTACAAAGATAATTTGCATAGGGAACGTCTTCCGATACTTTTTAATATTATTTTATAACTTACAAATTATCACAGGACAGAATTAAGGATAAATTCTATAAATTCTACGTAAGTTTAGCAATTACGAAAAGAAACCATGTGCGCCGCATTGCCAATGTATATGTATTATATGTATGGTACTTGGTGTACAATACATGGTGCGCAAAGCAGCTTATGGAGCTGAAAGCAGCCTGTGGCGCTGAACGTATTTAACATTGAAGTGTAATAACAACTACAATTAACACCTTTCGAAGAAAAATATGTATGCATTTTTAGCATTTCGTGGCCAAGCTTGTTTTTCTACTCGTAAATCATCAACGGATACCCACGTTGTGCCTTTACCCCTTACCATACTCGTGTAATGACCATCGGCAATACTTTTACCGTGGTGGAAAATCGCTGCCTTAAGTTTATAACACTGATTTACCAATTGTATTTTAGTAGTAGGTATTGCTTTGATGTAGAAATTTTCCACTTTCGTTGTTTCACTACTATCGTGATCGAACAAATGTAATTTTGCAATAAGAATTTGTTTGGAAGCAGTTATATCGATTTTCTTCATTATGTTTGAATTTCAATTATCATAATTATTGCAAGGATCTTTCAGATTTTTCCATCCTGTGAAATGTGTTTTATTATATCTTGAAATTTAAATGATTTTTTTTTAACATCTTGGTAATAATTTTAAAGAAATAAATTTTTCATTTATTTTATATTATACATATACATGAAACTGTATTATATATTATAGATATACATGAAAATGTACTTATTACATTTGCTCGTGCAGCAGAATTTGTGTGTACATAGTCTGACGTGGATCACACTGCATCATCTTCTGCTTCGATTATCTGTAAATACATAAAAGCCACATTTTTTTAGTTATATAACTTAACGTAGAACTTATTATAATATAGAAATAGAGTGGTCTTTTACTATAGTAAGTGTAGAGGTATAAAGGTGGTGAGAGTGTACGGTAGAAAGTCTTGTTGCAAGTAATTTAAATACTAATGGTAATTTAGCGAAAATGAACGAAGAGATTAAATATTTTTATTGGTGTTGGTTTAGTATATTTATTGGTGAATTGAAATATTGTTAATGGAAAACTAGTAAAATTAATGAATAGCGTAGCAACTACTGTGGATTTTATTAAAGTATTATGAATGTATTTTACAAAAGATTGAAAAGCATCAAGGGAGATGTGTTTTCAGCGTACTTTCTTCACTAATGTGACTTCGCTCTACATCGCAAGCAGTCCACCATAATCTATTTTCTTAATAATTCTTAATGCTATGTCTTTTGACAAATTTTGTCGATTTACCTTATTTAACAAATTTCCAGAAACTTGTGCGAAAGAAGATGCTTCTCTGTCTATCTATCTAATCTTCTCCGGACAACCTCCAAGCCTGTGCATCCCCTTCATTTCTATCCATCCAAGCCTATGCGTCGCCTTCATTTCTATAATATAAGATTTACATAAAAACTCTGAACTGCTGGTATAAAAATATCTGGCAATTTAAATGCAATGCGATTTGTTACAATATATTATGTTGTACATGCATGGTACAAATTTCCAGAAACTCATGCAAAAGAAAATGCTTCTCTGTCGAACTTTCTCCGGACAACTTCCAAGTCTGCGACTCTACATAAGAAATCTATTAAATAAATTTGGCGACTTACCTTGTTAATTGAGACAATAATTCAGTCTCCTATTTAGTGTAAAAACTCCTGACATTTCAAATTTGGAACACTTACATTATTTGACACTTGGAAGGTTAAGATTGGTAGGTTATAAAGTTAAATGTCATATTTAAAAAATAGGTATGTACAATGACGGACGACGATCCCTGCCGAATAATCCCGAGAGTCGACGAACGAAGAACGAAACATGTCTTGGTTTCGTTTTGGCTGAAGGTGTGCGTGTAACGCGTATATACGTATTATGGTTGACGAAAAATTTCTTGAAGAATCAGGAGAAGAAGAAAAATCTTAAAATTTACCGTTTCTGACAGTTCCAATGAGACGATATTATGATATCTCGGTCATACGTGGACCGATTTTATTGAAATTGGTCTTATTCGAAAGCTGATATGCGGTTTACATAAGAAAAATGCCTTTAAATTTAGAAAATATTGCAGGCGTAATGAGATATAATGAAATAAGTTTCAGGTTATAGGTTGGATCAGCCGGGCGACGAGTAAATGATAGCGGTAGCGACAGTCGACATATATACAGGGTGGCTTTCATGTACTTGGTCTTTCATGTACTTGGCGTTGAGACGCTACCGCGTCTCTAGATAAGACAAAGATATATAAACAAAATAAGCGTTAATGAAATAATACACTATGAACGCAGTAAGCGTTAACGTTAGTAATACAAAATAATATGTACGCAATAAGCGTTGATAGACAAGAATAATATGTTTGCAATAAGCATTAATGAAATAATAATAAAGAAATATGATCGCAATAAGCGTTGATAGACAAGAATGGTAATAAATAGTATGGAGATGATATGCAGTATAATAATAGATAATAATAATGGCTTACGGTAGTTGCCGTAGAGCACTGAGATTAACACTTTTAAATATAATAATTTCTTAAAAGAACTGTTCGGAATGATTTCTGTCGAAGAAAAAGATTGTTTTGCAGATAGATTTCTGTCGAAGAAAGAGGTTCTGTCGCAGATAGATTTCTGTCGAAGAAAGAGGTCCTGGCCTCTCGATCCTTCGTATTTATATGGGTTACAGGAATGTCAGGTGTGAGGGGTGTTGCGCGGTATTCACCTTGACCCATTTACGAATTATGCGTTGCAGTAGGACTTCCGGGGTTTTTATAAATGTCTATATTTAGACGTATTTATGAATCATGCGTGAAATATGCGTCGCAATAAGGTTTCCAAGATTCTGTTTGGCTATTGATAAGAAATTTATGAGGAAACTTTAGAATAATACCGCGGAAAATTTAGTGGGACATCACAAAGGCGAACAAAAAATGGAATTTTTATTTTCGAGGACTATTCTTTAAACATTTAAGGGGGGGGGGGGCATATACCGAAATATGCGAAAATAATAAAAAAAAATTTAATGCATTTTTCTCGAAATCATGATATCTATATTTTCGATATCTTTGCGAATTTCGGTGCCAAATTTTCAGGAAACATTCATGACATATGAAACACTGAAAATAAGAAATAATTTTTTATCATTTTCGCATATTTCGGTATATGCCCCCCCCCCCAAATGTTTAAAGAATAGTCCTCGAAAATAAAAATTCTATTTTCTTGTTCGCCTTCATAAATAAAATGTGTTCAAAATTTGAGGACTTTTTTCGAAAACCGTTTGTCGCACGAGAAAAAATAATAGAACAAAAGAAGCTCCTTGTCCGGATCTACAACTTTTCTTTGACATATTTTTTATTTAATGAATAACTTGGAGGATATTATATGAAATCGACTTTGCGAGCTGTTAAATAATGATTGAAATGTTTAAGGGCACAACTTTACACGTTTTTTTTTAATTATTTGGAACTATTCTGGAGGGTGCCCCGAAGAAAATTTTGAAAACATTTTTTACAAAGAGTAAATAAGAACTACCCTAGTTTTTACTCATTGACTACATATATAATCCTAAATGTGATTTTTGTTAAAGAATCACATATGTTAATTAACCTCTCTTATCTTTATTCAGACTATCAATCATTTATGCGGAAGAAGATAGCATTCATCTGTAAGACGCTAGATTCTATGAATGACAGATTGGAGAAAATGGAGCAGATTCGGACGCATGCAGAGTTGAACGTATGTGTTAGGAATAATTCAGACGTAGAATTCGAACGGATCCACAATTGTCTACCTGTGGAGGATGAGGAAGGTTTAAAAAATCTAGAAGATATGCTACAGGACGTGTCTGTATTGAATAATATGGTAAGTGACGTAAGAATAATAAATGTTCCAGTAGTATCATGAAGTAAAAAATTTAACTTTATATTAATTATTTTTGTATTCAACAGTTACTTTATCTTACTGCATTGCAACCATATGAAGGAAAATTACTTGAGTATTATAAATCGTATCAACATAGCTGTAATTTGTAAAATGCACCGCTCAACTGCACTTATACTATTGTGCGGCGATGGGATTTTCTTCCATATGCAGGGTGTCGCAAAATTACGAAACTTCCCGTAACGTGCAATATCCTGATGCAAAAAGACATCGAAAAGTCCTTTACCATTTTCTGATCCAAGGCTTCGTTCTTGAAATATTAACACTTGAATATTAGCGATGCAACTACCGGGCTGCTCAATTTAAAGTCGAATCAGCTGAGCGCGCAGCATTGTACGGTAAAGGACTTCTCCATGTCTTTTTGCATCAGGATATTGAATGTTGCAGAAAGTCTCGACATTTTGGGACACCTTATATTTGTTTGCTTTGGCGCTACAAGTTTCTACTTTTCATACAGTTTCGTTGTAAATACGCATGTACTGTATAACTTTCACTTTATTTTGGATAGCATGAAACATTTATATTCATTTCAATGAATAAGGTTCAATTATTGTAATGGTGCTTGTTATTTTTCATTGTTTCAATGCATTTTGTGATTGACGCTACCTGAATGCTGCTTTTAATGAAGCCATTTTCATGAACGAAAGAATTTATTATTTTTTTTTTATAGATTGGATTACTGAAAAGGAGCAGCGGCAAAAACGTTGCGATGACAACGTCCTCAATATTAGCAGAAATGTTAGGAACAGACTTAGCGATATCGTACAGCTGGCATGGACGAAAAATGAAAAAATCATTTAAGAATTTCGTGAATGTTCACAAATTAATACTGACGTGAGTAAGTAACTTTATTATTTATCTCATTTCAGCACTTCAAATTGTGAAATAAATTTACCCGTATTATTCCAGGATCAGTACACGCTGCATGCAGCGAGAGGGGATATAAATGCTGCGATGCAGATATTATCAGTGCGGGGGCTAAATGGCTAGCCCAAGCAAAAACGGGTGCGGTGATGAGGAGAACTAGGTGATTCTCAAACATTCTCCCGCCATCAACAGCTGTGGGAAGATGTTGATGATTAATCTGAAACATTTAAAACAGCCAATTTTGCAATTGACCTGATTAATGTTGTTGTGGCGGTCCTGAGTGTCACAACTCGGGTGAGTCCATCCTTCCCTGGATGCAGAGTGAGAACTCGGGCAAGTGGCCACTTGCTTGGTGGGAAACGTTCATCCGTGATGAGCACCAGGGAGCCGACCTTGATGTTGTTGGATGGGTGATGCCACATTGGGATAGACAGCTGACGCTGCAGATAGTGTGATGTCCATTGAGTCCAGAAGCGTTGAGTCTTTTGTTGAATGAGTCGATATCTGGCAGATGGTGAGATGGATGAATGCTCCACAGAAGGTTCGGGCAGAGCTGAGAGTGAGTATCCAATGAGGAAGTGAGCTGGAGTGAGTGTTGAGATGTCTTTAGGGTCATCATTGAGAGGCTCGAGAGGTCGTGAATCGAGCATGGCTTCAATTTGTGTAAGAAGTGTGTTGAACTCTTCATAGGTGAGTACCGTCTCCCTGACAGTTCGCCGAAGGTTTATTAAAGCACCAGCCAGTGTTGTCGTTGACAAACAGCTGACTGAGATGATGATGTTCTTATGAGCCCTGAATGAACATTCTCTTGAGAATTGTGTCAGCTCCAACGAAATTGGTTCCACAATCTGAGTAGAGAGTGTGAGGGATTCCTCTCCTTGAGGTGAATCTTCGGTATACGGCAATGAAACCTTCTGTCGAGTAGTCTGTTACTGCATCCAGATGAACTGCTGAATTTGTGAGACAGACGAAAACACAGATCCAGCCTTTCTGTGTTTTTGCACCTCGCCCTTTCCATGTTTTGAGGATGATTGGATCAGCGTAGTCGATGCCAGTGTGAATGAATGGTCGTGAAGGTGCAACTCTAGAAAGAGGTAGTTGGCCCATCAGTTGATGGGCACGAATCCCCCTTTGTCGAGAGCACACGACACACCGCAGGATATGAGCTTTCACTGGTGCTCGACCTCCGATGACCCAGTAGTTGTGTCTGATGTGAGCGAGGGTGAGCTGAGTTCCTCCATGGAGAGTTTGTCGATGAGCATGATCTATGATCAGATTGGACAGACGTGAGTGGCGAGGTAAAATAGCTGGATGCTTACTTTCATAGACCATATGAGCATTGTTGAGTCGGCCTCTGACTCGAATGATTCCGTGTTCATCGATGAACGCTGTGAGGCGATTGAAGGCATGAGATGCTGGCATTGGTGAACCTGAACTGAGGACCTTGAGTTCGGTGGTGAAGTAAATTGATTGCGTTGCCTTGATCCAAAAGACCCTGGCCCATTCCAAGTCCTCTGGTGATGGTGACATGATTGGCGGTGATAATGGCAACTTCTTCAGTCGAGTTAAGATTCTGAAACAAACTGAGGTGATGCGAAGAAGTTTTGTAAGAGAAGAGTATTTATAAATGAGATCCCAGTGATATTTGATTTGATGAATGTTGAGTAGATTTGAAATTCCTGGACGAGCTTCTAGTGCACTTGAGTTGTTCTTGAGTATAGGTTGTGTTGGCCATGAGTCACTGGGTTGAGTAAGCCATGGTGGTCCCATCCACCAGAGCTCGTGGTGTTCAAGCTGAGTTGTTGTTAAGCCTCGAGATGCGCAGTCCGCTGGATTTGATTTCCCTGGAACATGTCTCCAATGTGCGTTTTGAGTGAGCTCTTGAATCTGAGAGACACGATTCCGTACGTAATCCTTCCAGCGTAAGGCGTGAGATTTGATCCATGTTAGTGTCACTTGAGAATCCGTCCACAGATGAACTGTAGCAATGTTGAGCTGAAGAGTTGCTTGAACATACTTGGTGAGTTTTGCGAGCATCAATGATGCAGTAAGCTCGAGCCTTGGGATTGTAAGCTTCTTGAGGGGTGCCATCTTTGTCTTGGCGTAATGTAAATTACCGCTGCCATGGCGAGTTGAGAAGCATCAGAGAATCCATGTAATTCCACTGTACAATTGCTGAGGGTGTTGAACCACCTTCGAATTGAGAGCCTGGCCAGGCTTGTGAGGTCTTCTCTGATGATGAGCCAATTTGATGTGACTTGGGATGGGAGTGGATCATCCCAATTGAGCTTGTGCATCCACAATTCTTGCAAAAGTGTCTTTGCTCGAATGACTGGTGATTCGAAACCGAGTGGATCGAATAAGGCGCTTAGTGAGCTTTGAATTTGAACTTGATCTTGATGAGAAAGTGAATTTGTCATTAAGAGAGTTCCATTGTAATCCGGGGATTTTGGTATTGCAGTCGTCTAGTGATATGATTGAGCCTTGGGCTCTGATAGTTTGAGAGATTAATACAAGCAACGGAGGGTAGGTTGAATGCCATTTGGCAAGTGGAAAACCTCCCGCGTTGCACAGGTCCTTTAATTGGTGAGCGATAGTCATGAGTGTCTCACCTGTATCGGCGCCGCCAAATATGACGTCAACGTATCTGGCATGAGTAATTGATGGCACTGCCAATGGGAAACGATGCCCTTCGTCTTCCACAAGTTGAAGCAGCGCCCTGACAGCCAAGAATGGAGCTGCCTTCGTGCCATAAGTGACAGTGGTGAGTTTGAATGGTACCTCCCTTTAATTTTCGTCGACCCACAGCACTCGCTGGAGATCTTGGTCGGCTTCGTGCACCATGACTTGTCGATACATTTTAGTCACGTCGGTGGCAAAGATGAACTTGTGCTGACGAATCTGCAGCAGCACGTCGGTGATGTTGAGCAGGAGATTTGCACCAGTGTGCATGAGATCGTTGATTGAGTGCCCAGATGTAGTGGGGCTTGAGCCATTGAATACGACCCTCAATTTGGTTGATTGGCTGTCAGGCTTGAGCACTCCATGATGTGGGAGATAGAAAATCGAATGAATATTAGGTGAGATAGATGGTGCTCTTACCATATGTTGAAGCTTCTCGTATTCTCTCATGAATCCGTAATAGAGTTTACAATATTCGTTGTCCTTGTTGAGCTTGTTGATCGTGCGCTTCAAGCAGGCGTGTGCCGTCTGATACGAGTTGACCAGCAACGTTGGTGATGATTTGAGTGGGATGCGCACAATGTATCTGCTTGTAGAATCACGAGTGTGTGTTGCTCGAAAGTGATCCTTACGCTTTTCTTCGTGCGTGAGTTGAGTGGGCGTATCCTCTGGGAGCTCTTCCTGAATCCAAAACTTGGTCAGTAGTTCTTGTAGAGCATTATCCTTGTGCTGTACTACAGCAGAGTGATGTAAGGATCTGAGTTGTTTTTGAACAACGGTGATTGGTCCAAGAATAAGCCACCCAAAGATTGACAGCTGAGCGATTGTCATTGAAGGGTCGCCCCTTTTAGTGTTGGGCTTGATTATTTTTCCATATGTGTCAGCACCAATGACGATATCGATGGGCCTTGAAGTCAAGAAGTTAGGGTCGGCCAATCTGAGGCCGCTGAGATGTGGCCACTCTTGTTTCGGTGCCTCTACAGATGGCAAATTGGAGGTTAACGACCTGAGAACATGAGCTAGAATGAGTACAGTTGAAGGGCCATAATTTGAACGGTGTGTTATGAGTGCAACTCCTCGTGTTTGAGTCGCTTTAGTGCCTCCAATGTCAAAGATTGAAACAGTTGACTGGCTTCGTTGGAGATTGAGTTGAGTGATGAACTCCTCTTTTATGAAGGTTAGTTCTGAGTCAGTATCGATGAGCAGTCTGACTGGTAGGGACATCATTCGTGAGATGAGCTGGGCGGAGGCCGTTGCTAACAGCGTGATTGACGAGCATGAGTCTGGAATGGAAGCAGAGTGAGTAATTGATGAAAGACCTGTTGAGCTTGAGTGATGAGTAGATTCTGGCGAGCATGAGCGTGGTGCGACGACTGCACCGAATCCTCAATGAGTGGTGGCCGTTGAGATCTCTTCGGTGTGAGGTGTGGGTTGAGCCGTGATAGTCGCTGCTGGCTGAGCTGGTGCCTTAGCATTCTGTAAATGCAGCATGGTGTGATGAGGTGCCCCACACGTCTTGCACTTAACCTTGGACCTGCAGGCTTCTAATTTATGTCTGCCACAGCAGTTGCGGCAGAGGGTGAGCTTGTTGACCAGACTGCGGCGAGCTTCGACCGACAGATCTCTGAACCTGGGGCACATTACGATGTAGTGTTCCCCTTTGCAATAATCACACGGGTACCTTGTAGATGCCGTGGAGTGAGGACCGGCTAGTGAGTGTGAGGCTGGCTGGGTGGAGGCATGAGCAGTGGTTTTTCGGGCGGTTGAGCGATTGAGATTGGTGGCTGAGGTGAACGGCTTCTTGCTGGATGAGGCTTGATCTTCTGCCTCCATTCTCTCCAGCGCGGTGACCTTTGATTTTATGAACGCCTCCAGCTGCTCAAATGGAGGGAAGTCGGTGGATGAGCCAACAAGCGTTTCCCACCCTTCTCGTGTCACCTTATCGAGACAACTTGCCACCTGATACACCAGCAGGCAATTCTCCATATCCTTGGCAGCGTCCAGGGCCTTGAGCGTCTTCTTGATTTTTACCGCTGATGTAATGAGCCCTGTGACAGTTGAGGCGCTCCGGTGTTTGATCGGTTGTTGATTGAGCAGCTTATCGAGCTGCTCCTGAATGAGGACCATTTTATTTGAGTACTTGCTGGTGAGCTCCTCCCAGCATGCTTGGAATGATGAGCCGGTAATTGGGTAGGTGAGCACATGATCCTTGGGCTCTCCCTCGAGACTCGACCTCAAATAATAGAGGCGATCAATCTCCATTAATTGTGGGTCGTTAACGATGAAAGACGTGAAGAGCTCTGAATAAGCAGGCCACTCTGTGTAGCTACCAGAGAACTTTGGCAATGGTAGTTCTGGTAGCTTCGAGACTCGTGACGTGGAGGATGAGCTTGATACAGTAGGCCTTGTGGAAGTGATGGCGTCTACATCTTCCTTGAGTCGATTGAGCTATATCTTGATGGACCACACCAGCTGTTGTTCTTCAGCTGCTACTTCCGTTTCGAAATAGTCATGGTTGAGAAATTTTGAGGGCCACACTGTTTCCAGGTATTCATGCTCCTTGCAGAAGACGGAGTGTATTTGCTCGACTTGCTCTGCGATGAGCTTGAGCTCATTGAATGACGTGGAGTGAGCATGAGTAGGTAGTTGCGACTGGAGGTTTGATAATGATTTGAGTCGACCTACCTGGCTCTTTGTCTTAAGCACTAATTGTGCTGGTAATGCAGCTGGCGATTGAGACCTCTTGTGAGTTTTTTCTGCGGTCGCAACCTTGTCAGTGGGCACGGAGAGTGAGGTCGATGGTTTTTCCACCGTCTTCTTGAGCTCTTCATCAGCCATGATAGTTGGGATGAGCTTGAGCTTTTGAGGTTAGATGAGCACTACACAGAATCGCTGCACTTTCACCGTCGCTCCGCCTCGAAGGACCAAAATGTATGAGATTCTGATCTGGTTGAGCGCGCTGGAAGAGTTTGAGGTTATGGTCGACGGTAAGAAAGTGGAAGCGAAGCACTGCACAGTATTAAAATGAACGTAGTCTTTATTAAAAGAGAATGTTGTGAGCGTGAGCGATGATATGCTAGCAGTATAAATATGCACGTGGTGAGAAGATGAGATTTCACCGGCACGCGACACGTGGCCTCGCGACACGGCGTTACAACAGATTGAGATTGATTAATGAGAGCAGTGATTTAAACGCGCAAATGAGCAATGAAATGATAGCTGAAGCACTACAAAAGCTATGAAGCAATGAAAAGCGATGCACACAAGGTTAAAGCACGAGAATTTCAAGACACGTCTCTACTCTACACAATGTGAACAAGAAGTGAAGCAGAATCCAAATCGGATTTCCGTTACCGGCGTCGACTCGAACATTCTCGAGCATCGACCGACGTGGGGAAATCTGATTGGGTGATCGAGTAGCGCGGTGAGATCTGATTAGCTGATCTATTGAGGGAAAGCAATGTTTGACTGATTGATTGACAGACAGCGTTGATTGGCCGATCGATCGGTGGATCAGTCGTGTGCTCCGCTGTCCGAGAGGTGCTGCGGTGAGCTTGGTGCGGTGATGAGGAGAACTAGGTGATTCTCAAACACATAGGGATATCAAGGTTTGATGCGAGAGCGAAATTCAAAATCCTTTTGTACTGAAAGATAGATATATTATAATTAGATTCGAAGCGAACGGCACATCTGGAAGGTCTTAAGCAAGTATGAAACGGGGGACAAGGAAGAGTTTATTGTCAGGATTCATAAACACGTAGAGTGCGTTGTGTCCTTCGAGGGTTTTTCCTTCCACATCTGCGTGCCAAATTTCGTCGAGCGGGCAGCTGCTCGTCTCGTAAAATCATTTAAAACTCTGTCCTCCCTTTCAATAATTGCCGATGTCCTGTTAGGGTAAAAACTCAGCTCGAGAGCAGCTGAAAGTCATAAACCGTGCGCGGGCGACGTCGTCTGGACTCTGAGGGTTGCGCGTACCTACCTTTTACAAATGTATGTACTATACGTAGCCTATGTAAGCTATGTACTCGGAAAGCGTACCTCGACCACCAGCCGAGAGTGGGAGGAAGCGCGAAGGAAGGGCCAAGGACGGAGAGATGGCTGAAGGACAACCCTGTGACGAAGTTTCAGGGACAACACCGTCTTGATTGGACGAAGGGATCCAGGGAAGGAGTCGGAAGAA
Source organism: Andrena trimmerana (assembly GCA_951215215.1). Lineage (NCBI taxonomy): Eukaryota > Metazoa > Arthropoda > Insecta > Hymenoptera > Andrenidae > Andrena > Andrena trimmerana. The sequence continues at coordinate 1,606,409 of CATNUO010000106.1, forward strand.
CGCGCCGAAATTGGAGGAGTAGGGCGCTCGGAGGTAACAAGCGAGGAATAAATTTGTAAAAGATCAGATCAATCTTGTCAGCAGACTAACGAAGTTTACTTTTTGTAACAATATATACAAAGTTCAAATTTTATCTCGTTGAATCTTTTAAAATTCCCGCACTATGCGAGCTGAGTGCGTTAGCGCTCCACGGGCACGAACCGGCGCTTTATTGGAAAGTCCCACAAAATCGCGCAACATCTGCAAAAATAAATAAATTTAATAAAAATTGTTTTTTGTGTTTATACCACTTGAATGTAAAATCTGATACTTACACTTACTGAAGAAACCATTATTATTGTGTCCTATTTCTCATAAATATTTTCTTGGAATGGCACTGACCCCTTTCGATTCCTGTTAGTTGTCATAGAACCTGTGATACAAAGTTAGAACGAGTTGTAATCTAAATGCAGTAAAAATGTAAATGTATGTATGTTATTTACTTATCTTTATGCTTGCGGAGAAGACTGCCTTCCTTTCCTCGCTTCATAGAGCATGCTTATCAACGTTGATATTGGTTGGTGCAAATATCTAAAACAAATTCATATATGAGAGAAACATTCATGATGATTTCCAATTACTCCAATTATTTGCATAACAAAAGTATATGTCATATTTTATACATGCCATTTCCACTTGATACGAAAGAATAGCTATATTTATTATTAGGAGAGTGTGAAAAGGCCAATCACCACCCCCGTCATAGACGGTCCTATTCACTCTCCGTATGTATCTTCTACATACTTTCTTACTTACATTTTGGAACATTACTTATTCGACAGCTCTTTATATGCGCTGGAGGCACTCGCCGGTGCAATAGTCACTTTGAATTGCAATTACTTATTCGACAGCTCTTCATATGCGCTGGATGCACTCGCTGGTGCTAGTGCCATGTTTTCATCCATCATTTTGTGTACTTTCTTGTATACTCGTACTTGCTCCTCCTTTTTTTATGTACGGAGGTTCTCTAATCGGCTGTTGTCGATTGTATCGACAATCTATAATTTCTGGCAACATGCAGTCCTCATAGAAATTCTTCAGTTTTTCCTCCATCTCTGTTGCCCAGAATCGATCATCTCTCGATACTGTTGTAACCTTCATTCCTTTCGGCATCCATAAACAAAAATAGGCCCGTTGCCTTCTCGTTATGTGCAATTGTCCTTGCACTTGATAATAGTAATGATGAGTCTTATTCATTTCATTACCCTTGAAAATACGCTTTATATTATCAAGTTGCTTTATTGCTTCAGCAGGTGATAAATCCTTGGCCGATTCAGGACACTTTACTTCGACGATTTTATCATCCACGAGGCCCGTCAGGAGTTGTACCTAAGTGAGGCACAGTATCATCGATGAAGAGGCCACACGGTAGAATATGCATTCCTAATTCTTCTTGCATTTGTCTCAAGGCGTTTGCCTCATTTTCCCTTCCGTATTGGAGAGATTGTAAATTGTGGAGTTGCGGGTACATTATACTCTTCACAGTATTTGCCCGTGGTGTAGTCTTTCGTAATCGGCATACCTTGCTGAAATTGGATGCAGTTAATAATTTCTTCCTATAACCAATCCACTTTTCGCTATTCGCCTGATCGCGAGTTTCCACTTGGATCTCGTCTCGCCTCTTTTGTCAGTGAAGGAGTATATCCGCGTGCCTTTTACACTCGGAAGAGTATACTGTCTCTTCCATATCTGGTTTTGCCGCGTTGGGGCCGTAATCGTGGTCGCACGATTGTTTTTTATTTCGAAAGGGGGATACTTTCGCTTCTTTTTTATACTCCCTTGCTTTTTCTGCTGCGCGCTTCCGACGTCCTTCCAGCTTTCTTACCATGGTTGGCGGTTCTTTGTTCATTGCCGTACTCAATCTGCTGGACGCCACTTTTGTGTTATATTGGACGACTGCAGCGGAGACTCTACCCTGATACGAGCCCCCTCGTCCAAAGTTTATCCTTTTGCCTCCGATGAATTTAGCAATGATGTTATTAAAACCTTCAACAGCATTGTTGTTTAGACCGCGCAGCAAACTGTCAGCTTTAACGAAAAGTTGCTGCATCGCATCTTCGATACTTTCATAAATCCCAGCTTCTCTCAGTCGTGGAACGTAGTCTACTCTGTTGGGATCAGAGTATTTCTTACAGAAGTATGCTAACTTATGACACTCCTTGTGTTGACCGAAAACGTGACTCGGTACATTTTTCAAATCTTGCTTCAAATTTTGAATTCGTTCCTCGAGTGGTATTTCTTCTCGCAACCGGTATTCCGCGGTTTTTTTTATACCAGGACGCAGGCGGAGAACATTATTCTGTACGACAGCTCTTAGATCTTTATTGCGGCCTTTTGTTCCGATTTCGTTTATTCTCTTACTGAAATTGCGTAAAAGGTGATTGGTGCATTCGATTTTTTGTACTTGCACCATATACTTTCCATAGGGATTACTGTCCAATATCTTCTTGTACACACTGCTATCGCCATCGGCAACTAATATAGAGTATATTAGGCCGATAATAGCAACACTCTCCATGCCAGTTGAACTCTGATAACGACCCCAGTTCTTGAAGCAACAATGCTCGCGCGGTTCTTCCTTCCTCGTTCCTGCTATTTGGCAAGTCATGCAGAATTTATTCTTCACACTGATGTACAGCACTTTCTTCGGGGGTATCCCACGATGGCTCCTACGCCCGAAAGAGAATTGTAATCTCCTCCGCGGTAGGACCTTTTCATCCAGCTGCCATCCGCGACAACTGGGATAAACGGTAGCTTGGATTCTGCATGTACGTCGCCTCTTGCTATAGCTAATGTTTTTTCTTCTTTTCCAGCATCTTCCATTTCGTGTTGTGCGGCCACTTCGAGGGCATCGATTAGGTCATTCTGACAGTTCTCGTAGATCCTTTTCGTCATACAGGACACGTTCACAGCCGTCAGTATGTCCTCCAGTTGATTAGATCCGCCGCCCGTCATCATTGTTTCGGCAACAGCGACGCGGTTGATATCCATAGTGGCATCACTCTTCCGAAGACAGGATATGCGCTCTGTGTATTCGCACATTTTGCACTCTACATAATAGACATTTTCCAGTCCATTCCGTTGACATGTAACTATTTCGAAATGTTCGATGCCACAGCCTATTGTCGAATGTTTTCCAAGATTTTTTATCTGTTCGAAAACATACGGAAAATCAACGAAGTCGATTCCTTTTGAAATTGGGTTTTCCGGCTGTTCTGGCTCTGCAGTCTCCACCACCCAGTAATCGGCATCACTTCCAACATGTTCGTTGATGTATGTGTCGAAATCTATTTCTTGTGCAATTTCTTCTTCGTTCGACTCGAAATGCTCTTGTTCTACAATTTCCTCTTCGTCCACATTGAAATGTATTTCTTCTTCAATAACTTCTGCGTCCGTATCGAAATGTGCTTCTTCTATAATTCCTTCCATAATTGGAATATCTTCAAAATGTCCTACGTCTTCTTCGTGTATTCTGTCCGTAGGAAAATCACACGTAGCAGATGTGCTTGGAAGTGTTTCTTCGTACGAGGTACCTGCACGCGTACCTGCTTCCGCCACGGTGCCCTGACCTACCGTGAGGCACGCTGCTGTTTTGAATCGTTGCCTGCACGTAAAGAGTCAATAATCAGTAACACGCGTTGTACATACATAGAAATAATAAAAACATATATTAGAAAAGAAAAACAGGCACAGTAAAAGAAGATATAGTACAGTAAAGTCTCGATGTAAGCGAAAGCCTCGGCCCGAAGTAAGTTTAACCCTTCGTTGACTCTCTGGGTGTGAACCACCCATAAGCTGATTTTGACGTTCTGAAACTTTTATATGCAAAATAAATACATTTTTTCAATGCCGACTTACAAACAATTTTTTCTCGGAAAATATTAGATCCGAACATCAACTCTGTAGATTTTTAGCTTCTAATATTGAAATTTGTAAAAGTTACAATTTTTTAAAGATTTTCTTCGTTTTTTCTCGACATGTTGTAATCTAGAATTATTTTACAAAAGCTGTGATAAACTTTAAACAAAAAAATTATTGGAATATATTCTAGAGACCTTGAAATTGACCCATGTTTTTTTTATAATGATTGGATTGTTTGGATGAGAATGGCAGTCGTTCAAAAATTGCTCTGTGTGTGAGCCACCCAGGTATGTCAAAGTTGATCGAAAAAAGAAGTGTTTCAACGAAGGGTTAAAAATACCCGTGTGCGTGTGAGACAATACTAACGCAATCAAAATTTAAAATTAAAACTTGTAGTGTGTGTTTGTATGAGTGCCGCGAAAATAGAGGGAGAGAGAGAGAGAGAGAGAGAATGGAAAGCAAATGATAAGGCGTGGTAGAGAAAGAGAGGGAGTGGAAGAAAGGACTGCCGATTGTCCCCATCTCTTTCATTCGCTGTCCTCCTCTGCGGCCGACGCGTATTACCACTAAATGGGTATTATCCAAATTTATATCGTGTTTGGTGTCATTTATCATTAGGGAAACATCACAAATGTTAGGACGCTTTATTTATGAAAATATTATTATTATCGCATTACTGTGAATATCATTCTAATTTATCCTCGCGATGCGAAGAGGGACGTACCGTGATACAAATGTTCCTCTTAGACAACGTGATTCCCTCGCTACGCAAACCGAGGGACATGCACTTTTGGCACGTTTTCTTTTCACACGCACACATCTGCACAACCGTCTCCGCTACTCGCAAGCGAAGGCAGCCACAAGCAGACACTGTGTGCTGCGATACGTGGCTATGTGTGTATCCAGGCACGCGTGCACTTGACCGCGGGTGAAAAGAATACTTTTCGCATTTCAATCCTGGGTCATTCAACGCGACTTCGGACACTTTTCGGAGTATCATTTAGGATTTGTGTGAAACTTGCATATGTTGTAGTCTTTACTGATATATAAACGTATTTCAAAGGATTTTTCAAAATTTTCACGATTGTGGAATTTTACTTTTCTTCATTCATTTATAACTGTTGAACTAAGAGAAAGGTAAGAATGACCTTTTGGGTGATTACACTGGGTAAGTAAGAGTACCTAATAAAAATTATGTCACTTAAAAAAAAAACAAATTTGAGACCATTTATTCTGCAATTGTTTTAAACAAATGCAATTTTATACTAACAGGGCGCTATTTAAAAAATTTGAAAAAAATTGAGGATACAGCCCTACTTGTGCTCTTTATGGTCACGTTTTCAGAAACGCGGACAATTTAAAATTAGTCCCATGAAAATGAATTGAATGTGACGCTGCGTCGCCCAATACCGTGTGGACTAGCTAAGCCGCGCGGTATTAGCACCGGCCAAGTGGCTATACCTGATATTGTTATATAGGGTTCTCACGAATGGTAAGTATTTGACAAACACTGAAAGAGGAAAATTTTAAATATTTTTTATAGCCAACATAATACCTGTATGTCATCTTTTGGTGTTCGCGATATTATCCGTGAACCGAAGGTGACTTTCAGTTTTTTAAATGGAATGGTACATATTTCATTACCCACTACGAAAGTGTACAACTGTCGAGACAAATTCAACCATACGGTGTACTATGTCTTTCAAGGCCACGCAAGGTTAAGAATGAAAGAAATAGATAATTGTATATTGTAGCACGCACGGCTCAGTCGGTCGAGCCTGTGCTGGACGCCGCAGCGTCACATTCAATTAATTTTCTTGCGACTAATTTTAAAGTGTCCGCTTTTGTGCAAACGTGACCATAAAGAGCACAAGTGGGGCTGTATCCCAATATTTTTATAATGTTTTAATAGTGCCCTGTTAGTATAAAATTGCATTTGTTTAAAACAATTTCAGAATTAAAGGTCTCAAATTTTTTTTTTTTGAGAGAATTAATTTTTATTGGGTACCCTTACTTCCCCAGTGTAAGTACTCAAAAGCTCATTCTTACCTGTCTCTTTGTTCAACAGTTATAATTTAATGAAAAAAGTAAATTTCCACAATCTTGAAAATTTTGAAATTGGCGTGGAATGACCCTCCTTGAAAGTTTAGAATATTGTAGAGAGAAAGAGAGAGAGAGAGAGAGAGAGAGAGAGAGAGAGAGAGAGAGAGTTGGTAATAATATAATTGAAATGGTACAACATTGTATATGACACACAGGACCATATTTCTAATAAATTATAACCTGACGGAATAAAAATATTTCCAAACAAACATTTTGTCAGAAAGGATAGACCGGCAATCCCAATCATTGTCATATTTTTAACGTTGTACCTCCTAAAATTCAACGAGGGGCTGCAGGGTGGTATTTGGTTTTATGGAACGTTGTAAAGTAACGAAGAAACGAAGGGTCCGAGAAACACGTGTCGTTTGCCTTGCGCGAAGTAAACCCTACTTGACCGCGCCGGTGTTGGAGATCCGTCTGGTTCTCGTCAACGAGCACGCTTTCACGCGCATCACCTGTCTTTTTAGATAGCTTTTCGAAAGCGTGGGACTGACCTTGACTTTCGTTACCCCGCACAAGGCGAGTTGATGGGGGCGCGAAGCGTTATTTTCGGTTTTTCGGCAAGGGCTGCCTGCCTGTAGCCCAGATGGGCAAAATTTTTGCCTGTATAACCATTGGGGTCAGTTGGATTTTAGCTTGAGTCAAGAAATATATAATTACTTTCCTTACGTCCGGACAGATGTTTGTGGTACTCAGGAATGCATGAAAAATTTCGCGATCGATATTGCCAGGAAACGGAACCGAACGTTCTACTAGGCTGGAGACGTTGTTCTTCATTGATCATTCGATGTGATCAAGATCTCGGTTACGTTTGTTTATTTTAGATATACTCAACCCTACCCACCGATGGGGATACCAATTACGTATTACCCGGACGAAATCCCCGAATAGATACATAGCGAGAAATCGAAATTCCATCCTGTGATAACTCAATAAAAGAATATACCGTTCTATTACAAAAAACTAATTTGACCTTGACATCGCTTCCAGTACCTCATTCATAAAAAAAACGTTTGCACCATTATGACCGATGGAACAGATGCCAAACAGGAATATGTATACGTTTCACTTATTGCAGTAGTTGGTAGGAGCGTGCGGATCGTCCCGAGGCTCGTGTACCCGGCCCTCGGGACGGTTCGGAAAATTTTTGGCGGGATCGGGCGGGGTCCCGATACTTTCCTATTGCTCGAGATCCCGAAGTTTTCGTGACCTCGAGACTCGATTCGGACTACAAGCCTGACTGCCTTGAGCGGGCAGTTTGATTTCAGGTCGGCTCGGCAAAACTCGGACGCGATCGGCTCGAAAGCCAGCTACTACGCGAGAGGACCGAAACGGAAAGAATTATGTATATCAATTTATATCAATACCAGAGTGATAAGTTTTTACCTTTCTGTCTCCCGTTGAATCATAATTTGTATCTTATTATTTATTTACATATATATGTATTTTCATTGCTACCTAATAGTCTGTGAATACCGAATATGTCCATATACGTATTTGAATAAATACCATGTTCAGAACTTGGGAAGAAGACTATTTTTATATCGACAATATTTTAAAATCATAATAAAATATACTTCAATAGGGTATTATCTTTTTCGGGGTAGGTTCAGATTTAAAATAGAAAACGTACGAACAACTATAATAAGCATACAGAAAGGAATATTTCCTGGTTGTTTCATAGTAACAACAATATACAAGAAGGCGAATATTTTATTATTTCAAATTAACGTGTAAGAAACAAAATTTTTCTATGTTTTCAGGTAATAATTTTGATCTATTACTGGTAACGATGTCCGATCGCGTCCGAGCTTTGCCGAGCCGACCTGAAATCAAATTACCCGCTCATGGCGGCTATGCTTGCAGCCCCAATCGAGTCTCGGGATCCCGAATCCGTCGGGATCTCGAGCAATACGAAAGTAACGGGTCGCCGCCCGATCCCGCCCGAAAGTTTCCGGGCCGTCCCAAGCCCGAAAAGTCGGGTACCCGCACACCCCTGGTAGTTGGTAAGTAATAAAAGGCGTCCGTCGGTTCGAATTTGAATTTATACGATATAGGTACAGGTATTCAGCGAACAGTATTCTCCGATGCTCGCGGTTACTTTGTCGCTGTCAATGGGTCGTAAAACAGGAGGATAGAACGGGAGTCGTAGCAGCCGAGAAATAAAGCCAGTGCCTTGGTCTACTAATACCTAAAGAGACACAGCGTTATTTAGCGGAGGGGGAACACCTACAGGAGCGGTGGTAACGTGTGCGTGATGACGATCGCTTACGTACACATTACCACCACACAGCGGTCCGAATCGCCGAGAACGCGATTAAAAATCCTTACGTTCACATTTCACACTTTATCATTATGAAGATGGTCATTCCAGGGATTTTTGTGGTCGCAGAATCTGATCCCGAAGTCAAAATTGTTATTACTGTACTGTCTGATTTGATTATGTTATTTGAAGTTAATTATGATATAAAATTTTGAAAAGTTAACACACATAACGTTTTTATGATAGCAAAAGCTATTGGGCGCGTAGAAACTTAAAAGTCGATAATTTGTATAAATTCACACTTGCGATATTGAAAATGCTTTCATTTACCTATAAGATGAAATTATGCATTCATTCTATGTTATTGAAATATACAAAAAGTTATAAATAACTGAAATATAAGAAATTATGGGATGGTCGTTTTTAATCGCATGTTACATTTTTCGAAATCGTCAGGCATCTTTGAAACTTATATTATTAGATAGTCAGATAGTTATATTATTAGATATACTGTGTTTATATTAGATAGTTATATTATTATATATACTGTGTTTCGCCGACAGCGAACCAATGTGAGTTCGGCGATGCCAAAAACGAGACAGTGGTTACAAAATTTCAAAAACGAAAAATAGGGGGACGGACGGGCTCCAAGATAGAGAAGCCTGCACCATCGTCCAAAAAAAATTTCCAAAAAAATGGATAATTTTTTATTAATATTTCGGAAACTAATAAATACCCGAAGAAACAATTTTAAATTTAGGGTCCACACCCCCTCCCCACCCTTCCCCCCAAACGTCGTGTCGATCGGCCACTGGGGCCATTCGGAAGTACAGCCAAAGTTATAAATAACTGAAATATAAGAAATTATGCGATGGTCGTTTTTAATCGCATGTCACATTTTTCGAAATCGTCAGGCATCTTTGAAACTTATATTATTAGATAGTCTATAGTATAAGGAATGCATGTGCGAAAGGAGCAGTTGCACTTTTTTGCGACTTCCGAGTAATAACCAATTATGTTGGCAGTAATCAGGCCGCTTGCGTGGAAGAAGTAAGTGTCTGCGACCCGCCAACATGCATCTACATATATTTCTGAAAATACCTGTGACTATATGGACAATTTTTTTCGATATAAGTCGTAAATAAAATCGTTTTATAGTAATTTTTTTAAACAGATACAACAATGTATTCCTAAAGCATTTGGTAATAAATTGCATTTTTTCTGTGTCTGACGGGACACTCTGTATATCTTTCGTGCAAGTCTTGAAACATGTGCTGGCTAAATTTTAACTTTACCTTCATTTGCTGTATTGGCTAGGGGAACATTTTATTACTTTATTAGTTTACGATACCACCGCAGGCCGGGATAATCCTCCAACGTGCGGAATCTTAGGGGTACTACCTGAACGAAAATTAAACTCCGCGCGGATAGAATGCAAGAAATCATCGGAAAGGCAATCACGGGGTGACACTGAACAGTGTTCACCTATTGTAGAATTAATTATTTTGCCATTAAATGAAACAGAAACCGACGAGAGTACAGACGAAACACAGTATATCTAATAATATAACTATCTAATATAAACACAGTATATCTAATAATATAACTATCTAATATAAACACAGTATATCTAATAATATAACAATCTGACTATCTAATAATACAAGTTTCAAAGATGCCTGACGATTTCGAAAAATGTAACATGCGATTAAAAACGACCATCGCATAATTTCTTATATTTCAGTTATTTATAACTTTTTATATATTTCAGTACCCATACAGCACACTCCGTTGCCCGAAGCTTGCAGGAAGGTTCCATGGGGGTTGCCGTGGAATGGTGCCTCGGTGCGGACATGGGAACCTTCCTTGAACATTCCAGCCATGTGGCGGTGGAACATTGCCACTTGGAACCTTCCTGCCAGCCTCACGGAACGTTCCGGACATTCTCTGGCAATGGTCACGGACCGTTCCGGACTTTCTCTGGCAATGGTCACGGAGTGTTCAGGACATTCTCTGGCAATGGCCACGGAACGTTCAGGACATTCTCTGGCAATGGTCACGGTGCGCTCAGGACATTCTCTGGCAATGGTCACGAAGCTTTCAGGACATTCTCTGGCAATGGTCAAGGAACGTTCCGGACATTCTCTGACAATGGTCGCGGAGCGTTCTGGACATTCTCTGGCAATGGTCAGGCAACTTTTCGGACATTTTACAACAAAGGTTCCAGAATCGATTCTTATATCGACTTTTCCCTAATTGATATCAATAATAATTTTTGTTGGTGCAGATTACTGTATATGTACATTTTTTTTTACAAAATCCTTATGGGAAAAGGAGAAACATTTATACACACCATTGATTTGTTAAATAAATCGGCTACACATTTTTTACATTCACACACACTATATTATTCAGAGTAGGAAGTTCAAAGTTTCTCCTGTATATTAGGTTACGCTTTGTGTAGACGATGTAAGGTCAATTGTTGTATGCTTTATGTAAACTATGGGACTATTCCCGTTTATAATAATAATAACAATAACAATAATAATAATAATAATAATAATAATAATAATAATAATAATAATAATAATAATAATAATAATAATAATAGAGTAAACCAACCAGTAATTGACCGCAGACCAGTGAATGACCATTAGGCAAAGAAATGTAAATTATAAATTTAAAAAATACTATATGTTTATAAATGGAGTGTAGTTGCACTTTTAATATTGCATATATTTAGTTATGCATGTTAAACAAACATTAATAAGTACAATTCTTAATAAAAGTATGCGGTCATTTACAGGGCTTCTCATTCAACAATTCGGTCATTCACTGGTTGGTTTACCCTAATAATAATGTCAAAACGAGCCTTCATTTTTTAATAATTTGAGTTTAAAGTTATGCACGGTAGGAGTTAAAGTTCGAATACGTAAGCAATCCTTTCAATCAATGGTTGTAGCTGCAGCGGTAAAGTGTTCGTCTACGGTGCTCGAGGTCATGGGTTCGAATCTTAGTGAGGTAAAAAAATTTTATATTTAATATTAATGACACACGGACGTTATACTACTACGATTCTGCACACATTCATGTCCCCGGCGTGTCCCTCGCAGCACGGTATAAAATACTTATACTATCGATATTTTTATTTTTGGCCTTACTGTTCGGAACGCTCCGTGAGCATTGCCAGAGAATGTCCTGAACGCTCCGTGAGCATTGCCAGAGAATGTCCTGAACGCTCCGTGAGCATTGCCAGAGAATGTCCTGAACGCTCCGTGAGCATTGCCAGAGAATGTCCGGAACGTTCCGTGGAATGTTCCACAAGGGCGGACATAGGATCCTTCATGGAACATTCCATCAATGTTGCTGGAACAATCCGGTGCTGCACCGGAACCTTCCTGCAACCATTGCTGGAACCTTCCTGCAATGGAGTGTGCTGTATGGGTAACATAGAATGAATGCACAATTTCATCTTATAGATAAACGAAAGCATTTTCAATATCTGAAGTGTGAATTTATACAAATTATTGACTTTCCAGTTTCCGCGCGCTCAATAACTTTTGCTGTCATAAAAACGCTATTTGTGTTAATTTTTCAAAATTTGATGCCATAATTAAATTCAAATAACATAATCAAATCAGACAGTACAGTAATAACAATTTTGACCTCGGAATCAGATTCTGCGACCCCAAAAATCCCTGGAATGACCATCTTCATAATGATAGAGTGTGAAATGAGAACGTAAGGATTTTTAATCGCCTTTTCGGCGATTCGGACCGCTGTGCACAGCGACTCCTGTAGCTGTTCGTCTCCGCTAAATAAGCGGTCCTGCATGATGTTGCTGGCAACATTATGCAGATACGCAACAATTTTTCAATAACAATAAGGGCTCAATTTTTTTACTTTTAATTTTTTCTGCATAAACGTTTTTTCAAATATTCATAACATTTTCCTGATTAGGATGAGAGCAAACATGATACAATGTCGATCATTCTTGGCCGAAACCGATATTACATCGTGCAACGTGTACGAGAAAATCTGTGTGAAAATATATTTCTACGGAATAGAATTCTCTTTTCGCGTAGTAGTATCCACAACTGCAGGGTATTTGAGATGTCATAAACATTTCCCGGGCTGGGACAAAGGGTGCCAGTGAGGCCTGGAGAATGTTTCGAAGACTGCGCTTTTTGATGAAAAACTTTCGCTGAAGGTACACATGGACGTATCTTGCGGACAAAATTCGACAAAAGAATAAAAAGCACTATGTATTTCGTATTCCACAAGTAACTACATATGCTGAACATCGAATCGCAAATCATCGATGACTGTTGCTAATTTTAAACATTATCTTCTACATCACATAAATAAAATCTAAAGGGCACGTTTTATCCATTCAAAACTATGTACAACGATTCGAATAGTCGCAACTGCATTATAAAGGAAACATACCTAACTAAACGCGTATAGTGTGAACGTTTTATAAGAATAAAACGTATATAGTTTGAAATATATTTTCTATCACTTTTCAAATGAGAACAAAATGCTGCAACTGTATTTTCTGAACGTATGTAAAGAAGAAAGGGAAAATAAGTGTATAGAAATGTTGTGTATCGTATTATAACGAAATTGAAAATTTCTACATTCTGTCCCATCGGCCCAAAAGTTGCAGGAACGTACTGCTGACAGTTTTTACATGAAAATGAGTCCAAACACGGTATAAATCGGATTATTAATTAATTAAACAATGATGAACGTACAAATGGGAAAATAATGAGTGGGGCAAGAGGGGTAAAGTAATGACATGTGTTGCTGTGCGCATAGTATAGAATATGTGTACGTAAAGTGTCGAAGATAGCTGTTCATATACGTATTTGAAGAATATAAATAATACTGTATTATATACGACAAAATACCGTGCTGCTACTACTACATCACAAACTGTAACTTCATATAAATCTGTACTATAACACGTAACTTACCTATCTCGACGCATTCTATTTTTTGACAAACGCTTTACAAATAACTTAGGGCGCTTCGCTTTTGCATCACCCTTCGAATAGCGATGGTTTCTTGCATCTGCGGCTTCCCTCTTTGATTCCATGGCAATGGAATGATCACACACACACACACACACACACACACTTATCAACACTACAGCAATGAACCCCGCAGAAATGGATCAATTCACAAATTATGAATATTCCATATGATTAATAAAAACTCGATTGCTTTCTGTGTCTTCACCGTTGTGCAAACGACCAGAAACTGATCAGCTAGCGTTCCCGCTGCATTGGTTACAGATGCTGAGTGGCCAAACAGAGGATAGTGAGAAAGGGACGGATATACGCGTCCTGTTCTTCTCTTTCTCATTAGGATTGCTGGTATGCTGATACATTTACGTAGATTGTATGTACTTCCGGGAATACTGTTTGGTTCACAGAAATGTGCACAGGAAAGAATTTTTGATTATCCTGCGCACATACTTTTGACGTATCACCGACATTATTAGCGAAGAATTCATATTTCGTTCTACCATTATCCTTTCCCACTTGCCTGACGGTGAAGGACCACCCCGCAAGTATGCGCGGGCACGCGCCGCGTTTTCAAACCTTCGCGCATTCGAACTTTTACGCGGGCCGATGACGCCCCGCTCGGTCCTTGGTGCGAGTGAAATACAAAATCTTGAGAGAGTGAGAAAGGCAGTTTGGCCCTTGTCCACCCTTGAGGGTAGCAAAGGCTCGCTGGTCAGAAAAAAAGCGACTATCGAACAGTAAACACCGTAAGTACTTTCACGCTTACTATCCCTGTCTTTTTCACTATATGTGCCGGTTATTATGAAAGTAGTCCAAGTCCAAATTTTTCGTTTGTTACATTTCACTTATTTTTTTTTACATATTATATCAACGTGATACATGATATACGTAAAGTTCAATTTATTTTTTTTTTAAATTTCGACCGACGCCACTTTCATAACAACTGACATACCTACTTCTATATTTTAGTACTTCCAAACCAAGACTGTATTTAGACATATTCCGGGTAAAGTTTCCAATTACCGTCATAGTATTGTTGTAATTTTTTGTGCAAAATCTATCATGTGAACTGTGATTGTTTGAGTGTCCGCGTGTTTCTCAAGCTTCGTATCGCCATTGCGAGGCTGCCTCGCGTGGCACCCCTCGCGGAGTGGAGAGTCTGGAGACTACCTCGACCGTGATTATTTTACGAGGCATCAGCCGTCCATTTTCGACGTGCTGAGAGGTGCTTCGCGGCCCCAAGATAAAAAATCGCATGGCTCGGGCGACGCAAATATCATGCTGGAGGTAGGGCGAGACCGTCGCCCGAGCCTGCCTCGCAAAGTGATCATGATCAAGGTAGTTTCCAGGTTCTCCACTCCACGAGGCGTGCCTCGCGTGGCAGCCTCGCAATGTCGATACGCTGCTTCATGCTCAGAGATTCGTGTATTCATTCTCACGTAGAACAAGAAAGTTATGTTATAATTTACCCGCGAATTGTCTAGAAAAGGTATATACATTCGGGTGGAATGTAGGCTTCCTTTAGTTGAAACTGAAACCAAGTGACGAAAATTAAACAATTTCTAAGCATCAGAAGTGGAAAAATTGGAAATATTAAAATTCAAGGCTCGGATGCAAAAAGGAGACTAGCGCTCGAAAATGCGAAAAAGTATTGTCCGAACGCTAAGAAAAATTGGAAAATTAAATAGTGCTGTAAAGATCGTCCCGGCACACATTTTTTCTTTTTACAGTTTCTTTATCGAATCATTAGTATTCCAGATAAAAAATATTAAAACTTTGCCGCTGCAAGTTATATGTATGTCAAAATTGCCTCGATACTTTTTAACGACGAACGTTGAAAAACATGGGTTACGTCCAATATTACTTTTTAATTAAATATTATTACATTTTTTAACATAAGACTTTTGTGCATACATTTTACGGCTTCGCTAGAGTTTTCCGAGTTTTATGATTCAAGTCTCATAACAATCCGATAATAATTACTCAAGTTATCGCAATTTTTGTTTAAAAAGGTATCGACTTTGGTCGAAGAAATTTGTTTGGATTATAATTTTTATCTCGAATACTAATGATTCGATAAAGAAACTGTAAAAAGAAAAATGTGTGCCGTGACGAGCTTTACAACACTGTATTTTTTAAAATCCAGTGTAATAAAATTTAATTTTCCAATTTTTCTTAGCGTTTGGACAATACTTTTTCGCATTTTCGAGCGCTAGTCTAAATAATTAAAAAAGTAAAAAATACGCCAAGTACATGAAAATGTCGAGGACAAAAAATAGTATTATCAAAAATCACAAAAAAAATAGAAAATAGTATACATGAAAAAGTTGAGGAAGAAAAAGTGTATTATTAAAAAATAAATATAAAAAAAACACACAAAAAAAGACAAAGAAACCTGAAAAAGTCACGGACGAATAAAGTATTATTATCAAATAAATATAATCACAAGAAAGAAAATAATATAATTACAATATAAAAAAAGGTGTGAAATCAAAATGAGCTGCAAGTACATCACAAAAAACTGAAAATAATATAATCACCCAAAAAAAGAAAATAATATAATTGCAATATAAAAGAAGGTGTGAAATCAAAATGAGCTGCAATTACATCACAAAAAAAAGAAAATAATATAATCACCCAAAAAAAGAAAATAATATAATTACAATATAAAAAAAGGTGTGAAATCAAAATGAGCTGCAAGTACATCACAAAAAAATGAAAATAATATAATCACCCAAAAAAAGAAAATAATATAATTGCAATATAAAAGAAGGTGTGAAATCAAAATGAGCTGCAATTACATCACAAAAAAAAGAAAATAATATAATCACCCAAAAAAAGAAAATAATATAATTACAATATAAAAAAAAAATATATAAGTACAATATAAAAAAAGATGTGAAATCAAAATGAGCTGCAAGTACATAAAGGTGCTTTCCAACTGCGCTTAAGATGACACAACTGCATATACACAGCTAAAATGCTGTGTTATTCCATTACTCATATCGCGGACATTTTAATTAACCCATGAAAAAGAATCCCATTTAAAAACATTGTCGTAAATTAATAGCTTTACAAAATTAATGATATACAAAAATTGCGCCAATTATAACAATGACTATTTATACAAAGAAAAACAATGTATTAAATAATATAACACAACAAAAGACAAAAAAAAAATGTCCGCGGCCTGGAAGTCAAATACTTGGCGTGGCCAGGCACGGTCAAGGTGTCGTTGAAAAAGAATTATTTAAAAATGCAAAATAACGAAAGTGTATTCATATTTTCAGAGTTTTAAATGGACAAATTATGTGAAAGCTTGTGAGAGGAAAGGTATGGGTGAAGATGAATGATCTTACAATTATTTTAAAACGCAATATAATGAAAATGTACTTATATTGTCTGAGTTTTAAATGGACAAATTATCTGAAAGCCGGCGAGAGGGAAGGTATGGGCATGGATGATCAGAGAATACTTGCCTGGCCACGCCAAATATTTGGCTTCCAGGCCGCGGACATTTTTTTTTTGTCTTTTGTTGTGTTATATTATTTAATACATTGTTTTTCTTTGTATAAATAGTCATTGTTATAATTGGCGCAATTTTTGTATATCATTAATTTTGTAATGCTATTAATTTACAACAATGTTTTTAAATGGGATTCTTTTTCATGGGTTAATTAAAATGTCCGCGATATGAGTAATGGAATAACACAGCATTTTAGCTGTGTATATGCAGTTGTGTCATCTTAAGCGCAGTTGGAAAGCACCTTTATGTACTTGCAGCTCATTTTGATTTCACATCTTTTTTTATATTGTAATTATATATTTTTTTTTATATTGTAATTATATTATTTTCTTTTTTTGACTGATTATATTATTTTCTTTTTTTTGTGATGTACTTGCAGCTCATTTTGATTTCACACCTTTTTTTATATTGTAATTATATTATTTTCTTTTTTGTGATTATATTTATTTGATAATAATACTTTATTCGTCCGTGACTTTTTCATGTTTCTTTGTCTTTTTTTTTGTGTTTTTTTTATATTTATTTTTTGATAATACACTTTTTGTTCCTCAACTTTTTCATGTATACTATTTTCTTTTTTTTTTGTGATTTTTGATAATACTATTTTTTGTCCTCGACATTTTCATGTACCTACTTGGCGTATTTTTTACTTTTTTAAAGTTTTTTATGGGGATCTCACTTCTTTTTACAAAGATAATTCATGTACTTGGCGTCATTTTTTTTACTCTTTGGTAGCTTTTTATGGGGATTCAGAATTTCAGCTTCATCTTTTTTACAAATTTTTCACTGTCACGGGTACTAAAAGTAAGGATAAAGTAAGGAAATCCCAATAAATTATAAATTCTGATCTATCTTGGTAATAATTTTAAAGAAATAAATTTTTTATTTATTTTATATTTTACATATACATGAAAATCTATTATATATTTATACATATACATGAAAATGTACTTATTACATTTGCTCGTGCAGCAGAATTTGTGCGTACATAGTCTGACGTAGATCACATTGCATCATCTTCTGCTTCGATTATCTGTAAATATATATAAAAGCCACATTTTTTTTAGTTATACAACTTAACGTAGAACTTATTATTTAAAGAAATAGAGTGGCCTTTTGCTATAGTGAGTGTAGAGACTAAATATTGTGTCCAAAGGAGGTTTATTTAAATACTAATGGTAATAATTGAGCGATAATGAACGAGAAGATCCAATATTTTTAATGCACAATTTATTGGTATTGGAATAAAACTAATTTAGTATGTTTATTGGTGAATTGAAATAATGGGAATCTAAAAAATTGATGAATTAATCAATAGCGTGGCAACTACTGTGGATTTTATTATTATTTAAAGTATTATGAATGTCTCTCACAAAAGATTGAAAAGCATCAAGGTAGATGTGTTTTCAGCGTACTTTCTTCACTAATGTGACTTGCTTTACATTGCAAGCAGTCCACCATAATCTATTTTCTTAATAATTCTTAATGCTATGTGGTTTGACAAATTTTGTAGATTTACCTTATTTGACAAATTTCTAGAATCTTGTGCGAAACAAGATGATCTGTCTATCTATCTAATCGTCTCCGGACAACCTCCAAGCCTGTGCGTCCCCTTCATTTTTATCCAAGTCCTGTGCGTCCCCTTCATTTCTATAAGCTTTACATAAAAACTCTAAATTAAAAATAATTTGCTGGTATAATAAAAATATCTGTCAATTTGAATGCAATGCAATTTGTTATAATATATATATTTTGTACATGCATGGTACAAATTTCCAGAAACTTATGCGATAGAAGATGCTTCTGTGTCGAACCTTCTCCGGACAACTTCCAAGTCTGCGACTCTACATAAGAAATCTATTAAATAAATTTGGCGACTTACCTTGTTAATTGAGACAATAATTCAGTTTC
The DNA here is from genome assembly GCA_951215215.1 of Andrena trimmerana. Taxonomy (NCBI): domain Eukaryota; kingdom Metazoa; phylum Arthropoda; class Insecta; order Hymenoptera; family Andrenidae; genus Andrena; species Andrena trimmerana. Next base: position 1,625,145 of record CATNUO010000106.1, read on the forward strand.
CTATGCAGTGTAAAAACTCGTGACATTTCAAATCAAATTCGGACAACCTACTTTATTTGACACTTCCCACTTGGTAGGTTATAAAATTCAAAATAGTATACATAGGTATATATATGTACAATGGCGGACGACGATCCCTGCCGAATGATTCCGAGAGTCGACGAACGAAGAACGAAACGCGTTAGTTCGTCGGTGTGCGTGTAACGCGTTATATTATACGTATGAATATGTTTGACGAAAATTTTGACTGGAGACGAAGAATCAGGAGAAAAATCTTACCGTTTTCGACAGATCCATGAGACGATATTACGATATCTCTGTCATGCGTGGACCGATTTTATTGAAATTGGTCTTATTCGAAAGCTTATATGCGGATTACATTAGAAAAATGCTATTAAATATAGAAAAGATTGCAGGCGTGATGAGATATTAATGAAATAAGTTTCAGGTTAGGTTGGAATAGCTGTGCGTCGAGTAAAGATACACGGCAGCGACAGGCATATACAAGGTGTCTTTTCTTTCATGTACTTGGCGTCGAGACGCTACCGCGTCTCTAGATAAATCCCCGTATTGTATCTGAGCCTTCAATTACAGATAATGTGAATCTTGGTAACCTCATAATTACAAATTTTGGAAGTGTTTGAATTTCAACGCTTTCGAACTTGGAAATTTCAGCATTTAGAAATCTGAAGATTCTCCTCCTGCGCTAAATCTTGGCTAAAGGAAGTCTATATTGTACCCAAATGTACCAACTTGATAAATGTGTACTCCTCTCTGAGTTGGGCAAAATGTAATATAATTATAAATTATAAGTTACGAATGTAATAGTGTAATTGACTACACATTATTTTCTGCAATCGATAATTTAGATAGTTGACAAAATTGTGGTCAACTACCTAAATTAACAATTACAGAAAATATTGTATAGGTAATTCATTACACAATTACATTTTAATCGTAATTTCTAATTTGTAATTAGATTACATTTTAGCTGACTCTGGCTCTTCTACAGCACTTTCAAATCCATTACGTTCAATAATTTCACTGTTTCTTCGACTTTTTTTTAGATGTCAAAAGGCACGGAAAATATGGACATTGACAAGCCTCCGTCCCCAGGACGGAGGCGAAGAAGCAGCAGGACTCCGTCGCGAGGACGGAGTCCGCAGAGAGAGCCGACTACGTCCTCGCGACGGAGTCCGCGGAGAGAGCCGACTCCGTCCTCGCGACGAAGTCCGCGGAGGGAATTGACTCCACGCCCAAGGTGGATGGAGATCGCGTTGCGGATTCAGAAGCAGGTATGCAGATACGTAGACAATTTCGCGCAAATATTTTTTACATTCTAATGAAAGTTTATTTTTCATATTACAGAACAGCAAGCTCAAAAAAGAATTGAGAAGGTTGAAGTATGGAGGAGGAAGAGGAGGAAGAGGAGGAAGAGGAGGAAGAGGAGGTAGAGGAGGTAGAGGAGGCAGAGGAGGAAGAGGAGGAAGAGGAGGAAGACGAGGCAGAGGAGGGGGAGGAGGGGGGGAGCTGTATACAATTTTTATAATTAAAATGAATCATTTTTAATCATATTTGTTATTCGAAAGCCTTTCATCCGTCGACCATGAATAATTTTCTCGTATTTATTAGTACTTTAGTTGCGAATCATATATTTAGTAGAGAAAGTACGAATAAACACGAGAAAATTATTCATGGCCGATAATTTAATTACCCATTAAATTAATTCAGTCCTAGCGCTTCAAACGAAAACTGGCTCAGGTTATCCTTTAGCGCCCGGTGGGATGGCTTAGTGCACACATATTGTATGTCCACTTTTTATGAAATTTGAGTTTTTATATGCAACAAATAGTGCTTGACTGTTTCTTTATGCTGCATAAAAATTACAATTTTATCGTTTTTATAAATTTATCAAAAATAATATTTTTGTTTATTGTATGTCCCTAAATTTATTATGCTGAGTGCACAAATGTTGTGTGTCCATGCCAGAGGACGAAAATAGTCTTGAAAAAAATAAATTTTTTTAAAAAAGTCTTCCTACATCTACCGCGAAGAAAAAAGATCTTCTGTATCACAACGGAATTATTCCTGAATACTACAAGGCATTTATCAATAGCATACCACCAGTAAAACCACAACGTGATGTAATTCCAATTCCCATGAACATTGACAAAAATGAAAACGAATAATTACTTTTTTATTCCTGTTACTTTCAAAATAAATATAATATTGAAGTGACATTATTTCCAGTATTATTCCATTCATTCATTTTTATATAATATCATTCAGTATAGTATGTCCTCCTCTGTACTTGGTTACATATAGCATGTCCATCTTCCAAGTATTATTATCGAATCATTATTATAATTTTGCAGATTCTAACTTATACTTTTTTTTTTCTAACTTATACTATTTTAGTCCGTTGTTGTTCTAACTGCCTCAATTACTATAACATAAATACGACAGCGATTTCAAGTGATGTATGTGTTACGGTAAAAGCGTTAATTTAGTAAATGCAGACAGTTCCCAGCAGTTCCTAGTCAATGTATGCCTAAAATGCATATAACCTAACCTAAAGTCGTCCGAAAATGCATGCAATGACTGTATCACGCTTTTACTGTGGCTTGTGTATTCAGCTAACGCTTCAGTTTTACTATGATTCCACGTTGGCAGTCCTCCCGAGTAGGCGCCATCTCGTGTCCACTAGCTGAACTAAATTTGTCACGTGAATTGCTCTGTATTATCGCCAATATGGCGGAACTCGTATTTGGGAATGCAATCACGGGGATACGTTGTTTGTCCTTATATGAACAGATTTTACGCTGGGCGAGGTCTCATTCGAAACAGGAAGGTTCAATGCACAGCGCTCTGGTCATTGTTTGAGTCAAAAAACTCTTTTAGTGACCTAAAAATACTTGGATTCATGCGGGTGTATTTTGTCAACTTTTGCTCTACTTTGAACACTCGTATTATTAGATATCAACACAATTTCGTCCAACCATGACCAGAGCGCTGTGCACTGAACCTTCCTCTTTCGAATGAGACCTCATCCAGCCCAAAATTTGCTCATATAAGGACAAACAACGTATCCCCCCAAACCCATGTTTCGGGCACATTGTGTCGGTATTACAGCGCGCTGCATTACCTGTGTCTACCCCCTTAAGGCACGGCGGCGCCGGCGTTCCGGTCGGCCGTTCGGTATCTATGGCCGGTATTCATACTCGTTACTTATTTTTAAGCAAATGCTTAAGCATGCGGCATCTTCTACTAACCTAGTAGCTGGTAAAGGATGTCGAATGCTTAAGCAGTTGCATAAGAATAAGTAGCGACTATGAATACCGGCCTTATAAGGGAGAGCGACCGTCCGAGCGTCTCGGTCGGAACAGCGTTGAGCGCGTGGCTATTCTATGACCTCGGTTGAGAAGCAGTTACCGTTCCTCAAGATTCTGTCTCGACTGTTCTTTCCGTGTTGTGTTTCGGATTTCTCCACACAGCATTACCACGGGTCGGTGTCTAAGACCGAATGGCCCTTATGTGGTGAGCGTCCAAAAGTGACGTTGGTGACTCGTATGCAATTCTTTGTATGCTTGTACGACCTCATGCATTCATCTCTTTATCCACGCAGATGGACGATTTAAACATAACAAAACGGTAAGGAAGTCTAGCGTCGGGTACATATAAAGTATCGAACTAAAAGTTCGAACTTTGAAAGAGGGAGAAAGTAGATACAAACCCAAGAGGTGTCAGATCTCGATATGCCTGGCGCGCACATTACGTGCCAACTCGTTATGACCAGCATGGCACGATTCGCGCTTTCCCGTTTGCCCAGCATGCACTTGTCCGCGCTATTACGTACATGACCAGCGTGAATGGTACGCGCTTTGTCGACATGTCCAGCCTATAGTAGTCCGTGCTTCTATGGTTGATGCTAGCGTGCGTGTAATCCGTGCTTCCCGATGGATGCAGCGGCACGCGTGATACGCGCTTTATCGAGCATCGACGACGCGATGAGAACAGAAAGAACACGAAAGTGTGTGAATTCGAATAGAGGGAAGCTTCGCGAAGCTCCCTGGTTGATCCTGCCAGTAGTCATATGCTTGTCTCAAAGATTAAGCCATGCATGTCTCAGTACATACCGTATTAAGGTGAAACCGCGAATGGCTCATTAAATCAGTTATGGTTCCTTAGATCGTACCCACATTTACTTGGATAACTGTGGTAATTCTAGAGCTAATACATGCAAAACAGAGTTCCGACCAGAGATGGAAGGAACGCTTTTATTAGATCAAAACCAATCGGTGGCGAATGGTTCTCCGTCCGTCGCATCGTTTGCTTTGGTGACTCTGAATAACTTTGTGCTGATCGCATGGTCATCTAGCACCGGCGACGCATCTTTCAAATGTCTGCCTTATCAACTATCGATAGTAGGTTCTGCGCCTACCATGGTTGTAACGGGTAACGGGGAATCAGGGTTCGATTCCGGAGAGGGAGCCTGAGAAACGGCTACCACATCCAAAGAAGGCAGCAGGCGCGCAAATTACCCACTCTCGGCACGGGGAGGTAGTGACGAAAAATAACGATACGGGACTCATCCGAGGCCCCGTAATCGGAATGAGTACACTTTAAATCCTTTAACAAGGATCCATTGGAGGGCAAGTCTGGTGCCAGCAGCCACGGTAATTCCAGCTCCAATAGCGTATATTAAAGTTGTTGCGGTTAAAAAGCTCGTAGTTGAATCTGTGTGTCACAGTGTCGGTTCACCGCACGCGGTGTTTAACTGGCATTATGTGGTACGTCCTACCGGTGGGCTTAGCTCTTCACGGGGCGGTCCAACTAATATCCCATCGCGGTGCTCTTCACTGAGTGTCGAGGTGGGTCGGTACATTTACTTTGAACAAATTAGAGTGCTCAAAGCAGGCTACCTTCGCCAGAATACTGTGTGCATGGAATAATGGAATAGGACCTCGGTTCTATTTTGTTGGTTTTCGGAACCCCGAGGTAATGATTAATAGGGACAGATGGGGGCATTCGTATTGCGACGTTAGAGGTGAAATTCTTGGATCGTCGCAAGACGGACAGAAGCGAAAGCATTTGCAAAAAACATTTTCATTAATCAAGAACGAAAGTTACAGGTTCGAAGGCGATCAGATACCACCCTAGTTCTAACCATAAACGATGCCAGCTAGCGATCCGCCGACGTTCCTCCGATTACTCGGCGGGCAGCTTCCGGGAAACCAACGCTTTTGGGTTCCGGGGGAAGTATGGTTGCAAAGTTGAAACTTAAAGGAATTGACGGAAGGGCACCACGAGGAGTGGAGCCTGTGGCTTAATTTGACTCAACACGGGTAACCTCACCAGGCCCGGACACCGGAAGGATTGACAGATTTATATCTCTTCCTTGATTCGATGGGTGGTGGTGCATGGCCGTTCTTAGTTGTTGGAGCGATTTGTCTGGTTAATTTCGATAACGAACGAGACTCTAGCCTGCTAAATAGACGTAACTTATGTTATCACGAAGGTCCCCGACTTCGGTCGCTGGGTTTTTACTACCAACGTACAAACAAATCTTCTTAGAGGGACAGGCGGCTTCTAGCCGCACGAGATTGAGCAATAACAGGTCTGTAATGCCCTTAGATGTTCTGGGCCGCACGCGCGCTACACTGAAGAAATCAGCGTGTTTTCCCTGGCCGAAAGGCGCGGGTAACCCGTTGAACCTCCTTCGTGCTAGAGATTGGGGCTTGCAATTATTCCCCATGAACGAGGAATTCCTAGTAAGCGCGAGTCATAAGCTCGCGTTGATTACGTCCCTGCCCTTTGTACATACCGCCCATCGCTACTACCGATTGAATGATTTAGTGAGTCTTCGGACTGGTGCGCGGCAATATCTCGGCATTGCCGATGTTGCCGGGAAGATGACCAAACTTGATCATTTAGAGGAAGTAAAAGTCGTAACAGGGTTTCCGTAGGTGAACCTGCGGAAGGATCATTAACAAGGCTCAAAAAGCAAAAAGCTGAAAGCTTGAAAAAAAAACTGTAACTGTGAAAAAACACAATAATATATAAATGCGAATGCATTTATATGAACAGTTACCAAAAACTAAATGCGAATGCATTTGAACAGATACCAAAAACTAAATGCGAATGCATTTAAACATCTACCAAAAACTAAATGCAGATGCATTTAAACAGATACCAAAGACGAAATGCGAATGCATTTAGCACCGTCGTGGCACGGCTTACGTGCGGAGGTCGCTATAGACGGAGAACCTGGTTTCTCACCGCGACACTCCCGTCCGCTACCATCGGCGAAGCGCAAGGAGCAAGCGCGCCAGACCGCCAGACGCGAGAGAGCCCCCTATTTGAGAACGGGACGATAATAATACGAACGCAATCACGAGAGCGCTCCCGCGAGGTTTCGCGGAGAGGGCCAGTCGTTAACTGGATCGAGAAAAACAAGACTCGTCGTTGCGATTGTCTTCTCCGGTACCCCGCCGCCTCGTCAATTCGCGTTCACCTCGTATCGAAGGCGTGTGCCATCGCCTCCTGCGGATCTTCCTTGCTGCGAGGCTTCCGTGTCGGTTTCACCGTCGTGGTCGTCCTCTTCGGCCGCCATTCAACGCTCAGCTCAGAACTGGCACGGACTAGGGGAATCCGACTGTCTAATTAAAACAAAGCATTGCGATGGCTCCCGAGGGTGTTGACGCAATGTGATTTCTGCCCAGTGCTCTGAATGTCAACGTGAAGAAATTCAAAAAAGCGCGGGTAAACGGCGGGAGTAACTATGACTCTCTTAAGTGGCTGTGCTCGTGCTCCGCCGTCAGTCTCCGTATCCAGGTCTCGTGCGATTACCGTAAGCAATATGAAGGAATTTCTTGTAGAGCCGTTGCCGGATTGCAAGTCTAGGTTTAGTGACTCGAAAGCCATCAAGGATGTGCTATTGAACAGAATACGTCCTTTGAAATTTAATATATGTGCGAGGGGTGTCATAGCACTTAAGAGTTTAGCCGTTAAGGTGATTGCCGAAACGGTAAATTTGGATGAGTTGACGGCCTCACAAGATCTGAGGTCCGCTGGCCTAACAATTCGGGATAAGCCACTGCTGCAACCCAAGCTCTTGGTACGAAACGTACCAGATAACATAACTTCGGAATCAATGGCGGAAGAAATTTGTATGCGAAACCTGAAAGGTGCTGACCCTAATAATATTAAAGTGGTATTTGTTTATCCCCAGTTGATGGGTCGGAATGAAAGAAACGTAGTCATTGAGGTCGCGCCAACTGTTAGAAATGATCTCATTAGACAAGGCCGTATATTTCTGGGATATGGCTCGTGCCGTGTCGACGATCATGTGGGGTTTACGCAGTGTTACAAATGCGCGAGCTTCGGACACATAGCTGTGAACTGTAGAGAGGAGCGGCAATTGTGTGGTAACTGCATGCAAGACCATCCTACGAAGGAATGCAGGGCTGGGGATTCGCGGATTTGTAGGAATTGCCATGATTCGGAGCGACCCAATAAGAACCACTCAGCGTTTGAAGCTGCGGCGTGCCCGATCTTAGCCAGACGAATAGCGGATAGGATGCGGAGCATAAACTACAGCGCTCAATTATGAGTGGTCATAGTTACTATAGTTCTTACCAAGGGGGTGACTCCCTGCTGGATCTCAACCATAGAATCCATATGGTGTCCGGTCGTGCAACTACATCCCGCGATAAACAAGAAATTTGTCAAAATCATTCCCCTTATGGGTAATCTCCCACTGGAAATACATTAAACCCATTACTTCAAAGGGAATGTGCCTCTGTGCATCCATCCAGTGGATCTACTTCATCCTCACATACCCCATCTACCTCACATGTATTGATTGGTATAACTGAAAATGATCCAACCGCACCTAACAGCAGCTTTAAATGTCATGAGTGTGATAGAAATTTCCCGTCCAAGATAGGCCTTGGTGTCCACCGCAAAAAGGCCCACCCTGTAGAATACAACGCTGGGATTGATCTTACCCGGCATCAACATCGATGGCAAGACGAGGACAGTCGCAGGATAGCGCAAGCAGAAGTGCAAGCTCGAGGTTGCCATGAGATTAATGCGTACATACTAGCTACAGTAAGTTTGATCCCGCCGCGCACCTTGGACTCCATAAAGAGTCTCAGAAAACGTCCCAACTGTAAGCAAATTTTGTCTCAGATAAAAGGTTAACACCTTCCGACAATTAGAGTAGATCCGATTATTAGCCTTCATGAACGGAGTAATGAGCCCAGCTGCAGTTCCCAAAACATACATCAGGTGAATTCTGACAAGCAAACGCACGCCTCCCATGTTGACTACGATATGCAGAGAACTAATTGGCTTCGGGAGACGGCACGCTACATTTACTCACCTAGATGCACTGAGCCACATAAGTTATACATACTGGATGCTATCGATGCTGCGATTATGCATGCTGACACAGAGCAGTCGCTAATGGCCTGGTTCGACTTACGTTTCCCTGAGCTTAGCACGGCGGCTCCGGCTCCGCGTCACAAAACACAAACAAATGCAGGCGTTCAGCTCTCTAACAGGGTGCGGCGTCGAAACCAATATGCAAGCATTCAAAGCCTATGGCGCCGGAACCAGTCCAAGGCGGCAAGTAAGGTTCTTGACGGCGACAACGATGAGGCTCCTCATCCCACGCTGGAACAGCAAGAAGCCTATTGGCGTCCCATATTCGAATCGACTGAACCTGGACATTATCACACACCGCATTCAATCAGCGACAGGGACCAGGACCGAACTAACGAGCTTCTTGCACCCATTACAATTGAGGAGGTCAAGGAGGCCAAGCATGACTCCTGAGCGGCACATGGACCTGATAACCTCAAGGCTTGCGTCTGGCTCAAGGAAGTCCCTGACATAATTAAAGCCACCATATTCAACATCATTATCGAGCGCGGAGTTGTGCCAACCACTTGGCGAAACTCACGAACGGTACTTGTACCCAAGGGTGAAGCAAAGCTGGATCCTGCCAAATATCATCCAATTTCAGTTTCATCTGTCATCTTGAGACACCTCCATAAAATTCTTGCCAAGAGGATAATGCATGACTTGAGCTTCGATGAGCGTCAGCGAGGATTTATTCAGGCAGATGGTTCTGCGGAGAACACGGTGGTGCTGTCGGCAGTCATGGAGGATGCATGGAGCTCTAATAACCAGCTGCATGTGTGTTTTGTTGATGTCCGTAAATCCTTTGATTCCGTTGCCCACAAGTCTGTCGAGTGGGTGCTTATGAGAAGGGGAATACCCATGCGTCTCACCAACTACATAATGAACTTATACGCTACTGCTGGAATTCAAATCGAAGTTGATGGTCAGTTGTCGTTGCCTATTATGCCCGGTCGTAGCATTAGACAGGGTGATCCCCTTTCGTCCATATTATTCAACTTAGTTATAGATGAAGTTCTCGGAAAGCTTCCCGGGACGGTAGGGTATATGCTGGAGGGGGTATGTATCAATGCCTTAGCTTTTGCATGTGACTTGGTTCTAATGGCCTCCACGTGTGATGGCCTACAAGATATAATTGATGTTGTAATATCAGAACTAGCGCGCCATGCTTTGGCACTGGCTCCATCTAAGTGTCGCAGTCTTAGTCTTATCCCGTCAGATCGTGACAAAAAGCTAAAATTAATAACTAACCCCATGTTTGATGCTGCGGGTATCTCGATTCCACAGGTAGGGTTCTCCGATGTCTAGAAGCATCTTGGTGTAGCGTTTAGCAATATAGGTCCACTGAAAATGACAATTGACCTAGCTACCTACCTTGACAAGATTACATGGGCACCCCTCAAGCCCCAACAACGATTGCACATATTACGCACTTATCTCATACCGCGATATCTCCACCAGCTAGTGCTCGGTAGAGTTACTTATACTACGCTAAGGTGTGCAGATAAGCAAGTACGCAAGCAGGTGCGAAAATGCTTGTATTTGCCTAATGATGTACCGAAGAGCTTTTTCCACACCCCCATAAAAGAAGGGGGAATTGGCATTATGTCGTTCGAGACTAAAATTCCCGAACTAACAAAACAGCGGCTCGACAGTCTCAGCCTTTCCACTAAATGGTGCGAAATAATTATTTCCAAGAATATCGAATGGCCCAAAATATTCCATCGCTCGGTGGACGGTTATGAACTTCGTGAGACGTGTAAATGTGCAGCCTCTTATTCGTGGGTGAATGATCCCTGCATGTGAATGTCAGTGGGCGAATATATAGAGAATATCAAGACTAGAGTCAATGCGCTTCCCTCGCTAATGCGTACCACACGGGGATTGAGACGTAACAATTAGGATTCTAAATGTAGAGCGGGATGCAATGTCCCTGAAACGACTGCCCACGTTGTGCAACAGTGCTTTCGAACGCATGGCGGCCGAGTGATGAGACATGACGCCATAGTGAAGTATGCATGTAATGTATTGCATAGGAACAATTGGTCTGTCGCTGTTGAGCCGAAAATTCAAACGACAATGGGCCTGCGTAAACCGGACCTGCTTGCGGTACGTGATGGTATAGCGCGGGTAATTGATGCTCAGGTTGTATCCGGATATCGGGACCTGACTGAGGCGCACAGACGTAAGAGGTCGTATTATGCGGATAACCCTGACATTGTTCGTTAATTTATGGCAACTTATAATGTCTTACGTCAGAATATCGACTTCTACACTCTTACCATCTCATGGAGAGGAATATGGGCCCTCCCCTCCGCTAATGCGATGCCTTCCGTTGGTATGTCCGGGACCCAAATGAGATCTATTTCTACTAGAGTAATTCATGGATCGTATATGAATTTTAGGAGGTTTAGCCAAGCAACGACAGTTAGGAATAGACACATTTGGCCCTTTAGAAATAGGAATCGACGTCCAAACTAGCTATAAGATGAATATTTTGTGATATATAATGGTATTATTATAGAATTGTTAAATCGTGGTATTGTATACAGTATGAGTATATAATGAACTGAATCATGCAATGAACATGCAATATATGCTGCATTCAGGTGCATGTCTTTACTTCTGTATTTCTGCATTTAAAGGGCTTCTTATAGCCGCCGTAAGTTCACTCATGTACGATATGTATAGACACCTCCGTAACTATAAGATGCTTGCGTAAAGTCTTGTTACCTATCAAGGAATCTATGACCGCCTAACATATGCTGTCGTGATATCGCATGGCGATATGGCAAAGCGAGAGTGCCAACTATCAATTATGTAGGATTCATTCAGTTTTACTAAATGTTCTCTCCTAATTATAATACCTCGTTACTCTTCTTTTTCTCTTTTCTTTTCTGTTTATTAGACTGTGATGTATGTGGGGAGGGGGACACGGGCGCGTGCGTACGAGGCAGCAGCCGAGTGGGCGCAGAGGCCAAGGAGCCAAAGTATCATGTACATGAACCACATAAGTATTAACAAACAAACAAAATATATCGAGTGTTATAGAACTGTGGTCTCGTCATTGTAAATCACCTTATTTTGGCGACGAGTCTGTGGACAAAAGTATCCACGTGTGTGATAGTCAGTTAAAAAATTAAAGAAACCCAAAAGTGAGGTTAGTAACCACGTGTATCTCCACGACAAAGGAAAATGTCGACCAAATTCGATGAATTCGATGAAATGTTAGAATCTTTCGAAGCATGGGAGGAAAAATTACAGCAGTATCTTATTGTACAAGATGTTAAGAAAGAATTAAAGGTCAAAACACTAAGGTCGAAGTATCGACCTGCATCCAGTATAATAGTGGAGCGATACAAGTTTTGGAACCTTAAATAATCTGCGGACAGAAGTGTCGCAGACTATGTGGCGGCGATCAAAGACCAAGCAGCATTGTGCAAATTCAACAATTTCTTGCAGGGAGCCTTAAGAGACAGATTGGTAAGCGGTCTACATGACAGCCATATTAAGAAAGCTCTGTTAGGTGAGTCCAGCGATATAACATTTGAGAAAGCCTGTGAGAGGGCTATTAGTATGGAAACAGCAGAAACTCAAAGCAAAGTAGTCCAGGGTAGTCACACAGCCGAAGAACAAGTAAAGAAAATTGTGAAAGGCGAAAAGCAACGGAATGGGGAGAAAAGTTCTAAGTTTCAGGTTTGGGGAAAATGTTGTGGCAGGAAGCATGATCCAAAAACCTGTCCAGCTGCAGACTGGAAATGCTTCATCTGCGATAAGAAGGGTCACATATCTACGGTATGCAGAGCCAAAAAGAGCACAAAGGTGAAATTGGTATAAGATTCGTCTGAGTCCAGTGAAGAGTCCCACGAAATGGTATCCCTTAAAGGAATAGAAGTTGTCAATAAGTTGTCCTTATCCAAGGCCTTGTACTTAAATGTCGGAGTCGAAGGTAAAAGCATCGAAATGGAACTAGACACCGGTGCTAGTATTACAGTTATGAGTAAAAAGGAATTTACCAATACCTTTCAAAATGTCAAACTAAGCTCATGTAATTATAATGTAAAGACTGTATCAGGTACCAAATTAGACGTAGTGGGTCAGGCTAATGTCACGGTCAGTTTCTTAGACAGGTCTACAGGGTAGGCGGATGTCACTGTTGGGTAGGAGTTGGTTGGATGTCCTTGTCCCTTCCTGGAAAGCTAACATTATTCAACCCCTCACTCCCGAAACTGTCGAGAAAAAGCCAACAGCAGAAGAAAAAATTAAAGCAATCGAGAAGAGTTTATCGGTTGAAGACAAGGTTATGGCATTGGCGAAGGAATTTCCAAGCGTCTTTAGCAGCAATATCAAGGAGCCAGTAAGGGATTTCGAGGCCAATGTGGTTGTCAAGGAAGACGCTACCCTCATTGTCCACAAGCCATACCCAGTACCATTTGCAGTCAAGGAGAAAGCGGAGGTGGAACTACGAAGAATGGTGTCGGAAGGTATTCTAATTCCAGTCATGAGAAACGAAATAGCTAGCCCAATTGTAGGTCTGTGAAGTTGGCACCCCCAAAATCGACTTTTTGGAAAAACTCGACGACATTCGTTTGTCCATCGTTTGCCCACCTTTGCCCACCCAAAGTTTTCGTTTGCCCACCCTTAAAAAAAAGTTATGGCAAAAAAAAAAAATTTTCATCAGCACCCCCATGAAAACATTTTAATGATTTGACAGTGGCAAATGATTGCCCATTGTTTGCCCACGATTGCCCACCCAACAATTTTTTTTCCACCCTTCAAAAAAAAGTTATGAACAAATAAAAAAATTTCTCTTCATCACCATCCATGAATACATTTGAATTTTTTAAAAGTAGGATACGAATGTACCCGATCTGGCCACGTTTGCCCACCTTCAGATTTCGTATGCCCACCCACCAGAATCGAATTAAAAAATAAAAACCGCGAAAAGAAGGTTACTGGAGACGCCATCGCGTTAAAGTTTGATTTTCTTCGAAAATATTATCAAAATCGTTCTTTCAACGATGCAGTCCGTTAGTCTAGATGTAGAAGAGGTTTGCCCATCCATTAATTTCGTATGCCCACCCTCCAGAATCGAATTAAAAAATAAAGTTCCCAGAAAAGAAAGGTACTGGAGACGCGATCGCGTTAAAGTTCGAATCTTTTCGAAAATATTATCAAAATCGTTTGTTCTTACCGTAAAGGTTTAAGGTGTTTGGTGGTATATTTGTGACGTCCCGACCCCACCACGCGACTTAGTGTCAACGAGCGTCACCAGAGGTCTCCAATCTTTCCCGCTAGTGCTAACTATCAATATCATTCGTATATATACATGTTTCCAAATCATATCCTCTGTGTCCCCGTGCGTGTCTAGGGCAGGGGCCGTCAGCTATAGTCCTACTGATGAGTCTGGCTGGCGGTCCCAAGACGAAACACACACCTCTTCTTTTCCTCCTCGATCCCAAAAAGCCAATCCACCTGCCCCGCACAGTTTACTCCATTGCGGCGTAATCCGGCCGGCCTTAGGGCGCGACGGTACGTTGGAGGCGACGGGGCAAGAACTCCCGAAATCGTCATCGTCCTAACCCCATCACCACCCAGGACGTGACATATTATCCAAAAGTTTGCACACACTTCTTTTCGTCACTTTATTCAAACGACACTTCAATTTCTAGCTCTCATCGAATACTTTACACTTTTCAGACATCTTTTTTCTTCTTTTCACACATCGTTTTCTAGGCATTTTTCACTAGGCACAACATTGAAATCGCAAAACAGAAAATAATATAATATTCTCACAGTTACTTCACAAGCCGTAAATGAACGCGCGATCTTGCAAGAGCTGTGGCCGAACTCTGAACACTGACTGACTTTCGTGCGTCGTTGGAAAGAATTGGACAATGTCGGAGACATCTGTTTACGTTTCAGCAGTGACACTTGACGCCGCGACCCTTTACGGCTTAGGGCGTCTGCGTTGCATGCCGTCAGCGAAAGAAAGTAATTGCGCATTTATAAACATTTCTGATGAGTTGTCTCCAAATACACTAAACTCTTACATTAAAAACAGTCGGTGGAATTTGCTAACAAATTTGAAAACATTTCAAAATTCCAGTGGAAGAAGAAGAAAAAGAAATATTGGATAGCATTAATGTTTCTAATAAAAGTAATACTAGAATTTGAGAATTCTAGCTTTACAATAATCCAAATGCAATAAAAAATATACTGCCGCAATTATATTTTGATATTACATTATCTGAGGAGCAATGATAGGAACAAATATCATGTTGAATTTTTCCGGCATTTCTCGGGGTTGAGGGCCACTGTGTATAGTGACAAAAACGGGCCCAGAGCGAAACGATAATTGTAACGGCAATCAAGTACGTGGTACGGTTTTTAAGAATTTTAGTTATTCATCAGCCTGAGCTAATCCGTATATTGCTCTGCCGGTTCGCCGACTCGCGGGACAATACGGTCATAAACTGCAACCCTGACGACAAACTCTGACCGATCAGCCTGATTAATTTTTGGAGACTAGGGACGGTAACCCCAGTCAGCCCCCTCAGTTTTTATTTCAATATGCCAGATGTAAGAAAGGTGCCATCAACGTAGCAATTAAAAAGTATCACCCAACATTAATACGCCTCGCGGTTCTGCAACTTCTAACAATTACTCGAGCTAATTTGTAAATAAATATGAAAAATACCCTGAATATGCAAAATTACAAATATATTTTTAAAATCATCTTAATGATGAAATATAAATCGGTGAATGCTCCACTTGTTATACTATTCCACTATGTTATACCTATTTCTTCATTAATTCATTTATACTTATTTAGCCATTAACGGGCAACACCCTTTAGGAAGGGGTTACGCCATCCTGAGACGCTCGAAAGTTTATTTTTTACTGATACTGTGAGGTTGAAAATTATTTCTTTACTTCTTATGTGTAGAGCATGTATTAACGCATATGTTGTATAAATATTGTATAAAAATATTAAACAATGGCCGCGTTATTTCTTGTCCCGTGAAGCTATTCGGCCGTGACGCGCATGAACGATGTATACAATTATGACGCCCAGGTTTTTCTAACATAAGAAAAACCATGATTCTAGTGTTCATTAATAAAATATCTGCATTGTAGCATACGGATTTGAGAAGAAAAAAATTTATTGTACAAATGAGAGCAAGGTGAATATCACTATTCATTGTTTACCTAACAAGGCAAACTTAAGACATTTATTATATACGAATGGGTTATTGCATAAAAAAAATGATGTGCTGCGTTTTAGATAATACTATTAAGAATTTGTGTATAAGGTTTGAATTAAATCAGACAATTAGTTTTGGAAATATTTGATACACCGCTCACGCGGAGGAGCTTCCCGGGACAACAAATAACTCGATTATTTTTTATTATTTTTGTACACCCTGTAACAGGGACAGGACTGTACAATTTATTACGACGGGCAATGCTTTAGGTGTAACCCGGTCGTCTGCGTTGCAGATGTTTACAACTCAGGGTTAGGCTCGAATTCTTCAGAATATAAAATTATGCCGAAATAAGATATTGCAGTAATAGTAGATACTACGAACTTGGAATTTTCTTTTTTAACCGCTCCTTTCACATTCCTTTAGTTTAATCTGTGGAGCGCTGGTATCAAATTTTCAATTTTAAAACATTAAATATTTGACACCAATCAGCAATCATAAATATCGGGGGGTGAAAAATACGTTTGCCCCAATATCTCGTAAAATATGCACCGTGGAGAATAATCTGTTAGGCGAAAGTGATGTATTTTTTTTATAACGAATTCAGCCACGCAATCAAATTCGTAATACATCAATTTGTTTAAACAATATATTAAAAAGTAGTCATTTTTTACTCCCGCTTCTTATAAATTGTTAATCCATTTTGGCGTAAATTTGTCAACGTAAACTACAGACCAAACTGTGAAATGCGGATACGTAGAATTCTTCAATTTCAACTTTTTAGTAAAAACTAAGTACACTACATTGAACTCTCTACGCGCAGGGAACGGAAACGTTAGGTATAAAATTTTAGTATATTTCGGGCCTAATGGAAGCAGTTGTTTCCGAAAAACTAGCCAGGTTAACCGGCCAGAGCGTCTCATCAGAGTCGCAGTTTATGACTGTATTGTTCCGTATCATGGTGAAGGTAGCGCGAGGCGTTTACAATCTGGCAAAACTTATTTTCGAAGCATTCGTCGGGGAACATTTGCCTGCCAGATGTCGAATAAGAGACAATCGACATCGTGCCATTTTTTCTGGGACTTCGACTTTCCTCGCTTCGAGTTAAGAGGTATATTGCTCTGTCGACGGGGGGTACTTTTGGTAACCATCCCTACGCGCGCGTACCATCGACCAGGGCCGACTCACGTGACAATACCGCCATAAACGGCGAACCTGGATGGACACTCTGTCCGATTATTCCGGCTAGTTTTTCGAACCAGCAAATTCTGCTTTTCCTGTTGGCACGAACAGGATACACAATAAAAAACTTTTCGTCGAAACTCGTGGACGAATAGTGGAACGTTAAATTTTTATTCAAAATGTAATGAGTAATTAATATAAAGCATTCATTCTCGATTTTTTTTTTAAGGGTGGACAAAGATTTGGATCAAAATTCCACTTAAAGGTGGTCATTGTCTCTGATTAATATTTATCCATTGCTCCTCAGATAATGTAATATCAAAATATAATTGCAGCAGTATATTTATTATCGTATTTGGATTATTGTAAGGCTAGAATTCTAAAATTCTAGTATTACTTTTATTAGAAACATTAATGCTATCCAATATTTCTTTTTCTTCTTCTTCCACTGGAATTATGAAATGTTTTCAAATATGTTAGCAAATTCCACCGACTGTTTTTAATGTAAGACTTTAGTGTATTTAGAGACAACTCATCAGAAATGTTTATAAATGCGTAATTACTTTCTTTCGCTGACGGCACGCAACGCTGACGCCCTAAGCACTAAAGGGTCGCGGCGTCAAGTTTCACTGCTGAAACGTAAACAGATGTCTCCGACATTGTCCAATTCTTTCCAACGACGCACGAAAGTCAGTCAGTCTTCAGACTTCGGCCACAGCTCTTGCAAGATCGCGCGTTCATTTACGGCTTGTGAAGGAACTGTGAGAATATTATATTATTTTCCGTTTTGCGATTTCAATGTTGTGCTTAGTGAAAAATGCCTAGAAAACGATGTGTGAAAAGAAGAAAAAAGATGTGTGAAAAATGTAAAGTATTCGATGAGAGCTAGAAATTGAAGTGTAGTTTGAATAAAGTGACGAAAAGAAGTGTGTGCAAATTTTTTGGATAATATACCACCAAACACCTTAAACCTTTACGGTAAGAACAAACGATTTTGATAATATTTTCGTAAAGATTCGAACATTAACGCGATCGCGTCTCCAGTACCTTTCTTTTCTAGGAACTTTATTTTTTAATTCGATTCTGCAGGGTGGGCATACGAAATTAATGGATGGGCAAACCTCTACTACATCTAGGCCAACGGACTGCATCGTTGAAAGATCGATTTTGATAAGATTTTCGAAAAGATTCGAACTTTAACGCGATCGCGTCTCCAGTACCTTTCTTTTCTAGGAACTTTATTTTTTAATTCGATTCTGGAGGGTGGGCATACGAAATTAATGGATGGGCAAACCTCTTCTACATCTAGACCAACGGAATGCATCGAAGAAAGAACGATTTTGATAATATTTTCGAAAAGATTCGAACTTTAACGCGATCACGTCTCCAGTACCTTTCTTTTCTTAGAACTTTATTTTTTAATTCGATTCTGGAGGGTGGGCATACGAAATTAATGGATGGACAAACCTCTTCTACATCTAGACTAACGGACTGCATCGTTGAAAGAACGATTTTGACAATATTTTCGAAATGATTCGAACTTTAACGCGATCGCATCTCCAGTACCTTTCTTTTCTAAGAACTTTATTTTTTAATTAGATTCTGGAGGGTGGGCATACGAAATTAATGAATGGGCAAACCTCTTCTACATCTAGATCAACGGTCTGCATCGTTGAAAGAACGATTTTGATAATATTTTGGAAGAAAATCGAACTTTAACGCGATCGCGTCTCCAGTACCTTTCTTTTCTAGGAACTTTATTTTTTAATTCGATTCTGGAGGGTGGGCATACGAAATTAGTGGATGGGCAAACCTCTTCTAAATTTAGACTAACGGACTGCATCGTTGAAAGAACGATTTTGATAAGATTTTCGAAAAGATTCGAACTTTAACGCGATCGCGTCTCCAGTACCTTTCTTTTCTAGGAACTTTATTTTTTAATTCGATTCTGGAGGGTGGGCATACGAAATTAATGGATGGGCAAACCTCTTCTACATCTAGACCAACGGAATGCATCGAAGAAAGAACGATTTTGATAATATTTTCGAAAAGATTCGAACTTTAACGCGATCACGTCTCCAGTACCTTTCTTTTCTTAGAACTTTATTTTTTAATTCGATTCTGGAGGGTGGGCATACGAAATTAATGGATGGACAAACCTCTTCTACATCTAGACTAATGGACTGCATCGTTGAAAGAACGATTTTGATAATATTTTCGAAATGATTCGAACTTTAACGCGATCGCATCTCCAGTACCTTTCTTTTCTAAGAACTTTATTTTTTAATTAGATTCTGGAGGGTGGGCATACGAAATTAATGAATGGGCAAACCTCTTCTACATCTAGATCAACGGTCTGCATCGTTGAAAGAACGATTTTGATAATATTTTGGAAGAAAATCGAACTTTAACGCGATCGCGTCTCCAGTACCTTTCTTTTCTAGGAACTTTATTTTTTAATTCGATTCTGGAGGGTGGGCATACGAAATTAGTGGATGGGCAAACCTCTTCTAAATTTAGACTAACGGACTGCATCGTTGAAAGAACGATTTTGATAATATTTTCGAAATGATTCGAACTTTAACGCGATCGCGTCTCCAGTACCTTTCTTTTCTAGAAACTTTATTTTTTAATTCGATTCTGGAGGGTGGGCATACGAAATTAATGGATGGGCAAACCTCTACTACATCTAGGCCAACGGACTGCATCGTTGAAAGATCGATTTTGATAATATTTTCGAAAAGATTCGAACTTTAACGCGATCGCGTCTCCAGTACCTTTCTTTTCTAAGAACTTTATTTTTTAATTCGATTTTGGAGGGTGCGCATACGAAATTAATGGATGGGCAAACCTCTTCTACATCTAGACCAACGGGCTGCATCGTTGAAAGAACGATTTTGATAATATTTTTGAAAAGATTCGAATTTTAACGCGATCGCGTGTCCATTACATGCAGAGTACCACGAGTTTCATTATACATCTTTAATATTTTTTTTCAACAATAATTGTACATAGGGAAAGATGACAACAGACGATTCGTACATTCTTTTCCGTTAATATTAGGATTATTAGGTCGGTGCAGACGTTCGTTCGCTTACAGGATTGAAAGCCCGTTTCGTTAAAACTGGCCCGATTTAAATATTTTTTTTATCAATTTAATCGGGAGAATGCAAGGAATCCATTGGTGTCACTTTCATATTGATACGCTGAAAAATAAAGAAATTCCGTTTCTGTATAATCGATGACACGTCGCCGAGTACCTAACTCCGCGCTGCAGATTAGACGGGTCAACGATACAATGTCGCTCGCCTCGAGGACCCGGCGGCTTCGAGCAAGGCGCTTGAGGTCCGAGGGCCTCCAAGCCACGCCCAGAGTTATTTATGCTTCTCCGCTACAAATATAAATGAAAGTGAGAAAATTGGCCGAAGCTACGGATGAATTCCTATCGCTACAAAATTTTATTTATGCGCTTCCGATGAATTCCCGTCGATTCAAAATTTTATTTATGGATCCTCGGATAAATTCCCGTCGATTCGAAATTTTATTTATGGCGCTTCAAATAATAAATAATTCTGGAAATTTTTATTTGCTGATTTTCGAATAAATTTTCTGTCTTTTATTCGAACACAATTTTTTATTTAAAATAATTTTTTGCCCAACTCTGTCCAGTACCTTTCTTTTCTAGGAACTTTATTTTTTAATTTGATTCTGGAGGGTGGGCATACGAAATTAATGGATGGGCAAACCTCTTCTTCATCTAGACTAACGGACTGCATCGTTGAAAGATTGATTTTGATAATATTATTGAAGAAAATCGAACTTTAACGCGATCGCATCTCCAGTAACCTTCTTTTCGCGGTTTTTATTTTTTAATTCGATTCTGGTGGGTGGGCATACGAATTCTGAGGGTGGGCAAATGTGGCCAGCCCGGGTACATTCGTATCCTACTTTAAAAAAATTTAAATGTATTCATGGATGGTGTTGAAGAGAAATTTTTTTATTTGTTCATAACTTTTTTCTGAAGGGTGGGAAAAAAATTGTTGGGTGGGCAAACGTGGGCAAACGATGGACAAACGAATGCCGTCGAGTTTTTCCAAAAATTCGAATTTGGGGGTGCCAACTTCACAGACCTCCCAATTGTTGTAGCGGGTAAGAAAAATGGAGAAATTCGTATTTGCGTGGACTTTAAGAAAACGCTAAACCCAATCGTAAAAACAGATCATTATCCCTTGCCAACATTTGATGATGTATTCCAGTCCGTAAGTGGAGGGAAAATGTTCGCGGTCATAGATTTACAAAGTGCGTTTTTCCAAGTACCCATAGCAGAGCATTCGCAATCATTGTTTACAATAAATACTCATATCGGTATGTTCACATTCACAAGAATGCCATTCGAGGTGTCCAATGCGCCGATAATTTTTCAAGCAATGATAGATAAGGTATTGCATGGATTAAACTATGTAGCAGCGTACATCGACGATATCATCATTGCGGGCGAAAGCGAGCGTGATCTGGAATTAAACATACGAGCGGTCCTTACCAGATTAGAAGCCCGTAATATCAAAATAAATAAAGAAAAATCAGTATTTTTCAAGACGAAAGTGGAATTTTTGGGTCATAAGATCAATTCGCAGGGGTTGTGTACACTAGAGTCAAAAATCAAAGCCATCAAGGAGGCGCCCACTCCTACTAATGTCACGCAGTTAAACGCATATTTAGGTCTACTGATTTTTTATTCCAAAGATTTAAAAAATTTATCTATCATTCTCAAGCCGTTCTACAGGTTGCTCGAACTTAAGAAAGAATTTATTTGGAACGAAGAATGCGAAAAAGCATTCAATGTTAGTAAGAATCTACTAACTAAACAAACCATGTTGGCCCATTTAGACCCAAAGAAACCAATTGTGGTAACAACTGACGCTAGTCCCTATGGGTTGGGAGCTGTGTTAAGCCATAAAGTGGGCAACGAAGAAAAACCAATCATGTTCGCGTCGTGTACACTGTCTAAATCAGAACAAAATTATGCTCAGGTACATAAGGAAGCCTTAGGCATAATATTTGCTGTACGGAAATTGCATAAATGCATCTTTGGAAGGAAATTTACGATAGTCACGGACCATCAATCGTTGCAAACCATATTTGGTAATAAGAAGTCCATACCCACATTAGCGCATTCAAGAATCCAGCGTTGGGCAATCATCCTGTCAGCTTACGACTACGAAATAAAATATAAACGAGCAGCGCAGGTCGCATGCGCAGATGGATTATTGTTGTGCCCGGGCCGACACCTAAGCGTGTCGGCACCGCGTACATTCCGATTGATACAATCGAACGACCGAAATCTGGCACAGCCGCGTAAGGGTTCTCGGAAACGCACCGAGACCCATCCGCGCATGGTGGAACACCCAAAAGCAGGCCAAAGGCGGAGACCCCGATGGTCCCCGCTTCGTCCCGATTACGGTATAAGAACGTTGTACGAGCAATGCGAGCTCAGACATGATAAAACTTTGTTACGGGAACACTACCCGACTTTTCGAGATTCATGCCAAACGAGGCACAGTGTCATTGTCACTCAGATCGGTATCAAATAAACTTGTTAAAACCTTACGGTGAGTTCCAACTCTTCGACCTGCAACGATCTCCTACCTCCGGGTTCTAAACCGAATCCTCCCATCCCGGCACAATCACCCGAACCTTCGGAGCCCGTGGACGACGATAGTGAAGGACGCCCAAGAGCACTCCGAGATTCGTACCCAGAATCTCGACCCCCAGGCGTCACAGCACAACTTTATCAAGACTTCCATTACCGGACTCCTCGGAGGATGAACAAATTTTTGGGTTTGCAGATACAAATGAATTGCCTATAAGTCATAAAGGAATAGCGGAAGAAACCAAAAGGGACAAAAATTTGTTGACAGTTCTAGAATGGGTACAAGATGGATTTCCCCATCATGTACAAACGGAAGCATTAAAACCCTATTTTAGGAGAAGATACGAGCTAGGAATGGAAGAAGACTGTCTAACCTGGGGCCAACGTGTAATAGTACCAAGAATTCTCAGAGCACATGTGCTAGAATTAATCCATGACCAACATGTCGGCATAGTCCGAATGAAAGCGAAAGCACGATCGGAAGTGTGGTGGCCAAACATCGATGAAGACATCGAGCAAATTGTAAGCAAGTGTGAGCCATGTCAAATATTTGCCAAAAGCCAAGGGAGATAGCCTACAGCCATGGAACAGAGAAACACGGAACTGGGAGCGAGTTCATATGGATTTCTTCTACTTTAAGAAAAACTACTTTCTCATACTCAAGGATAGTACATCGAAATGGATAGACATCTCCATTATGAACAGCACAAACGCGGCGGGGACAATAGAAAAGTTACGGCATAGCTTCGCTATCATGGGGCTACCTGAAATATTAGTTTCAGACAAGGCACTGCCTTTCGACAGTGCGGAATTACAACAGTTTTGCTTGGTGAACGGAATTAAACTCATCCATACGCCACCATACCATCCAGAATCCAATGGGTTGGTCGAAAATAGTGTACATATTGCAAAAAGTAATCTAAGGAAAGTGCTATGGGAGCAAGTAGAAAGGCAGGGTAGGGGCAAATCATTAAGCCATATCGTAGAAAATTTCCTATTTTGTTACAGAAATACCCCATGCACTATTACAAAGAAATCTCCGGCAGAGATGATATTCAGACAAGGCATAAGAACAAGATTAAAACTGCTGAAACCAGTCTACGGTAAAGGAAAGAATGGAAAAAAGGGACAGGAAAGGAGAAAGCAGTGAAATTTATACACAGAAGAAGGAAAAAGAGAAACATATACACGGAAGGACAACAAATATTCGTATATTCTAAATTAGAGAAAATTTGGAATCCTGGGAAGGTCATGAAAATAATCACGAACACTACTTATTTAGTGTTAACAAACGATCGCGTTCGATTGGTACACTCAGATCACATGAAACCAAATCTGGGGACAACCCCAAGAATCCCAAACGGAATAGACGAGGATCAACCACCAAAGTTGGCAACCAGAGAACTACCTATCCTTAATAGTAACAAAACGCAAAACCCATCCGCTACCATTCAACCAACCACCACTACTATCGCGACCGACTCTATCACCACTAACCCTGCGGTCACCGACACTGATACTGCCGAAACTAACCCAAGCCTACGAAGATCGACTACAATTAAGAATGCCATTGTGAGATTTACGCCTTAATTTAAGCAGGAAGGAGTGTGATGTATGTGGCGAGGGGGACACGGGCGCGTGCGTACGAGGCAGCAGCCGAGTGGGCGCAGAGGCCAAGGAGCCAAAGTTTCATGTACATGTACCACATAAGTATTAACAAACAAACAAAATATATCGAGTGTTATAGAACTGTGGTCTCGTCGTTGTAAAACACCTTATATACTTTCATTTTTCTTAGTTCCTATTGATTCATAAATCATCACCCCACATTGTAACCGTCTCCATGCGGATCCATGGATAATGATTTGAAAATAAATCGTATAAATAGCCAAATGCCTCGTCATCTAATTAGTGACGCGCATGAATGGATTAACGAGATTCCCTATATACTTCCACCAGGGGCAGGTGGTTCTTCTAACCCCTCCACGGGCGGTTGCGTTCCCGGTGTACCCGATTCGCATGGGGACTGGCATGCGATTTTATGCAAGGCCGTCCCCGGCCACCAGAGCGTCACTGGTGGTCCCGGGTGAGTGCATGCACCCCAAATAGAGCAGAAGGTAGCCAGGGATTTAGTCTGGTTGCGAATGTATTATATTCTTCGTGACCTGGCATCCTGCTCAGAGAGAAAAATTCCTACAGTGGATGCCGTGGAGTCAAGTGTGGTCCTCCTCTGCTTTTTCCGGCCCGGCCATGGCGGGGTCGCTAGTTATGTACGGCTAATACCACCTTGCAAGCCAAATGTCCGTATAGGCGAAAGCCTGAGGAAGGACGCGCCCCATTTGGGCCAAGACGGCTAGACTAGATGACCCTATCTACTTTCTAGCGAAACCACTGCCAAGGAAACGGGCTTGGAAAAATTAGCGGGGAAAGAAGACCCTGTTGAGCTTGACACTAGTCTGGCACTGTAAGGAGACATGAGAGGTGTAGAATAAGTGGGAGATGGCAACATCGCCGGTGAAATACCACTACTTTCATCGTTTCTTTACTTATTCGGTTGGGCGGAGCGCGTGCGCCGAGGTTTCGACCCGGTTGTCACGGTGTTCTATAGCCACGCGTGTAAGAGTGGCGTGAAGTCAAGTAGGCCCATCGCCGACAATACTCTCGCGTGATCAGATTCGAGGACCATGCCAGGCGAGGAGTTTGACTGGGGCGGTACATCTGCCAAAGAATAACGCAGGTGTCCTAAGGCCAGCTCAGCGAGGACAGAAAGCTCGCGTAGAGCAAAAGGGCAAAAGCTGGCTTGATCTCGATGTTCAGTACGCATAGACTGCGAAAGCACGGCCTATCGATCCTTTTGGCTTGAAGAGTTTTCAGCAAGAGGTGTCAGAAAAGTTATCACAGGGATAACTGGCTTGTGGCGGCCAAGTGTTCATAGCGACGTCGCTTTTTGATCATTTGATGTCGGCTCTTCCTATCATTGCGAAGCAGAATTCGCCAAGCGTCAGATTGTTCACCCGCTAACAGCCGGAATGTGAGCTGGGTTTAGACCGTCGTGAGACAGGTTAGTTTTACCCTTCTGATGACTAATCGTTGCGACAGTAATCCTGCTCAGTATGAGAGGAACCGCAGGTTCGGACATTTGGTTCACGCACTCGGTCGAGCGGCTGGTGGTGCGAAGCTACCATCCGTGGGATTATGCCTGAACGCCACTAAGGCCGTATCCTTTCTAGTCAAAGGCGGCAACGACATTTCTAGGAGTCTCGTGTGAGTCGAAAGGCTCAACACAATGTAACACTACTAGGTGGTCGGTCCTCGGGGCCGATCATCGCACGGGCCCCAGTTTGCCGTACGGGCGTCTCTGTACCCACCATCGGGATCTCACCGATCGGTGGACATGGCGCTCTAACGGTCGATCATGGGTACTCCAAGTTCGACGTCGAGACTCGGAATCGTTTGTAGACGACTTAGGTACCTGGCGGGGTGTTGTACTCGGCAGAGCAGTTACCACGCTGCGATCAGTTGAGACTCAGCCCTATGCTTGGGGATTCGTCTTGTCGGTTGGACGAGGCCCCACGATGCGTACACACGAGTGACGCTTGTGGCCGCAAGTGGCGCGGGCGCTCTAGCACCTGACCAACGTTATTATTATAACAAACGGCGAAGCAATACGACGCTGGCATTCTGAATATTTCGGCGCCGAAGCAATATGCCGCTGGCACTTTGAATATTACGGCGCCGAAGCAATACGCCGCTGGAACTTTGAATTTTTCAAAGTCCTCCGGCACCGTCCTCCGATAACGCCAAAAAAATCGTCCGAACGACCAAACAACCATTGATCACCGTTCCTGGTTCCATTGCGAACGTATTACTCTCATGGTTCGACCGCGGTCGTCGCGCTGGTTTTCGAGAATACCGCGAAAAACTGCAATCTCGTCGAAATATTTCAAAGTCCCGACGGATTTCAAAGTCCTCCGGCACCGGCGTCCGAGAACGCCCAAAAAGTCGTCCGATCGAACAACCAATCATTGATCCCCGTTCCTCGTTTCATTGCGAACGTATTAAGGTCGGTTTATACAGCCACCGAGCCGAGCATTCCGAGCCGTCCGTGTCGGGCGGAATCACTATGCTAAAGCTTATGGACAGCTCGGAGCCTCTGAGTCATCCGGGGCGTCCGTGCCGTGCCGAGCTCGGCGGCTCCTCGTCGCCCGCTGGGCCCGTACTCGGTGGCCACTCGTTGAGACGACTGGAGTGCATGCCCTGTCGAAGTGCAACGCTGCTAGATTTTATGCTCCCAACACGTAGGGTAAATCCAAGAGACGTGGTCGACCTAATATAAAATGGCTATTAAAACTAATAAAGTAAAATTATTTATGAGTGAATACAATTACAGTTTCATTGATATTTAATTTGTTTACCGTAAACAAGTAAAGAACACATGAAAGAAAAAGTGAACTACCTACTGGCGGTTAGTAAGGCAAATGAATACAAAAGTGAAGAAATAAACTAAATAAACAAAAATAATAATAAAAAATAAGGTAATGGTATACAAAGTGGGCAACCTCACGGATTTTGACGCCCTTTAAATATGTTGTCAAGGACGTCATTCTGAACAACTTTTTCCTTTAAACTTTTTGGCGGTCGACCTTGGTTTCCGAGATATTCGCGAAAAACTGCTGCTACTGCTACAATGTATTCTGCCCTAAATCTACCTACAGTACGCGTCCGTCGCAGCGTATGCGCCAGCATAGGACAAAACAAATGACGAAGCTGACCTTTGTTTCCGAGATATTTGCGAAAAACATTTTTTTACTTATTCCGACGCAATGCATTCTACTTTCCAACTTGTCCCGGGTATTAGTATTGGTTTGGGCCAGATTAGGGCGGGGGGCGCGCGTCCGCTTGCGGGCACGTAAAGCATGGTAGCGAAGCGATGTGAGTTTAACTAAAACATAATTTTTTCGCTAGAAAGAGGGAGCTTTCAAGAACACCTGTTGGACATCCCGACTATGCTCGGCGGCGCCGGCGCCGCTGGATATTAAGATGACTTTGATTCTAAAACGTAATTTTGCAGTCTCATTTTTAATATCCCCAAACTCACATCGGTTCGCTACCATGCTTTACGCGCCCGCAAGCGGGCGCGCGCCCCCCCCCCCCTAATCTAGCCCAAACCAGTACTAATACCTAAAGCAAATTGGAAAATGGAATGCGTTGTGTCGGAATATGTCAACAGAAGTACTGTACAAAGAGACGATCGTGGTAAGATGATTACCACTTTTATTGCAAATATCTCGAAACCTACGGGTAGTCGACAGTAACATATATAGAGAAAAGTTGTTGAAAATGACGTCCTTGGCACCATATTTCAAGGGCGTCAAAATCCGTGAGGTTGCCCACTTTGTATACCATTACAAAAAATAAAAATAAACAAAAATAATAAAAAAATCATAACTCGACCATCTCACCTTTCTGCAGCGAGAGATGGTCTTCTCGTTAGCTTTGAGAGGAAGAGTTAATATGACCAAATACTTTGGCTGCATTGGCCCTCAATATCTCTACTATCTTGTTATCCCAAACATTAAACGGAAATAAACTTAGAAGTATATTTTAAATACGATTCTGTACACCACTGGTTTGGAAAAGAGATTAAATGTAACCTCAATTTATATTTTATAGCCTATAAATAAAAAAAAACACAGAAGGAAGCGAAATGACGGTATTCATTCAACTGTTTGGCTTCTGGAGAAGTAATTCGTCTGCACTTTAACGTGTTTTTCCGTATAGAGTCTGAAATATGGCGACTCGACCAACTCTCCGGCACGACCGCGTCTCCGGGATTTACCCTAGAGGAGTCACACCTGACAAGCGAAGGTCCCGAGGTGTAGCTTCATGACTTTATTGCCTACGCCTTTTTAGCTGGTCGAAAGCGTGTGACTGATCAGTTCTGAACAAATCTTCGACCAGTGAAGACCTTTGAGTTCTGTCATTCGTAATGCCTTATTCATTTCTTATGGAGCACTTAGCTATAATGGCAATTATATTGGAAGCTCCTCAAAACAGAAGAAGGCAGAGAAGGTGGAGTGTCCACCCTCTGTGGAAAACTAGAAGCCAGCAAGGAGAATTTTAAATTTACAATACGCTAATTGACCATGAGGACAAATTTTACAATTACTTCATGATGTCCAGCAATACGTTTGATGCCCTACTGGATAGAATCGAACTACTAATAAGCAGAAACGATACAAACTGGAAGCGGTCGATATCACCGAGAGAACGCTTAGCAATCTGTCTGAGGTAGGTACAGAAGTTTATTTGTTACATGTGCAGGAAATAACAGAAAATAGTAATAATGAACATGCACAATCCGCAGAATACAAATATGCAGGGTGTCCGCGGGAACAATAAACAGCTGGATATTTCCTAACGTATTTAGAATAGAAAGAAATGTTTATATGCAATTTCATGGTTGAAGGGAGCTAATTTACTAGCCGCGACAAATTTTTTGGTGCACACTAAGTTTGCCCTAGGGCAGTCGGTGCGCCCTCGAGCTCGACCGTGGAATCCTGACCCCCCACTCCTCGGTATAAGGTCTCGTGGTGGGGAACTCTATGACTGCAAAGGCCGTATGCCCGTTACAACTACAAGCATACTGGCGATAGATATACAAGACCAAACGAAAACGTGCAGAATTTTATATTATATTCAGAAAGTTACTTTTAACAAATTCGCATACATAAATTTGAGTACTTTCATTTGAAGATATTTAATAACATATATACATATAGAGTGGGCGACAAAAGTTTTCGGATACCCTTTAAAACAGAATAACTTTTATAAAATTGGTCCAATATTAGATTCCTACATGAATATACATATATTTCTATGTATAATTTGTTAATATTTATTAATCGCGGATTCATTTTTCTTCAATTTGAAACCTTCAGTATTCCGTCATGATTGAGGTATTTCTGAAAATATCTGATTTTTGAACGATCTCGTTACCTCTTGTTGACAAGAGTTGGTCGTTTTGAAAAGAACTGATTTCTGATGTGGACATTCTTGTTATGTCTCGTTGACAAGAGTTGGTAGTTCTGAAAAAAACTGATTGGTTTCACACACCATTCTCTCTCTCTCTCTCTCTCTCCCCCCCCCCTCTCTCTCTCTCTCTCTCTCATTATTATTAATATGTACAGTACTACTGCTACTTACACCACCACCAGCATCACCACCTCTACTACAAGTACTATTATTGTTATAATAGTATTTGTAGTATTTCCAGTATAGCTAATACAAAATATGACAACAAAATAGTAATGGTACTATAATACTATTACTACCCCTATAGCACACTCCCATGGCAGGAAGGTTCCATCAATGTAGCCGGAAGATTCCTGTGCAGTACCGGAACCTTCCTGCTACATTGATGGAACGTACCATGAAGAATCCTATGTCCGCCCTTTTGGAACATTCCACGGAACGTTCCGGCCATTCTCTGGCAATGCTCACGGAGCGTTCAGGACATTCTCTGGCAATGCTCACGGAACGTTCCGGTTATTCTCTGGCAATGCTCACGGAGCGTTCAGGACATTCTCTGGCAATGCTCACGGAGCGTTCCGAACAGTAAGGCCAAAAATAAAAATATCGATAGTATATATTATTTTATACTGTGCTGCGAGGGACACGACGGGGACATGAATGTGTGCAGAATCGTAGTAGTATAACGTCTGTACGTCATTAATAATAAATATAAAATTTTTTTACCTCAGTAAGATTCGAACCCATGACCTCGAAGCACCGTAGACGAACACTTTACCGCTGCAGCTACAACCATTGATTGAAAGGATTGCTTACGTATTCGAACTTTACCTCCTACCGTGCATAACTTTAAACTCAAATTATTAAAAAATGAAGGCTCGTTTTGGTATTATTATTAGGGTAAACCAACCAGTGAATGACCGAATTGTTGAATGAGAAGCCCTGTAAATGACCGCATACTTTTATTAAGAATTGTACTTATTAATGTTTGTTTAATATGCATAACTAAAAATATGGAATATTAAAAGTGCAACTACACTCCATTTATAAACATATAGTATTTTTTAAATTTATAATTTACATTTCTTTGCCTAATGGTCATTCACTGGTCTGCGGTCAATTACTGGTTGGTTTACTCTATTATTATTATTATTATTATTATTATTATTATTATTATTATTATTATTGTTATTATTATAAACGGGAATACTCCCATAGTTTACATAAAGCATACAACAATTGAAGGGTTGGATGCAATAAGGGGACTAGCGCTTGGAAGTAGGAAAAATTATTGTCCAAACGCTAAGAAAGATTGGAAAATTAAAACTTGTTAAATTGAATTTTTAAAAATATAGTGTTGTTAAGCTCGTCACGACACACTTTTTGTCTATTTACAGTTTGTTTACGCAATCATTACTATTCGAGCTAAAAATTATAAACTAAAAATTTTTCATCATCCGAAATCATTATTTCTTTAGACGAAAATTGCGATAACTTGAGTAAATATTAACGGATTGTCATAAGACTTGAAAAAAAACTCTAGAAAACCCTAGCGAAGCCGCAAAAGGTATGCGCGAAAACCAAATGTTAAAAAATGTAATAATATTTCATTAAAAAGTAATACTGGTTATAACCCATGTTTTTCTACGTTCGCCGTTAAAAAGTATCGAGGCAATTTTGAGGTACATACAACTTGCAGCGACAAAGTTTTCCCTTGCTATACAAGGAAGATTTTCACAAATTTTCACGCTGATTAATAAATAATTGTAGAAGATACGGCGATATGTATAAATCCCGCGCGGCACCAACAATCAACGCGAGTGCTAAAACTGCTAAATAGCGCATTACATGCGGCTACCGACTATTGGTGGCGCGCGAGATTTATATATATCGTCATATCTTCTACAATTATTCATTAATCAGTGTGAAAATTGGTGAAAATCTTCCTTGTATATCAAGGAAAAACTTTGTCGCTGCAAGTGGTATGTACCTCAAAATTGCCTCGATACTTTTTAACGGCGAACGTTGAAAAACATGGGTTGTGTCCAGTATTACTTATTTATTAAATATTATTACATTTTTTAACATAAGGTTTTTGTGCATACATTTTACGGCTTCGCTAGAGTTTTCTGAAGTTATGTTTCAAGTCTCATAATGATCCCTTAATATTTACTCAAGTTATCACAATTTATGATTAAAGAAATAATGATTTCGGGCGATGAAAAATTTTTTGTTTATAATTTTTAGATCGAATAGTAATGATTGGATAAACAAACTGAAAATAGAAAAAATGTGCGTTATGACGAGCTTTACAACACTATATTTTTAGAAATTCAATTTAATAACATTTAATTTACCAATCTTTCTTTGCGTTTGGACAATTATTTTTCCAATTTCCAAGCGCTAGTCCCTTTATTGCATCCAACCCTTCAATTGACCTTACATCGTCTACACAAAGCGTAACCTAATATACAGGAGAAACTTTGAACTTCCTACTCTGAATAATATAGTGTGTGTGAATGTAAAAAGTGTGTAGCTGATTTATTTAACAAATCAATAGTGTGTATAAATGTTTCTCCTTTTTCCATAAGAATTTTGTAAAAAATATGTACATATACAGTAATCTGCACCTACAATAATTATTATTGATAGCAATTAGAGAAAAGTCGATATAAGAATCGATTCTGGAACCTTTATTGTAAAATGTCCGAAAAGTTGCCTGACCATTGCCAGAGAATGTCCTGAACACTCCGTGACCATTGCCAGAGAATGGCCGGAACGTTCCATGAGGCTGGCAGGAAGGTTCCAAGTGGCAATGTTCCACCGCCACATGGCTGGACTGTTCCAGGAAGGTTCCTATGTCCGCCCCTGTGGAACATTCCACGGCAACCCCCATGGAACTTTCCTGCCACCTTCAGGCAACGGAGTGTGCTGTATGGGTATTCAGTTGTCTCGTCAATCGATACCACGGTTGAGATTTCTTTCAATATCCGCCGCTTTTTGATTTGTACTAATGCAGGAATGTCAGGAACTATGTTCTGACAAGTGGATAAAACGAGGCAATTTTTCAAATTTGAATCGGTTAATCTATTTCTGTGAGCTGACTTCACTCTTTTCATAGCAGAAAACAGCTGCTCACACACATACGTTCAGGCAAAAATGGATTTTATTGTCGCGGCAAGCTGGTGGAGTTTAGGAAATCTCGTCCGTGGTAGATGTTTGAAGGATTCTAAAACATTTTCGTACTGTCCATATTTCAACCTGAGTAATCTATTATTTTGCAAATCTAATATTTCTAATTGTAAATGCGCTGGAGCCAAATGCGCGTCACATTGAAATGGAGCTACTATAATACTTAATTCTTTATCTATTTTCATGACATCTTGAAAACGCGAAGAAAATTTATCATGCAGAGTTTGTAATATATCGGCGTATCTATTGAAATTGAAATTATTTCCTACGGAGACTGATTCTAATTTTGGAAAATGAAATGTGACTTGAGTCCGTAGGTGGCCCATGAATAAATGCAATTGTGCTTTAAATAATTGAATGCTATCAAAAAGTTCTATAATTGCTCTGTCTCTACCTTGTAACGATACATTGAGGTTACTCAAGTGATCGACAATGTCGGATAAGAAAGCAAGGTCCCTTATCCAGGCATTATTCTCAAGTTGAGGAATTGGACGTCCCGCACAATTCATAAATATATCAATGTCCTCACGAAGGTGAAAAAATCTATCCAAAACTTTTCCGCCGCTGAGCCAACGAACTTCTGTATGATACGGCAATTCGCCATGCTCAGCGTCCAGTTTCTCCAAAAATGTTTTGAATTGTCTACGTTTATTTCCATTATGTCTAATAAAATTAGTAATTTGGACAACAACCGTCATTACATCGCTTAATTCGACGTTTTTAGCACATAAATGCTCCTGGTGAATTAAGTAATGTATAACAATTATTTCCCGAGGAATTACTAAATTTTTTACCTTCGATTGAATGCGGCCTACTAATCCGATGAATCTACCAGCCATAGCGGGGGCTCCGTCAGTTGTTACTGACACAAGCTTATCCCACTGCAAATTAACGCGTTCTAAAACCTCTTCTACGCATGAGAAAATATCCTCGCCTGTCGTGCCTTCTTTCAATGGAAGGAAATCTAGCAATTCTTCGGAAACTACTAAATTTTCATCTACTCCGCGGATAAAAATGGCAAGTTGTGGCGTACCAGAGATGTCCGTGCTCTCATCCAGAGCTAAAGAATACAAAACAAAATTACTTGTGACGTTTCTTAATCGGTCCGCCACATTGTTTGCCATTTCTTCCGTCAGGCGCAGTATCGTCATACGTGAGAGATTAATTGATTTATATTTATTTACCTGTGTTGGACTTACCTCGTGCACCACCTTCAGTAGCAGTTCCTTGAAAAATGAGCCTGATGTAAATGGTTGACATGTCTTCGCAAGCTCCAATGCGACGATGTAACTGGAACGTAATGCTGTATCGTTGATGGGTCCCTCTTCCTAAGAACAAATTAAACAATGGTTTAGCATGCCACTTCATGTTCTTCAAAAACTAACAATCATACAGTATTCTTAGAAAGATAACTTACTTCGTCCTGTGATTCTTCGTCTGCTACTATTAATGCTGCCTTCAGCGTTTCAATTTCCTCAACTTGCTCCTCCGGTGACAGATGAACGTAGTCTTTGAAATGAGACCCCGTATAGTGCCGCTGGATATTATATTTTTTTAATTGTTTCATTTGTTTGTGACACACTAAACACACTGCGGCACCTTTATGTTCCACGAAAATAAAGGCCACGATGGGTTGAAGCTGGCGCTACACCCCGCACTTTTCTTCGCGTTCAAACTTCCGGCCATGAATAATATTCGAAGTGATGTTACTCGGGTCACTAATGAATACGAACTGACAAACCTGCTCAAATTGTTTCACCTCGAAACTGTTACCTGCTAATTTGTCCGCTGCGTGGGGGTAATGGTGGGAAAATCCCTAGCCCTGGATCCCTGCAAGCTCATTTAGCAGGTCAAATAAAATTAATTTCGCGGTACCTAACAGAAATTGGAGCGCAGCGAAGCATACTCGACAAATACACACACGACCATCGTCATTTTCATTTTGAAATGCGGATTGAGTTACATCCATAGCTTAAATTTTATTAAAAACACAAAACTATTTAGTTTTTTGGTGTCAGGCTACTACAATCGACCCTAAACTGCGCGCAGCTGAACAACTTTGAACGCAATTGCCGCGTTTTTATATAAAAAAATGTTTATTCCCTTTTCGAAATACATAATAATATGGCCTGAAGGTTTTAAAAAGACTGCATGTATAGTTTCCTTACAAAAACTTCCCCATAAGAACCTTGATTTTTGCCGATTACGACGCCAACCGATTCCGTATGACCATAATGAAGGGAATTACATGAACAATTGATTTACATAATTTCAAGTTAACTTCATTAAAAATAGCCATAAGTGTCCTCTCTTCGGGTTCGGTCACATATTTCTATTAAAATTACCACATTCAGAGAAATGCATTTTGTAGGAAGAACATAGAAAAATACGATAACCTTCTCCTGGATTTTTAAAATTACAACATTTAGCTAAAATATTTCACTGCCATAACAGCTTCTTTTCTTTGGTACCAAATGTAATTAAATACGGCGATCTTTCTTAATTACAGGGAAAAAATTCAATACTATTAGTAGGGTAGACGAGACATTCATTTCCGGTACGGTAGAGAGCAGACGTGTGTGTGAGCGGAGTGAAAGGAAAGGGCTTAAAAGGTGGAAAAGTGGGAGTGGGGAGTGAAGGGACGGGAGAAGGGTATAGGGGGAGAGAGGTAAAGGAAAGGAGGGAAAGGAGAGAGCGTGAAAGGGAAAGAAGGTAGAGAGGGAGCGGTAGCGAGGAGAATACATCGCGGTAGGTAAAGTAGGGAAGAAAGGAAGAGAGGAATAAAGAATGGAAGGGAAAGAGGGCGAAAAGAGAGAGGTAATAGGGAAAGGTAAGGCAGCAGCAGAAAGGATAACGGAGGAAAGGGAAGAAGAGGGAAAAAGGAAGGGTGGGGGAAACAAATGCGGAGAGGCTGACAAGAGAAAGGACAGCAAGTGAAGGAAGGGTGATAGAAATTAGGGAGATGTGGAAGAGAAAGAGGGACAAAGAAGAGGAAAAACAAGTGGAAGAGAGAGAGGGAGAGGAGGCGTTTTTAAAAAGTAGAAAGGTGCAAAGGTCACCAGAGGAGAAAAGGGAAGTGGAAGGAGGAGGTCTGGAGAGATTGTTAAGGGAAATGAGGGAGGAGGTAAGGAAAGATTTAAAAGAGGTAAAGCAGCAAGGGAGGGAGGTAAAGGAAGATATGGGAAAGCTAAGAGGGAAGAGGGAAGAATGGGAAGAAAAATGGAGAAAAGAAAAAGAGGAAATGGGGAACAGAATGAAAAGAATGGAAAAAAGGCTAGAGGAAGTGAAGAGAGAGAAGGAAAAGATAAAGGAGATAGAGGAGGGGTTAAGACACATGGAACTGGGAAAAGAAAGGGAGGAGGAAAATGGAGGAAAAGGAAGAAGAGGGGACAGGATGGACAAGAGGATAGGAGGGGAGGAATGGGAAACAAGGGTAAAGGAGATGGAAAGAAAGATAGAAACGAAGGAGAGGGAACAGAAAAGGAAAAACATAATAATAAAAGGGGTAGGCAGAGAGGGAACGGAGATGGAAAGGGCAAAGGCAGTGCTAGAGGCGATGGGAGTACAGGGGAGAATAGGGAGAGTGAAAGAGGAGGAAGAGGGAGACAGAGGGAGGAGGTGATGCTGGAGGTGAGAATGGGGAGTGAGGAGTGTTGAGGATAAAAAAGAGATAATGAAGAACAAAGGAAAACTAAGGGGAAGAAAGGAGTGGATAGGAGATGACTTAACCTGGAAGGAAAGGAAGATGCAGTGGAGGCTAAGGGAGATAGGAGAGGAGGAGGGAAGAAAAGGGAAAAGAGTGAGGGTAAGCTATGGGCGGATAGAGATAGAAGGGAAAATGTGGTTTTGGGACGAGCAGGGGGAGGTCTTAAGAGATTGGAGAAGGAGGGAGAGAGGAAGGACAGATGGGGGAACAAGGGAAGAGGAAAAGGAGGGAGAGAGGAAGGAGGGAGGAGAAGTAGAGGGGAGACAGGGAGGAGAGGGGACAAAAAACTAAGCGGAGTAAGGGAGGAGGAGGGAGGGAAAGAAGAAGGTGGGGAAGTGAAAAGCTGGAGAATAGGATTTTGGAATGTAGCAGGACTGACAAATAAGGAGGAAGAGTTCTGGAAGGGAATAGGGGGATGGGAGGTGATAGTTTTATTAAGATCAGAAACAGAGTGCCGAAGGGCTACAAATGGAGGACACAATGGGCAAGCAGAAAGAATAGGAAAGGGAGAGCGATGGGAGGTATGATGATAGGGGTGAGGGAGGAGCGAGGGCAGGGGGAACAGGAATGGACGGTGGTGGCGGTGTAAGTAAACGGGGACAAGGAGAGGAAGTTGGAAAGTATTAGAGGGTGGATGGAAGGACAAAGGGATGAAGGGGTGTTGTGGTAGGGGGGGACTTTAATGCGAGAACAGGTAGGCAAGGTGGCAGGATAGAGGGAGGGGAGGAAGAGGAGGGAGGGGGAAGGAAGTCGAAAGATGGGAAGGTAAATGGCGACGGAAGGAAACTAATAAAGATAGTGGAAGAGACGGGATGGGAAATTCTGAATGGGAATATAATGGGGGATGAAGAGGGGGAATACACATACACGGGAGGAAAGGGGGAAACGGTGATTGAAGGAACGAGCGGAAAGAAAGATAGGAAAGGGAAAATGGTCGGAACGAATGAAGGAAGAGTATGAGAAGGGGATGGAAGGGGCGAGCATAGGGGGGGGGGGGGAGATTCAAGAGGAAGTAAGAAAGGTGGAGGCAAGAATAAAGGAGGAGATGAAGAAGGGGAAGAGGCAGGAGGGAGAGAGATGCAACGAAGAAGGGAAAGGTGGTGGGATAGAGAATGCAGGGAGAAGAAGAAGGAGGTGAGAAGAGAGTTGAGAAAATGGAGAGGAAATAAGAGTAGGAGGGGGGAGTATAAGAGGGCGAGGAGGGAATACAAAGAGATATGCGAAAAGAAGAAAGAGGAGGAGAGGGAGAGGGTGATAAGGGAGGTGGCGGAAGCAAAGACGGAGAACAAAGTATGGGAGATAGTTAATAGGGGAAGAAAGACATGGAAAGGGGTGAATGATGGAATAAGTAAGGAAGAGTGGAAGGAGTATTTCATGGGGCTATTAGGGGGAGTGGAAAATAGGCTGAGGATGGGAGGGGAGGAGGATAGGAGGAAGGAATTGGAGGAAGGAATAAGTAAGGAAGAGATGAGGGGAGTGATAAGGAAGGTAAAGGAGGGGAAGGCGATGGGAGGAGACGATATCCCGCATGAGGCGTGGAAGTTTGGGGGAGAGAAGGCGGTGGATATAGCGTGGGAGATGTGCAAGAGAGTGTGGGAAGGAGAGGGATGGCCACAGGGATGGAAAGAGGGGATTATAGTTCCGATAGTGAAAAAAGGAGGAGAAGAGGTAAAGGATTACAGGGGAGTGACGTTGATGTCGTCGGCATATAAAATTTATGCGGCGATACTGGCAGGGAGGTTGGAGAAGGAGATAGAAGGAAAGATGATGATACCAAATAATCAAGTGGGATTTAGAAAAGGAGTAGGGACAATGGACAATATATATGTTTTAAACTATCTGTTAGGGAAACATATATGTTCGAGAAATAGTACTTATTGCGCCATCTCCCGAGCCCGAGATAACTCAGGCGTGGTGACGCATTGTTCTATCCCCCCCTTGTTCATGTGGAGCATCGATCCTATCTCCCTTCCATCGAACGCTGATGGAGAGCACGCGGATTCGACGAAATCGAGCAAGATTTCCTCGATCTACTAGTCGACGAGCCGTCTAAAAGGTAGCACTCATCTAATCGCTTTCGCCTGCTAACGCTATGCTTATATCGCTTCGTGTTGTAAAGCTTTAGAGGATAGGCGCCAGGAACTGCAAAAGAGTTATTTTAAACACGACGACGAGTCTTAGTCTAGTTTAAACACGAGGACTTTACAGAAACGCTCACGATTACATTTATATTTAATTATGTACAATGCCAACAAAATAAACTATATACTATTCACAATAACGAGCACAATGAATTTTAGCACAACGGTTTAACGCAAGCAGGCGCGTAAAACTAAAAGCACCAAAGTCCGTTACAAAGCAAGAAGTAACGTCGCGAAGCGATAGGTGTGAGTAAGCAAGGTGTAGTTTTAAAGGAAGCGTGTGTACTTAAGCAAGGCTGCTAACAGATAGAGCGATCCAGGAAACCGCGCTCGATTTCCTGGAAGGAAGAGTCTTCCCCTTCCATCGATCACGAGTCGAGGGAAGGGGTGCTGATCGCTGCTCCACATGAGTCAGCGGGTCGAGTCACAATCGCGTAATTATTGACGGTTCTGGAAGATGGCGCATGAATGCATCCTTTCTTGAACATTCACTCCCCGGCATTCATCACCCGATGAATAATGTGAAGCTTGCTGGCAATCGATGCGTTGGTCGATAGGATGTGTCCGGCAACGAAGGTGGAAGGTGCGAGTGCGATCTAGTGCGCAGTGACATTTGTGGGTGTGGTGTGTGATCCTAGACCTGTGTACAAGGTAAGAATACGAGTTTAACAATTGGTCGTACAAATTCGGACAATGCAGTTTTAACAGTTACAACGCGTGTCAACCCATCGGACCCAGCGTGCAACCGAATAACCCTGGCCAGTGGCCATTGTCCAGGCGATGTCAGCTCGGATTTAATTAGGCACAAATGGCCAATCTGGGGCTGTGAATGCTGTTGCGTCCATTTGTTGCGAGCTTGCAGTGCTTGCAGGTATTCCGCGTTCCACCGCTTCCAGAACTGCAGTCGCATTTGTTGCAGGAGGTGCCAGCGAGAAAGTCGAGATTGTGACACACCATCGACTTGTGGATCAGGCAGACTGAGGAGTGGTTCTCCGATGATAAAGTGTCCTGGTGTCAAGGCGTCCAGGTCCCCAGGATCGTCACTGATTGCCTGCAGAGGCCGAGAGTTCAGGCAGGCTTCGATTTGGGTGAGTAACGTTGTCATCTCCTCGAACGTAAGGTGTTGGTCGCCCACCACACGACGGAGATGATATTTTGTGGACTTCACTGCGGCTTCCCAAAGCCCTCCGAAGTGAGGAGCCGCAGGGGGATTGAAGCGCCACTGGATGCCGTCCTTCAGCAGAGTGGATCGGATGGCCTCGTGATCGTTGTTGAGGTGGACCAGCATTTCCCGCAGCTCGCGGGCCGCGCCCACGAAGTTGGTCCCCTGATCACTTTGAATGATGACACTGAGTCCACGTCGAGAGGTAAAACGCCGCAGAGCAGCAAGGAAGGCTTCGGTGCTACAATCAGAAACTAATTCTAGATGGACGGCACGAGTACACAAGCAGACGAAAAGAGCCACATAGCCTTTGTGTGTGCGGCGTCCTCTTCCCCTTATGGCCAGAAGTGTGAGGGGCCCTGCATAGTCGACCCCCACGTGCAAGAACGGACGAGCTGGAGTTACCCTGGAGCTTGGTAAGTCCCCCATGAGTTGTCGTCCTGGTGTTGCCCGCCAGCGTGTACAGGTGACACAGCGATGAATAAGGGCCTTGACTCGTTGGCGACCCTGCAGTATCTAATATTTCTGTCGCACGGTGGACAGTGTCAGCTGCGTCCCTCCATGCAGCGTGCGACGATGGGCCTCATCAACCACGAGTTCTGTAAACTTGTGGTCCCTTGGGATAATAACCTGGTGCTGAGCATCCACAGACAGCGCTGAATGTCGCAGGCGCCCGCCGACTCTCAATAGGCCTTGATCATCCACGTATGGATGCAGTTTCAATAGCTTGCTGCGGCTTGGTAGTGGCCGTCCCAGTTCCAGCTGCTGGATGTCAGTAGCGAACTCCTGATGCTGGATCATATAAATCCATCGGGTGCGCGCCGTCTCAATCTCTGCTAAATTCAGGTATCGGTCTCTTGCAGCTGATGGTCGTTGTGGCAGCCACCGTAAGCACCAAGCGGTGATTCTAAGAAGAGAGGACAAACATGAATAACGGTTCAGAAATTCCTCGCCCATTGCAGGATCACCCAAGGACGTCACGGTGGCAGTAGTTCGTGCTTCGAGGTCAGTCAGTGGCACGGTGAACTGCTCCCCATCGTCCCATCCCGATGGTGAAGTCAGCCAGGAGGGTCCGGTCCACCAAAGGTCAAAGTCTGGTAACTGGTTGGGAGATAGCCCTCTCGAAGCGCAGTCTGCTGGATTATCTTGACTGCAGACATGGTGCCAGTGAGCATTAGGCAGTGTGGCCACGTATGTTTTCCATCACGATGGGTGGCCTTGGATCCATGCGAGAGTGATTGTAGAGTCACTCCACAAATGAACTGCAATGTTTTCCAATTCCAGACTCTTGCATGTGAGCGTCGCTAGACGGGTCAGCAAGGTAGCAGCACAGAGTTCGAGACGTGGTAACGAGATTCCTTTTAATGGCGCCACCTTCGTCTTGGCAGTGATCAACTGATTTCGAATGGTGCCATCGGTATCCACGACGCGGAGTTAGACCACCCCAGCATAGGCTCGCTCAGAGGCATCGGCGAAGCCACGAAGTTCCACTTGTTGAGACGACCGGTGTAAGCCTAACCAGCGTGGTACGGCAATGCGGTTCAACTCGGGCAGATCTTCGACATAGCGATTCCAGTATCCGACATCAGGCGGCGGCAAAGGTGTGTCCCAATCTAAATTAGTAAGCCACAAAGATTGCATGAATATTTTGGCGCTGACCGTTACAGGGGACACCAAACCCAGTGGATCAAAGATCCTTGCTATTTTCGAGAGAACCGTTCTCCGTGTCACTTTGGCATCCTGTTGGTTCGGCTGCACCCGGACCCGTGTCCGGCTTATAACTGGATTCGGGCCGAATCCACGTGCTTTACCGCAGCTTGAGTAGAAATTGCCTGCCGCGTAGGAATTAGTGCCGTTGAGTGAATTAGAGCTGCAAAATCACTAAATAAACATTGTAATCGTGCATAACGGACCTTTATTTTATAAATTGTAAATATTGTAAATTTCACATTAGAGTTACCATTAAAGTCTCCTAAAATTAAAACTAAGTCAGTTCGCGAGTGTTCCAACCTGCGACGTGCGCTGTTCCGAAACTTTGCTAACAATATAGGAAAAAAGAAAGGAAAGATGATAGCGATGTTCGTGGACCTTAAGGCGGCCCTTGATTCAGTAGATAGGAGGATTTTATGGGAGGCGATGGAAAAGAGAGGGGTGAGGGCAGGGCTAATGGAAAGGGTGAGGGAAATATACGGGGACACGATAAGTAGGGTGAAGGTGGGAGGGGAAATAGGAGAGAGCTTCTGGACGGCAAAACGACTGAGACAGGGGTGTCCGATAAGCCCAATCCTGTTCAACTTACTAACGGCAGACATGGATGAGGAGTTAAGGAAAGGAAAATGGGGAGGGGTGGAGGTGGGGCAAAGGAGGACATGCGCATTGGCATATGCAGATGACATGGTGGTAATGGCGGAGAGGGAAGAAGAAATAGAGAGTATGATAAGGAGGATGGAAAAGTATATGGAGAAGAAGAGGTTAGAGGTGAACGTGGAGAAAACAAAGGTAATAAGGTTCAGGAAGGGGGGAGGGAGGGAAAGAGTGATGGAATGGAGATGGAAGGGAAGGAGAGTAGAAGAAGTAAAGGAATTTAAATATCTAGGATACGTGTTTAAGAAAAATGGAGGGCAAGAGGCACACGTCAGGGATAGAGTGAAGAAAGCGGGGGTGATAATGAGACAGGCATGGGGAATAGGAAAGAGAAAGTTTGGGAAGAAATGGAGTAGGAGGATGTGGCTGCTTGACACGCTAGTGTGGACGGTGTTAGGATATGGAGCGGAAGTATGGGGATGGAAGGAAAGAGAGGAAGTAGAGAGGGTACAGAAGATGTTCATAAGGTGGACACTAGGGGTAGACTGGAGAACACCGGGATATATGGTAAGGGAGGAGGTGAAAAGGATGAAGCTAAGAACGTGGGCAGGAAGAAGAGCGTGGAAGTATGAAGAGAAGCTGAGCAGGGGGAGGGGGGAGATAGCAAGACTATGTTGGGGAGAGGTAAGGGAAAAGAAGGAGGAAGAGCTGACCACATGGGAGAGAGAGGAGAGACTTTAAGATAGAAAGGGAATGGCTAGAGGAGGGAGAGCGGCAAATGGGGCGGGAGGGGTATGAAGAAATGGAAAAGGAAGATTGTAGGAAACAGGAGCAGGAGAGAAAGGAGAAAATAAAGGATTCAAGGTGCAATAGATGGTACAGGGAAATAAGAACCGAAAGGGATACCGAAATACTTAGAAGCAGGTTGGGAGGAGGAGAGATATGGGAGGATAGCCAGATGTAGGTTGGGAAACGAAATGAAAGGAGGATGGTATTGGGAAAAGCAGGAGGAGAGGAGATGCAGGATTTGTGGAGGGGAGGAAGAAACGTGGGAACACGTGATGGAGAGGTGTGCAAGGGAAGAGGAAAGTGAGAGGGGAATAGGTGAAAAGATAAGAGAGATATTGGATGAAGGAGGAAAAGGGGAGGAATGGATGAAGAGGATGGAGAGAAAGAGGAAGAAGGGAGCAGGAAGCGGGTAAGGGTGAGGGAGGACGGGAGGGGAAAAAGGGAAGGAGGAAGGAGTGAAAGAAGGAATGGAATGGAAGAAAGGAAATGAAAGTCGATGGTGGTGGGATTAAGAGTTATGAAGTAAGAGAAAGTAATTTAAGAGGAAAGAGGGAAGGGACAAGCGTAGAGTAAGAATAAAAATAAGAGTGGAGTAGGAGGGGTGAGGTGGCTAGAGGGAGAAGGGGAGAAGGGGAGAGAGAGAGAGAGAGAGAGAGGCGAAGGAGCGTGGTCGGAAAGAGCGAGAAAAAGCGAGTACGGCGAGAGCGGAGAGAGAGGCGAAAAAGCGAGTACGGCGAGAGCGGAGAGAGCGGCGAAAAAGCGAGTACGGCGAGAGCTGAGAGAGCGAAAAATAGAGTAAAGTAGTATAAGAATTAGAGTAAGGACAGAGAATAAGGATAGGGCAAGAAATTGTAAAGAGAGGAGAAGGAAAGGAGACTGTAAACCCTCAGGGGATACAATATACCATATACATACATACATAGTAAAGTAGACCAGGGCGAACGAATCACTTTGTGTTTCATGGTAAAAAGGTAGTAGTTAAACATTAAAAATCTAATTTTTTATTATAATATATTCGTGACCAGTACACCTTTGGCTTAATCATAATATATAAAAATTGAAATTAAGGAGAAAAATCTTTCATTTATAAACAAAACCCGAGAAAGTGAGAAATATCCGATGTGCCTCGAAACTCGAGGCAAATTAGTGTCAACATAAACAAATCTAATGAAAGTGAAGTCAAGTGTCACTATTTAGAACACAGATCGGAAGTATATTGCCGTTTTCCGCTACCTCTAACAGCACAATTCTCGTGGCATCACTATTCTCAGACAATCTTCAGAAAGTGATTTCTCACCACGAGAAATCTCACCGCTTCCTTTATTTTTCTTTTGCATATCATGATCCGCCATTGCTCTTTTTTATGTATCTACGAACCATCTGTATATAAACAATTATCATATTTATAATCATAAAAATACTAAAATGAAAAAAAGGAGTGATTCGATTCGCCCCAAATGACGTCATCCGATTCGCCACATATATATATAAGTATTTGACTTCCGTTTCCGGTCGCGTGTGAGATAGGTGTGCGAAAGGTGCGTGGAGCTTGGTTGTGTGGTTAGAGTGGTGAAGTGAGAGAAAGGGACGGTGAGAAGTGGAGAAAGGGTGGTGTTACTGGGGAGGAAGGGAAGAGGTTGAAGGAAAAGGGAGAGAGGTGTGGGGTGTGGAGGTGAGAAAGGGAAAGAGAAAGAGTTGGAGGTTAGGGCGGCGCGACAAGCGTGGCGTATAGCGGGAAGAGAGGCAGTAGGCAGGTGGCGCGCTCTTGTGGGAGAGAACAGGAGGTAGGACAAGTGACAGAAAGGAGGGTAATTCAAACGGACCG
Source organism: Andrena trimmerana (assembly GCA_951215215.1). Lineage (NCBI taxonomy): Eukaryota > Metazoa > Arthropoda > Insecta > Hymenoptera > Andrenidae > Andrena > Andrena trimmerana. The sequence goes on from CATNUO010000106.1 coordinate 1,669,763, forward strand.
ACGGTGAAGAGAAAGGAATACGGGAAAAAAGACACGGGGGTAAGAAGAAAAGGCAATAGGAGGATAGGGACGAGGTGCAAGGGAATAAATGAAAGTAAAGGGGTGAGAGGGTAAATGGCCGATGGGAAGGAAAAGGGGGAGAGGGAAGGAGGGAAGGAGGAAGGAAAAGGTTGGGAAGCTGGGGAAAGGGTGCAGAAAGTGGAAAGAGGAAGGAAGGATAGTGAAAGTAGTGTAGGGAGTGTGGGTAGTTTGGAAAGCGTAGCGGGAAAAAAGAGGAAGGAGAGGGAGGAGGAGGAGGGGGAGACGGATAAACAAGTGAAGGAGTTTAAAAGGAGTGGTAAAACGGTGAGATCGCCGGTGAGATCGTCGGTGAGATCACCGGTGGGAGGGAGGAAGGTAGAGAGGGCAGGAAAAGAGGAAGGGACGGGAGGGTTAGAAGGAATGATGAGGGAAATGATGCGGGAGATGAGGGAAATGAGGGAGGAAATGAGGGTGGATAGGGAGGAGAAAAAAAGGATGGAGGAAGAAATGAGGAGGGAGAGGGAGGAGAGAAGGAGGGAAGAGGAAATATGGAGAAAGGATAGAAGAAGGTGGGAGGAGGAGATGAGAGAAGAGAAGGCAAGGAGAGAGGATATGGAGAAAAGGATGGAAGAAAGAGACAAGAGAATGGTGGAGGCGATTGGGAAGGTGGAGGACTGGGAAAAGGAAAAAAGGAGCGGAGGGGCTAAGGAAGTGGTGGTGGAAGAGGTAGGGGAGGATTGGAAAATGAGATTGAGAAGAATGGAGATAAAACAGGATAAAAAGGAGAGAGAGGGAAAAAGAAATAATGTGGTGATAAGGGGGATAGAAATAGAGGGAAAGGAGGTGAAGGAGGAAGTAAAGAAGTTATGGGAAAGAATGGGAGTGGCGGTGGAGGGGATAAGGGAGGCTGTGAGGATAGGTAAAACAGGCAAAGAGGGGTGTGGTATGGTGTTGGTAAAACTGGGGGGGAGGGAGGAAAAAAGGAAGGTAATGGAGGCGAAGAAAAAGTTGAGGGGCAGGAGGGAAAGAATAGAGGATGACCTAACGGAGGAGGAGAGAAAGATAAGATGGAGGTTAGAAAGAGAGGCGGAAGTGGAGAGGGAGAGAGGAAGGAAAGTGCATGTGGGGTATATGAAAATGTGGGTGGACGGGAGTGTAAGGACGTGGGATGAGTTGGGAGAAAAATGGAATGAGAAGCAGGGAAACGGGGGAAGTGGGGATGGGGGAATGGGGAAAGGAATAATAGGGAGGAAGGAAGGAGGAGAGGGGAGAGATATAAAGTAGCGTTTTGGAATGTGGCAGGGCTAAGGAGAAAAGATGGGGATTTTTGGAAAGGGTTGGAGGAGTGGGATATTTTTGTGTTAAGCGAAACGTGGCTGGAGGAGAGGGAATGGGAGTGGGTGGAGAGGAAGCTGCCTAGGGGTTTTGTGTGGGAAAGGCAATGGGCCAAAAGGGATAATAAGAAGGGGGGAGCAAGGGGAGGGATGTTGATGGGGGTGAGAAAGGGGTTGGAAATGAGAGGGGAGGGAAGGGGTGAAATAGAGGGGATACTGACGAAGGAAGTGAGAATGGGGAGAGAGTGGTGGAGGATAGTAGGGGTATATATAAATAAGGATCTGGATAGGAAGCTGGGCGAGTTAGGGGAATGGACGGAGGAGAGGGAGGGGGGCATACGAAAGGTAATAGGGGGAGATTTTAATGCTAGGACAGGAGAGGAAGGAGGAGAGGTAGGGGAGGGTGAAAAGGAGGAGGGAGAGAGGTGCAGGAGATCAAAGGATAAGGAGGTGAACGGGGAAAGTAGGAAGTTGTGTAAATTCCTGGGGGAAAGGGGGTGGGGGATAATGAATGGATGCGTGGAAGGGGACGAGGAGGGGGAATGGACATTTACCGGGGGGAGGGGGACGTCGGTAATAGACTACGTGATAGGGAATGAGGATACTAGAGAGAGGGTGGAAAGGCTTGAGGTAGGGGATAGGGTCGACTCAGATCACCACCCGGTGGTGATCTGGGTGAAAGGAGGAGGGAGGGAGGAGGGAGGGACAGGGAAAAAAGCGCGGGGCGGAATGAGAGGAGGGGTAATTGGACAGAGGAGGGTAGAGTGGAATTTATGCTTTGGGATAAGGGAGGTAAGGAAGAGGGGGGTAGAGGGGGAATGGGGGGAGCTGAGTGGTAGAATAAAGGAGGCAGTGAACAAGATGGGGAAGGGGGAAAAGAAAGGAGGGTGGTGGGATGAGGAGTGTAGAGAGGAGAAGGGTAAGGTAAGGAGGGAGTTGAGGAGGTGGAGAAGGGAGGGGGGATGGGAGTGTATATAGGACAAGGAAAAGAGAATACGGAAAGCTGTGTGAGGAAAAAAAGAAAAAAGAGGTGGAGAGGTGGGAAAAGGAAGTAGAAGGGGTGAGAACGGAGGAGCAGGTATGGAAGGTGGTGAACATGGGGAGGAAGAAGAAAAGGAGGATAAACGAAAGGATAGAAATAAGGGAATGGGATGAGTATTTTAGGGGGCTATTGGGAGGAGTGGAATGGAGGGTGAGAAAGGGAGGGGAGAGAGGGAGGGATATGGATGAAGAGGGGGATTTGGGGCAGGAGGAGATAAAAAGGGTGGTGATGAAGTTAAAGGATGGGAAGGCAGGGGGAGGAGATGGGATACAAAATGAAGTTTGGAAGTATGGAGCAGAGGAGGTGATGGAGTGTTTATGGGTGATATGCAGCAGGGTGTGGAGGGGGGAAGGGTGGCCAGAGGGGTGGAAAGAAGGGGTGGTGGTACCTGTGCTGAAGAAAGGGGCAGGGGAAAAAGTGGAGGATTACAGGGGAATCACGCTAACGCAGACGGCGTACAAAGTCTACGCCTCTGTGTTGGCGGAGAGATTAAGGGAGGAGGTGGAAGGGGGGGGCTTGCTGCCACCGAGTCAAACGGGGTTCAGGAGAGGGGTCGGATGTATGGACAACGTGTATGTACTGAACTATCTCGTAAATAGGCAGGTGGTACGGAAGGAAAGGAAGATGCTGGTGTTGTTCGTAGATCTGAAGGCCGCGTTTGGGGGGTAGGGCAGGGATGAGGGCGTGGGGATTTGAGAAAAAATTGGAAGAGGGAGAAGGAGGGGAGCTGTCGAGGTTATGTTGGGAGGAGATGAAGGGGAGGTTTAAGAGGGGAAAGGTGTTGGAGGGATGGGAAAAGGAAAGGGAGCAGTTTTTTGGGGAAAGAGGATGGACAGTAGAGGAGGTAGAAAGGGGGAGGGAAAGGGGGGAGATAAGGGGGGAGGAGATAGTGGACAGGGAAAGAAAGATGCAGGAGGAGGAGAGGTGGGAGAAGATTGGAGAATCGAAGTATAATAGGTGGTATGGGAGGGTAAAGGGTCCGGGGGTGCCGGGATATTTAAAAAAGGGTTGGGGGGAGAGTAGATGGCAAAGGGTGGCTAAGTTTAGATTGGGGAATGGTATGAGAGGGGGGAGATATTGGGAGGAGGGGGAAAAAAGGAGGTGTAGGGTTTGTGGTTGGTGGGAAGAGTCTTGGGAGCACGTGTGGGAGGTATGTATGGGGTGGGGAGTGGAGAGAGGGTGGCAGGAGATGGTGGGGGAGGTACTGGGGGAGGAGGGGGAGGGGGAAGAGTGGTTAAGGAGTATAGAGGAAAAAAGGGAGGGGTGTGGATGAAAAGAGGGTTGAATGGAGGGATGAGTGAGGAGATGGGAGTGAAAGGGCGGCGAGTGGAAGCGGGGGTCCAGGAGGGGGAGAGGACGAGCGAGCGAGCGTGCGAGCGAGCGAGCGATAGATATAAGAATATAGGGTTAAGAGTAGGTTAAGGTAGAATTAAGGAGAAGGGGAGGAGGTAGGTGCGAATAGAATTAAGTGGATTTTGTATGGGAAGATTATAACCCTGAGGGGATTAATAAAGTTTATATATATATATATATATATATATATATATATAAGTATTTCAAAGTTTGTACATTATATAAATATATTATGATATAATAGTCTAAAATACATCAAATACTAAACTTTGACACCGAGGAAACTAATAACAATAAACACATTTGAATTTTCAAACTCACTATTTATTTTAAATACGAAATTGCAGATTGTAACGTTCGCGTGCGTCCATCTCACTGAAACCGTATGTCAGCTGTCACGTCCCGGGTGAGGTCTTTAGGACGATGGCATAAACGGGGTAATTTTAGAGGGAACTCAGGCGCGAATGCCAGATTCGTAGCACTGCGGAGAGTTAGGAATCAGGCGCGAATGCCAGATTCGTAGCACTGAGGAGAGTTAGGATTCAGGTGCGAATGCCAGATTCGTAGCACTGAGGAGAGTTAGGATTCAGGCGCGATTGCCAGATTCGTAGCACTGAACGACCAGGGAGGGTTTGAATTGTATTCACTCTGGTGGTGACACCCGTTAGAGCACTTTGTTTTGGTGTGGTAATTGGATTTACTGTTGCATTCGTATAAGAAGCTACACGTAATATTTCCGAGAAATATGTCTAGACATATGGCTATACGCGGGCCATGTAAAAGTACGTTGGTAAACACTGTAAGAACTCTCGCGTTCGCGTACCGAAATCAGCTGTTGCAATAGCTTATTTGGGTTGGGAGCCTTCGTAACCACTGGATAAACACAATAATGTGAAGCGTGATTTAAAGCAAAGCGGTTTATTAACCTTATTCACGAATATATGCACTCGATAAAGGTTTAAGTAACAATAATAATATAAAAGATGAACATGAGTACATGAGGATAAGTTAAAGAGAGTGTATGAATTAGAATAAGCGTCAATGCAAGAGAATAATATATGAACCGCAACAGGCGTTAGTAAAGATCAGTAGTATGAGCGGTAAGCTTAGTAAAGAATAGAATGTGATCAATAAGTATTAACAAAGACGAGAATATGTGCAATAAGCATTAATATGAAAAGCACTGAGAATTAGTAATACAAGATAAGATGGATGAGGATGATGTACAATGTTTATAATAATAATAATAATAATAATCGCTTACAATGAAGATTGTAGAAAGACGATCCTTCAACGAGGAGTTGCACTGATTTTATGTACGATAATAATGATGAATAACACTTTAGTAACACAAGGTAGAATTACACAGTTTGCAAAATTGGTAATCGTAATGAATTCCGGCCTCAGGGGCCCTTGTATTTATACTATTTGCAAGATTGTTAGGGGTGAAGGGTGTGCGCGGTATGCACCATGGCACGTGCGCCAAATATGCGTCGCAGTATTATATCCGGGGTTTTTATAAGTACGAAAGGTGAGGCTATAATTAGTTTCGTAGACAATAGAATTTCTTATTTCCGGGGTTTTTATAAGCGCTTGTACAGAATATGGTTTCTGGGCTTTTGCTTTGGGAATAATCGATCCATTTGATTTGGGAAGGGGTTTTTGGGGGTTTTGATTTGGGAAGGGGTGTGTGTAGCTTTGGCTTCTTTGGTCATAAAGAGGGGATGAGACATAGTCTTGATTTAGAGTGGTTTTGGGACGAGGGACTTGTTTATAATTAAATATGAGGGAGGAGATGATGCTTTGCAGGATGAAGGGGAGACGGGGATTTCGTACTTGACCATTTCGAGATAGGGACCTCTAAGGTCTACCTTATAAATTAGTATAAATGGTTTTCCTTATAATAATTCACATGTATAATCCGTTTCCTTAAAAATAGGCAAGCATGGAAAAATTTAAAGTCCTATATTTTTTAAACAAATTCGAAAGCAGTAGAATAACTTATATCACATTTTATTTCAATCAATATGCCTGACGTAGGCCAGAAAAGTAATGGATATGTAGTCAAATAATCTACTCTTCTTTCACAGTAATTGTAACTGCCCAAAACTATTTTCCAATTTAAACCCTGTTTATGTTCCACAAATTTAGTTATGTATAACATCTTTTGGCATTTGGGAACGTACCATTAGGCCACCATACACTGGTATTCATTCTGTACGGAAAGTAGTTTACCTTTTCCGTGATCGTTTTAGTGCTTTACAATAGGGTAGGTACTAATTATGTCGTTACCCATAAAAGTCCTAAGCAGAAGAATCCTCTCAATGCGGGCTAATTACCATACTCTCCGGACACATTTTGTTTACTACAAGGAAAATAAGGTATTGTCTCGAGCTGCCCATTGTTGCCCCAACACGATCACCGAAATGGCCCAGTTTATGCTTTTAGGACAACCTCGACAGCTAAATAATCGCTTGGCCGCGACCGACATTCACAGCTCTGTCGCTGTGTGCGTTAGCGATCTCAAGGGGTGGGTGACTCGGGCACCTGGATACGGAGGGTTAATTGAGATTTGAAAAATGTTTAAATTTTTGTATACAATAATAATAATTTTGTTCAAAGTTATAATGATAGCAGTAAAAAGGGTTTAAAATGTTTGTGGCTGGCCATGGCGTAGTCATCGAAAACAAAAACCGCAAAATTTTTCTATATCTATATGAGTGTGGTTATCGCGTAAACTAGAATGAAGTAAATATTTACGAAAATCCAATTTTGCAACACAGAAAACTAACAAATACTTTTCCAAGCAATTAATGTTTCCATTTGAAATACAACCATTTTTTTGCTTTTCAACATTATTCATTCGACATGAACTAAAGTTCATACGAGAACCACACTCATATAGATTCAGAAAAATTGTAGGTTTTTTGTTTCAGACGATTACGACAGCCAGAATCATGCTCGCCAGCAACAAACTTTTTCTCAAACCCCTCTTACTACTACCATTATAAATGTGAACCAAAGTATTATTATTGCATACGAAAATTTGAACTCATTTTTTAAAATTCAATTAATAAAAGTACAGAGATTGGAATTATAATATTCAATACTTTTCTTTTAAAAATTCCCCAAAATGTGCCTTATTTTCGGAGCGTCAAACTCTGGAAATCCCTGCGGCAGCCTGTGAGGCTCCGCTTCCACTACTTCAGCCGCTCCCCACTCCGTTGCCGAACTCGCTTCTACCTGAACGGGCTCGGATCTGAGCTCGCGCCCGGAATTGGGGGTCCTGTGCATGCCTGCAGTAGGGCATCAAACGTATTTCTGGACATCTTGAAGTAATTGTAAAATTTGTCCTCATGGTCAATTAGCGTATTGTAAATTTGAAATTCTCCTTGCTGGCTTCTATATTTCCACAGAGGGTGGACACTCCACCTTCTCTGCCTTTTTCTGTTTTGAAGTTCTTCCAATATAATTGGCATTACAGCTAAGTGCTTCATAGGAAATGAAAAAGGCATTACGAATGACAGAACTCAAAGGTCTTCACTGGTCGAAGATTTGTTCAGAACTGATCAATCACTCGCTTTCGACCAGCTAAAAAGGCGTAGGCAATAAAGTCATGAAGCTACACCTCGGGACCTTCGCTTGTCAGGTGTGACTCCTCTAGGGTAAATCCCGGAGACGCGGTTGTGCCGGAGAGTTGGTCGAGTCGCCATATTTCAGACTCTATACAGAAAAACACGTTAAAGTGCAGACGAATTACTTCTCCAGAAGACAAAGAGTTTTTTTTCATTTATAGGCTATACAAGATAAATTGAGGTTACATTTAACCTCTTTTCTCAATCAGTGGTGTACAGAATCGTATTTAAAATATACTTCTAAGTTTATTTCCGTTTAATGTTTAGGATAACAAGATAGGAGAGATATTGAGGTCCAATGCAGCCAAAGTATTTGGCCATATTAACTCTTCCTCTGAAAGCTAACGAGAAGACCATCTCTCGCTGCAGAAAGTGAGATGGTCGAGTTATGATTTTTTTATTATTTTTGTTTATTTTTATTTTTTATTATTATTTTTGTTTATTTAGTTTATTTCTTCACTTTTGTATTCATTTGCCTTACTAACCGCCAGTAGGTAGTTCACTTTTTCTTTCATGTGTTCTTTACTTGTTTAGGGTAAACAAATTAAATATCAATGAATCTGTAATTGTATTCACTCATAAATAAATTTACTTTATTAGTTTTAATAGCCATTTTATATTAGGTCGACCGCGTCTCTCGGATTTACCCAAAGTGTTGGGAGCATAAAATCTAGCAGCGTTGCACTTCGACAGGGCACGCACTCCAGTCGTCTCAACGAGTGGCCACCGAGCACGGGCCCAGCGGGCGACGAGGAGTCGCCAAGCTCGGCACGACACGGACGCCCCGGATGACTCAGAGGCTCCGAGCTCGGCACGACACGGACGCCCCGGATGACTCAGAGGCTCCGAGCTGTCCATAAGCTTTAGCACAGAGATTCCGCCCGACACGGACGGCTCGGAAGGCTCGGCTCGGTGGCTGTATAAACCGACCTTTACTCTGATGGTTCGACCGCGGTCGTCGCGTTGGTTTTCGAGAAAATCGCGAAAAACTTCAATCTCGTCGAAATATTTCAAAGTCCCGAGAAATTATTTTCGAATGTCGTTTTGCACCTAATATATATCGTGGTAATGTTCGCGGCAATTGTTTAAAATAATTCGTTTAGTCGGTTTACTCTTGTCTCCGACGCTCTTCGCGGCTAAGTCCCAACGTGCCGGACGAACGGACTGTTGTAGCGGCGGTTTACACCCATAAGCGCCCGTGCTTAAGGTACGGCGGCGCCGGCGTTCCGGCCGGCCGTTCGGTATCTATAAGGGAGAGCGACCGTCCGAGCGTCTCGGTCGGAACAGCGTTGGGCGCGTGGCTGTTCTATGACCTCGGTTGAGAAGCAGTTACCGCTCCTCGAGATTCTGTCTCGACTGTTCTTTCCGTGTTGCGTTTCGGATTTCTCCACACAGCATTACCACGGGTCGGTGTCCAAGACCGAATGGCCCTTATGTGGTGAGCGTCCAAAAGTGACGTTGGTGACTCGTATGCAATTCTTTGTATGCTTGTACGACCTCATGCATTCAACTCTTTATCCACGCAGATGGACGATTTAAACTTAACAAAACGCTAAGGAAGGCTAGCGTCGGGTACATATAAAGTATCGAACTAAAAGTTCGAACTTTGAAAGAGGGAGAAAGTAGATACAAACCCAAGAGGTGTCAGATCTCGATATGCCTGGCGCGCACATTACGTGCCAACTCATGACCAGCATGGCACGATTCGCGCTTTCCCGTTTGCCCAGCATGCACTTGTCCGCGCTAGTACGTACATGACCAGCGTGAATGGTACGCGCTTTGTCGATATGTCCAGCGTATAGTGGTCCGTGCTTCTACGGTTGATGCTAGCGTGCGTGTAATCCGTGCTTCCCGATGGATGCAGCGGCACGCGTGATACGCGCTTTATCGAGCATCCGATGCCATCCTTATTTATAAGGGAAATTTAATGAATTTGGTCTGAATCTAAGATCTTTCTGTGAACGTATATAAAAGGCACATATCGGATTAACATATTAGTTAGTGGAAGAATCGAAACGATATGATGACAAAGTATAATAAAGGGGAGTGCAGAGAAAGGCACATAATCATATCCGATGGAGTTAGTCTGTGGAAAATCCTAGGATATATATGGTGTCTAGAAGAAGTATAAAGGAGAGTGGAGAAGAGAGAGGGAGAGGAGAAGAGAGTAAGGAGGCGGCACATATCCGAGATAGAATTAGTGGAACAAATCGAGGATATGATGTCTAAAACAGCACGCTGATGTGCAAGTTTTAATAAAATCAAACGTGGGGCATCGTCGACCACGATCGTTTAACAAGGATCCATTGAAGGGCAAGTCTGGTGTCAGCAGCCGCGATAATTCCAGCTCCAGTAGCGTATATTAAAGTTGTTGCGGTTAAAAAGCTCGTAGTTGAATCTGTGTGTCACAGTGTCGGTTCACCGCTCGCGGTGTTTAACTGGCATTATGTGGTACGTCTTACCGGTGGGCTTAGCTCTTCGCGGGGCGGTCCAACTAATATCCCATCAGGGTGCTCTTCACTGAGTGTCGAGGTGGGCCGGTACGTTTACTTTCAACAAATTAGATTGCTCAAAGCAGGCTACAGTATTGTCTCCGTATGTACTCGGTTTCGTGTACACGATACGGTTTACTGGCTATACCCACCACTTCTGGCTCACTCTTGTCTGGCGAAGGCGAGAGCGAAATGGAACGAGAGCGAGCGAGAACCACTGAAAGCGAGCGAGGACGGTACGAGACAGACGACGCGTTAATGTTTTGTCTAGCTCCGTCTTTCGGCCACCGTGACACTCTGTCCTTTGCGTACGCGACGGGCGTGCGCGATAGTCGCAAGCAGTTATGGTGACCACGGGAACCGCTTCGCAAAATCTTGACGCAGGCCCGGCCCAAGTCTTTTCTGTGCCCTAGGTGATCTTCTCAAATTTCACCCTTTATTATAATACATTTATTACAGTTTATTCATGACCTTACTCTGAATTTTTATTCGTAGTTTAAAACAGATGCAGTACAATTTGTAATATTTCATTTTAAACTTTATTTTCAACAATACAGGCAGTGAATACAGTCATAGATATGTAATTTGATGTACTGTCATTAATGTTGTATTTGTAACACTCCATCGAGGTATTGTATTTACAATAAAAGATGCAGTGATCGCAATGATCGCTGCCTGTAAGCTTGGCTGGTCCCTATAAGCAAAATTAGACGGCTGCCTAGGGCGGAAAGTCGACAAGAAGTGCAAAATGGTATTTTCTTTGCCTGCATGTTGAAATTAAACTTTAAAATCAAATATTACAAATTGTACTGCATCTGTTTTAAACTACGAACAAAAATTCAGAGTAAGGTCATCAATAAACTCTAATAAATGTATTATAATAATGGGTGTAATTTGACAAGATCGCCTAGGGCACAAAAAAGACTTCAACCGGGCCTGCGTCAAGATTTTGCGAAGCGGTTCCCGTGGTCACCGTAACTGCTTGCGACCATCACGCACGCACGTCGCGCACGCAAGCGTTCCATCTCGCTCCCCCCTTCGGCCAGAAAGAAGCGAGAAACGAACACTCGGAATTAGGGTCGCTGTTCACGATACGGGTTACTCGCCGGTCCCGACCAGCGAGTACATACGGAGACAATACTGTACCTTCGCCTGAATACTGTGTGCATGAAATAATGGAATAGCACCTGGGTTCTATTTTGTTGGTTTTCGGAACCCGGAGGTAATGATTAATACGGACAGATCGGGGCATTCGAATTGCGACGTTAGAGGTGAAATTCTTGGATGGTCGCAAGACGGACAGAAGCGAAGACATTTGCCAAAAATGTTTTCATTAATCAAGGACGAAAGTTACAGGTTCGAAGGCGATCAGATACCGCCCTAGTTCTAACCATAAACGATGCCAGCTAACGATCCGCAGAAGTTCCTCCGATGACTCGGCGGGCAGCTTCCGGGAAACCAAAGCTTTTGGGTTCCGGGGGAAGTATGATTGCTAAGCTGAAACTTAAAGAATTGACGGAAGGGCACCACCAGGAGTGGAGCCTGCGGCATCATTTGACTCAACGCGGGAAACCTCACCAGGCCCGGACACCCGAAGAATTGACAGATTTATAGCTCTTTCTTGATTCGGTGGGTGGTGGTGCATGGCCGTTCTTAGTTGGTGGAGCGATTTGTCTGGTTAATTCCGATAACAAACGAGACTCTAGCCTGCTAAATAGACGTAACTTATGGTATCACGAAGGTCCCCGACTTCGGTTGGTGGGTTTTTACTACCAACGTACAAACAAATCTTCTTAGAGGGTCAGGCGGCTTCTAGCCGCACGAGCTTGAGCAATAACAGGTCTGTGATGCCCTTAGATGTTCTGCGCCGCACACGCGCTACACTCAAGGAATCAGCGTGTTTTCCCTGGCCGAAAGGCCCGGGTAACCCGCTGAACCTCCTCAAAAAGCTGAAAGCTTGAAAAAAAAACGTAACTATGCAAAAACACAATAATATATAAATGCTAATGCATTTATATGAACATATACCAAAAACTTAAATGCGAATGCATTTGAACAGATACCAAAAACTAAATGCGAGAATGCATTTAAACAGATACCAAAAACTAAATACGAATGCATTTAAACAGATACCAAAAACAAAATGCGAATGCATTTAGCACCGCCGTGGCACGGCTTACGTGCGGAGGTCGCTACAGACGGAGAACCTGGTTTCTCACCGCGACGCTCCCGTCCGCTGCCATCGGCGAAGCGCAAAGAGCAAGCAAGCGCGCCAGACCGCCAGACGCGAGAGAGAGCCCCCTATTTAAGAACGGGACGATAATAATACGAACGCAATCACGAGAGCGCTCGCTCGATGTTTCGCGGAGAGGGCCAGTCGTTAACTGGATCGGGAAAAACAAGACCCGTCGTTGCGATTGTCCTCTCCGGTAACCCGCCGCATCGCCGATTCGCGTTCACCTCGTATCGGAGGCGCGTGCCGTTATTATATACGGCACCCCGTGTCTGTGCGTGTTGTCTGCGCGAGCCTGCATAGGCTCGTATCGAGAAAGGAGAGAGAGAGATTCACGTGCGATCCAATACAGGGACGAAAACACACAAGAAGCGCCCCGAGTGTGTTAAGTAAAGCGCGCGAGAAGACAGAGAGCAGAGGAACGAGCCGCCGTCGAAGCCTCGGCTTCGCGACGTTTCTCCCTCTCACTCTCGACGAGACGCTTCTTCCACTCGCATCCCGCTTCCCCTCAGTTTTGGTCGCGCACTCCGAAAAGTCCTGTGACGGACACTCTCCTCGGAGAGGATCCGGTTAACCTTGGGCGGCGGCTCGCACCATCCATCGCGTCGACGTGCATCCCGAGTATCCCTCGCTTAATCGCAGGCCCCGATAGCCAAAAAAAGGGACGAGCTGTGAAGCTTCGATAGCGAAAGTCCGATTGGACCGATCGAAGCCGGTCGTGCGTCCGCTTTCGGGGGACGGCAACGATAAAGAGAACGTGTAATAAGTAGAGGATGCTCCCGCGTGCGGTGGTCGGTCCCCGCCCCGAGTACGCGATTACGGTTCTCGTACACAGCCGTGTATCTCGAAGGTTTTTAAATGAATATGTACGCTCGGCCGTCGGTCGTGTCCGCGGTGTTTCCGCGGTACGCTTCGACGGTGTTCCCGTCCTGGACAAAAATCACACACAGTGTCGTCAACGCTGCGACGCCCGGACCTCCTTCGCGCGCTTGTTGCAGGCGCACCGGCCTCGGCTTCATCCGAACCGAGAACCAAAGATAATAACGAACATATTTAATAACACGATTACCCTGAACGGTGGATCACTTGGCTCATGGGTCGATGAAGAACGCAGCTAATTGCGCGTCAACGTGTGAACTGCAGGACACATGAACAGCGACATTTCGAACGCACATTGCGGTCTACGGATACAATTCCTGGACCACGCCTGGCTGAGGCTCGTTATCACATACAAACGACTGCGTGCGTCGGTTCTGCGTATCTCATCCTCGCCGTCTCGCGTTTTCGACGATGTAACGCGTTTCGGAGTCGGGTCGATGATACACGCGAGAGACGCGACGTACGAGCGAAAGTTAGGCCGTTCTTCGGCGTTTGCAACGGCCCGCGTGAGAATCGTGAAGCGTGTACTCTCTCCCGTGCGAGAACCAGAAAGAGAGAAGCGAATGTGATGAATGATCGCGCGGGGACTCGCGCGCGTGTGTGCTTTCACGGCGTTGTGCGTCGTTGTTTTACAACGACCGCCCGTGTGCTGCACCGCTCCCTGGATCACACACAGCGGCCTCTCCGCTCGCACTGGTGTTGTAGAATTCGCCTTCACGTCCCGCGCGAGATCTTTTACCGTGCTACCGACGTCGCCCGAAATGAAAAATTTGTCCTGAGAAAGAGAGAGCCGAGAGAGATAGAGAGATAGAGAGATAGAGAGATAGAGAGAGAGAGAATATGTGCGCCGATCTATATCGTCGCGTTTACGCGGCCCCAGGGATTTTAAAAAGAGGGTCGTCGTTGACAAGTGAGAGAGAACAGTCTCGATCGTTACATCGAGGGCACCGACACTCGTTCTTCGGGACGCCATGAAGATCCAAGCATGATGGTGTACATGAATGGAGGCGCTGTGCGGGATGATGAATAAAAAAAAACCACTCGTTAACCGGATCGGGTCGATGTATTTCCTCGCCGTTGCGCGTGTCCTCGCCTAGCCCCTATTCGTTCCCTCCCAATGGCCACGTTCGGTCGACACACAAGAGTGTTTGCGCCAAACATCCGATGAGAAGCGTGATTGCTCCACGCGTCGTTTAAAACGTTTCTGTACCCCAGAATCCTCGTTGGCGCGGCTGCGCGAATTTGAACTTTGACGAACCGAGAGGTCGCCGATGCCGCGAAAAGTGTGTAAGACTCTCCTTCGTAGAAAGGAAGAAAATGAGTCTCCCCGATCGCCCCATGTCTTTGTCGCGTTGTTGGTCGATCGTATTCGAGACCGCGGGTCTCACCGGTCGTCCAGTCCACGGAAAAGCTTATTTTTCCACAATGTTCCCTCTGCTGCGAGTCACTGTTCGAGGCGTGATGAAAGGGATAGCGGAATGTCAAAGCTAATAATAGCGGTCTCCTCACGGATCGGATCGACGATGCGCGACGAAAATACACTTTGGCGTGGCGAAAATGGATCGGAAGAGGGGGGGGGGCTCCTTCTGGATTAGAGGAGAAGAGGAGAGTTCAAATATACCTTTTCTCTTAAATCGTGCAATGGCACCTCTGGATACAAGAGATCGATTACACATCGATCCGTCGTCGGGTCCGGGTACGAGCCGGGTTGTGTGCGGGGAAAAAGAAGATGCATGTGCGTGGCGTGATGCCGTATATGCGCGGTGCGCTTGGGAAACTGCGAGCGAGCAAGGGAAGAGAAAGAATCTGGAGAAGTTTTGTGTATATCGTTCTCCTCCTTTTATTCTTCAGCCCAGCTTCTCGTACGGCCCGGCCCCGTCGTCTGTGTCAACGCAATACGCGCACACCACCCAGTACTCCCGCCGGGAGACCCTTTCGAAATGTACAATATCCAAAAGAGAGAGCACGATTTATAATATCGGAGGCACGCGCGCTTCTCCAAAAATATCTTCTCTCTACTTCGCGGTCTCGGCCTTTTTTCTCATGTGGAACATAAGTTGTTATATATATACATATATAAAATAACGATTGACGACCTCATAGTAGGCGAGATTACCCGCTGAATTTAAGCATATTACTAAGCGGAGGAAAATAAAGTAACAAGGATTTCCTTAGTAGCGGCGAGCGAACAGGAATAAGCCCAGCACTGAATCCCGCGGTTCCGCCGCAGGGAATTATAGTGTTCAGGAGGATCCGTTTATCCCGTGACATCGCACCGCGTCCAAGTCCATCTTGAATGGAGCCACTTACCCGGAGAGTGTGCCAGGCCCGTAGCGACCGGTACGCGTTTCGGGAGGATCTCTCCATAGAGTCGGGTTGCTTGAGAGTGCAACCCTAAGTGGGTGGTAAACTCCATCTAAGGCTAAATAAAACCACGAGACCGATAGCGAACATGTATCGTGAGGGAAAGTTGAAAAGAACTTTGTAGAGAGAGTTCAAGAGTAGGTGAAACCGTTCAGGGGTAAACCTGAGAAGCCCAAAAGATCGAATGGGGAGATTCATCGTCGACGAGGCTGGCTCCCGTCGGTGCGCGATACTCCGGGTGGACCTTCGTGGTTCCATTAGCGAGGGTACACCACCGGCGGCGAATGTTCCGGCCACGTAGTTGTGCACTTCTCCCCTAGTAGAACGTCGCGACCTGTTGCGTGTCGGTCTACGGTCCGAGCGGTTGCCTGTTTCGTTGCTCCCAGAGCACGCGACAGACCCTCGGCCGCCCAGCCGACTGCGCGACGGTACTCTGAGACGGTATCGGGTCGCAACCAATCCATTTTCGAATGTGCGTGCGTCAGCCCTCCGCAAGCCCGGTCAGTTCTTACCCGGAGGCACGGATCTTGTGCCGTCCCCGGGCCTGGCCAGCTGTTAGCAGGCGGTGTCCTTGGACTGGGCCGCCATGCTTCGAATTACCGGTCGGCGACGGTACTGCTTTGGGTACTCTCAGGACCCGCCTTGAAACACGGACCGAAGAGTCTAACATGTGCGCGATTCATTGGGAGAAAGAAACCTAAAGGCGGAATGAAAGTGAAGGTCGACCTATGCGTCGACCGAGGGAGGATCAGCCGCGTTACGGTGCAGCCTCGCACTCCCGGGGCGTCTCGTTCTCATTGCGAGAAGGGGCGCACCTAGAGCGTACACGTTGGGACCCGAAAGATGGTGAATTATGCCTGGTCAGGACGAAGTCAGGGGGAAACCTGATGGAGGTCCGTAGCGATTCTGTCGTGCAAATCGATCGTGGGAACTGGGTATAGGGGCGAAAGACTAATCGAACCATCTGGTAGCTTGTTCCCTCCGAAGTTTCCGTCATGATAGCTGGCACTCGCTCGTTCCTACGCGAACGTGTGCGAGTTTCATCTGGTAAAGCGAATGATTAGAGGCCTTGGGGCCGAAACGACCTCAACCTATTCTCAAACTTTAAATGGGTGAGATCTCTGGCTTGCGTGGATCATGAAGCCACGAGATTATGTTGAATCAGAGTGTCAAGTGGGCCAATTTTGGTAAGCAGAACTGGCGCTGTGGGATGAACCAAACGCAGAGTTAAGGCGCCTAAGTCGACGCTTATGGGATACCATGAAAGGCGTTGGTTGCTTGAGACAGCAGGACGGTGGCCATGGAAGTCGGAATCTGCTAAGGAGTGTGTAACAACTCACCTGCCGAAGCAACTAGCCCTGAAAATGGATGGCGCTGAAGCGTCGCGCTTATACTCCGCCGTCAGCCGCAAGTGGGAAGGGACGTGCCACCCGCTCGCGGGTGACCGTCCTCCATGAAGCCCTGACGAGTACTATTACCCGGCCGAAAGAAGATCCCCAAGAGGCGGGCTCGGGCGATACAGTCCGTCGCTATGACGATTGATCGGAATCACCTATTTGGGCACACTTTTAAAGACGCGGCACACGTATTTTGGTTCTTGGCTGAAGTAGGCACATACACTGTCGCACCGCGCATCATAGCGGCGGACTGTATCGCCCGAGCCCGCCTCTTGGGGATCTTCTTTCGGTCGGATAATAGTAGGAGGGTCGCGGCGGTGTGCGCAGAAGGGTCTTGGCGTGAGCCTGTCTGGAGCCACGGTCGGTGCAGATCTTGGTGGTAGTAGTAAATACTCCAGCGAGGCCCTGGAGGACTGACGTGGAGAAGGGTTTCGCGTGAACAGCCGTTGCACACGAGTCAGTCGATCCTAAGCACTAAGAGAAATGCTATGCAGGTGTGGTGTCTTAAAACAGAGTTTTTTTTAGAGACACACACCCGTTGGGCGAAAGGGAATCCGGTTCCTATTCCGGAACCCGGTAGAGGAACCGCAAACCATTCGGGCCCTCGTAAGAGTGTTCGTCGGGGTAACCCAAAATGACCTGGAGACGTCGTCGGTAGATCCGGGAAGAGTTTTCTTTTCTGCATAAGCGTTCGAGTTTTCTGGAACCTCTAGCAGGGGGGTAGGGTTTGGAACGCGAAGAGCACCGCAGTTGCGGCGGTGTCCGGATCTTCCCCTCGGACCTTGAAAATCCAGGAGAGGGCCACGTGGAGGTGTCGCGCCGGTTCGTACCCATATCCGCAGCAGGTCTCGAAGGCAAAACGCCTCTAGTCGATAGATTAATGTAGGTAAGGGAAGTCGGCAAATTGGATCCGTAACTTCGGAATAAGGATTGGCTCTGAGCAGCGGGACGTGTCGGGCTTGGTTTAGGAAACGGGTTCGGTTGACGAGCCGGGCCTGGGTGAGGTGAACGGTCGGGATTTCGGTCTCGCATCCGGGATCCGAGCTCGGTCCCGTGCTATCGCCTCCCGCGGATCTTCCTTGCTGCGAGGCTTCCGTGTCGGTTTCACCGTCGTGGTCGTCCTCTTCGGCCGCCATTCAACGCTCAGCTCAGAACAGGCACGGACTAGGGGGATCCGACTGTCTAATTAAAACAAAGCATTGCGATGTCCCCCGAGGGTGTTGACGCAATATGATTTCTGCCCAGTGCTCTGAATGTCAACGTGAAGAATTTCAAAGAAGCGCGTGAAACGGCGGGAGTAACTATGACTCTCAGGGATGCGGAGTCGCGTCCCTGCCAAACGGGGGTGTGGGGTCAAGGGGCAGAGGTTTACGTCCATCTTACCCCTGTCCTGTCTGGAAACCCACCTCAAGGCCAACCTCCACGTCCAGCCCTTAGGCAAGGCTACGTGGCGCCGGATAAGGGACCACTTTATATGTCTGGTCCTAGCTAACGGAGGTGGCCGAACTACGTGGCGAAAGCCAACTGGGTCGCTTGTGTTTGCTCCTCACTAGACTCAGGCCTGTGGGCACAAATAATTGCACCAAAAACTAAAAATACAAGCCTCGGATTCTGCCGGTCCCGAACAGTGGCGGCAGAGATGGTGGAGAACACCAACCAGGGTGAATCAAATCCCCTGGAAAATAAAACCCAAAATTCGTCAAAAAGTAAACCACGATGTGAGTTACCGATATTATGTCCCTCTTGCAATGTTACGTTAGCTGAACGTACCTACACAATTGCAACCCAGCATATTCGGAGATGTAATGCTCCTCCTACTCCGGCTGAAGGTGGTCCATGTGACATCTGTGGATCCATATTTAAAACTTACGCTGGCATGCGCCAACATAAACGTAGGATGCACTCCGAAGACTATAATACTCAGGATCTCGAGTTGTTAAGTAAGAGAAAACCGAAATCGCGTGCGCAATATACAGACGGTGAAATTCAGATGATAGCCCATACTGAAGCAACAATCGTTAATAGAAGCAAATTGGCCCAAAAAACCATAATTGAAATTCTCTTTCATGAATCTGGCCGCCCAACTGAAGGAATTAAAAAACTAAGACAGCGAGTAGCTGATAAAACTTACTTGGATAAGGAGATAAAAGATATTGCGGAAGTTAAGAAACCCCAATTATGTCCAATGACACCCAGAGTGCATCTCATGAATCTCGATTCGGCGACTATTGATCGCCAGTTAAGTGGCCCGATGGCCTATGTGACTGACGTGAATGTTCCATCTACTTCATGGGATGTGTCTGATATGAATTCCTCCTTACCCCAGTGAAGGCAAATTATATCTAATGAAATTTGCCAGCTACTTAAGGATATCCGTGACGATACTTCTACTGATATGAAAACTATTATAAGTATGGCTCAATCTACTACTTGATTATCTGACACTGTCACGTCCCGGCCCCACCACGGTATCGCGACTTAGTGTCGGCGAGCGCCACCAGAGGTCTAATTTTCTCGCTAGTTCTCAATCCCCCATCCATTCGTATATATACAAGTTCCGAAATCACATCCTCTGTGTCCCCATGTGTGTCTAGGGCAGGGGCCGTCAGTTATAGCCCTACTGATGAGTTTGACCGACGGCCTCAATACGAAACACACCTCTTCTTTTCCTCCTCGATCCTTTAAAGCCAATCCACCCGCCCCGCACAGTACTCCATTGCGGCGTAACCCGGCCGGCCTTAGGTGTTACGGTTACGTCCGGAGGCGACGGGGCAAGAACTCCTCCTCGTCCTGAGGACCGGCAACTCAGCACGTGACATACACTATGGATCTTATAGACAAATACATAATAAATATTGCCATGCATAAAAATAAAACAAAAACGAACACTAATAGAAAATTTAAAAAAGTTAGAATGGTACATAAAAAGTTAAAAGGTAGTCGCGCTAAATCCCGAGCAAGTAATTTCGCTAAAATACAAAAACTATATACAACTAATCCTAGCCAAGTTGCTGAACACATCTTATCTAATGCACCATTAAATGCCACTGAAACTCCTAGTATAGATGCGTTCACTAGTTACTATAGTACAATATTTGCCCACAAAGACTTAGGTTGGACTCCCAGACATCATAGCACAGGAAAAACAATAGATATATCTTACCCAATAAGCCTACTCGAAATCTACGGTGAACTGGGAAAGCTCAAAGAGTCTGCTCCTGGAACTGATGGAATAAGTCGTGATCAGTTGCGAAGTATGCCACGTGCTGATTTATGTGCCACGCTGAATATCATATGGGGCTCCAAACACTTATCTCCTATATTGCGGAAAAACAGAACCTCACTGATTCCGAAAGGTGGTGACCTCATGGACCCCAAACAATGGCGTCCCATTACCGTATCTAGTAAAATACTAAGGCTCTTGAATAAAATCATCGTATCAAGACTTGAAAATGAGGTGAAAGTGTCTCATAGTCAGCGAGGCTTTACCAGAACTGACGGAATGATGGCGAATAGTACAATACCCCAAACCCTAATGCGCACTATGCGAAATGCTGCTAGACCGTTTACAATACTATCGATTGATCTAGCCAAAGCATTTGAAAGGGTATCTGTGCCCTCCATCGTTGATGCGCTATCGAGACGAGGTGTCGACACGCATACCATCGGCTACATTCAAGACACGTACCGTGACGCCACTACTATCTTGGAATGTCATGGAGCGAAATCTGAACCCATTCCAGTAAACCGTGGGGTAAAACAAGGAGATCCCATGTCTGGGTTCCTATTCAACCTCGTACTCGATGATTTGTTGAGAAAATTAGCAAATAGAGAAGGAGTAAGTGTTAGTGACGCTAATGTTGTGGCTCTTGCATTTGCTGATGACATTGTAATCGCTGCACTAAGTCCTGCGGTGATGCAAGGTCATATAGGTGTGATTGAGATCTTCTTCGCACGTCACTGCTTCGAAGTGAATGTCGGTAAATGGGCTGACTTCCAATATTTGAGCGTACCCCGCACAAAAAGATTGGTGGTCCAAACAAAATCGTTGCTGCACATCCAAGGTCAACCTATACCAACAGGAGGGGTATCATCCCAACTTAAGTATTTAGGACATAAATATACAGGGTGTCCCACCTAAGACTGAACAGCCGGTTTTCTCCTAAACTATTGGAGATAAAAATATAAAAAATAGGGAATTGCATGGTTCGAGGGGGCCAATTAATTAGCGCGAACGAATTTTTTATCGATTATTATTTTAAAAGATACGATGGTCAAGTTCGGTTTTTCAAATGGAACTATTTTTTTTGAACACCTGAGTTGATAATGCGTTCCAAGACAAATTCAATAAGCTTTAACGTATACACTTTATTTTCACTGGTTTTTAAGATATTGTGCTTGTAAATTTACTGATTTTCACTGGAAGAAAACTATCTGGTATAGCACGGACCGGGGACGGTCTTACTGGTGTCACGGGTGGCACTGCCTGTTGAAATAGATACCTATCTGCCAAAGGTCTACGCCAGGAATGGCAGGCCCAAAGGCTGGACAATTCTTTTCCGCCAGAAATGCTACTTAGGTAGGTAAGGAAAGTAGAGACATGATGGGGAAGCTAAGGAAAAATGCAAATAAAGTGGTGATTGTTGCTATTAATTAAGTCTTTATTACTCCAAATACAACTATAAGTTAATGATTTAACATTTTTTACACACTTTGGACTATCTGAAGTCAGGCGTCTAAGTGATTAAACTTTACAAAACAGATGGGAAAAATACGTCCTCCCCCACTCGCTTTCGCCAGCGACCACACTATTATGACACAGTGGCTTCCTACTGATGTATTTGTCACGTGCCTAGCGTCTTTTAATTAGGGTTTAGGGAGATGCCCCATCTTACCTCGCTACCCCGGCATACTTGTCATACGAAACAAGCCGCAATCCACGAGCCGTCTGATCGGTCATGGCTCCGCTCGCCCGGGCTCGCCTAGCCGACTTGACGAGCTAGACGAGCCGAACTAGTTCGCGGTGCCAGGAGCAGTCTGATTCCACCTGGAGAGTAGTCGGGTCACACACTGCACAAATGATACAAGGTGATTCTGAAGCTACGCCCGTCGAAGGATGCGGCCTGGTACCCCGTGGCGAGGACAACCCGCCCGCAGTGCCTCACCGAATTTTATGGCTTTTTACGGAAAAAGGTACGAATCCTGGGCCGAACGTAGCGAATTGAAGTCGATCCTCCGCAGTCGAGGGTGAAATATCAATTATAGCGTATTAAGAAATTCTTTTCTTCATCGTATCGAAAGGGAAGTGACGCCAATGGATTCCTTATGTTTTTCTTATGAAAATCATACCAAATGTCATGCAAATCGGACTATTATTAACGAAATTAGCTTGAGATTATGGAAATGAATTTTTAATTTCCTTCACTATGGTCCGAATTACGTCGTTCTTGGTGTCAATTGCATCGGCGGAACATAAGGAATCGAAGGGTGTCGTTTTTTAAAAGTTCTGAAGAGAAATGCGGAAACCCTAGACATTCCTCAGATTTTAATGGTATTCAAACCCCTTCAAGGGTCTAAAGCCATAAAATTCGATGGGCACTGCGGGGTGTTATCCTCGCCACGGGGTACCAGGCCGCATCCTTCGACGGGCGTAGCTTCAGAATCACCTTGTATCATTTGTGCAGTGTGTGACCCGACTACTCTCCAGGTGGAACCAGACTGCTCCTGGCACCGCGAACAAGCTCGGCTCGTCTAGCTTGTCAAGTCGGCTTGGCGAGCCCGGGCGAGCGGAGCCATGACCGATCAGACGGCTCGTGAATCGCCGCTTGTTTCGTATGACAAGGATGACGGGGTAGCGAGGTAAGATGGGGCATCTCCCTAAACCCTAATTAAAAGACGCTAGGCAAGTGACAAATACATCATTAGGAAACCACTGTGTCATAATAGTGTGGTCGCTGGCGAAAGCGAGTGGGGGAGGACGGTTTTTTCCCATCTGTTTTGTAAAGTTTAATCACTTAGACGCCTGACTTCAGATAGTCCAAAGTGTGTAAAAAATGTTAAATCATTAACTTATAGTTGTATTTGGAGTAATAAAGACTTAATTAATAGCAACAATCACCACTTTATTTGCATTTTTCCTTAGCTTCCCCATCATGTCTCTACTTTCCTTACCTACCTAAGTAGCATTTCTGGCGGAAAAGAATTGTCCAGCCTTTGGGCCTGCCATTCCTGGCGTAGACCTTTGGCAGGTAGGTATCTATATATCACAAAAATAGAAGATAATAAAATCACAAAAAAAATAGAAGAAAATATACAATCACAAAAAATAGAAGATAATAATAATTACAAAATAAAAAATATGTGAAATCAAAATGAGCTGCAAGTACATATATCACAAAAAATAGAAGATAATAAAATCACAAAAAAATAGAAGAAAATATACAATCACAAAAAATAGATGATAATAATAATTACAAAATAAAAAATATGTGAAATCAAAATGAGCTGCAAGTACATAAAGGTGCTTTCCAACGTCGCATCAGATGACACAACTACATATGCACAGCTAAAATGCTGTGTTCATACATTCCATTACTCATATCGCGGACATTTGTTAATTAACCCATCAAAAAGAATCGCATTTAAAAGCATTGTCGTAAATTAATAGTTTTACGAAATTAATGATATAGAAAAATTGCGCCAATTATAACAATGGCTATTTATACAAAGATAAAAATGTATTAAATAATATCACAAAAAATAAAAGACAAAAATAAAATCTCAAAAAAAATATTGAAGAAAATATACAATCTCAAAAAATAGAAGACAGTAATAATTACAAATTAAAAAAAGATGTGAAATCAAAATGAGCTGCAAGTACATGTAGGTGCTTTCCAACTGCGCTTCAGATGACACAACTACATGTACACAGCTAAAATGCCGTGTTCATACATTCCATTACTCATATCGCGGACATTTGTTAATTAACCCATCAAAAAGAATCCCATTTAAAAACATTATCGTAAATTAATTGCTTTACAAAATGTATGATATACAAAAATTGCGTCAATTGTATCAATAGCTATTTATACAAAGAAAAAAAATGTATTAAATAATATTAAGCAGATATTTATACAAATAAATATTTTAATACGAATAAATATTTTATTCAAAATACTTGGCGCTGCGCCCCGAATTGGTGTTGCTAAACTGAATAAATATGTATAAATTGTATTAATCTTTTTCTATTCTATCTTTCTTGTGCGTGCATTCGTGATTATGTGTATGTGTGCGTGTGCATATGCTACGTATGATATTAGAATTAAATATATGTAGAATAAATCTAACTGCGTTTCTAATATGTGTATGGATATGTTTATGTATTTTAAATTGTAAGGGAGTTATTGTAAATTATTAATACTAAAACTATTAACCTTTTTTTCGGTTTCGCAGCGCCAAGTATTTTGAATAAAATATTTATTCGTATTAAAATATTTATTTGTATAAATATCTGCTTAATATTATTTAATACATTTTTTTTCTTTGTATAAATAGCTATTGATACAATTGACGCAATTTTTGTATATCATACATTTTGTAAAGCAATTAATTTACGATAATGTTTTTAAATGGGATTCTTTTTGATGGGTTAATTAACAAATGTCCGCGATATGAGTAATGGAATGTATGAACACGGCATTTTAGCTGTGTACATGTAGTTGTGTCATCTGAAGCGCAGTTGGAAAGCACCTACATGTACTTGCAGCTCATTTTGATTTCACATCTTTTTTTAATTTGTAATTATTACTGTCTTCTATTTTTTGAGATTGTATATTTTCTTCAATATTTTTTTTGAGATTTTATTTTTGTCTTTTATTTTTTGTGATATTATTTAATACATTTTTATCTTTGTATAAATAGCCATTGTTATAATTGGCGCAATTTTTCTATATCATTAATTTCGTAAAACTATTAATTTACGACAATGCTTTTAAATGCGATTCTTTTTGATGGGTTAATTAACAAATGTCCGCGATATGAGTAATGGAATGTATGAACACAGCATTTTAGCTGTGCATATGTAGTTGTGTCATCTGATGCGACGTTGGAAAGCACCTTTATGTACTTGCAGCTCATTTTGATTTCACATATTTTTTATTTTGTAATTATTATTATCATCTATTTTTTGTGATTGTATATTTTCTTCTATTTTTTTGTGATTTTATTATCTTCTATTTTTTGTGATATATGTACTTGCAGCTCATTTTGATTTCACATATTTTTTATTTTGTAATTATTATTATCTTCTATTTTTTGTGATTGTATATTTTCTTCTATTTTTTTTGTGATTTTATTATCTTCTATTTTTGTGATATATTTGATTTTTCATGTACTTGGCGTAATTTTTTTACTTCTTTGAAGTTTTTTTATGGGGATCTCACTTCTTTTTACAAAGATAATTCGTGTACTTGACGTAATTTTTTTACTTCTTTGAAATTTTTTATAGGTAAATTCTACGTAATAACTAAGTTTAACAACTACGAAAAGAAACCATGTGCACCTCATTGCCGATCTATATGTATGGATTATACATACAGGGTCTCTTACACACCCGCGCTCACGCGTACAGGTAAAATGACAAGAGTGCCTCACGGACGCATTCCACTACAACAATGCACCAGCCCGGTGTACGGACAGCTATCAGCGACCGCTGAACAGCTGTGATGCCCGAGCTTCGAAAATATTAGAATGGTTTCTTTCAAATTAACGTTGGAAACAGCTATTCGGAATTTCCCGGCCCAGGTAAGCGAGCCGCGCGCTCCGCTTTTATGATCGGTTTACCACTCGCACCCCAGACTACTGTAATGAGGTTTGAAAACAATGTCGACTAGTCTCGTCCCGGTCTGAATTTAAAAAATTTTAGCGCCCGGCAGAGTTGACCGCGATGCTATACCCCTGTACGGAGAGATTTTTCGCCACCTGCGTGCAAAAATCACAATACTGGCGCATCGTTCCATCCAAAAAATGACATTAACGGAGGCCAGTATAGGCGTGGCGTTAAGTAACACCGCGGTCAACTCTGTCGTAGCTACAATTTTTGAAATTAAGATGGGTACAAGACCAGTCGACATTGTTTTGTTTTCAAACCTCATTACAGTAATCTGGGGTGCGAGTGGCAAACCGATCATAAAAGTGAAGCGCGCGGCTCGCTTACCTGAGCCGGGAAATTCCGCATAGCCCTTTGCGACGGTAATTTGAAAGAGACCATCCTAAAATTTTCAAAGTTCGGGCATCACTGCTGTCCGGCCGCTGGCAACCCTCCGAACGCTGAGCTGGTTGCAGTTTTAACGGATGACCCTGTATGTATAGTACTTTGTGTACATATGTATGTATAGTACTTTGTGTACAGTATGTGGTGCGCGAAGCAGCTTATGGCGCTGAACGTATTTAACATTGAACTGTAATATAACAACCACAATTAACACCTTTCGAAGAAAAATATGTATGCATTTTTAGCATTACGTGGCCAAGCTTTTTTTTCTACTCGTAAATCATCAACGGATATCCACGTTGTGCCCTTACCCCTTACCATACTCGTGTAATGACCATCCGCAATTCTTTTACCGTGGTGGAAAATCGCTGTCTTAAGTTTATAACAGAGATCCCCCATTTGTATTTTAGTAGTAGGTATTGCTTTGATGGAGAAATTCTCCACTTTCGTTGTTCCACTACTATCGTGATCGAACAAATGTAATTTTGCAATAAGAATTTGTTTGGTAGCAATTATATTGACTTTCTTCATTATGTTTGAATTTGAATTATCACAATTATTGCAAAGATCTTTCATATTTTTCCACCCTGCGAAATTGTGCTTTATTATATCTTGAAATTCAAATGATTTTTTTTTTAACATCTTGGGCAGTGCAAGATGTATCACACAATTTGTATTGACAGTAGTACTTGTGTAATTACACGCTAAACATCTTAATACCGTTGTTATTTCGTGTTGTACTGCGTTCTTAATAAGAATCTCACGATCACAAAGAGAGGTAATAAACTCAGCTGCATCATGCAGCTGATTGTAAGCGTATTTTTCTCCTGCGAATTGCCGTAATGATATTATGTTTGGATTTTGATCCGATTTATATTGGTCCATAAAGACTTTTATAACATGGTCAGCCTTTTCAGTGGGAAATAATAAGTTTTCTCTTATGGATGAACAATATAACATGCATTGGATTGCGGCATTCGCATAACAAGACACACCATCAGAATTCGGGAGACCTCTTACGTAGTATTGAGTGGTATCCACGATGTGATCATTAGTATTCTGACATTCGGATACATTATAATTAGGTACTGCCCAAACAGCATCACGAACATTGCGAACGCGGTTTTTAGAAATTGAAATGGTCATAAGATCAGGTCTATATTTTTTTCGCAATCTATTGTACTCTATTATCGCCGATTCTTGTGCCTTTACGGAAGATGGATCATAATTGATAAGATGCAGTCCTTGTAATGTGGTCACCCGAGAAAGAGCAACGTAAATTTGTCCGCAAGTAAATATTGAATTACCTGCTTCTACGACAGCATTCTGCAAGCTTAGTCCTTGACTTTTGTGAATAGTTATACCATAGCTGAGGCAAATCGGAAATTGTTTTCTAATAACGAACGCTCTATCCATTACTTCAAATTTAACACTTACACGTTCTATTATATGTTCTTTCCCCGTGGGTAATATAATTTTCAATTTTTCAACGTCATTATCAACACCTCGTGTAACTGAAACAAGTTTAGCTATGGTACCGTTGACAAGACCTAGCTTAACATCAATATTTCTTCTAATCATGATTTGCACTCCGACTTTAACAATTACGACCCTTGCAAGTCCCGCCGTTCGGGAGCTATCGTCGTCATTATTGTTTAGTACCTTTGACACCTTTTTTTTCAAGTACGGTGCACAATTCATTGTATCATGAGCGATCAAATGGATTTCTTCGGATGGAAATCGACTCAGCATGGCAGCGTTCAAAACATCACACTGAACACATGTGGGAAGTAAACACACCGTATTAGATCCCACATTAAGCATGTAATCACATAATTCGTTTAATCGGTCATTACAACAATTTGTCGCTTTGAAATTTAATTTCCTCGATTCTAATAGCTTTGTATCCGAATCGGTCACTACTCCGGTGCGAATTCTCGACAAGATGTCTTTGTAAATATTATCACCCTGCTGTCGCATGTTTATTGTCAATTCGTCATAGCTAAACAAGGCAGACCATAAATTATAAGAACCTAATCCTCCAACATTTTTCTCCATACTCTTATTGCATAATTGTATAAAAGCAGGTGCTTCGTGAACAGGCGGAAGTTGTAGTAAGTCACCAAATAACAGAATGGGTATTTTTCCGAACCAAGCATCATCGGAATCTGCAGTATCAAATATTTCTGTAAGTCGTAGATGTATGTACAGGAAAGTTACGTTAGAAACCATCGAAATTTCATCGATGATTACTAAAGCAACATTTTTTAGTTGATCTCGTACAATTTGAAGGGCTGCATCGCTAAGTTGTCTATACTGGGCTGTGTGTCCATGTTCTACGGGTAATTGGAATAGTCGGTGTATGGTAAGACCTTCAATATTAAAAGCTGCGATTCCAGTAGGAGCAGTTACTGCTGTGTCTTTTCCGATAGTCTGCTTGATCCACTGTCTAATAGTTTTTATTAAAAAACTTTTCCCAGTGCCACCTTCGCCACTCACATAAAGTCTGAGAATGTTATCGTTAGACGTCAAGGACTTAGTAACTTTATCAAATATCTGCTTCTGATCATGGTTCAATTCCGAAATCATTTCTGCAAGATCACCACAGTCAAATTTGTTTCCCGCGTCTTTAAAATCTTTCATGGCACCAACAGTTTCAACGGGGACACACTCTATTGGGTGATCACCTTGATCATTTTCTTCTTGTTCTACAGTATTCAACACGTTCTTTTCAATTTCTTCCTTTATATGATCGCGCGCTTCTTGAATATCCGTTATTCGTTCGTGATATTGAACTGCTTCTGTCAATTGTGATTGCAGCGACATAAAAGCTTCCGCATATGTGTTAAATCCATTTTTCAATTCGTCGGTGTTTCTCCAAGGTTTGAATAATAATAATAATGAGAAATAATAATTCTCAGGTTGGATTTGAACATTGTACTTATAATGATTGATAAGATAGCCTCTTTTCCTTTTCTTCAAAAACAAAGATGCACGAATTTCATAATATTCAGTTTTTTCAGACGGTCTAATTTTATTAACGTCAAACCACATAGCAAAATCGTACAGATACATAGATTCTAATTCCTGAGGTCTGTTAGGATAGTAATCATCTATGAGGGATGGACAAAATATGTCTGTGGATTCACCTTCCAGATCCTCAATCTCTTTGCGAGTTTTCAATTTCCTACTTCTCAGTATATTTACATCTAACCATCTAATAGTAGTACTGGAGTCAGTGCCATGCAATGATAATCCTAAAAGGGTATCAGCGCATTCAGGCGCTCCACATTCTCTATGATTTAGCATGCGCATTCCAAGGTTGCACAGAAGACTAGCCAATGACTTAGTAGAATTTATTGCTGCCATAGTGTCCGTAGCGTAACTTTTTTCCGGCTTTGACACGTACTTAGTACAGTAACATGTTACCAACCCTGTCTTTTCCCCAATATATTGTATATCCATGTTACCTCTCCAAACCGTGAGAACAGCAGCATTAAAATCATTGATACGGACTTCCTTTATCGAACGTGGAAGATCATAGAGTCTACCTTTTGCTTTCAATTGTTTTCTAGCACCTATAGAAACAGCCACATCCCTTATTATCAAAGTATCTGTAACTGGACGTGGAAATGAAAATCTACATACTTTACAGAAGGAATTTTTCGTTTTTTTGTTCCGTAGACAGTAACTGTTGCATTTATGCATTTGATGTGCAGTTACACGTCTATATAATTCTGGCGAGGCATGCGGTGATGGCAATCTGCAAGTGACGTATTTCTTAATGAATGCTGCTACATCTTCCTTCGAAGATTTATCGATTATAGGAGCATCTTCAATCCAAATTAAAAGATGAAAATGTTGTGATCCCCTGCTTTGATATTCTCTGCGCCAAAAGTAATGAGTGACCTTGCCAATCGGATTGTCGGGCGAACAAATGAAATCCAGCATAGCGTGGAATGCATTATCTATAAATCGAGCAGTTGAAACGGGATCAGAAGCAATGAGTTCGTTCGGAGACATTTTAGCCACCGATGGGCCGTTTACTTCACGAAGATATTCTATTAAATCTGCCCATAACCACTCACTTGGGCTGAGCGTGAGGAACCATGTGGCTGGTCCATAATGGTGTATCATACAGTTCAAATCGTTTCTCGGTTTTCGCCAATACTGTGCTGTATTACGTAATCTAGAAAATATAGTGTTCAAGTTCGTTTGTAGCTGATCTTTAGAGAGTTGCTCTAGAAAACCAGCAGCTGTGTATTTTTCACGTGGATTTACGACGTTCATTTTGTGAAAAATTCCAGCGTTCAATTGCCGCATATTGGTATCGTGTAATAAATGAAAAATATATTGCATGTTCAATCGAAATTGCGAATGCTTGGACATCAGTTTGGACTTAATGAATTCATGATCAGTCAAACGAACCAATCTTTCCTCATGCTGTCCGTTCATCCCATAAGGATATAAATCTGGGAAACATTTCACATCTAAGTGTTCAGCACGATGGCCCAACGGAATGTCATGAACTTTAAGCATTTGATAGAGTGCGGTAGCAGATTCATTAACCCTTTTGTCATACATTGGATAAATAGTAAACTGATCATAATATGAATCAGATTGTGACATTTGCGTCAATAATGCACGTTTGATGTTTTCATCGATATTAAGTGTTTCACCTTCAACGTCCTCGATAGATTCGTTATTATCGTTATTATTATCATTGGCAACAACTTCTTCTTGAAATTCTGTATCTGGTAATTTGGCACTCAGCAATAAATCGTGCGATTGTGGTAAAACAATTTCTGAGTATAGAGGATTATTGGCTTTCAACCATACTAAGGCATTCCATACTTTCTTCAAGTCAACTAACTTTTCCCACACTATTTTAGATTTTGTTGGAACGCCCCGCACCAATATGTATAATTCATGATTTTGATTTAAAGGTTCCGTTGAAGGACAGATTTTTTTTAAATTTTCTTGTAACGGCAAAGGAAGGTGAAATGTTCTCCCTTTTACTTTTGGAAACATATATTTATGTGGCATATTTTTTTTACGCATCACTGTATCCATTCTCACAATCGTTTGAAACGGTTTAGCTCTTTGAATGAGAATTCGTTCGTAATCGTTCAACACTGCTATTTCTGGAACTGAACGTACATCAAGCTTATTTAAAATACATTTTGGTGGTATGGAATCGTTGCGAATTTTATCGTGACAATATCGGCAAATAAAATGCATGTCACCAACTTTGTATCCAATATGATTTAACAAAGTTTGCATTACATTTCCTTTATATGTTCTTTTAGAAATATCAAACTTAAGAACCTCTCTTTCAAAACAGAGTTTCTCGCAGGAAACGCACGGGATGCGTGGTGTGTCCATAGACCGCTTTGTGAAAGCTTTAAATGCTAAATAATATCGTGATGTAATCTCTTCTTCGTTCAAGCTTATGTCAGTATTATTTTTTTGTAACGCTTCAGTTTCTTTTCGAGCTTGCAGTGTTATTCGTCCAAGTGTTTCAAGGTCACTATCGTTTAAAGCTTTGTCTAAATTATGTAATTGGCCTTTATAAATGTTCGCTATTTTGTATATCACTCCCTTCAAGTGTCGTAAATTCGGAAAGTGAGGTGCCAAAATCTCAATGGCTAAAAAATTCGACTTACATAGTTTAGGGTTTATGTAACAACCATGAGAATGACCAACTTTTTCAGGATGCACTTTATTAGAACAGCCACTGATATGGTTGTTCAACTTATGTACATTTTTTAATGAGCATTCTAACAATCGTTTGAAGAAATCCTGTAAATTATTCAGAATTTCAACGTCTTTTGTTTTACAAAGATAACTACAATGCCATGCTTTTGTCGTCTTCTTCGATTTCAATACAGGTAGAACGTTTACAGCTTTCCCTTCCGAATTCATTATTATGATTGATTCAGAACCGGTGAAAGTATGGTACGAACTTTCCGCAAAATATGATTCTGAAGAAGACGTATGTCTGGATTGTCCACACAAAGCATTAATCCTGTCATCAACTTCTAAACATTCTGCTGCGCGCGTTAAGGAAACTTCCACTTTTTGTTTACAATCCTTCAACAGTTTCCTCATTTTCAAAATATACTTTTGCCTAATATGAAAACACCATTTTATTATACGCTCAGCTTCCAATCTACTTGCTTCTCCGGACGGCATGCTAATAATTTTTGAAAGTTTTCTAATATAAGTTTCTTTGTTATTTTTGGTTGCTATATTGTTATTTGTTACAGCAATATAACGATACTTTTTTTTTATTTTCAGAGCAGCACGATGTTTTCCTACTTTATTATAATCATCTTTTTTACGTATTTTATCATCATAATATACCTTCCGCTTTTTGGAGACAACTTCTTTATTTAGCTGATAGTATTTTTTTCGCTTTTCACATGTCACTTCTTTAATTATCTTATAATAATTTTTTACCTTATCGCGTTTTACTTCCTTATTTGCGTCATACTGCATTTTTATATTTTTTAGTATATCTTCTTTGTTTGCGTTATAATAATTTTGTATGCGTTTTTTCTTTTTCTGACAATCTTCGCCTTTTTTTTCCGTGTTACACACCCCTTTCTTTGTTTTATAAACAGCTCTTCTTTTTCCATTAATTTCCTCTTTACGTTTTTTATGATAATTAGACTTGCATTCTTTCCTATTACATTCTTCGTCATTTTTTTGACCAATGTTAAATGCAGGATAATTTCCATAAGAGGGATTTTTATTAATTGTACCACCAATTGCAGATTCATGTTCATACATACAACGTGTAAATTGTTGATCCTGAATGCATGGAAAATGTTCTATACGATTAGATCGAAACATTTGGATCAAATGTTCACGCATCAACGCATGATTGTACGTTACTTTGTCTGGTAATATTTTGAATAATAACGAGACAGCAAATGCAATCGCAAAAACTCCGCAATCCTGATAGTTAGGTTGAGTTTGTACACGTGGAAATTCAATAAATTCTTCGTTAATTGCACCGTCATGTTTGTTCAAAAAAGGGTATAACTTCTGCAGAAAAATTTTGTGATGAATATGCAACTTCGAGAAATTAAGAGAATCATAAATATAAACTCTTCTTTCATCATGTTTATAGAAGCTACAAACCCAATGTCCCCCTGCATTGGTTCGAATTTTTTCGCTTTGGTGCAAAATCTGTATGTGATCCTGATTTTCAGGAACTGGTTGAATTGTAGCAGGTATTTGAATTCTCCATGTTTCGCGTGGTTTATAATTAGAGTTAGCTTCTAATAATTTATGAAAATATTCGATATGATCATCTGCTAACCATTCGCCTTTAATGATAATTTGCATATTCTTATTATTATCACTGAGCGGTAACATATTAATAATACTATTTTTCCTGTTGCACTCCCCTTTCTTTGCTTTATAAATAGCTTTCCTTTTTGCACTAATTTCCTCTTTACGCATTTTATAATAATTAGCCTTGTATTCTTTCCCATTATATGGTACGGATACATTACTGATTTGTGACTTCGAAACGAATGGTGGATCTGTCTGAATTATATTTTTTTCACGTGTAGTGACTTCTTTGTCATTAAGTGGTACGTTTTGAACTGGGGATATTTCATTTTTTTCATTAGTAATGTCATTGTGATGACCAACGTTAAATGGAGGATCCTTTCCACAAGAAGGATTTTTA
Source organism: Andrena trimmerana (assembly GCA_951215215.1). NCBI lineage: Eukaryota > Metazoa > Arthropoda > Insecta > Hymenoptera > Andrenidae > Andrena > Andrena trimmerana. Next base: position 1,703,489 of record CATNUO010000106.1, read on the forward strand.
TTAATTGTACCACCAATTGTAGATTCATGTTCGTACACACAACTTGTCAATTGTTTATCCTGAGTACATGGAAAATGTTCTATACGATTAGTTTGAAACATTTGGATCAAATGTGGACGCATCAACGCATGGGTGTACGTTACTTTGTCTGGTAATATTTTGAATAATAACGAGACAGCAAATGCAATCGCAAAAACTCCGCAATCCTGATAGTTAGGTTGAGTTTGTACACGTGGAAATTCAATAAATTCTTCGTTAATTGCACCGTCATGTTTGTTCAAAAAAGGGTATAACTTCTGTAGAAAAATTTTGTGATGAATATGCAACTTCGAGAAATTAAGAGAATCATAAATATAAACTCTTCTTCCATCATGTTTATAGAAGCTACAAACCCAATGTCCCCCTGCATTGGTTCGTATTTTTTCGCTTTGGTGCAAAATCTGTATGTGATCCTGATTTTCAGGAACTGGTTGAATTGTAGCAGGTATTTGAATTCTCCATGATTCGCGTGGTTTATAATTAGAGTTAGCTTCTAATAATTTATGAAAATATTCGATATGATCATCTGCTAACCATTCGCCTTTAATGATAATTTGCATATTCTTATTATTATCACTGAGCGGTAACATATTATATTAATACTATTATTTTTAGATTTGACCAATTATACTTTCATTTATACTTCTACTACACTATTCTATTGTAGTATACGATATAAGATGGTTTAAAGATTCAATAATAAAAAAGTTAATAATATGTATATATAAGCGAGGCGGTTATGCGATCGCAGACGCTCAACTTGATTGAAAGTTGTTATTTATAGCGCAAAGCAGCTGAGCGAGTGTACTTCACTTTTTTTTTTAATATTCCAACTTTATTGAAAGTTGTTATATCTAGCGCAAAGCAGCTGAGCGAGTGTACTTCACTTATTTTTTTAATATTCCAACTTTATTGAAAGTTGTTATATCTAGCGCAAAGCAGCTGAGCGAGTGTACTTCACTTTTTTTTTTAATATTCCAACTTTATTGAAAGTTGTTATATCTAGCGCAAAGCAGCTGAGCGAGTGTACTTCACTTATTTTTTTAATATTCCAACTTTATTGAAAGTTGTTATATCTAGCGCAAAGCAGCTGAGCGAGTGTACTTCACTTTTTTTTTTAATATTCCAACTTTATTGAAAGTTGTTATATTTAGCGCAAAGCAGCTGAGCGAGTGTACTTCACTTATTTTTTTAACATTCCAACTTTATTGAAAGTTGTTATATCTAGCGCAAAGCAGCTGAGCGAGTGTACTTCACTTATTTTTTTAATGTTCCAACTTTATTGAAAGTTGTTATACTCGAGACACGGCGCAATGCAGCCTATCGAGTGATGTTATAAGATAAGGCGCGATGCAGCCAGTAAAGCTTAAAAAATAAATACTCGAAATAGCGCAATGCAGCTGAGCGAGTGTACTTTACTTATTGTTTGTAAATTCCAACCTGTAAAAAACGAAAAATTTGTAATAAACACTAAAGTAATATCATACGTATTATTATAATACGTATATAAATAAATAAATATAAACGTGACTTACCAAATGTAATATTTTTTCTTTTATTTCTCCTGAAGAAAATTTCCTTCAAAGGGATTTGATACTATAAAAAGATACACATTTCAATCAATAAAAATAGCAAAAATCTGCGGAAACCATTATTTGGCGTACCGCTGAATTAATTAATAATAATAAAGCACACTTACATGAAAACACTTGGATATGAAATGTTTCCCACAGTAACATATCCTTATGCGATAAACTGACAACATGAAAACAGATCGGTTCGTTACACCGACCGTGAATTCATAAAGTCGAATGAGGGTCCCCGGAAAACATTTTGTTACGAGGATTTTCTTGAATGTTTCGTGGAGGGAGAACACCTACAGGGAGGGGGAATATCTACAGGGAGTGATGGAAATAGTGTGTGAGACGCCACAATTGGAGACAAACCGACGCCACGGCCAACCAGCGTCAACAACACATTGTCCGGCGACGCTGATTGGCCGTGGTGCCGGTTCGTCTCCCATCGTGACGTCTCACGCACTCATTACCACCACTCCCTGTAGGTATTCCCCCTCTACGAAACATCCAAGAAAATCGCCGTAACAAAATGTGCTCCGGGGACCCTGGTCCAAACTGATGTCCAAGCATTCGCAATTTTTCGATTGACCAACGGTCAGAACGAGCCCTCGTCGTAACAAGAAAATGTGCCGTCGGTCACGTCCCGCTGCGGTCGAACTAGATCTTTACCCTTGCCTTTTGGTTACGCTTTCAGCCTATTTATTCGATCCGGATCTTACATACAGCTAAATGTAGCAGAATCTGTTCTGTTACATACAGCTAAATCTAATGTAAAAGTACAAATAATATACACTTTTTCGTCCCCGACTTTTTCATGTACATGGTCACCGTTTTATCCTGCCACCCACGCTCGCACGAACAGGTAAAATGGTAACAGTAGCTCACGGACGCATTCCACTACAACCTTGCACCGTCTTGGCGTTCGGAGGTTTGCCAGCGACCGCTAGACAGCGGTGATGTCCGAGTTTCGAAAATTTTTGACATGGTCCCTTTCAAAGTAACGTCGCAAAGAGCTATTTTTCTCAATTTCTCGGCGCGGGTTAAAGAATTTGGGGCTTTTTTCGTGTAACTTTTGAACTATAAAAGATATTGGACTGCAATTCGCGCTGAAAAATGAGGAAAAATTATTCCTTCTCAATGATGGATAATTTAACATATTTTTATTTTTACGTTTACTTAATTTTTTAACCATAATTGTTGTGAAAAGCTTTTGCAGACCTCCGAATCTAATAATGTTCTGGTTCTCTTTTTTATGATTTTATCCTTAATGCAGTGCATACTTAGATCAGACGTAAGGGGTAACTAATGGGACGTGTCTTTGATTGTAGTGGTATTTGAATTTTTTTCTGGAATTTTTGTATCTGAATGTTTTAGATATTCAACGCCACGCATAAATAAACCGACTTCCGTTAATGCCATTTTTTGGAACGATGCGCCAGTATTGTGGTTTTTGCACACAGGTGGCGAAAAATCTCTCCGTACAGGGGTATAGCGCCGCGGTCAACCCTGTCGTAGCTAATATTTGTGAAATTGAGCCGGGTACGAGAACAGTGGACATTGTTTTCAAACCTCATTACAGTAATCTGGGGTGCGAGTGGTAAAACGATCATAAAAGCGGAGCGCGCGGCTCGATTACCTAGGCCGGGAAATTCCCAATACCTAGCTCCTTGCGACGTTAATTTGAAAGGGACCATCCTAAAATTTTCGAAGCTCGGGCATCACTGCTGTCCAGTGGTCGCTGGCAGCTTTTCGAACGCCGGGACGGTGCATGGTTGTATTGGAATGTGTTTGTGTGGCGCTGTCGCTATTTTACCTGTTCGCGCGAGCACGGGTTGCAGGATAAAACCTTGACCCTGTACTTGATGTAATTTGTTTAGTTTTTTGAAGTTTTTTATGAGGATCTTACATAACATAAATGTAACGTAGAAATACAAACAAGCGTTACTTTAAAAAATTTACTTACTGTAAATTTATTATATACGATAATAATATAATATTATATTAATATATATAAACGTGTAAAAAGCCTTGGTATAGTATATAAAACTTCGCTTTATATTATCAATGATAAGAAAACATGATGTGTTACTTAACGCGAAACGTAATGAAGAATTTCGATCGATATATCCATACCTATTTACTAAATATTTACTGAGAGCGACCTTTACTAATGGGCTAAACGGGCTATAGCCCAGGGATCCAAGGGCGCTTAAGAATCAAATATGTTGAAATGCTTTTTTCTCTTCAATTTTGGAGACAAAAATTTCGTTCGCGGGCATTGCTTTTGTTCCTGTTTGCCTTGGTGGATGTTGAAATGCTTTTTTCTCTTCAATTTTGGAGACAAAAATTTCGTTCGCGGGCATTGCTTTTGTTCTTGTTTGCCTTGGTGGAGACCTGAGGTTGTGATGTACTGCCTTGTACCGATTGCGAAGAAATTACACCCTTGGGGGCTAGGGCGCCAAAATTTTTTAGCCCAGGGCGCTCAAATTTGTTAAGGCGGTCCTGTATTTACTAATAAAAAATGTCTCTCATCGTCGAATGTTTCGAATGTTTAACTGGCATCTGGGCCACCTTCAGCTTGTTCTGGTTCTTCTTCGCGCGTTCAGACAGGGATCGGCGGGCTAAGTTACGGTGATGGAGGGGGCAACACCCACAAGACTGCTCCCGTAGGTGTTTCCCCCTCCTCCATCAAAATAGCTTACTAACGTAGAGTCCCTACCTTCAAAGGATCAGTAGATATCATCATCATGTCGCAGCAAGACAATGTAAGTAATAAAAATACTATTTTCATATTATACTCATAGCAGCGTTATCGTTATTATATTCATTATTATATTTTTTATTCATATACTCTAGCCGGTTTATCTGTATTCGTTACGTTTATTCGTGAGAAATTTATTCATCATTCGTGAAATTTATTCTCGTCACAGGATCCTTTGTCATGAAGCATCTAGCTCGGAGGAAATATGAATATATTCTTTGTTACGAATAAAACTAACAAATAAATTCCCATAAATAAAAGTTATAAATAAATGTCACGAATAAATTTCTCACGAATAAAACTAACGAATGTGTATGTAAGCTACAACATTTTGAATGTCTTTGGTAGGCACTATGCCTATATTAACTATCGGTGCAAGTAGACCGTAACTGTATAGCAAGTAATACAACAAGAAGATATGTGACACGTTGAAACATATTCTAACTTGTAACGCCAACGATTAGAAATATGAAACACATCTGAGTTAAAATATGCTTCTATGTATCCAAAATATCTTCTTGTCGTATTATTACTTGTTGTACAATTATGGTCTACGTCCACTATAATACTTAACATAGGCAAAGTGCCTACCAAAGACTTTCAAAACGTTGTAGTTTATGTTCCACTAACAAGGGGAGAACACCATGAGGCAGTCATCGATTTTGATGAGCCTTGGTACGATGGATCTATGTCGAAAATAAGTAAATAGGTGTTCGAGCGTTTCTGCTAATGGGCCTTAATACTAGAGATATTTACATGTAAATTATTAAACATTTCATACCGCCCGTATAAAGCATATAAAAGCCATAACCTCAACTTAAGAATATGCCGTGGAGCGTTCGGTAAGACGTCGGCGTAGCGTTGTTGCGGTCGCGATTCGATTTCGTCTGTATTCTATATATATATTTTTTCATGTTTTATTTTTTTCACACTTCATTTTATTCCACACTGTATGAACAGTGGGAAAAAAGGTAATGATAGTACCGTTCATTATTAATTCTTTTAAATGTATAAATACAATTAAGGTTTTTTTTTAACCTGGGGAAATCTTCAATAGACACCCCGACACCTCCAGAGGGGAATCCCCCGAGGGCGCCAGGGTAGTGTGGGATTTTTACCCACTAAAGCCCCACGGCCACCATCGCGCGATAAATTTAAAAAAATTAATAATGATCGGTACTATCGTTACCTTTTTCCCACTGTTCATACAGTGTGGAAAAAATGAAGTGTGAAAAAAATAAAATATGAAAAAATATATATATAGGATACAGACGGAATCGAACTCGTGACCGCAACAACGCTACGCCGACGTCTTACCGAACGCTCCACGATATATCCTTAAGTTGAGGTTATGGCTTTTATATGCTTTACACGGGCGATATGAAATGTTTAATAATTTACATGTAAATATCTCTAGTATTAAGGCCCATTAGCAGAAACGCTCGGACACCTATTTACTTATTTTCGACATAGATCCATCGTACCAAGGCTCATCAAAATCGATGACTGCCTCATGGTGTCCTCCCCTTGTAAGATTAGATACCTTTGATATTTCTAATCATTGGCGCTATAAGTTAGAATATGCTTCAACATGTCCAATATCTTCTTATTTTACTACTAGTTACAAGTGCGAATTGTTCACAAAATAAATTTTTTATAATACGTTACAGTTTTTTTGTACGCCTGAATAATTGAAAGGCTCGTGAAGTAAAGAGAAGAAACATATTTTTTAATGTAATGTAATTTTTATAATTTCGCATCATACACTATTTCAGTTTTCAAAATGTTATATTTCCTAATTTCCAAATTGCAATTGAACAATACGTACGCTTGCGCTAAATGTATGACTTTCTTCTATCATACGCCGCTTTTATGAACTGTTGATCTTTTTTGCTAATTAATTGTTTCTTCAATTTTGTAGAAAAAACGGAAACCAATGCACAATTAGATGGTAAGTTTTTTATTAACGATAAACTTACAGAAAAGTTAAAAATAATAATTTAAATTTATATGCATTTAATCAAATTTATTTTTCCAGACGTAAATGACAAATTATATGCATTTAATCAAATTTATTTCTCCAGACGTAAATGACAAATTATTATTAGCAGCGGTAGAGAGCTGTGACGGGGAGCCGCCGCCGCAGCCGCCTCCTCCTCATAACAAAGAAAAGCCGGCCACGGCCAACGGTAAATACATACATACATAAATACATATAACATATATATTTATTAACGATAAACTTACAGAAAAATTAAAAATAATAATTTAAATTTATATGCATTTAATCAAATTTATTTTTCCAGACGTAAATGACAAATTATTATTAGCAGCGGTAGAGAGCTGTGGCGGGGAGTCGCCGCGGCCGCCTCCTCCTCCTCATAAAAAGGAAAAGCCGGCCACGGCCAACGGTAAATACATAATACATACATAAATACATATAACATATATACACATTTTAAGGAGTTACATACTTTTAGAATACTTGGACATACGCTTAATTAACTATTTTGTGATATATATATACACACACACACACACACACACACACACATATATATATATATACATATGTATATATATATATATATATCTTGTGCGGCAGTGTTTTAACAAAATTTCCTGACATTTTCACGAGAAAAGATATTAATTCTGGTCATTACATAGATATTCTTTTTGTATATTTGAACACTAAAAATTATTCACGTTAGCCTATATGTAAACGTTCGAAAGGTCTTTTAATTAAAAAACATTTTATTAACAACTTTATTTTTTACTAATTACAGCAGGGTATGTGGCCCGACGGCACCAGCGAAGCGGCTGGAGGGTGAGGGCCCAACAAGATCAGTGGGCCCTTCTGCAGGCTGTGCGGACTCAAGCAAACAGCCTGCAGAGCCAGGCGGCCACCCTGGAAACGTTAAGTGCTCTACAATTTCACTGCCGTGGCCGTGGCCGTGGCCGTGGCCGTGGCCGTGGCCGTGGCCGTGGCCGAAGCCGTGGCCGTGGCGGCCTTTTTTTTTTTTAAAAATATTATATTATCATTATTTTAATTTTAATAATTTTCTATTTTCTACTAATTTTCTAAAGTTTATTTGAAAAATAATATTAATTTTAATAATTTTCTATTTTCTACTAATTTTCTAAAGTTTATTTGAAAAATAATAATAAATATATATATACTTTTTTTTACAAGAAAAATGTGCTTATTTCATTTGACTGTGCAGCAGGGTTACTTTCTCTTTCATCTATTTTAATAATAAATAATAATAATAGTTCTCTTTGTGTGCATCGTTAGCTTAAATTTAAATGAATTTTTTTTCATGGGATTATTACTATTAATTTAGAAGTAAACAGAGGATCGAAGCTGAATAATATCGTTTAATAAACTCGTTTAATTAATTCAATATACTACATCCCAATAAATTTTTTTCTCTGACGTAGATCACACTGCATCATATGCTGCTTCGATTATCTGTAAATAAATAAATATAATATATATAAAAATATATAAAATCCACATTTTATTTTTTAGTTATACAACTTAACGTAGAATTTATATATATAGAAATAGAGTGGCATTTTGCTATCATAAGTGTAGAGACTACTATAATACAAAATGTATCTGAAGAAGGTGAGAGCATATGGCAGAAAGTCTTGTTGCAGGAAATTTAAATGCAAATGTTAGTAATAATTAAAGAAAAATGAACGAAGATATCCAATATTTTTAACGCACAATTTATGGATGTTGGAATAAAATTAATTTAGTATGTTTATTGGGGAACTGAAATCTTGTTAATGAGAAAATAATAAAATTAATGAATAGCGTGGCAACTATTGTAGATTTTAAAATTAAAGTATTATGAATGTTTTTCACAAAAGATTGAATTGAAAAATATCAACGGAGATGTGTTTTCAGCTTTGTACAGTACTTTGTTCACTACTGTGGCTTGCTCCACATTCCTAAATTTAAACTAAATTTTGTTGATTTACCTTATTGGAGAAATTTCCAGAAGCTTGTACGAAAGAAGATGCTTCTCTGTCTATGTAATCTATGAGAAATTTCTAAAAGCTTGTGCGAAAGAAGATGCTTCTCTGTCTATGTAATAACCTTCTCCGGGCAACCTCCAAGCCTGTGCGTCTCCCCTTCATCTATCCAAGCCTGTGCGTCCCCTTCATTTCGACTAATCCAAGCCTGTGCGTCCCCTTTATTTTATTCAAAACCTGTGCGTCCTCTTCATTTCTATAAGATTTACATAAAAACTCTGAATTAAAAATAGTTTGCTAGTATAATAAGAATAAAAATAATAATATCTGACAATTTAAATGCAATTTGTTACAATATATTATTATTATTTTGTTCATGCATGGTACAAATTTTCAAAAAGAAGATGCTTCTCTGTCGAATCGAACCTTCTCCGAACAACTTTCAAGTCTGCGACTTTACATAAAAAGTCTATTAAATAAAAAATTTTGGGCGACTTACCTTGTTTTAATTGAGACAATAATTCAGTGTCCTAACATGGTGTAAAAAAACTCGTGACATTTCAAATTTGAATTTGGACAACTTTCCTTGTTTGACACTTCGCAGGTTATGAGTGACTAACGCTTGGCAGGATATAATTTGGCGACTTACCTTGTTAATTGAGAAAATAATAAATCAGTGTCCTAATGTAGTGTAAAAAAACTTGTGACATTTCAAATTTGGGCAACTTACCTTATTTAACACTTCGCAGGTTACGAGTGCTTAACACTTGAAAGGTTCTAATACGACGATCCCTGCCGAATGCAGCCGAATGATCCCGAGAGTCGATGAAATATGTGTTAGTATCTCTTTTGTTTGGTTGAAGGTGTGCGTGTAACGCGTAGTATACGTATTATGTCGACAAAAATTCTGTCGACAAAAATTCTGTCGACGAAAAATTTCGATGAAGAAGAAGAAAACTGACCGTTTCCGACTGATCCATGGGACGATATTATCATATCTCTGATATGCGTGGACCGATTTTATTGATTTTGGTCTTATTCGAAAGCTGATATGCGGTTTACATAAGAAAAATGTCTTTAAATTTAGAAAATATTGCAGGCGTGATGAGATATTAATGAAATAAGTTTCAGGTTAGGTTGGAATAGCCGGGGGACGAGTAAAGATACACGGCAGCGACAGTCGCCATATATACAGGGTGTCTTTCACGTACTTGGCGTCGAGACGCTACCGCGTCTCTAGATTTCAACAGGCAGTGCCACCCGTGACACCAGTAAGACCGTCCCCGGTCCGTGCTATACCAGACAGTTTTCTTCCAGTGAAAATCAGTAAATTTGCAAGCGCAATATCTTAAAAACCAGTGAAAATAAAGTGTATACATTAAAGCTTATTGAATTTGTCTTGGAACGCACTATCAACTCAGGTGTTCAAAAAAATAGTTCCATTTGAAAAACCGAACTTGACCATCGTATCTTTTAAAATAATAATCGATAAAAAAATTCGTTCGCGCTAATTAATTGGCCCCCTCGAACCATGCAATTCCCTATTTTTTTTATATTTTTATCTCCAATAGTTTAGGAGAAAACCGGCTGTCCAGTCTTAGGTGGGACACCCTGTACATACACAGGAGTAAAATCACCCACTCCAGCGAATTTAGAGGAAATGCTATCGCGTCTAACGAAGAGCCCTTTAAAACCTTGGCAGAAGTTGAATATCCTACAAAGATATTTAATTCCGCGGATACACCATGGTATGCAAACCATGGATGTGACTAAGAAAAATCTCGTATACATGGACAGATGCATCCTCAAATTTTTAAAAGGCACACTTCACCTGCCTGTAACTACCCCTACTGCTTATATACACGCCCCACTTAAAAGTGGTGGCCTAGGGATACCATCTTTAGTGCTGCATATTTCATCTACACATTGTCGACGTCTGGAGCGTTTGGCGGTTCGAGGTGATCAAGAGACTCAACTTATATTCCAATTTGATGTTGTTATGCAAACGATTAGTAAGCTTAAAAGGATGCTGGTACACTCAGCTCAAACGATTGTGGCCGTTCGAGATTCGATTGCATTCGAGCTTACTAGGGCTGGCTTTCTTGCTTCGCTAACATTCTACAGAATTTCATGAATATGGTGCGGGCACTGCCAAGCCACAGGTTCCCGTCTAGAACACTTCTATTTCGTGAGGAAACATTACTGTTACGCCATCTAATATAAGACACGTTCGCGCAGTCCCGTCACAAATGTTAATTTACATTGCTTCGGTTATGTTTATTTTCCCGTTGTTAACATAAAATAACGGATAGTAGATTTTGAAGTAAATGCGTATTTCTTTGATCTACACATTTCCACTAATAATGAGCGTCTTAGAGTTTAATCTATGAGGACTGCTAGGAATAAAATACAACAAGACTTTATACATCTCAGTATTCTGGTTTCCTAACCCTTGCCATCTCTACGAAATATATAACATTCGTTTCCATTCTATTCTTTATTACCCCACCATCCCGCTCTATTTATTTGTGTCTTCCGTTATAAATCCATTGATTTATTTATTTTGGACATTACAAATTTATCGTTTATAGTCTGAAAATTATTGATTTTTTTTTAGGTTCATTGTAATAAAAGTCATTTGACATTTATTTTTGGCGTCATTTACGCTACAGCGTCTTGAACACAGCCGATCGCGCAGATTTATATAATTATGACAATCATAGGCAAATGCCGCCACAGTGGTGTTTTATCATGAATTAGAAGTGTTCTAGACGGGAACCTGTGGCTTGGCAGTGCCCTCACCATGTTCATGAAATACTGTAGAATGTTAGCGATGTGAAAAAGCGGACCCAGGTAAGCTCGAATGCAATCGAATCTCGAACGGCCACAATCGTTTGAGCTGAGTGTACCCATCAATACCCTAACCCGAAGTGCTGTCCATAATGACTGGTCTCAACAATTACGTAAATCTGGACACGGTGCTGGATTAAAATCAATGTCCGCCGGCACATCTGCGTGGATATATAGCCCTCCTGATTTTTGGTCAGGTAAAGACTATATAGGAGCGGTCAATTTGCGAATTGGCCTCCTTCCTACTAAGGGGGCTCCGTATATGACTGATACGGACTGTAGAAACCCGTCATGTGCTGGCACACGCGAATCTCTTTACCACGTTTTACATAGATGTCCGGTCACCCATTATGAAAGAATAAATAGACATGACAATATAAATAAGACGATAAAAAATTCAATAATAAAAACCGGAATAAAATGTGAAGAAGCCCCGCGATTAACAATAAACTGTAGCAGGTATGTGCCTGACCTGATAGCCGTCAAAGCTGATAAAGCCTTCATAATAGAAATTACTGTGGCGTATGAATCTAAACCCTCGTCTATTGAAAATGCGTATAAAATAAAGAAAGATAAATACACCTATATAAATATAATACACCCGAAATTATCGAAAAAATTAAAAATACCTACCGTGTGTCCAGCGTTCAAGTCATGCCATTCGTTGTTGGAGCACGGGGAAGCTGGCCCATCTGTAACGATACGATTATAAGTGAATTTAGTTTACCTAGAGGATTACGTGCTGCGATCTGCACATTATCGCTGCAATGGGGTGTCTCGATCCACCATTCATTTATGGGAACTGTGTGGAGACAAGTAAGCCGTCCATTTGATCCTGGGGGAGCGACATGTAGGGCCGTCGGAAACAGATATTGTAGTAGAGCAATCAACTAGGCACTGATCAACTAATGCTAGTATGCATCAAACATCTGATGCCCGTTTACCATTGACGTTTATATAAATAATAATATGCCTACCTGCGGGCGTTAATACCCAACACCTTGAAATACACGGGGCAAATTGTTAGGCGCTATAAACAACAACTGTATCAGCCAAATGCCTCGTCATCTAATTAGTGACGCGCACAGAGGTGTAAGATGCGAAGATTTCCGACTGCAGCGTCGCTTGCAGTAGAGTGAGGAAGTTTTGATAGTTTTCATTCGGCCGTACTTTATTCAGTGATGCTAAAGTTAATGGCCGGAGTATCGAGAATTTCCCCCACCATGCACATAAAAAACTCCACGATCCGCGCGTATGTGAGCCCAGCGCTTCGGATGACTTCGGACAATTTCGGGAGTTGAGAGGGACGGTGAATATGAGCCTTTCTCTCTCGCTCTTGAAACGTTGAGATTCTAGTGCCGGCAAGGTTGCCGTTCGGGGATCTTTCGTCTTACTTACTCATGCTGTACCTATCACGGACTCCTTTACTCTTACAGGCCTCGGACGGTAAACGGCAACCCTGGTCGCTGGCAAGCGGCACGAGCCACCGTAATGCGATTTTGGCTTCCCGGATATTTTCACTATCCGACTCAGATATTCTCGTAACGAAAAAAAATTTCGAAAAAATTTTTATTGCGGAAATACACGTTTTAGGATCTCCTGATCACACTGAGACTATTAAAAATAGATTTTTTCAAAATCTCGAATGTTTGTTAATATAATTGCGTTTAAATGGCTCAATAGATTTTAATAAAACTTTATATTTAGATTTCATATTTTCGTCTTTAAATCTGGTTAATTTTTTAACCCAATCGGTTCATGAATAATGATAGTTACCTCTTATAGTTCTATAATTTTTCGTATTATTTAGTATAAATATTCGTTATTCGTACAAATTAAAAAGATTCTCTAAATGAATCTCACAGGGAATTAAATACTACGTAAAAAAGTTAAATAAATTTTTTCCCTATTTTCGCTCATAAAGGATTTTCGTTCACGATACACGTAGGATTTTGCAATATCCGAATTGCAATAAACCGTTGACATTGACGATAGACGCTTTAGCTTACGCTATGGGCACCGATACTTACTTGTACAGTTACAATTATTACAGAGAACAATTTATTAAAATTGAATAAAATTTATTTTCTTATAATTTTCGTATAAAATAATTTACATAATTAATAATTAATGCACATCTGTGTTGTTTTTTGCTTCCTTTCTATATTTATTAAACATCTATAGAAGACAAAAAAATCAATAAATATGTACATATAAAGGTATGTTAAAAGTTATTAAATTTATACGTACAGTATGTATACTCTTAAATTATTTTGTAATGTCATTTGTATAAATTATGTTTAATTATGGGATAATCAGCTTGACAATAATTTTTTCGATGTATTATACATGTATGTATCTATATGTATAGTTATATACAATATGTGATGCACAAGTAAATAACAGTATGATAGGATGAAGCGATAGGGCTTATGAAGTGAACAGTTTTACATATCACATTTATAACATACATATGTACTATATCTATTTTTTAGGGAAAGACGTGAACGCGAGTTAGAGGAAACGGGAATGAGTGAGAAAGCGAAACGTCTTGCACTTTGTTTTTCACGCACCGCAACGTGGTGTGAGTGCGACAACACACTCAATTTACCGAGATGTTAACAATTTAATAGCTCCGAAACGGTACATTTCCGGCACATGGTTTCTATCAGACTTTTTCTCTACGCGTCGAGTAGAATACGTTGATGTAAACAAAAATTAACGTTAATTTTCAATTTTGTATACAATTTTGCAACCCGCTTTTTTTACAAATGTTCACTGATGGCACCGATCCAAAGGTCTAGTTTCATCCCTATAAGCGATGACCATTACTTTTTTAACAGCCTGTGCATTGAGGAAAGCAGAAAATGATCTGTAATACTTGTCTTAATGTAGGGAATTCGTAATCATTGTTTGTGTTCTTCTTTGAACAAATTTCTTTCCACATTTTATCGCAATGTAAACGCTTATATTTCGCTTTTTCACTTTCATCAAAATAAGAATACAGTTGTCGCCATTCAATTTCTAGCAAACTCAAATTAATTTTTTCAAAATTAGAAGCAAATTCAAGAATTGGATATCCACATTTTCTATCTGTTTCATATAAAACTTTTTCAACGCTTAGTGCAATAAATAAATCAGAAATATCTGCATTGTGGTGTAATTTACAAGACTTTTGGAAACAAATGTTCATTATGTTCGTTGGATGATTCGGGTATATTGTATGCAACTGTTCTGACATACACGTATTATTTAGTGCTAATAACCCAACAACGTTTTCCCATAAAAGATTATGTCCATATAAACATTTCAAAATTTGTTGCAATGTATCGTTCGAAACGCAATCGTCGTTTATATCACAAATACCAATTACGATTTCGTACCTAACAAATGAATGTAATGAAAGAGTTGTAGCATTGATAAAATATTTTGTTTTATAGACGTCATTGCAAATACGTTGTATAGTTATATGAAAGTAATTATTTCTAATCAGTTCAAATAATTTGTCGTATAAAACTATTCCATACATATTTTTAATGCTATTTGCATCCAATATATCAAATTCTTGAGGTTTCACTATCAACAATCTGCTGAAAATTTTTTTTATACGATTGAATGATTTTTTCAAATTTTTGTCTTCGGTACATTTTGATATGTAATCAGGTAAATGCAAATTCACTTTTCCAATATTCAATAATTTACGCATATGATTTTTGGATTTTGAGTGCCGCGGAATGTTATTAAGTTTAAAATTACTTTTACAAATTGTACAATATGCTTTTCCATTGCATTTTCGTAACCATTTATTGTGCTCGGTTTCTGTTCTGTTACGGCTGTTGTGGATGTCAGCCATACCAGGACTATTTCGTAATTAAAAAAAATTATTACAATATAATCTAATATAATATGTAATACTTGTACATACTGTTCAAATAATTGCAAACGAGCGTCATCTTTTAGTTAAGTACGTCCATGCATTTCACAAAATACATATCTAACTGTAATAACTTGAAAACATCTCTGAGAGAGTCATTGCATGCCCATGATGCATCACACAACATTATCAAAAATTATAAGGTAATATGGAAAATATAAGGCGTACCGTAAGCCCACCCACTACGACAAAGTAGAGACGCATAGGGAGGGAAAAAATGGTGTCACATGCTTTGTCCACAATATCACAGTAGGGAGGAAGGAAAAGTTCATGCAGCATCAATAGTTGGGACACAATTTTAAAAATATTCATTTAAAATTCCATATACTTGGGGAGAAATCAAAAAGAATGACTAAAAGTAATATCTTGAATTCAAAAAGAGTTCATAAGGTATGAGAAGAAATGAAATGAAATAATATTCAAAAAATTAAGGAATGCAAAAATATGAGAAGTAATGAACATATAGAAACAGTATTTATACATATATAAGATTCTGAGAAGAGTTTACGAATTTTACTTGAATAATATATTAAAGACATTTTATTGAAGAAACTTTTAAGATATCTAAAGTCAAACAAAATTAAACATTATAAAGATGAAAAACTTGTCCCTAAGTGATTAAGCATGTCACACCATTGAAAAGAGGAAAAAATCAGTTGAGAAATATTAAATGAATAGATATCAAGCAAGAATGAAAAAAACGTTTAGATAGAAAGCGAAACGATTGCAAATATAAACCACAAACACAAATTTAATTACAAAATATTATTAAAAATTTGAATAAAAACGAAACTAATGGCTACGAATATAAATTATTACTTGACATTAATGTAAAATGATTTGGGCTGTAAAATGATAAAAGCTGTTTTAATCACGGCAATGGAATTCACAGAATCATGACTAAGTTTACTTCTTTTACAAGTTTTGACATCGGTCAGAATAGAGAAAATTCTTTCTGCTTCTGCATTTGAGTGAGGAAGACTCCTTACAACATTCACGAGTTGTTTCAAGACTGGGAACAGAAGATTGTTATCTTTATCACTCGCAGAATTAATTTGGACCTATATGTCATCAAAGCACAGCTGTGACAATTCTTGACATTGCACTTTGTCGAAAGTATAATACAACTTATTCCATTCTTCTTTTAATTTTAAGTGGTCAAAAGATCCTAATTTTTGTGCAACGTAAATTAAATTTTTCAAAGTATAGTCTCTATTACTATCAAAAAGTGTTAATTTCGAATCAAAAACTTGCAAACTGCCTAAAAATGTATCTTTTAAAGGGAAACGTTTTATTATCTCGGTAATGGCTCTAATGTAAAAAGCTAAGCAAAATTTTTTAATTTCAAGAAACGTTTCCTGGGGCAAAGTATTATCATCGACATGATCCTTCAAATAATGTTCACACTCAAAACCGAGGCAAATGTCCTTCAAGTCTAACAAATTGTTACCGGAAAAAAAATCTATGTGAAACATCGAGTCGTTTATTGTTGAATATTCTGATTTTAAAATATGTCCGCACAAATCTTGAAACAAAAGTCTAGATTTAGAATATAATAAATGAACGGCTGTCCTGCGGGTTTGAAAAAACACGTTGAAGGAATTGAAATAATTTAAAATATATTTAAGAAACAAAAGATAAGCTTTTGTTTCTATTTTTTTTATATCGCAAAGTAGATTATCAGCCGTATCGTTTTTTTGATTTTCAAATACTTCCGAAATTAAAAAAAGATGTAACGAATCCCAACATTCCAGAATGCGTGCTACGCAAGCGTGCATGGCTAGCCAACGCGTATCGCACAATTTTAAATTTTTTTTTGAATTATTATTAACAAATTCTTGAAAATTAGCAAAATTCGCCGACCGTTTGGCGCTAATAATAATATAAACTGTTAAATTTCGAATAAATTTTTCAATATACCTTGGGATTTCTGAACATGCTTTACTAGATACTAATGCCGTGGAATGGCAAATACAATTGAATGTTATTAATGAAGGACACGTCGTTTTAAGTTTTGAACAAAATGAGGAAAAGCGCCCGATCATCACTGATGCATTGTCACATGTGAGTCCAATTACATTCTGCACAGGAATTTGCTTTTTGTGCAATGCTTTCTCAAATGCTGAAAATAAACCTTCTGCAGAGCAATCTATGGCGTCTAATTTTAATAATTCTAATAATTCTGTAAAAGCTGCAGAAGTTTCCGAATTTACGTATTTAATTAAAAGAGTGAGCCATTTTACGTTAGAAATATCTGTGCTTTCGTCAACAAATATAGAAAATTTATGATGTCGAGCACTTTCAATAATTCTACTTACTTCTACTTTAGAAAGCACGTTTGTAATAATTTTGTTGCATTTTAAGCGGCTCAAGGTTAATTTACTGGCTATATACGAATCTGGAAATATAACCTTCAGAAGGCCAATTAAATAAGCACTAATGTGAAATGGAATATTGTGCTCGACAAAAAAGCGCACAAAGCAATTTCAGCAATCTGAATCTGCTCCTGAATATTTTCGGGATTATCACTCACATCAAAATCATCAAAAGCAGCACTGTTACGTTCGGATAATTTAGAAACGTTCTCGGCGTGTGATTTTGTACCAAAATGATATTTAATTTCTGATAACCCGCTATTAATCATATAATTTTTACAACACGCGGAACAATGAAATTTGGAGTCGTCGTTAAAAACGCGTTGTAGCAAAGGTTTAAAATCATCGCGCTCTAACCATTGTCGAAGAAAAGTTCTCGGACTATATTTGCGTTTCGCTGTAGGAGAATTCATTATAAAAACCAGAAAAACAGACAGAGGAAAAAGATAAATAAAAAAAAGAAGAGGAAAGGATATAAATTAATGAAAAAAAAAACTTACCTGTTTAGTTGATGCCTTCAAAAGATGGACCACACGCACTGTACACAGGACTACGAATGACGGTTACTCTACGTTCGCGTATGTCCGTTACGGTATCCCGCCAAGAAAGCCCGCGTAATGTAGTACCAACAATGTACAAGCGGAGCGCTGAAGTAGAAAATCTTCAATTTTTCGCATCTTACATAGCACGAAACTACCAAAGAATATTATTCTATAGAGCGGAGATATCACAAGCTGAGATTCCTTACTCCACCGCAGGCGGCACTGCAGTCGGAAATCTTCGCATCTTACACCTCTGGGTGCAGCAACAAGCTTCGGCGAAGTAGGCGGGCTCATAGTGGTCAAACCCGCTTTCCTCACCTCCGAGCGGTGCGACCCCGGGGAACCTTAGCAAGAGCAGAAGAGCTGACTGCTTTAAATTAACACTTCCACGTGTTGGCCGTGCGTGGCAACCCTTGTCGTCGGAAAGGAGGATCCTGAGATCTGAGGGGGCCCCCTGCCTGCGGGAGGGATGCTCCCAACACGTACCTTTGGTCTCCGCTTCGGCTAGACGGGCGGCTAGGCGAGATAAGTAGCCCTTGGCCTAGCCAATCGGCTTGGATGACCTTTGCTTAAGTAAGGGGATTCTGCTGGGCGAGGAAACAGACCATAGAGGCAGACCGGGGAATCTTTTCCCTAGGGAGGCAACCTGTCGGCTGTGGTAGGTAGACTATATCCTGTGTGATGTCCTAACCCGGTGGATGCCGGGTTCCATTTTCAGGGTCCAAGGAGGCTGGGACACGCATCGGGACGAAGACAAAAACCATTTCATGGATTCAACAACTAGAGCTCCCAAAAAGTTGGAAACAACGACAACCACCCAGGGAACTACCGCGAGGAGCAATCCTCTAAGTAGCACCCGCGGGAATGGGGGTGGAACGATGGCAGCCGTGTCGGCTGCCAGCCGGACCACCCTCCCCAGGGGAAAGACGGCTTCGCCGGAGGCCCCTACATCGACAAATACCCGGCCCGTACTCGGGCTGAGTAAGAAACCCACGACCCGTTCGTCCGCGACCGATAAGGACGCGGCGCGTACGGGAGGGCCAAGAAAGAGCACTGCTGCGAATAAGGAAACCGTTCGCAGCGGCACAACGTCGGGAAGACCTATCGGCGTTGCGAAGGCTTCGGTGGAAAAGCCACCGAAGAAGAAGGAGGGACCCTGTCGCACCAACTGTGGAAAAGGGACAATTCCAACAATGGAGATCAAGTCTAAAGTACCTGATTCTCCTACAGGGAAGACCTGCATCACTGCTGATAAACAAGACGAGCAGGTAGGGAGCCAAGTAGAAGAAGACGGGTGGGAATTCGTCTCCAAAAAGAATGAGAAGGCCAACACCGAGCCCGCTGCTGATAAGGACGCCGCGTGCGGAATAGGTCGAACCCCCCCCCCCCCAAAAGGCGCGCTCGCTGCTGATAAGGACGCCGCGCGTGCCCGCAAGGAGGGAAAGGGGAAGGTACCGAACATAGCGGTACCTGTGCCCACCATACGGCCGCTCGATCTCATACGAGACGAAGCCACCAAAAAGATCGGAAGCTTAAGGACCTTTTGCCTTCGGCCTGAGTCGAAGATCAAAAAGGAGTCCGGTCTCCGTGTCTTGGATACCGCCGACGCGCTTAACGGGCTGGTACAGGAACTACTTCTTCGGAACAGTTTCTTAGAAGGACAGCTCGCCGCGGTGTGCAGCGACCTAATTAGGTCGCGAGCGACCGCACAAAGCGCGGAAAAGGAGTCGCGGAGGATTGTTCAGCAGCCCAAAGTGATATCCCCACCGGCGAGGAACGTGTCATATGCCCATGCGGTAAAAATGACATCTCCTAGGATTTCCCCAGATGCGGTGGTGTCTCCACGAAACCTCGGGCGCATATTCCCGCTGAAGGGCAAGGAGAAAAACAGCGCGGCTACCAAGTCAGCTGTACTCTCCCTGGTGAAACCCATGAAGGCGAAGATCCGCGTAAAGTCGATACGATGCATCCACTCCGGTGGCATAGCTATCGAGACCGAGCGCAAGGAGGTTTTTTCTGCTTTCACAGGGAATAGCAAATTCAAGGAAACAGGCATCTATGCCACCCTGCCGACCAAGCGGAATCCTCCACTGATAGTGTACGACGTCCCTCGGTCGACGACTAGGGAAGAGGTTCATTCCAGTATCAGGAAACAGAACCTAGGAATGACCAGGAAGGACTCTGAGTCCTGCCTAAAGGTCCGGTTCCAAACCGGCTCCAAGGGCAAGGACTCTGCCAACTGGGTCATCGAGGTCAGTCCGCAGGTGCGCCTACGGCTAATCTCGAATTCTGAAGGCCGCGTCTGCGTGGGATGGGCGTCCTGTAAGGTCCAGGACTACATCACTGTGACGCAGTGCTTCAAGTGTCAAGCGTTTGACCATATGGCCAAGTACTGCCGATCAGACGAGGTCTGCGGTCACTGATCCGAAAAAGGGCATACCTTTTCCTCCTGTAAGCAGAAGAACAGGCCTCCGGCCTGCCCCAACTGCAAAGCGGGCGGAATGAAGCACGACCATAGGTCGAAAGACAAAACTTGCGCGTCCTATAAGGTCGCCGTAACGCAAGTGGTTTCCCGGACTTCCTATGTCTAGAAGAAAGAATAACTCACCTTCCCAGAGCATCTGGGTGCTGCAGCATAATATGCGGCGTGCCTACGGAGTGCTTGACGAGGTGAACGCCCTCATGTGCTATAAAGGATACGACGTGCTCTTCGCGCAGGAGCCCTACTCAGCCGACGGTGATATCCACGGGCTAGGACTGGCGACTAAGATCATCACAGGTGGTGACTCGGTGATGGCGGCAATTGCTGTCAAAAACCCAGGGATATCTCTGACCAAGATCGCGAACGTCTGCGATACGCACACTGTATGCATCCACATAAGCGGGCAGTTCGAAAGCTTCTACCTCGTAAGCCAGTACTTTCAATGCTCCGAAGAGATTGAACCAAGTCTGGCGCGATTGGAGAAGACACTTCGCGCGCTCCACCACACTCGAGTCGTGATCCCAGCTGACGTTAACGCAAAGTCCCCTATGTGGGGCGGACCGAAGACCGACGCGAGAGGCAAGAGACTCGAAGAGTTTATTGCCCGGCATGGTCTGAGCATCTTGAACGAGGCTGGTAGTATGCCAACATACTCCAGCCCTAGCGGTGAATCCTGGATCGATATCACACTTGCGACTAAAGACATTGCGAAACAATTGAGGAACTGGAAAGTTCGGTTTGACTGGACCAACAGTGATCACAGAGTAATCGACTTCAGCATTGTGCCCGCCGCCGATGGGTCCAACCGAGTTAATCCCTCTGGAAATCGGTTCCACACTCGCAAAGCGGACTGGCTGAAATTCGACAGAGCGCTGCTTGGGCAACTGGACCCGACGTCCGCCGCCGGCTCCTGCCGTCTGAACGTCGAAGCTCAAGCGCAGGAGATCGAGAAATCGGTAATCCACGCGTGCGAGAAATCCATGCGCCTAAAGCGTTGGTACAATAAATCAGTCTCCTGGTGGACGCCAGAGTTGACGAGTTGGAAGATACACGTCTACAAACTCAGACGTGTCTTCCAGCTAGAGAAACGAGACAAGGAGAGAGCAGCCAGAAGGACGGAGTATCTCTCAGAGAAAGGGATCTGGCAGCAACGCGTGCTGTAAAGTCATCTAGTTGGCAAGACTATGTGACCGAGCAGGGGAATAAAGACCCGTGGGGTATTGTGTACAAGATCGCTATGAGCAAGCTTTGCACCAAGACTGCAGTTTCGAACATCAGAACGCCCAATGGCTCTACAATGACTTGGCACTCCACCGCTTCCACGCTCCTTGACGTGTTAATCCCGGACGACTCGCCCGCGGATGACACTCAGGAGCAAGCGAGAGTAAGGCTAGAAACTGCCACCGACCCACCGACGGAGGACGATCCTGTCTTCACTAGGGAGGAGGTTGACGGGGCAGTGGAAGGCCTGAAAAGCGGGAAATGCCCTGGGCTCGACCGGATAGAGGTCGAAGTAGCGAAGCGCTTGTCGAGAATTTCTCCAAGCCCCCTACTGAAACTCTATAACGGGTGCCCGGAGCAAGGAGTGTTTCCCTCTCGTTGGAAAGTCGGCCTGATCAGAACCATTCTGAAAGGGCCTGACAAACTTCCAGAAGAGGCAAACTCATATAGGCCAATCTGTCTACTATCGGTGCTTGGCAAAGCTCTCGAAAGATTGATCACATGCAGACTCTCGACTGTATTCCTAAGCCAGCTACACTGCTCTGATCGATAATACGGTTTCAGACGATCCACGGAAGACGCGTTGGTAAAATTCAGGGAATTGACATCCGGTCGAGAAGAACGATACATACTGGCGCTCTCCTTCGACATTTCCGGAGCTTTCGACAACGCCTGGTGGCCGAGCATTCTCAAGAAATTGCAGATGCGAGGCTGCCCTCAAAATCTTTATCAACTTATGGCTGACTACTTCGCCGACCGGGAAGTTGTTATAGTTAGCAACTCCGGTAGCGTGCGGAAGAAAGTCACCAAAGGTTGCCCACAGGGGTCAATCCTCGGTCCGAGCTGTTGGAACCATATCTTCGATGAAGTTCTGCAGCTCCTCTCGAACACCGGACTCTGCGAGCCCATAGCCTACGCCGATGACCTGCTCGTGATTGTCTACGGCAATACGCGACGGGAACTCGAGCAGAAAGGCCAAGCAGCCGCGCTCGTGATTTCTCAGTGGTGCGCCATTGAGAAATTAACGTTGTCCGCGGCTAAGACCGAGATGATTCTTTTGAAAGGTTCTCTGAACAGAGAAATACCTCCTGTGATAAAGATCTATGGGAAGAATGTGGCGCTCAAGCCCACTATCAAGCAGAGATGGGCATTATCTAGATAAAAAATTATTAAAATACATTTGAGATAAAAGTTACTGTATCTTTGGTTCGTTATTCGAAGACAGATGTAGCGCGAGATTTTATCGGTAACTTTTATCCGTCATCGCTTGGTTTAGAGAGTTTATTCGTTATGTCTATCCGACAGGTTTCTTGTTATCTCCAACTGTTATTCGACAGTCGAATACAGCGCCACAATGTATCCGACGCCCGTATCTGTCGGAACTTGGTCGCATAGTTTATTCGTCAGATTTTACTGGAGAAGTTCATGCGTAACCTTGTGGGTTATTCGAACGTCCAGATGTCGCGCAAGGTTTATCCGTTTGTAATGGTCTCCGGTGGCGAGACGATTACCGGTGGGACGGAGAAGGGATTATGATGCCGACTCAGTCGGTTTGTCCAGGTTCGACGAATGAGTAGGAGGCGTGTTTAACAAACAACAGTATTTATTGTATTGGCTATATGTACAATTATGTTTGTATTTCCTTCCGGTACGGTGGGGTCACGAATCCGAATCGGCGGGCGCGTCGTATCGCGACGGCGGCGGCTTGTACGGCGAAGCGGTAGGAATTCGGGATGCGGAGTTTGTGTAACGTTCTACCCTGGATGGCCGTATAGGCGCGTCCGTATGGGAGTCGTATAACGGAGGTTCAGAGTGCAGTAGGTCTCCGGCCTAATGGGCGCGGAGTCACCTCTCTGACGTAGGCGGAGCGCAAGATAAATCTCGGCTGATTTCGGAAGAGGCTGGTAATGGTACAGTTGTGGCGATGGCCGACACTGACACACCTCGAGGATATCAAAAAGTGAGCGTCTTGTTGGTTTGCGTGAAGCGGTATAGCGACATGCACAAGAGCTGTTGGATTCTGCTTGCCGCGGCCTTTATAAGGAAAGGCTGTTCATTTTCGCTCGCGAGAGAGTTCGCGGGGCCGCGGCCGCCCAGCGGCCGCGGCGCGAACTAAGTCCGCTGTCTCGGTTTCGGGCTTCGCACGGCGCGTGACGTGACTTCGTCACACCCCCTTCCCACTTCGGGGAACAACGGTATACAGTCGGCTTCTGGCCGTCAGGTACATGTGTCCTTAAAACTAACTTAATCTAAGGGGTTGCAACCCAACGTACTTACATCTACCCACCACCAATACTTAAAACTACCTTAACCTACGCGCGGAGTTGGCTCCGCGGGGGCAGTCGGCCGCCGGCTCCGGACCTCGATACCGAGGTCGCCGTTGCGGAACCGACTGCCCAGAACGACGGCGGTCGAGGTGGTGACCGCGTATACCCGTCGCGGTCGCATGGCGTCCGGGTGGAACACGACCATGCCGGGGCGCTCGGTGGCCCAGCTCCACGGACGTCGTGCTGCGGCTGGTGGGGCCGCTGGGGGGCCTGAACGGCCTGGCCGTACCAGCGGCTGCTGCTGCGTCGCGGCTACGGGTGGCGGTGGCGTGGCCGCTGGGGGGCCCTGAAGGCCGGGCAGTGCCAGCGGCTGTTGCATCGGTGGCCTGGTCGGCGGTGGCGTGGCCGCTGGGGGGCCCTGTAGGCCTGGCTGCGCCAGCGGCTGTGGTGTCGGCGGCATGGTCGGCGGTGGCGTGGCCGCTGGGGGGCCCTGTAGGCCTGGCTGCGCCAGCGGCTGCGGTGTCGGCGGCATGGTCGGCGGTGGTGTGGCCGCTGGGGGGCCCTGTAGGCCTGGCTGTGCCAGCGGCTGCGGGGTCGGTCCTTGCCGGCGGTTTCCCGGTGGGGTCTTCCGTTTCCGGGTTTGTGGCGGGGGAGTCGGGATGGTCCCGGACCTTGGTCTCCCGGCGTCGGGGCTGGTTGCCTGGACCGGGGTCCTTGCTGGACTAGCCCCCCCGGTGACTGTTTGGGGCCCGATACGGAGGTTGCCCAGTTGTCGGAGGTCCAATGGCTGTTGGTGGCTTCCGTGGGCAACCCGGCGTCGGCGGGTAACGGCCCCGAGGTACGTGGGGTTTGCCGGCCCCGCGGTGGTGTTCGGCCGTGCTTCGAGGACCAGGATTTCCTCGGCGTGCCTCCGTCGGGGAGCGGGCACTCGAGGTGGCGGGCCTCGGTGTCGCGGAGGCGGTCCCTCGGTCACGTGCACCGGTGCGGGCCACGGCCGGTCCTCGATCACCTGCGGGCGCCGCGGACGGTGTTCCGGTGGGCCTACGAGCGCGGAGCCTAGTGGCACGGCGGTTGCTTTCCCCGAACTCTCGGGAGATGTCTGCTTGCGTGGCATGCTGATTGCCAATTGTCCCGGCTGCTCGCTCGTCCCGGCTTTTATAGCGGTTACGGTGGCGCTGTCCGCGCCAATCGGCTCACGTGGTTCGCTCGGTTTCAGATCGCTGATGTGCGCGCGCATTGTCTTACCGCGCACGCCCCTTAGCACCACGATATTCGGCCCTGCGAATTTGGCAACGGTGTACGGGCCGGCGAATTTTGGTGCCAGCTTAGCATTAAACTGTTTTGCTGCCGCACTTAGGTGATGCTCGCGTTTCATGACGTCTTCGCCGATCGCGGGGCGCCAATCTCGGCGACGTAGGTCGTAGTGATGCTTCTGGTTTTGATGTGCCCGTACCAGGTTCCACCGTGCGAGTTCGATTCGGTCTTTGATGTCCGCGAGTCGCTGTTGCCATTTTCGGGCGTCCTCCGGCGTCGGTTCCTCCGTTGGTTCGCTCGCGGTCAGGCGTGGTTCTCCGGGAGCCGTGAGTTCTCGGCCGAAATTTAAAGCGGCCGGTGTACTTCCCGTGGCTTCGTGTCGCGCCGTATTGTAGGCAAATGCGATCTCTGGGAGCCAATGATCCCACGTTGTGTGTTCTCCATCGGTGAATTGGGCGATCATTGTCTTGATCACTCTGTTCGCTCTTTCTACCGGATTACACTGCGGGGTGTAAGGTGGTGTTTTCCGGTGGTCGATGCCGTATTCCCGTAGTAGGCCGGTAAATTCTCGGCTTTCGAACTGCTTACCGTTGTCGGTAATAATTCGTCGCGGGCATCCGAAGCGCATGACTACTCGCTCCCGGAACGCTTTGGTGACGGCCGGAGCGGTAGCTTGTCGCAGAGGCTGGAGTTCGATCCATTTCGTGAACTTATCCTGCATTACCACGACCACGGTGTGGCCTTTCTTCGATCTTGGGAGCGGTCCGACTAGATCGGCTGATACGACATCCCACGGGTAGGCTGCTGGTGTGGTATGCATGAGTCCAGCTGGTGCCTGTTGCGATACCTTGTACTCCTGGCATTTGGCACACTGGCGGACATAGCGGGCCGCGTCTCGGAACATTCCTGGCCAATAATATTTTCGGGCCAGTCGGGCGGTGGTTTTGTTGACGCCGAGGTGTCCGGCCGTGGGAACGTCATGATTTGCCCTCAAGATTTCGTCTCGCCGGGGTCGTGGTACACACTGCTTCCACTCGTCTTCCGGGTGGCCGCCGGTCGTGTCGGGGAAGTGACGGTATAACTCCCCTTCGTGTATCTGATATTCCGGGTGGAGGAGCGGTGTCTCCTCCACGGCTCGTTTCTTCACGTCGTACCATTCTTTGTTTGCGTCGGTGTCCACGTCTGCAATCTCGCCCTGTCGTGATAAGGCATCTGCCACGAGATTGTTCTCCCCCTTTCGGTATTCTATTTTGAAATCGTACTGTTGGAGCTCCAGACTCCAGCGCGCGAGGCGTCCCGAGGGGCTGTCGATTGACTGCAGCCATTTCAACGCCTGGTGGTCAGTCAGGACTGTGAAGGAGTATCCTTCCAGGTATGGGCGCATCTTTCTAATGCCCCAAACCACCGCCAAGCACTCCTTCTCGGTGACTGAGTAGTTTCGCTCGGCCGCATTGAGCGTTCGGCTTGCATAGGCCACGACTCGTTCTTTGCCGTCGTGGTCCTGTGTTAGTACTGCACCAAGGCCGCCCTGGCTGGCGTCTGTTTGCAGTACGAACGGCTGGTCGAAATCGGGGCACGTCAGAACTGGTGCGGTGGCTAGTTGGTGTCGGAGTGTCTCGAAGGCGGCCTGTGCTTCTTCCGTCCAAGTCCAACGTGTTCGTTTTTGAAGGAGTTGGTGCAACGGTGCTGCGGTCTCCGAGAATTGGGGAATGTATCTCCTATACCAGGAGACCATCCCCAGGAAACGTCGTAATTCGCGCAAATTCTGCGGTGGAGGTGTATTCCGGATTGCCTCTACTTTCTCGGGGTCCGTCTTGACCCCTTGATCTGATACGACGTGACCGAGGTATTGTAGCTCCGTCTGGCAGAAACGGCATTTTTCTTCATTTAGGCGGAGTCCCGCCTGTTGTAATCGGCGTAATACCTCTCGTAGATTTTCCAGGTGTTCTTCGAACGTTCGGCCCAAGACAATGATGTCGTCTAGGTATGCGAAGGCCCTTGGCTCTAGACTGGGGCCGATGACGCTATCGAGTAGCCGTTGGAACGTGGCGGGGGCCGAGTGGAGGCCGAATGGCATAACGCGGAACTGGTATAGCCCGCGTCCGGGGACGGTAAAGGCCGTTATCGGACGGCTTTCCTCGGCTAGCGGTACTTGCCAATACCCATTCGCGAGATCCAGTGTTGATATGTAGCGCGCCTCGCGCAATTTATCCAGTGTCGCCTGGACTTGTGGCAAAGGGTAGGCGTCTTTTTCGGTGACGGCATTCACCCGGCGGAAGTCGATGCAAAATCGTTTCTTCTTTTTGCCCTTTTTAGCGACCATGACCACGGGCGAGCTCCATGGGCTGTTGGATGGCTCGATTACTCCTTCGGCCAGCATTTGGTCCACGGCCTCGTTAATTAGGGCTTGCGTGGCCGGGTTCCGTGGCATGTATCTCTGTTTAATCGGCTCGGTCGTCTTTAGACGTATACGGTGCTCGGCGAGACTGGTCGTCCCCCGTGATTTTCGTAGTGGCGGTAGCTCCTCGTCTAGGAGTTGTTGCAGGGCGGCGTCTTGTGCCGGCGTGCATCGTCGAATGCCGGGGACGTCCACCGCCGCGGTTTCGGCGTGGCGAGTCCACTGGTACGTACCGACCTGTATTTGCAGGCCTAGTTTTTCCAAGACGTCTACCCCCAACAGAGCGGCATGCGACAACCCTGGGAGCACGGCGTAGGTGTGCTCCACTTTTTGGTCGTGGATGGTGGCGGGTAGCGTCATTTCCCCTTGTAGTGGTACCTCAGCGCCGTCGGCGACACTAGCCGTAAATGTGGCGGGGGCGAGGGTGCATCCTCGCCGTTTACATGCGGTGGCGACGTCCGGTCGTATGAATGATCGTGTCGCTCCGGTGTCGACCAGGGCCCACCAGCGTACATTGTCAACCTGGAAGGCGAGGTACAGTCGAGGATCTTCGCTTATTTGTTTGCCTGAGGCATTGTTGACGGGGCGTTTTGTCGGTCGCCTCTGTTGCCGCGCCCGTCCTCGTTTCCCGAAAACGGATTGCACGGACAGTCTCGGGAAGTGCGTCCGGCGGTACCGCAGTAGGAGCAGAATAGCTTGCTTGCTCGTCTGCACTCAGGGCGGCGATGGCCGCGTTGGCCACACCGCCAACAGCACGTCGCTCGATCGTAATCGGCTTGCACCTCTGCGAGGCCGCTGCTACTGGTTTGCGCGGCTCTCTTCTCCGGGCGTTTTTCGTTTTTAGGGACCTCTTTTTGCCTACTGCCGGCGGCCTCCTTTTCTTCGGCGGCGACCTTGTCTTGATGCGCGGCCAGTCGCATTAGTTCTGGCAAGGTTGCGAATTCCGTTGGCTTAATGTACCGACGGTATTCCGGCCGGAGATTCCGGTAGGCGCGATTCACCTGTTGTTCGGGTGAATACTTCCCGTACTGCTGCATCAGCGGCAGTAAGTCCAAGATGAAGTCGGTTGCCGCTTCTCCCGGGCGCTGCACACGCCGGACAATGGTGGCTTCCAACTCGTTTTCGTCTTCGGCTGTGAGAAAGAATGCTCGGAAGTCGGTGACAAAGTCGTCCCACGACTGCCATTCTGTACGGCGGAGGCGATACCAGCCTAGCGCTCTTCCTTTCAGGATCTCGGAGAGGCACTGTATGATCTGTGCGGGGGTGACCATGTAACTGTGTTGTAGGTCCCCTAGCCGCTGCAAGAATTCTGCGGCTCCAGCGCCGCCGTCATATCGGGTCCCCCACTTTCTGATTCTCTCCATTGGCGTAGCCTCTGGGGCTATCAAGCTAGTTCCGGTACCGAGCAACATTTCCGGATTGGAGGTTTCGCCGGTCAGTGTGATCGTTGGAGGCCCCATAATCTGATGGTCTCGGCAATATTTCGTGACCCGTTGCCGTAGCTCGTCAAGCGTGCCAGTGGCGTCAAGTCTATAAGACTCCGCGACTTTTACCAGTACGGCTTTTCTTAGCTCGTGTACCCAGCCAACGCTTACACTCATTCGCCCTTCTCCTCTTCAACGTCCCTGTTCGGGCGCCAGTTTGTAATGGTCTCCGGTGGCGAGACGATTACCGGTGGGACGGAGAAGGGATTATGATGCCGACTCAGTCGGTTTGTCCAGGTTCGACGAATGAGTAGGAGGCGTGTTTAACAAACAACAGTATTTATTGTATTGGCTATATGTACAATTATGTTTGTATTTCCTTCCGGTACGGTGGGGTCACGAATCCGAATCGGCGGGCGCGTCGTATCGCGACGGCGGCGGCTTGTACGGCGAAGCGGTAGGAATTCGGGATGCGGAGTTTGTGTAACGTTCTACCCTGGATGGCCGTATAGGCGCGTCCGTATGGGAGTCGTATAACGGAGGTTCAGAGTGCAGTAGGTCTCCGGCCTAATGGGCGCGGAGTCACCTCTCTGACGTAGGCGGAGCGCAAGATAAATCTCGGCTGATTTCGGAAGAGGCTGGTAATGGTACAGTTGTGGCGATGGCCGACACTGACACACCTCGAGGATATCAAAAAGTGAGCGTCTTGTTGGTTTGCGTGAAGCGGTATAGCGACATGCACAAGAGCTGTTGGATTCTGCTTGCCGCGGCCTTTATAAGGAAAGGCTGTTCATTTTCGCTCGCGAGAGAGTTCGCGGGGCCGCGGCCGCCCAGCGGCCGCGGCGCGAACTAAGTCCGCTGTCTCGGTTTCGGGCTTCGCACGGCGCGTGACGTGACTTCGTCACACGTTATCATTTATCCGTTATTCGAAGCTCGATGTAGCAAGATATTTTATTCGACGCTTTTATTCGTGACGAGATTTTCAGAGGGGATAAAATCACATGATATCTTTATTCGTAACTTTTATTCGTTGGCTTCGAATAACTGGACATTGTGATCCGACGTTGCCAGATCGTAATACATATGTATAAATGAACGGTTTAAAAACTATGAAGCTCGAGAATGTTGTAACTGCTAGAAAGGACAATGGTAGAAACTGGCCATTTTTGGATCTGTCTGGCAACGAAACATTTTTACAGCATAGGTACAGATCGCACGATATAGCTTTGTCTCCGAGTGGCCACTGAGTAGGCCGTGAGTTTACCGTGCGTGCGAGAGAGTCCGACCGTCGCGTCGGCGTTCTTTTAATTCGTTTCTGCTTTCGACTCTGCTGTAAAAAAAACTGTATTCGTCTTTTTACGTTTGACATGATTTTTCTCGATTTAGGTATCCTTTATTAATTATTGACTTTAAATGACAACCAAAAGATTCCGGCACCGACCACCCCGACGCAAAGGAGCGATAATGAATGGTAGACACGGGTGCACGACACAACTATATTTGGAAATACAGGCCAACTAGAATACGGCAGTACAACCCGTGCGTCCGAACGCTGCGGCGTCCGGTACCAGACAGTCCACGGCGTTGTCCTGATAGTCTTCTCGAAGGGGGTTGACCCTCTTCTGTCTTCAGCTACGAGCACCAGCAGGCTATGCACGGGCCTATACCCGGTGCTCGCAACACTGCTCCCCCCTCTGGAAAAAGCGGGCGTCCCGACCGCGTTGGCTCCTCGTCGGGAATCTTCGTACCCTGGTCTGAAGAAGTGGTCGCGTTGGCTGCGTGGCTCCTCCAGACCGCCGCCTCGGCATTCGCCTTCACGCCCAAGGGAAAACCACCCAAAAACCCTGGGCAAGGCGTGGGTAGACGGGGTGGCTGACGAAATCCTCTCGTCGTGACCTTTTCCGTGGCGCGTTCCAGCTCTCTGTCCCACGTCATCCCTGGAGCTCTCCAACGGCGATCCCGCGACTACTCCGCCGTTCCGATACTGCGTCCGGAAATTCCCTCGACGAAAATCTCCAGCGACGTGGTACACGGGAAATTTCAACGTCGCTCTCGAAGCTCTGCGGCACCTTGTCCCACGCTGTCGCTGCCACCCTGCAGCTCCTTGTCCGACGGCGAAATTCCCGGAGAACCCCGGCCCAGCAACCGGGCGCAGCACTGCGGTCCTCCGCTTCCTGTTCCGCGACGTCCCTGGGACTCCGCTGCGGAACGTCCCACGACGGCTCCATCGCTCCGACGTCGCAGCTTCCCGGGCTCGGCTCCCTGAAACAACCCAAGAAAGGGGGGCCGGGCTACGAAGGCAGCCTCCGCAGCCCAGTCCACTGGTTAACTCAAACCTGACCCTTGGACTCTTGCTTTCCATCCTTAGCCTCTCTCCGCGGTGACCTTGATGTCCGCAACATTTCTCGAGCAAGAGACTTCTCCCAGTCGTCGAACGGCCCATCTCGGCTAACGACTCCACTCTTCGGGGCTCCTCTTTCGGGGATTTGGCGTTCCTGCGACGGTATTCGCCCTCGAACTCCCTCCGTCGCGACTTCGCATTCGGCCATCCTGCGACGATGTTCGCCCTCGAACTCCCTTCGCCGCAGCTCAGCAACCTTGCGCACTCCGGGCGCCTCCACGTTGCTACGGTGGTGCCGCACTCCTGAGGACGCCGCTCGCCAGCAACACAACTGCATGGACCCCTGGCCGTCTCTCAGAGCCGCGCACCCACCCATGGTGTGGTCCGTGTACTCCCGGACGTCGCTGCGTCTCCGCCGGAGTCGCACCCTCCACCACCAAAACTCCGACGCTCCCTCTATAGCGTCCTAACATGACCTCTTGAGATGACAATTCCCCAAATCCGACGAGCCCCGCGATTCTTCTTGCAGCTCCAAGTCGAATCGGCATTCCAGAACGTCGTTCCCGGATGGCGTCGAACGACTCACGCCGTCCTCGCGGAAAACCGTTCTCCCCGTCTCGGGAGAAGACGAAACGTCAATGTCAAAGCGTCAATGTGTCAAACCGTCGATCTTGCTCGTTACCCGCGAAAGAGCCAACTTCAGCGCGTAGTCATCGCTATTTGACGTACGCTTGTATTACATTTTACATTATCCAATGGGAACGATACAACCAGAATTCGGCTCCTTTTCCGTATGTCGGCCTCTCAAGCCTCCAGAGCCGACCCAGCAACGACCCCCTGGTCTCCCTCAGCATCCTCGCTGAAGCCTCGAAACCGCTCCGATGTCGGCGAATCTGGACCGCCATCGCCGTTCCCGCGTGTGTCCCTCGATGTCGGCGGGCCTCGACCGCCGCCCTCCGCTGCTCCTGTGGGTATCCCTCGTTGCCGCCGCCGCTACCGCGGCTGTCCCCCGTCGTCCTGCCGCAGGCTGAATCGTACGCAACGGCTCCTTGCGTATCGCACGCAACAGCTCCTTGCGTCTCGTACGCAACAGCTCCTCGCGTATCGCGCGCGACAGCTCCTTGCCTTTCTTCGGGATCCGTGGCCACGGATCCCACTTCTGACACCAATGTTACGTTTTGTATACGGCATAACGGTTTAATGAATGACAACAGTAACAGAACATGAACAAGAACAGTAATGGAATATAATCTCTAGTGCAGGGAAATGCGGGTTTCGGTACGTCTGCTAGTAATGGCGGCTGACTCTCGAATGACAGCTTGACAGGCGATCGATCCGATCGCCTTCTTCTCGCTGTCTCTTGTCCCGCTCGCGAGCACCAGTGAGCCTTGGGTTCCCATCCAAGGGGTGTTCGCAACAGAAGGGCGCCGAGGACCGGCGGACCCAGGCGGCCCTCGAGGCGCGCATGTCGAGCATGGAGGAGCAGATACAGGTCGTAACCGCTCTCTTCCGGAACGGCCGGGGTTCCGTCGGTGGCGGCCCGGGCCCTCGGGGTGGGGTTGAAAGTGGTGTTGTAAATAGTGTTCCTAACCATTTCCCCGCCGGTGCGCCCGCTGCCGCGCCTTTGTCGGAGCCCCGCACGCTCGGCCTAGGGTACGCGGTCAAACCCACGGTGTTCGACGGGAGAATTTCCTGGGAGGAGTATAGAGTGCAATTTGAGACAATCGCGCGCGCGAACGGGTGGGACGACGAGAGGAAGGCTACGGCTTTGGTCGCTTCCCTCGGGGGTTCGGCGAGGAGCGTCCTCACGGCTCTCTCCGCCGCCCAATGCGGGAATTTCTCGGACTTGGTTTCGGCGCTTGAATTCCGCTACGGGGCGAAAAATCTTTCGAACTTGAATTTTGTGCTCTTCCAGAGCTATAGGCAGCGGAGGGACGAGAGCATCTCCTCGCTCGCCACCAAAATTGAGCGTTTAGCGCAGTCCGCGTTTGCCGACTGTCCGGCGGAAACCCGCGACAAACTCGCCGCCTCCCAATTCGCGACGGCTTTGTCGAGCTCTGTTATGCAGCGGGAACTGCGACTCGGCGGTTTCACGTCTCTGAGAGCCGCCGTGACCAGAGCGCTGGAAATCGAGGCCGTGGAGGCGATGTCTCGCGGCCCCGCGTCCGAGTCGCGAAGACGGGACTCGGAGAAACGGAAAGCTAAACCCTCCGACAATTTCGAAATGTACCCGGCGAAGAAGTGGAGGGCCGACGAGCCCGTGGGCCGTTCGGAAGACACGCCGAGGGTGCCGAAGTGCTGGAGCTGCGGGACAGCGGGGCACTTGCAAAAAGATTGTTTCAAGGCCAAGAACGGCCGGGCGGGAGCCGCCCCTGCAAGAAGGCCCTTCGAGGGTAACGAGAAGAGGACGGCGTAAGGGGGAGACGCCGGACCGTGAGGAACAGTCCCCCGGTCGTCAAGAGTGTGGCGATGCAGGTGGCGACTGGGCGACAAGGGAATCCGGCCGACGAGGTCTACGTATGCGGGAAAGTCGAAGGAAAACCGTGTAAGATTGTCTTAGATACAGGTTCACCTATTAACCTTCTGGACAAGGAGCTGTGCCCGGCGGGGGACATCGTCGGGACGAAGGTCGACATCCGTTCCACTGCTGGGGGGAAAATGAGAGTGTACGGGAAGAGGAGCCTGGAAGTCAGCGTTGGGGGACTCTCGAGCGTGGAAGAATTCTACGTCGTCGAGATGGTGGAAAAGTGCATTTTGGGAGCGGCGTTCCTGCAGAAGCACCGTTGCAGCATGGACCTTTCCCGGAACGTGCTGTGCCTTCCCGGCAGACCGGAGATACGCTTTGGAGGGCCGTCCGCCGAGGAGGAGAAGCAAGCAGTAGGAGAGGGGGAGACGGTCGTCCCGCAGCATTTGGAGGAGCTGTACACACGTTGCTCGTCAGGTTTGTCGGAGAAACAGAAAAATCTTTTCGCTGAGCTGCTTCGCGAGTTCCAGGACGTTTTCGCCGTGGATGCGACTCAGCTCGGAAACTGTGACTGGGTGAAACACACCGTTGACACCGGGGATCACCGGCCGATCAAGCAGGCACCGCGGAGGTTGCCCCTACATCGTCGAGCGGAGGTCGAGGAGCTACTCAGGAAGATGCTGGCGCAGGGCGTTATCGAGGAATCTCAGAGCCCCTGGTCTTCGCCGATCGTCCTCGTCAAGAAGAAGGACGGAACCATAAGGTTCTGCGTGGATTTCCGACGCCTGAACGAGATCACGAAGAAGGACTCGTATCCCCTCCCCCGTATCGAGGATACCCTGGACGCCCTCGCCGGTTCGTCGTGGTTTTCTACCGTGGATTTGCAGAGTGGATACTGGCAGATTTCGATGGACGAGAAGAATCGGGAGAAGACTGCGTTTTCAGTTGGAACGGGACTCTGGCAGTTCAAGGTGATGCCCTTTGGACTCTGCAACGCCCCTGCGACGTTCGAGCGACTGATGGAGGACGTACTCCGGAACCTGACCTGGAAAATTTGCTTGGTTTACTTGGACGACGTCATCATCTACGGGAACGATTTTGGACAGGAGCTCGAGCGCCTAAGGACGGTGTTCTCGCGTTTGCGTCAAGCCGGATTGTTAATGAGCCCCAAGAAGTGCTCCTTCTTCTGCCGGGAAGTGAAATATCTGGGCCACATCGTCACCGAGAGCGGAGTCAAGACGGATCCGGAGAAGATCAAAGCGATCTCGGAGTGGCCGCAGCCGAAGAACGTCACTGAATTAAGGAGCTTCCTAGGATTGTGCACGTACTACCGGAAATTTGTAAAGGATTTCTCTAGGATCGCCAAGCCCCTGCATCGTCTCACCGAGGCCAAACAGCATTATGCGTGGACAGAAGTTTGCCAGGAGGTTTTCCAGGAGCTGAAGAGGAGACTAACCGGAGCCCCGGTGCTCGCCTACCCGGTGGTCGACAAGGACTTCATTTTGGACACGGACGCCTCCAATTTCGCCGTAGGTGGCGTCCTCTCACAGGAGCACGAAGGACAGGAAAAGGTCGTAGCCTATTTCTCCAAGACCCTGGGAAAGGCGGAAAGGAACTACTGCGTCACCCGGAGGGAACTGCTGGCAGTGGTGAAGTCCACCGAACACTTCCACCACTATCTCTACGGACGGAGATTCCTCATAAGGACGGATCACGCGGCGCTTCGCTGGTTGCTGACCTTCAAGTGCCCCGAAGGGCAGGTCGCCCGCTGGATCGAGCGACTCCAGGTGTACGACTTCGAGATTCGTTACCGCGCAGGAAGAGCCCATGGGAATGCCGACGGACTGTCGCGAAGACCGTGCATCGAGGGAGACTGCAAGAACTGCGATCGACTGGAGAAGAAGGAAGCTGGAGTGGAAGTTTCCACGAAGAAAATTCACAGGATCTTCTGCGAAGACAACCGGAACGAGTAGAAGCGAAGCCAGGAGAAGGATGAAGCGATTGGTTTCATCCTTAAAAAGAAGGGGGAAGGGGAGAAGCCGGGCTGGCAGGACATTGCTCGTTTCTCCCCGCAGTTGAAATATTACTGGACAATTTGGGATTCGCTGGAGGTTCACGAGGGTTTGCTTTTTAGGAAATGGGAGTCCCACAACGGCACAACGGCCTCGTGGCTTTTGGTGGTGCCGCGCGGGAGGGTTGCGGAGGTTCTGAAGGAGTTTCATGATGCGCCAGCAGCTGGACATTTCGGAGTGAACAAGACCTTGGCGAAGATCCGCCAACAGTTCTTCTGGTCGACGTGTCGACAAGACGTACAAGAGTGGTGCCGGCGGTGTGACGCCTGTGCGGCGAAGAAGGGACCACGTCAGAGGGGAGCGGGGAACCTGAGAGTGTACAACGTGGGAGCTCCGTTTGAGAGACTTGCCCTGGACGTTGTGGGTCCGCTCCCGAGGTCCCAGGCCGGGAACAGGTACATGTTGGTCGTGGCGGACTACTTCACCCGGAGGCCGGAAGTAATCGCGATGCCAGACCAGCGAGCTGTCACAGTGGCAAGAGCTCTTCTCCATCACGTAGTGTGTCGTCACGGTGTACCTTTGGAGATACACACCGACCAAGGAAGGAACTTTGAGTCCTCCGTTTTCAAGGAACTGCTGAAGCTGCTGGGAGTCAAGAAGACACGGACAACCCCCCTGCACCCTCAATCTGACGGGCTGGTAGAACGCTTGAACAGGACATTGCTCCAATATCTCGCGATGTTCGTTTCGGAGCACCAGCGGGACTGGGACGAGTGGATCCCCATGTTCCTCCTCGCCTACAGGTCAGCACGGCATGAGGCTACGCAACTGACCCCAGCGATGATCCTGTATGGCCAGGAACTACGTCTACCCCTGCAGTTATGGAGAGGATTACCCCCGGAGGTTGAACAAGAAGAGGATGTCGAGCAAGGATATTCCGAATGGATTCGAGAGAAGATGACGAAGATCCACGAATTCGTTCGACGCCGTCTGGACGTCTACAGTTCAAAGATGAAGTCGTGGTACGACAACCGGGTTCACGCGGTGGAGTTCCAGCCAGGAGAACGAGTGTGGTTGTTCCAACCACGAAGAGTGAAGGGGAAGTGCCCGAAACTGCAAGCGGATTGGGAAGGCCCCTACACAGTGGTGGACAGGATTAACGACGTCGTCTACAGGATCCAACGGACACGCAGGAAGAAGTGCAAGGTGGTCCACGTGCGCCGCCTTGCGAAGTACGAAGGACAACTGCAGGAGTGAGGACGTCATAGGACAAGTCCAGGGACTCAAGAAAGAAGATTAGATTAAGCTAATCTGGCGGACTGGGTTGCGGAGGCTGCCTCCGTGGCCCGGCCCCCTTTTCTTTTGAATCTGTTGCAGGTTCACGAGACCCCACGACGAGGGACCGGGTGTCGGGGGACTGCCGCCGCGACCTGGCCACGCGCTCCCGAGTCCCCCGAATGTGCCATAATAGCGTGGCAGTCCGCAGCGGGGTGCGGACATACGTGAAAGCGCCCCGCTAGCCCCCTGGAGGAGACTCTGCGAGCCCCCGGCGCGGCCGGGATGGAGGCTCTCGCGGGGTACCCAGGAGAAAGCAGGAGAGGAGGGTGGACAGCAGGAGGGAAATGGCATCCCCAACCACCAGGCGGACAAGCGTCGCTTGGATCGGCTGGAGGGGGTGTCGCGGAGACGGGGGCGCTGGCAGGACGCACAGGACGGTCCCCTGGTTCGGCACCGGAGGCCAAGAAGAGGAATGGGGCCATCGAGCAGGAGGAAAGAAGGAAGGCGGCCAGGGCTGACGAGATGGGTGGCTGGACTCGGGGCTGGGCCGCTTGCATGCTCGTGACTAGCTGCGATCCTCTGCTGGCGCGCTCGGCCCTCCTTTCCGGTCTTCCGGCTCGTGCAGCCCCAACGGGTTGTCTGCGAAGCCCGACTAATGAGGGCAACGTTTTCTTCGCAAGGGAACTCCGAGGGGCGAAGGGACGCGCAGGATCTGGATGCAGTCGAGGACGGATCTGGATGCAGTCGAGGACGGATCTGGATGCAGTCGAGGACGGATCTGGATGCAGTCGAGGGCGAGCCGGGATGCAGCGCGGGACCGGCCGGACCGCTGAGGGGCGACGGACGGAGCGGAACCGCCCAGGGATGATCCGGAGCGTCGCGGGATTCCGCCGTTGGAGCCCCGGAGGAACCGCCGTCGAGGGAACCCGGACTGCCGAGTCGTCGCACGAGACCCGCCGTGCCTCCCGACGGCTAAAGGATCGAGGAGTCCCGGCCCCCGAAGGAACAGGAAGCCTCACCCGTCTCTGCCCACGAAGAAGATGCGCCGTCGGGGAAGAGGAAGACCGCGCAAGAAAGAAGCACGCAAGTTTGAAGACGCAAGTGGAGGGCGGGGGCGCGAAGACCCACGTACCCACGCCTTGCCCAGGGTTTTTGGAGTGGTTTTCCCCTGGGCGGGAAGGCGAATGCCGAGGCCACGGCGGAAGGGGCCACACGGCGTCCTTTCCACCCTTCCGGACCAGGGTACGGCTGCAGGAGATGAAGGGACTGCAGCGGCCGGGACGACCGCTTCTCCAGAGGGGGGAGCAGTGTTGCGAACACCCCTTGGATGGGAACCCAAGGCTCACTGGTGCTCGCGAGCGGGACAAGAGACAGCGAGAAGAAGGCGATCGGATCGATCGCCTGTCAAGCTGTCATTCGAGAGTCAGCCGCCATTACTAGCGGACGTACCGAAACCCGCATTTCCCTGCACTAGAGATTATATTCCATTACTGTTCTTGTTCATGTTCTGTTACTGTTGTCATTCATTAAACCGTTATGCCGTATACAAAACGTAACAATATCATGTGATTTTATCCCCTCTGAAAATCTCGTCACGAATAAAAGCGTCGAATAAATTATCTTGCTACATCGAGCTTCGAATAACGTATAAGGGTTAAGAAGGAATTCGTTGTATTGAAACTTGAAATCTCACAGATAAACTTCGTAGCCAAACCCTGACGGATACAACTGTAAGATACATGACTTCGGCTGTCGAATAATGGTTAAAGATAAGCTGAAACCTCTCGGCTACACTGTTGCGGATAATGCCTCTCGAATAACGTCTCACCGCTATAGGGGCGTCGAATACAGATACGCGTTACATCGAGCATCGAATAAACTATCCCGGACGAATGTATCTCCTGCTACAAATCTCACAGATAAACTAGGTTGAATATATATTGTAGTAACGGAATAACCGGCAATTACCGGTTATTATCAAAACAGGTGTCACATGTAAACAGTCGGCGACACTGGCCTCTCCTTGGAGCGAAAGTATGCGTGTGTGAGTGTGTGTCGGCGACAACGAAAGCGATGCCTCGAAACGGCAGTCGTCAGTCGAGAGACGTTTTTCGAATTTGCGAGACGTTAGACGAGAAGGCACGAGCATTCAGAATCACTGTTTTATTTTCTTTTTGCTAATTCAAATTCCCTTATTTTTGCGTTTTCAGTGTGTCAAAATATAATTATAATAACTCCAATTCAACCCGCGAATAACCTTATTTTTATACAATTTCCTACAAAATTGGGGGCTCGTCCGGGATTGTATAAAACAAGTACCATCATAATCCAAACGCGGGATAGGTTGGACGCGATCCAGTGTGACTAAGAACTGTTAAAGACTTTAAAGATGAGTGACAGTAAAAAAGGGGAAGGTACCAGTACGGACAACGCACGCGATGAATCCGATCTGGCCAAAATGACAAGGGAGGACCTTCGAGTGGAGTTGAAAAGGAGAAAGTTAAAGATAGCCGGAACCAAAGAAGAGTTACAACGTCGGTTAGAAGCTGCGCTAGCGTTGGAAGGCGAACGTGAAGAAGATGATGGCGCAGACAAAGGCGTGGAAGACGACGGAAACGACGCTGCTAACAGACATGAAGACGGCAGTTCTGAAAGCAATGACGAGGACGACGATGACGATAGTGACGTGAGATACAGATTAAGACGCAATACTCGCAGAACGGACAGACGTGTAAGGTATGTGCCTAGTTTCAAAGATGTTGAGGAATCGATGACAACGTTTAGCGGTGACGACAAGCGAAGTATAAAACGTTGGATCAGCGATTTCGAGGAAACGGCCGAGATGTGCGAATGGACCGGCATCCAAAAAGCCATGTACGCCAGAAGACTTCTGCGAGGATCGGCGAAGCTGTTCGTCAATTATGAAAAATGTGGCAAGAGCTGGAATTGTTTAAAGAGTGCCTTAAGATCCGAATTCGGAGATAAGGTCTGTAGTCACAAAATACATCGAGAGTTGCAGCAAAGGAAAAAACAGGACGACGAGTCGTACCAGGGGTACACCTACAAGATGCTCGACATAGCTTCCCAAGCAGACGTAGACACTGATTCGGTGATACGGTATATAATTGATGGGATTCGAGACGAAGAGGCCAATAAAGTCATATTGTACGGGGCCAAAAGCATCGGAGAGCTGAAGAAGAGATTCGTCATTTATGAAGAATTGAGGAATAACATGAAAGCGAAGGCGAAGCGCCCCGAAGACAGAACGAAGAAACCAGTGCGTGTCGCCAATTCGGGGGGCAGAATATGTTTTAATTGTGGTTTGCCTGATCACATTAGTGCGAACTGCCCAGTAAAGGACAAGGGTCTAAAGTGTTTCAATTGCCATGAACACGGACACATTGCGTCAAAGTGCCCGAAGAAGGTGAATGCGGAAAAGAAAATTTGTAGCGTTACAGAGCTTCCACGAGGAAAACACTACAAACAGGTAAAGATAGCGGGGCGTGATTTGATAGCACTTATCGATTCGGGGAGCGACTTGTGTTTGATGCGGGCGGATGAGTATGTAAAGATCGGCGCTCCGCGGTTGCGAAATAACGAAATTTTGTTCCGTGGCGTAGGCTCCGATACGAATAAGACTTTAGGGGAGTTCTCTGTAGATATTACAATAGATAATAATACATACCCGATCACAATACGCGTGATCTCCTCCGACTTAATGCAGCAAGGGTTAATACTCGGTACGGACTTCATAAACACGGTCGACGTTAGTATAAAGACTGGTAAACTATCAATTTCTAAGCCTGAGAGTGATATTTCTCCTGGTCCCGAAATAGCCGAGATTTTCAAGATAGACGATATTCGCGAGGTTAATAAAATAGATGTGTCGTATATCGCAGACGCTGCATGCAGAAGCGCTGTAGAAGATCTTGTCGTTAACTATAGGCCGATAAAAGAACAGAGCGTAGGCATAAAGATGAAGCTAATTTTGAAAGACGACGAACCAGTGTATCAGAGGGCCAGAAGGTTATCGCAATCGGAGCGAGAGGAAGTAAAGGCTCAGATCGAAGAATGGTTAGCCGAAGGAATAATTCAGCCGTCCTTGTCCGAATACGCAAGTCCTATCGTTCTTGTAAGGAAGAAAAATGGTAAAATCAGAATATGCATTGACTACAGACTTCTCAATAAAAAGATCATAAAGGATCGGTATCCACTGCCTCTTGTGGAAGACCAATTAGATTTATTACAAAATGCAAAAGTCTACAGTACACTGGACTTGCGAAACGGATTTTTTCACGTAGACGTAGACGAAGATAGTAGAAAGTATACGGCTTTCATAATACCCGACGGACAATACGAATTTCTAAAAGTTCCTTTTGGCCTGTGCAATTCTCCATCAATCTTTCAAAGGTTCGTGAATTGCGTGTTCAAAGATTTGATAGCCGCCAAATGTGTACTGGCGTATATGGATGACCTCGTGATACCGTCTGTAAACTACGCGAGCGGGTTAAAAAATCTTGAGAAGGTGCTGAACACCGCGAGCCGATATGGATTAATCATTAATTGGGACAAATGCCGTTTTATGCAGACGAAAGTCGAATATCTGGGGCACATAGTCGAGAATGGCAGCGTGCGCCCGTCGGAACACAAAACAGAAGCTATCATGAGGTTTCCAAAGCCGACAAATGTTAAGAGCGTCCAAAGTTTTCTAGGGCTGACAGGTTACTTTAGGAAATTCGTAAACCGGTATTCAATAATCGCGAGGCCGTTGACAAATTTA
This sequence comes from Andrena trimmerana, assembly GCA_951215215.1. Taxonomy (NCBI): domain Eukaryota; kingdom Metazoa; phylum Arthropoda; class Insecta; order Hymenoptera; family Andrenidae; genus Andrena; species Andrena trimmerana. The sequence goes on from CATNUO010000106.1 coordinate 1,745,472, forward strand.
CTGAGAGCCGATGTTAAATTTGAGTTCGGTGCAAAGGAGGAACAAGCGTTTGAGCATCTAAAAATGACACTGGTGGACCGGTATTGAAAATTTATAGAATAGGTGCGGATACGGAACTGCACACTGATGCATGTATGTATGGGTATGGTGCAATGCTGCTGCAACGCGATGATGAAGACGGTGCATTACACCCGGTATATTATGCGAGCGGAAAAACTAGCCCGGCCGAAGAGAAGTATACTAGCTATGAGCTCGAGGTCTTAGCAATAATAAAGGCGTTAAAAAAGTTTAGGGTTTATCTGCTGGGAATATCTTTTAAAATAGTAACGGACTGTCAGGCATTCACTATGACCATGCGAAAAAAAGACCTCTGCATGCGAGTGGCTAGGTGGGCTCTTCAGCTGGAGGATTTTCAGTATGTTATCGAGCACCGTCCCGGTAAAAGTATGCAACATGTCGATGCGCTGAGCCGTAATGCGTTGCCATCTTGTATGACTGTGAGCGAGAGTGAGGAGAGTGTGACCGCGCGACTCCGTGTGGCGCAGCAAAAGGATTGTGAATTGAGGAACGTTGTCGATCTGGTGCGGCAGGGTAAAACGAACGACTACTGCGTAAGAGGTGGTGTACTGTTTAAAGTGATTGGTGGAGACATGTTAGTTGTTGTGCCTAAATCGATGCAGTCAGCGGTAGTCCGTCGTGCACATGAAGAGGGGCATTTCTCAACAAGCAAGACAGAAGCGCTCGTCAAAAGGGACTACTGGTTTCGCAATATGCGAGAAAAGATTGAGAAGGTCATTCGAAACTGCGTTAGCTGCATACTTGCAGAGAGGAAACAGGGAAAGCAGGAGGGTTTTCTAAATCCTATTGACAAAGGGGACCGGCCGCTAGACACTTACCACATCGATCACCTAGGGCCGATTCAATCTACGAAGAAAGAGTATAGGTACATCTTCGTCGTGGTGGATGCATTTACGAAATTCGTGTGGCTTTATACAACCAAGACGACAAATACCGCTGAAGTTTTAAAATGGTTAAGGAAGCAATCCACAATATTCGGAAATCCTAGGAAAATAATTTCAGATCGTGGTACAGCCTTTACGTCCCGCGAGTTTGCAGATTTCTGCAAAGAGGAGGGCATACACCATATCCTAATCACTACGGGTGTGCCTCGGGCAAATGGTCAGGTGGAACGGATTAATCGGACCCTTATTCCTTTGCTGACGAAACTGTCCGCACCGAAGCCGCATGAATGGTACAAGTACTTGGAAGTAGCCCAGCGATTCCTTAACGCTACGCCGAGCCGGAGTACAGGAATGTCGCCCTTCAATTTGTTATTCGGAACGCAGGTGAAATTAAAGAGTGATCCGAAAATCCAAGAGATGATCGAGAACGAGTGGATAAGTATGTTTAACGAGGATCGAGATGAATTGAGGCAACGAGCGAAGGAAAGCATACTAGAGGTGCAGCAGGCCAACAAGAAGACCTACGACGCGAAGAGAAAGGCAGCTAGACGATACGAGGAAGACGATCTAGTAGCTATTCGCAGAACGCAACTCGGACCTGGTTTGAAGTTGATGCCAAAATATCTTGGCCCTTATAGCGTAATTAAAGTGCTTCGGAAGGATCGTTATTTGGTGCAGAAGGTTGGAGAATGCGAAGGGCCACGGCAAACCTCGACCGCTGCGGACTGCATGAAGCCATGGATCGATGATCTTAGCGACAATAACTCGAGCGAAAGTGACCGTGAGAGTGTGCAAGACATCTGAGGGCAGATGTCAGAGCAGGATGGCCGAGTGTAGTAACGGAATAACCGGCAATTACCGGTTATTATCAAAACAGGTGTCACATGTAAACAGTCGGCGACACTGGCCTCTCCTTGGAGCGAAAGTATGCGTGTGTGAGTGTGTGTCGGCGACAACGAAAGCGATGCCTCGAAACGGCAGTCGTCAGTCGAGAGACGTTTTTCGAATTTGCGAGACGTTAGACGAGAAGGCACGAGCATTCAGAATCACTGTTTTATTTTCTTTTTGCTAATTCAAATTCCCTTATTTTTGCGTTTTCAGTGTGTCAAAATATAATTATAATAACTCCAATTCAACCCGCGAATAACCTTATTTTTATACAATTTCCTACAATATTCTTCAGAAAACTAGTACAAATAAAGGATACCCGAAACTTATCTTTCCTTAAAACTTTTAGATAATTTTTTGCCCATCACTGCTATCAAGTGGCTGGGTGTTCATATTGACGAAGGACTGGGTATTAATTCCCATGTCAAGAACATTTGTACCAATGCCGAACGAACGTTCTACACGTTAGCGAGGCTTGCTCGTGCCGACTGGGGACTAAAACACCAGACCCTGCGTACTCTGTACACAGGCCTTTTCATTCCAATTATAGCATACGCCGCCGCGGGCTGGGCGGATCTCCTTGACGTAAAGAAAAGTGCTAAACTTCTCGGGGCCCAGAGGCGGATTCTGATCAGCACCACTAAGGCCTACAGTACGGTGTCGACTCACGCGATCACTGTGATCGCTGGTGAGATATCAGTGGACCTTGTGTTAGCAGAGCGTGCGTTGAGCTATAAAGCCCGGAAAGCAGAAAGTATAGAGATTGGAGAATGTCGAATAAGTCACGCCGAGCTGGCGTCTGGAGATGTTTCCGTGGCTAACGCGAAAGCGAAAGTACGGAGAGAGATCCTTGCAATGTGGCAATCGAAATGGTCGGCATCGACGAAGGGAAGGGTCACCTTCCAATTCTTCAAAGATGTCCGAAACCGTCAGGAAAACCGCTGGTTGATAATTGACCACTACACAGCGCAATTCCTAAGCGGACACGGAAACTTCCGTGCGAAACTTGAGGAATTCAACTTGGTGGAGGACGGGATATGTACATGCGGAGGAAGTAAAATTTCGACCCATGTCCTGTTCGACTGTCCAGAGCACGGCGAGGCGAGAAAACTCCTAAAGCAAGCGGTGGAAGCCAACGGCCTACACTGTCCGGTGGCCGAAGCCGGACTTGTATCGAACGCCCATCTATCACGGGAGTTCCGGAACTTCGCCAAAACTAACTTGCTTACCACCAAGTATCGAACGCAAAACGATGTGTAGTAACAAAGGACTCAGCAAAGACAACTTGCACGCCGAAAGACCGACGCATACGTGCTTGTGACTCTGCCATCGCGTGGCCCTCACTGTTAAGTTCCAGAGAGTTTCTGTGTGATCCTCGTATGAAACGAACTAAACGAGTCATTACCTCGTAACGAGGACGGTCAGTCCCCTCTACCCCTGTTGTCGGGAACGCTAAGCACCCGAACACCTGGAGGTTTGAGCAGAAAAGCTGCTCTAGGTACACCAAAGCTGCGGACATGTCCGCCGGAAGCTTATACAGAATAGATGTCCCTATCTACTTTCTAGCGAAACCACTGCCAAGGGAACGGGCTTGGAAAAATTAGTGGGGAAAGAAGTTGAGCTTGACACTAGTCTGGCATTGTAAGGAGACATGAGAGGTGTAGAATAAGTGGGAGATGGCAACATCGCCGGTGAAATACCACTACTTTCATCGTTTCTTTACTTACTCGGTTGGGCGGAGCGCGTGCGCCGAGGTTTCGACCCGGTTGTCACAGTGTTCTATAGCCAAGCGTGTAAGAGTGGCGTGAAGTCAAGTAGGCCCATCGCTGACAATACTCCCGCGTGATCCGATTCGAGGACCATGCCAGGCGAGGAGTTTGACTGGGGCGGTACATCTGCCAAAGAATAACGCAGGTGTCCTAAGGCCAGCTCAGCGAGGACAGAAAGCTCGCGTAGAGCAAAAGGGCAAAAGCTGACTTGATCTCGATGTTCAGTACGCATAGACTGCGAAAGCACGGCCTATCGATCCTTTTGGTTTGAAGAGTTTTCAGCAAGAGGTGTCAGAAAAGTTATCACAGGGATAACTGGCTTGTGGCGGCCAAGCGTTCATAGCGACGTCGCTTTTTGATCATTTGATGTCGGCTCTTCCTATCATTGCGAAGCAGAATTCGCCAAGCGTCAGATTGTTCACCCGCTAACAGCCGGAACGTGAGCTGGGTTTAGACCGTCGTGAGACAGGTTAGTTTTACCCTTCTGATGACTAATCGTTGCGACAGTAATCCTGCTCAGTATGAGAGGAACCGCAGGTTCGGACATTTGGTTTACGCACTCGGTCGAGCGGCTGGTGGTGCGAAGCTACCATCCGTGGGATTATGCCTGAACGCCTCTAAGGCCGTATCCTTTCTAGTCAAAGGCGGCAACGATATTTCGAGGAGTCTCGTGTGAGTCGAAAGGCTCAACACAATGTAACACTACTAGGTGGTCGGTCCTCGGGGCCGATCATCGCACGGGCCCCAGTTTGCCGTACGGGCGTCTCTGTACCCACCATCGGGATCTCACCGATCGGTGGACATGGCGCTCTAACGGTCGATCATGGGTACTCCAAGTTCGACGTCGAGACTCGGAATCGTTTGTAGACGACTTAGGTACCTGGCGGGGTGTTGTAATCGGCAGAGCAGTTACCACGCTGCGATCAGTTGAGACTCAGCCCTATGCTTGGGGATTCGTCTTGTCGGTTAGACGAGGCCCCACGATGCGTACACACGAGTGACGCTTGTGGCCGCAAGTGGCGCGGGCGCTCTAGCACCTGACCAACGTTATTATTATAACAAACGGCGAAGCAATACGCCGCTGGCACTCTGAATATTTCGGCGTCGAAGCAATACGCCGCTGGGACTTTGAATTTTCAAAGTCCTCCGGCACCGGCGTCCGAGAACGCCCAAAAAGTCGTCCGATCGAACAACCAACCATTGATCCCCGTTCCTCGTTCTATTGCGAACGTATTACTCTGATGGTTCGACCGCAGTCCTCGGGCTGGTTTTCGAGAAAATCGCGAAAAACTTCAATCTTGTCGAAATATTTCAAAGTCCCGAGAAATTATTTTCGAATGTCGTTTTGCACCTAATGATTGCAAACAACTTTTTCCTTTGCGAAAATGCCCTCCGAGGTTTCGTTAACGAGATAATAGCAAAAAGCACCGACCAATCAGAGCGCGAGCCATCTGCTGGAGCTCCCGCGCTAGCGTGGCCGCGCGCCGAGCCGCGCTGCGACTATGAACAAGCAAGGCGGAATGCACAGAAGGAAATTGCGTAGAATGGCAAATGAAAAAGACGTAACAAAAAAATCGAAACTTTTTCCATGGTTTGTTTGCCATATGAAGTGAACAATGAAAAAAGGATAAATGGATGAAAATCACGTGTAACGTAAAAAGACGAATACACAGTTGTTTTTTTTTTTTGGACGAATCGAAAATAATAATTATTCGGAGTGAGAGGATAAGGAAAACGTAAATTTCCTTTTTTAATAACGTACAAACGAAAAGTTAATGCAACAGGGAACGAGTGAAAAGTGATCGTAGTTTGTTATTGTGATAAAAATCCGTAGTTCAATAACGGCCAACACTGTTGTTGATAATGAATAAATCCGTTTAAAAACTGCGAAGAAAAATTTGCGTACGCAATTTTGGAGAATTATGCAACAGATGCTGGACTACCCGCAGCGATTAAAGGAACGGGATGGTGGAACCCCGGTACGAGGAAAAGATAAGGGGCCCGCGAGGAAGGAAGGTATGCCCATGATCAGGACAAGGCCTGAGGCTATCCTAGTAAAAGTAGTCCAGCCTCAAACCTATATTGAGGTGTACAGGATACTAATGACCAAGGGTAAGGAGGCGTTAAAAGAAGTTAGTGCCGTGAGAAGGACGAGACTGGGTCATATCCTTATTGAAATAGGAAAGGAGTCGAAGGCACCTTTGATTGCGACAAACCTCCAACGGCTTGTGGGTACTACCCTCTCGATCGTGACTTTGCAGGACAAAACCGCATTGGAGGTAAGGGACATCTGCCCTCTGGCGGATGTAGCTGTCCTTAGCAAGGACATGGGCAGCGCATTGAAGATTGGTGTCGAGCTGGTCAAGGTCAAAACCCTTAGACAGGGCCCGGGAGGCACCCAATTGGCTGTGGTGGAAGTCCCAACGAATTCCTTGGGGAAAAACGCAGATGGATTTAAATTTAGAACTGGTCTTACAATGGCAAGGGCAAGGGTCTTGCAGAAAAGCACAAGGTGCTTTAAATGCCATACTTTAGGACACCTCGCCAGAGATTGAAAGATAACGATCGAGGGAATGGAGCGATGCCGGAAGTGCGGGGAAGCTGGACATAGTATAGCCTGTTGTGCGAATACACCTAGGTGCATTATTTGCGTGGAAAGAGGACTAGCTGGAAACAAGGTAGCGCATGTAACTGCCTCTCTAGCTTGTCCTTCAAATAGGAGAGTCCAGGCTTCGGGGGGCCTTAGAAATCAAACCTAATGCCACAAAGAACCCGAGCAATAGGTGCAGATTAGCGCACGAGCTGATGATTCAGAGTGCCTGGGAGATGGGAGTGGACGTAGTTATCATTTCAGAGCCATTCAAACAACTCCCGGAATGGGAAAATGATGGTACAGGGGATGCCTCCATCTGGGTAACAGGGTTTAAGGGCAGATTTGCCTTTCTTACGAAAAACCTGAGGGCAGGAGGACTTGTGGCCATGGAGGTTGAAAACACAGTTATTATTAGCTGCTACTGCTTTCCCAACCGGAAAGTTGACTTCTCAAGTTACCTTGATGAGTTGGAAAGTCTCATGGCAGAAGTCCGGTCTCCCGGTAAAGGCCTAATAATGGCTGGAGACCTGAATGCCAAGGCGGTAGCCTGGGGAGGGGGCAAGACGGACAAGAGGGGCCATCTCTGTATAGGCCTTCTTGGAAGGCAGGGATTGGTCCCAATAAGGCCCAGGGGAAATTCTCCTTTAAACGTAATGGAGGCAAATCCATGATTGACGTCATAGCCGTTGACAGGCGGACGGTAAATAACCATACGAAGAGCAGCATTCTCCCTCATCCTACCGAGTCGGACCATCGGTATGTATTACATACATTTTCCGTGAATAGGCCCCAACGAGACGGCCCGGTATGGATGCCATACGACGTCGAGTCATTAGATTCGGAGAGCGTGCGTATGGAATATGAAGAGAGGAGGGCAATGGCTTTAGAGGATAACCAGGAAGGTGACCAGGAACCTGTAGCCCTGAGAATGCAAAGGGTACTTGAAGTAGTGACGGATAGGGCCCTGGCTAAGAAGAAAGTCCCACGAGGGGCCAAAAAACCTAACCCATGGTGGAACCCGGGTATAGCTGAGGCAAGAAAGGCCATGCATAAAACTAGAAGGTCCCATCAGCGCAAGAGGAAGAGGAAGAAGAACCCGCTCGAAATCGCTGAGGCAAAGGACGTATATTCCAAGGCAAAAAGACACCTCCAAGTAACTATTTGGAGGGCGAAGGAAGGCGGCTGGTCCAACCTTATAGATACGGTTGATTCGGATACCTGGGCCAAGCCTTTTAAAATTGTTATGGCCAGAGTCAAGGGCAGATCGTCGAGAAAGATAATTCCGGCAGATAGGGTCAGGCGAATAGCGGAAAAACTCTTCGTAACAACATCAGAGGAGAGAAGAGAGATTCGTACCGGAACTCTACAAAGGTGGGTCAAAACGGGTGATATCAGTTTGAGGGAGAATGTCACACTGGATTTGGTGCGAGAATCGGTGGCCAAACTGAAACCCAGGTAGGCCCCTGGGCTGGACAGGATCCCTTCGAAAGTGGTGTCGATTATAGGTACCAAGTTCCAGGAAGACATTAGGGAATTAATTTTGGATACCCTCAATAGGGGGGAGATTCCGATGGCTTAGAAGACGGCCAGAGTTGCCCTCATCCCCAAACCTGGTAAGGAAGCAATGGACCTAGGCGCATATAGGCCCATCAGCATGCTGCCGGCACTCAGCAAGGTTTGGGAGTATGCCATGAAAGCCCTTATGGAAAAGGAACTATGACTAGACCTGTTCCACCAAAAACAGTTTGGATTTTGAAGAGGTACGGGCACGGTGGAGGCCTCAATGGAAGTCACCAAGTTTGCTGACCAATGCAGGGTAAAGAACCGACTATGTGCTTTAATCGCGATAGACGTTAAAAATGCTTTTAACGCGATTAGATGGTCGGTAATTTTAAAAGAGCTGGAGAAGAGAGGTATTTCGAATACACTCCTCAAAGTGATGCAAAACTACCTGAATGGGAGGAGAATTGTTATTCAGGTGGCAGATGGTGCGGTTGAAATGAGTGTCACTGCAGGGGTACCGCTGATCGAAGAAATCTGCATTCTTACGCCATCTCCCAGGCCCGCCGTTAATTAGGCAATGGTAACGGCCCGCTGACTCATGTGGAGCGTCGATCACGGCCTCTTCCATCGCCTTGCGATCGATGGAAGGGGGACTGCTATTCCTTCCGGGAAATAGATCGCAATTCCTGGAAGATCACTCTCTCTCTGTTCGCCACTCGGCTACAGTACACACGGTTACTTAAATACTCTACGCGCTTCTCTTGCCGGCGCTTTTAACTCTAAACAATTACTCAGCTGCCTAGTAATTGCTGTAGAGCTTGCTGCTTAGCTTCTACTCCTGCTTGAATGCCAAGTTCTTCCTAAATTAGTTGTGGTTTACATTTAATACATATCATAGTGTAAATAGGTGTTTAAGACGAGTGACTTTGTACATAATTATAACTGTAAAGAATATACGTTTTCGTGCTCCTCTAATCAGTTTAAATTAAGTGCTGTGCTACGTTAATTGTGAACTAGTTTTCCTTGCGCCGATCCATTACACTTTGTAACAACCGCAGGGATCTGTACTGGGACCGTTTTTATGGAACCTGATCTATGATGGCATCTTAGGGGAAATGAACAGCCTAAAGAACGTTGAGGCGGTGGCATATGCCGACGATCTGGCTGTCCTGTTTACTGCCAGGAACCCAGCACAGATGGACAACTTGATCCAAGGGGCTATGGAGGGGCTGGCCCAATGGTTCGACAAAACTGGCCTCGAAATTGCAAAGGAGAAAACGGAGATAATTTATTTGAGAGGTAACAAGTCCAACAGAATCCAGGATCTTCAAATTCTGGGCATGGACATTAAGATGAAAAGAGAGGTTGGCTATCTGGGGGTAACCCTGGATAACCAACGCAATTTCAGGCCACACTTCCTTAGGGTGGTCGATAAAGCGGAACGCGTGGTGGGGGCCCTGGGTGCGCTTCTCCCAAACACAAGGGGACCAGCTCAACCAGCAAGAAGATTGTACTACACGGTGTGGGAATCGATCGTTCTATATGCGTGCCCAGTCTGGGAATCGACCCTGGCTGTGGATGCAAGAAGGAAAATAATAAGGAGGGCCCAAAAATCGGCACTGGTGAGAACAACCACTGCCTATAGGACAGTGTCGTTCCAAGCCTTATGCGTCCTGGCTGGCAGGATGCCGATTGACATGAAGGCCGGCATGTGGAAAGAAGTCTTGCTGAAGAAGGATAAGGACAAGAATAACCCGGCGTATAGGGGAGACAGGCCCTGAAAACTAGAGAGACGGCCCATAAGAAGATTGCATTGGCGAATGCCATGGGAAAGTGGCAGGAAGAATGGGAGGCCGTCAGTCAGTCACACTGGACCAGAAGAGTCGTGGAGTCCGTGGAGACTTTTGCCAAGGAGGGATCCAAGCATTTGAACATGGACTACCACACCGTGCAGCTCCTCACAGGGCATGGAGTATTTCAATCGTTCAAGAAAAGGATCGCCAAAGCGGGCAACGACACGTGCCTGGACTGTCGCGGGGATACGAGGGACGATCCGGAACATGTACTAATGGTGTGCCCCACGTACGAGGAGGAGAGGAGGGCCCTGGTAGTGGCAATTGGAGGGGAGCTGAGCCCGGAAACACTGCTGAATCGAATAACGAAATCCGAGCAGAGTTGGGCCGCCTTCAAAGAATTTGCTGCAGCGGTCACGAAGGACCGTGAAAAGAAGGAGAGGCACCTGGAAAAAGCAGCTAGGGGGGAACACCTGAGGATTAGGAAAGAGGAATTGGCCAGAAAAAAAATAGAGAGGATCCGACTGGCCAAGAAAAGAAAGAGACAGAAGAATGCGGCTGATGCTGAAGGACTGAGGCCCCTTAGGAGAGTACGCGTAGATGGGCCATAATGGTTAAAGAGACCAACTGAGAATTGGCAACCATATAGTATGGTCGTACTACATGCGCACCTTAATATTTATTTATTTATTTGTTAGTGCATGTATGTGAGTGCGTATTTATAACTGATCCATTTTAGTTGTCCTATTTATATGTATATATATATGTATTTATATTGTATTTATTTATTTATTTATTGACGTGTAAATATATATTGTACATATGCGTACTGTCTCGACAGTATTGTCGGGACACAGGAGGAAGGAAGGGAGGTAAGAAGAGGGAAGAGGTGCGATGTAGAACGTACTAAGTACGTATATATCCCCAGTAAATGGAGGGCCACCGCTGGAGCAGGATTGCGGGAAGTAGTCTAGGCCAGTACTCCGCGATCCAAGGTGGAGCCGTGAGGAGAGTGCAAGAGGGGGGTTTTTAGCGAGTACTCCGGTTAAGGAGAGTCCCGCATAACCCTGGCATAATTGTCGGGGTATGCGTAAACGCATTTTCTCCCCTCTCAAAAAAAAAAAAGGATATTCTAGCGCAAATGTTCGCGCAGCAGCACTTGCGTCCCCGTTGTTCCGGGCGTACACCCAGAACATCCTGTAGTATTCTTGGGCCGTGAACATTTCTGCATCGCGATTGTTAGCTGACTGACAGGATTTTTTCCAAGCAACTTCCGCTACCCCCAAATAGCTTCTCTGGTTCCAATAAGAGTTAACTCCTACCAGGCCAAGAGGCTTTAGGTAAAAAGAAGCCAGCACATTTTCGGGACACACGTGTTTTGCAGAAGTGCAACGAACACTTTCACAAAAGCCCGCGCTCCGTCCTTCTACTGCCAATGTACCCATTGCTTCGAGATAGAAAACAGACACCACGTGTATCGGTTCGAAAAGGTCCGAAGGGAAGAGAAGCAGAAAGTCTTCGAGTTGCTATAACGAAGAAAATGCATACCATTCCTGTTTCCCCTTTCCAAAACCCTGAGTTCACGTCTGCTACGAGGCGGAACCAATTAAGTCATAAATTATCCGAAACTGTAGGAAACCGTTCTCTACCGCCGACTGGCGGGACAATACGGTCATAAACCGCGACCCTGGCGAAATGCTCTGGCTGATCAGCCTGATTAATTTTGGAGAACTAGAAATTACAGAGTATTATCCAACATCAATACGCCTCGTGGAGAGACACAGGAAGAGAAGGGGTAGTCCGCTGACTGCGCGTAGTCCCGCCTGTTTCGTCCTACCCTCAAATTAAAGACGGATCCCTCATTTCTCGAGTATAAACACGTGCTCGAATTTCAAAACAAAAGCACGCGTCGACGTAATCCGTGCGAGAGAAGGTCGGCTTCAAGTCCGATTGGCCCTAATCTATCCAATCTGTCCTGCAGCCCTCCCAAACAGCCACTGTCCTGAAGAGGCCCTCTTCACAGCAATATCTCCTCCCCAAGGCCCACCTTCTCTCGCACGGAATATGTCGACGCATGCTTTTGTTTTGAAATTCGAGCGCGTGTTTAGACACGAGAGATAAGTAGGCCCGATTGGCTAGTTAATTGGTTCCGCCTCGTAGCAGACGTGAACTCAGGGTTTTGGAAAGGGGAAACAGGAATGGTATGCATTATCTTCTTTATAGCAACTCGAAGACTTTCTGCTTCTCTTCCCTTCGGACCTTTTCGAACCGATACACGTGGTGTCTGTTTTCTATCTCGAAGCAATGGGTACATTGGCAGTAGAAGGACGGAGCGCGGGCTTTTGTGAAAGTGTTCGTTGCACTTCTGCAAAACACGTGTGTCCCGAAAATGTGCTGGCTTCTTTTTACCTAAAGCCTCTTGGCCTGGTAGGAGTCAACTCATAATGGAACCAGAGAAGCTACTTGGGGGTAGCGGAAGTTGCTTGGAAAAAATCGTGTCAGTCAGCTAACAATCGCGATGCAGAAATGTTCACGGCCCAAGAATACTACAGGATGTTCTGGGTGTACGCCCGGAACAACGGGGACGCAAGTGCTGCTGCGCGAACATTTGCGCTAGAATATTCCTTTTTTTTTTTTGAGAGGGGGGAAAATGCGTTTACGCATACCCCGACAATTATGCCAGGGTTATGCGGGACTCTCCTTAACCGGAGTACTCGCTAAAAACCCCCCTCTTGCACTCTCCTCACGGCTCCACCTTGGATCGCGGAGTACTGGCCTAGACTACTTCCCGCAATCCTGCTCCAGCGGTGGCCCTCCATTTACTGGGGATATATACGTACTTAGTACGTTCTACATCGCACCTCTTCCCTCTTCTTACCTCCCTTCCTTCCTCCTGTGTCCCGACAATACTGTCGAGACAGTACGCATATGTACAATATATATTTACACGTCAATAAATAAATAAATAAATACAATATAAATACATATATATATACATATAAATAGGACAACTAAAATGGATCAGTTATAAATACGCACTCACATACATGCACTAACAAATAAATAAATAAATATTAAGGTGCGCATGTAGTACGACCATACTATATGGTTGCCAATTCTCAGTTGGTCTCTTTAACCATTATGGCCCATCTACGCGTACTCTCCTAAGAGGCCTCAGTCCTTCAGCATCAGCCGCATTCTTCTGTCTCTTTCTTTTTTTGGCCAGTCGGATCCTCTCTATTTTTTTTCTGGCCAATTCCTCTTTTTCTTGGCAAAAGTCTCCACGGACTCCACGACTCTTCTGCTCCAGTTCGACTGACTGACGGCCTCCCATTCTTCCTGCCACTTTCCCATGGCATTCGCCAATGCAATCTTCTTATGGGCCGTCTCTCTAGTTTTCAGGGCCTGTCTCCCCTATACGCCGGGTCATTCTTGCCCTTATCCTTCTTCAGCAAGACTTCTTTCCACATGCCGGCCTTCATGTCAATCGGCATCCTGCCAGCCAGGACGCATAAGGCTTGGAACGACACTGTCCTATAGGCAGTGGTTGTTCTCACCAGTGCCGATTTTTGGGCCCTCCTTATTATTTTCCTTCTTGCATCCACAGCCAGGGTCGATTCCCAGACTGGGCATGCATATAGAACGATCGATTCCCACACCGTGTAGTACAATCTTCTTGCTGGTTGAGCTGGTCCCCTTGTGTTTGGGAGAAGCGCACCCAGGGCCCCCACCACGCGTTCCGCTTTATCGACCACCCTAAGGAAGTGTGGCCTGAAATTGCGTTGGTTATCCAGGGTTACCCCCAGATAGCCAACCTCTCTTTTCATCTTAATGTCCATGCCCAGAATTTGAAGATCCTGGATTCTGTTGGACTTGTTACCTCTCAAATAAATTATCTCCGTTTTCTCCTTTGCAATTTCGAGGCCAGTTTTGTCGAACCATTGGGCCAGCCCCTCCATAGCCCCTTGGATCAAGTTGTTCATCTGTGCTGGGTTCCTGGCAGTAAACAGGACAGCCAGATCGTCGGCATATGCCACCGCCTCAACGTTCTTTAGGCTGTTCATTTCCCCTAAGATGCCATCATAGATCAGGTTCCATAAAAACGGTCCCAGTACAGATCCCTGCGGTACCCCTGCAGTGACACTCATTTCAACCGCACCATCTGCCACCTGAATAACAATTCGCCTCCCATTCAGGTAGTTTTGCATCACTTTGAGGAGTGTATTCGAAATACCTCTCTTCTCCAGCTCTTTTAAAATTACCGATCATCTAATCGCGTTAAAAGCATTTTTAACATCTATCGCGATTAAAGTACATAGTCGGTTCTTTACCCTGCATTGGTTAGCAAACTTGGTGACTTTGTTACGTGAGGGCGTTAATTTTCGAATGACCGAGCGGATTTGTCTTAACCTTTCACGTAACGCTCAACGAATTTAAAGGAATTGTATATTCCAGATTATTTTTGGGTACGGCTTCCGTACACAACCCATACAGGTTGCCCAGTCAGTATGTGGTACTTTGGTAGAGACAGGGTTGAACAGAACGAGACTGATTTGAGTAAATATTACCATGTATTACAAAAATAGACAAAAGGAAAATTGTGATATGGTGCACAAATGGGGGATTTACATGGGTTTTGAATAGAGTCGTAGATGATCATGAATATAAACGTACGAGATGAATAATATTGGTCGGGTGTTACAATTTAACGCAAGTATTTTGCGGACGACAATTGATCGAGGGAAACCCCGCAACTCACTAAATGAGTAGGATCAATGTTTGCGCGGTTGGGTGATACTCGGCGCTTTATAATAATCGAATTCGATACAATTCACAAATGCAGTACGCGCGAAGAGGAATTAGACAAATTATCCAGGGAAACCCACAACTCATTAGATAGTTGGATTATTTGTCTATTCCATGGAATGACATAGTAAAAAGATCACTCACCGATTTTACACGAAGATTGTTAGGGTTTTGAATGGCTTACTCTCACTCAGTGTGATCTCTCTCTTTCTCTCTCGCTCTATCTCTCTCTGTCTCTCTGGATGTTAACCTCTCGCTCTATCTCTCTCTGTCTCTCTTTCTCTCTGTGACCTGGATGAGGCCTGCGGTGCACGGTGTTGAAACGCAGGACACTTCACACGCTACACCAATGTCGATGTTGAGTCTCAATATATTGTATTTAAATATTAATCGGAAGAATATAAATAAAAATTTAAACGGTAGAATTCCAAACAGTGAAAACGCAAAATAGGTATATATATATATATAGTCTCTACAGGGACTGAGTCCTTCCATGCACTGCAAAACAAAACGGGAACTCCGGCTCATCGACTACTTTAACAAATAGTTATGTCCCTCGGACAGAGCAACCACGCACCATGCGACTTGTCAGTTGACTGCCACGAGCGGTCACAGGGTAGGCCCGAGCTTTGTCAAAGTTGCTGATCTTGCACCTCGTGCACACGGGCCCAACCGCCACCGCTCGGAACGTTCCCAGCCTCCAGGTTGCTATCGCGCCCGGCGTTCTAAGAACGCTGACGGTGTCAGAGATTTTCTCATGGAAGAGCGCAGTGGCGCAGCGACTCATATAGGATTATTATTATATTTAACAGAGAAGAAAAATATGAGGTACTCTACTACAATGCTGTAAGTTGCAGAAGGCTTATCACAGCGCGCATTCTAAGAACGTCGACGGCGTTGGAAGATCGTTGACAATAATCTTC
Organism: Andrena trimmerana; assembly: GCA_951215215.1. NCBI lineage: Eukaryota > Metazoa > Arthropoda > Insecta > Hymenoptera > Andrenidae > Andrena > Andrena trimmerana. The sequence goes on from CATNUO010000106.1 coordinate 1,760,709, forward strand.
CACGGGAATATGCCGTGGCGTGACAGGCTTGAAGCTAATTTCGATTGCAACTATTAAGAATATTCACAGATAATCGACTATTGATTGAGGGAAGTTCCCATAACACATAATGGTTGAATCAATCGTCGACATCTGTGTAGAAATATGATGTAAAAATTTTGAAAAGAATTTAAAAAATAACTGGCACGTAACACCCCTCCCCCTTGGAATCATCGTCCCCGATGATAATTAGGCGTAAGGACATTTGTAGTGCCATGTATAATTTAAGAAAACGTGGAGTAGCTGCCTGTCACGCCTGCGGGGCATCGCGCTCGTTCCGCCGACACGGATTTCGATTCGGTGGTTGTGAGGGTCGCCACGCAGGGCGGAGTATACGCATTCTATAAAAGGGCGTCCTATATGTACGCAGCCCTCCAGGTCCATCATTGCTATGTCTGCGCTATTTCTGACCAGGCCGCAAACATCCTCATCTGTCACGCCCTGATTATCTCTGCACGTCAACTCCCTGAGTGACGACATGTCCTGAAGGAACTGGGCACCGACGTCCGGATACAGTAGGCTGATTTGCAGATCGGTACAATGATTTAAACCGCTGAGTGCCTCGAGGCTAAACTGCCCCCTGATGTTAGTGCATCCAGTGATATCCAATTTTATAAGATGCTTTATGTGCCGGCCCACTTCGCCGATGAAGGTGTTGTCCACCCAGCCGCAGAATGCAATCCCGAGCTCAGTGACCAGAGAGTAACGGGATGGGAGGCTGATTGCTATCTCAACGGGACCGAGGTCGAACTCAAAGAAATCCGCTTCCTCCTGTTGTTCGGCTTCTGGGCCTTCCTCCTGCGGCCCTCCACTCCCAGGCCGGGGGTTGCATTCCACGAATTCTATCGACTCCATGGATCGAGGTAGTGTAGTGCTTTCGATTAATTTCTGTAAAATGTCGGGTTGAAAGTTTTTGGGTTTGAACAAGCGAAGGTGTGATAATGATTTAAAATGTCAGATGGCTACAGCGATATGCTCGCTTCTAGCCGTACAGTTTTCTAGATCTAGCCTTACTAAGTTCCATGTTATTTGCAACAGGGATCTTCCAGAGAAATCGGTGCCCCTGGCGCTGAACCTTTGTAAAGCCTTATTGGCCTGAAGAACCTTTTCCAATTCAATCTCACCGCAGTTTGTGTAACAACCAATTGAGAGGCTCTTCAGGGACGTGACGCTTGCCGCCAGCTCTCGAAAAGCCGATGGTCGGGCTTTAGCGGCCGTTACATCTAGCTCCTCCAGTGCAGGACAATTCTTACCAATCAGGGCTAACAGTTGAGGACGCAGATCTTCAGCGGCTAACTCATCATCTATAACAATGTCTTTTAAGTAAGGGGCACATCGCGTCAACACCCAGTAGAAGGCGTCTGTTGTAATGCGCCTCCATCCTTGCATCCCAGGCCATCTCCAACCATTGAGATCAAGGCGCTGCATTTTCCAGAAGGAATCATGTACTCCCATCCTCCAGGTCCTCGATACCCGTTCCATACGGGCGCGATCAGCAAAGGGCAAGAATGTTGCCACGAGTGAAATCACCTCCACAGGCAGGGGCGCTGAATGAACCGGCTCGTACCCTGGGAACGGGTTGTCCCACTCAGGAGTGGAAACAGACCATCCGATACCTGAGGATGGCAGATTAAAGCCATGCCATGCGTCAGCGACCAAGACTCGCAGTTTCCTCTTATGAAGGATGATTGGCTGCGTGATCGCATTGCTCGCCACCTTGGCTGCCTGCTGCGAAGTGGCGAATGTCACGAAGGCCACGTTACCTCGGGGCTGGACCCTTAGGACCGCGTGTTCGGCTCCGTGAGGGCGGAAGATTTTCAACAAATCCCTGCTTTTTGTAAACCATGCTAGGCGACACACAAAGATCCGTCGCGGATCCCCATGGTTGCTGTTTCTTGGGCTCGACATATCTATCAAAACAACCAGACTGACAAAAATTCAAAGTACATAGACACCAGGTGATTAATGCGATTATTGATCTAGGGCAGGGCTGCACAAGGAGCTTTTTTCGGCGCCTATCGGCGAGCAGCCCACCTGTCACGTTGCTAAGGTTAGAATCGGTGAGGAGAACTGCAGTAGTGTATGTGCGTGCTCGTAGGCTCGTAGCGTAAGTATATATGGCTGGGTTCGTTGTGGGGCCCCAGTGCAGAACAGATCCCGTAATAAAATTCAGGGCGTCATGAAATTTTCAAAACATTTACTATTGCCGGCATTTGGTATAACTTGACGGTTCGATTTTACTGATAATGAAACATTTATTGCTAATAATACTTATCTTTTCAGCGACACATAAGATAATTAGAAGGTTGATACTATACAAATAACTAACTCGGACACAAAGAAAACAAAATTTTAAGTAACGATATGTATCATTTATACACATATGTACACGCATGTTGTGCCCACAATTGCACTTAGCATTATTTACAACTCTGTTTATCGGGAAAAACCAATATACATATTATTTACAAGTACAAAATTATATAAGTAATAAATATATACATGTATTTACAAGCAGATAATTTACTGATAACGATATATACATATGTACAGTACCTACGCATCTGTACGCATATAATAATAGTTTTTGAATTGCAAACTTATATACATAATAGTACATACATGTATATACACTAGGGCTCTTACTATCCGGATATCCGGATACTCAGATCCGGATTTCGATTCGGATTTCGAGTTATAACGAGCAATCCGGATACTCGGATATCCGGATAGTAAGAGCCCTACTACCTACTAGGTAGGTACTAGGTATCCGAGTATCCAGATTGCTCGTTATAACTCGAAATCTGGATCGGAGTATCTCAGTATCCGGATACTCAGATCCGGATATCCGGATAGTAAAAGCCCTAATATACACTGAACAATACACGCAGAATTCATGAAGAATACGAGATGGAGTATGTAAGTGTATTCACGAACGAATTTATAAGTGAAGCTAATAAACAGAAAAAAGTTATCATTTTTATAAGCTTTTATTATTATAAAAGCTTATAAAAAAGAAAGCTAATAATATAATAATAAAAGCTTATAAAAATGATGATTTTTTTCTGTTTATTAGCTTCACTTATGAATTCGTTAACAAAGAATAAACAGAAAAGTGGAGGCAGATTTGATCAATTTAAGGAAGGATGAAAAAAGATTTCTTGAAAAAACAGAAGTAATAAATTCTATTATCATTTTTATAAGCTTTTATTATTAGTCCCCCATGTTGCGGGTAACAGTTTTCGGTGCACTAAATTTTCGATTCGCGGTGTTAGCGTACGATCCCTGCTTAAGAGCATAGCACATTTTAAATTTTGGTCTATGATGGTAGATCGGTATGATGATTTAGCTTTCTTCATGGTTGAAAACAATTTTTCACAGCAATACGTGGATCCAAACATAGCGAATAATTTTGACACGGAGCAGTATAAATGCGGATATATATTTTGATTTAGATTTTCATAAAAATCTAGAATATTTCTTTTTTCAAGAAATCTTTTTTTCATTGTTTCATCCTTCCTTAAATTTATCAAATCTGCCTCCAAGTGAGGTGATACGGTTTTTACGTCTATTGAGAATGGCGAAATAATTACTTCCATTTCATTTTCAAGTTGATACAGGTCTTCGTACCGTGTCGCAACAGGTTACTGCAGGAAATTTCGTCTGTGTCGAAACGCAATTCATAAAAAAAAACATAGGCGAAACGATACCAGCCCGATGTCTATTTATTGATTTTCATTTCGACTGGAAATGAAAATCTTAACCTATCAATCGGTAAGTATCTACATTCCACTATATACCGAAATATCATTGTACGAAATATACATAAGTCTGCAAAATATAGAGCACGATGGCACTGGTCGGTTTTAAGACGTGGTGGGAGGAAGACTTCCTGGTCATAGAGCACAGAGGAGGTGCGAAATGTTTGGTGTGTCATAGAATATTTACGCATCCCAAACAATTTAATATAAAGCGGCACTATACTCGGTATCATGCTATTGATTACAATCAATTCATACATGAGGAACGTATTCGAGAAATAAAAGTTTTAAAGGAACAAGCGCTACAGGAGGAGGAGGAGGAAGACATCTCAGATGAAGTAAGTTATTTTACAATCTGCGGATCATTCTATCCAATATTTGCGCTCGGTTTCAAGGTATTATCTGGTGTTTATAATAATTTGAAAACTGTTGGAATCCTTTCTTCAAATATGAACAATACAATTTCTTTACTTTCAATGCAGAAAATAATATTCGAAGCTCAACTTTTGATATTTAATTTGTTAAATGCTGTTCCCATCTTTGGATTGATTCGAAAAAGTATCATGCAGTGTTGGGTCATTTTGCTGAGATCGACAATAAAACGTGCAATAACTCCTATCCTACTTTGCTTTACCAATTTTTTCCGATTATTAATCATTGTTTTAAGATTCATTATAGTAATTCATTGTTTTGATTGTAGGAAAATACTTCCATTAGGAGTGCAGAAGGACTTAAATCCTCATATAAGATCGCGCTGGAGATAGCCAGAGCGTCCCGTCCCTACACAGATGGGGAATTTGTAAAGAGATGTCTATTGGCAACAGTCAATGAAAATGCGGAGGACCGCAAAAAATACAAAACAATAAACCTCTCTCGAATGACAGTAATGCGGCGGATTCAAGAGATGGCTGCAGACGTAACAAGCCAATTGCGGGAGTTGACGAAAACTTTTGTGACCTATAGTTTAGCCCTTGACGAATCAACAGACATCTCTGGCACCGCGCAGATGTCAATTTTTATTCGGGGGGTCAACGAGAATTTAGTAATAACTGAGGAACTGCTAGATTTTTGTTCGTTAAAAGGAACCACGACGGGAGAAGATATATTGTCGTGCGTGGAGGAGACGATTAATAATCTTAACCTGGATTGGACAAAACTAGTGTCGGTCAGCACCGATGGTGCCCCTGCCATGACTGGGAAAAACGTAGGGTTTATTGGTCGCCTCCGACGAAAGTTACAAAATCTAGCAGTTCCTCAGGAAATTTGCGTAATACACTGTACAATCCATCAACAGAATTTATGCGCAAAGACTATCGAGATGGAGCATGTAAAGTGTGTAGTTATACGTATTACTAATTACATAAGAATGAACAGTTTGAGGCGGCGCCAATTCAAATCTTTTTTAAAAGATTTGAATTCGGAGTATGGCGAAATTCCTTTGTACACGGAAGTGCGGTGGCTTAGCCGTGGAGCCACAATGGATAGATTCTTCCACCTCCGAAATGATATTTCTCTCTTTCTGGATATGATAGGGTACTCTGCACCCGAATTACGTAATGCAGATTGGCTGTGTGACTTGGGATTTTTTTCAGATGTAGCAGATCATATGAATGGTTTAAATCTCCAGTTACAAGGAAAAGGTCAAATCATCTGTCACTATTACAATTCCATTCAGGAATTTAAACTAAAAATTGAATTGTGGAAAAGAGAATTGGCCTCGCAAGACCTCAGCCACTTTCCTAAATTAGAATCCCTCGTCACACAGAACACCAATTTTGATCGGTATCAAACTGCATTATGTAATTTGGGTGCAGAGTTTGCGACACGGTACGAAGACCTGTATCAACTTGAAAATGAAATGGAAGTAATTATTTCGCCATTCTCAATAGACGTAAAAACTGTATCACCTCACTTGGAGGCAGATTTGATAAATTTAAGGAAGGATGAAACAATGAAAAAAAGATTTCTTGAAAAAAGAAATATTCTAGATTTTTATGAAAATCTAAATCAAAATATATATCCGCATTTATACTGCTCCGTGGCAAAATTATTCGCTATGTTCACACGTTTGCCTTGGGAAGGCGATGCGGATCGCCACTGGTGTGGCCAGGGAAGGGATGCACTCCAAATGAACACAAAGAATCCCACCGGTTGATGAGACGGCACGTTTATTAAGCCTAAGTGGGCGTCGTTTACAATGACGGACGAACACTCCACACAGAACTTGACCACGAACAAAACACGACTTACACAACCACGCAGAAAACACGAAACAGAGATCTGTACAGCTATGTACAATACGCGCTGGGCGCGAGTGGCTCGACGGGCCGTTTTACCGAGGTTTCACAAAACTCGGTGGGTCGCTGGGCGACAAAGAAAAAAGACCGTTCGTGCGTGCGGGAGCGTGTTGTTATGATTCCAACGATATTCGTGGTACTAACTGCCGGATACCCGGAAGAGCTCGAATTCCCCAAGCAAAAACGTGGGAACCGCGTAACCGTCTTAACGGTCGGGCGTCATAATGTTGACACGCTCTCGCACGCACATTTAAATCTCGCGGAGCGGCGCGTTACATCGCGGCCGCAACATTCCGCCCGCCTCGGCTCGGTAGGCCGAGCCGATCGTGACGGACGCCTACGCCAGGCGTCCGCCCGCCGTGACACGCAATGACGCTACGGGGTGGACCAGAGTGGCGCGTTACATTTATATGGCGAGATGATACAGATCCTGTTCACGCTGTGGCCGCGTCAGCAGGCGCAGGGGGGCTCGGAAGGAGCACGACGCGGGTGATCGGTCGCAGAGATTCGCCCAGTGCGGTGCGCACCGCCACCACTCGAACGCGGCCGTCCGGACCCGGGTGGACGCGCGAAACGCGGCCGAGCCGCCACTGCGCCGGCGGGGTGTCGTCGCCCTTGAGGACAACGACGTCGCCGACACAGAGGCTTCTCTCTGGACTGGTCCACTTCCGTCGCGGCTGCAGGGAGTGGAGGTAGTCCGCGTGCCATCGCCTCCAAAAATGGTCACGCATCCGCTGGACAAGTTGCCATCGGGCCCTGAGCGACGCAGGACCGGTCGCCGACGCTAACGGGGGCAGCGCCAACGGAGGCGCGCCGGTCACGAAATGAGCCGGGGTGAGCGCGAGGTCGTCGTCGTCGCTCGGATTAGGGACGAGGGGTCGCGAATTGAGGCACGCCTCGATCATGCAGAGCACCGTCGCCAATTCCTCGTACGAAAGTGTGTGGTCTCGCACGACCCGATGCAGATGGTGTTTCGCGCTCTTTACTCCTGCCTCCCACAATCCCCCGAAATGCGGCGCGGCTGGGGGAATGAAACTCCACCCGATTTCTTCGGTGTCGGAGAATGCAGCGAGGTCCGGCGAGCCCACTGCGCCGCGGATAGCGGCGCCGAGCTCCCGCGCGGCACCTCTGAAATTCGTGCCGTTGTCGCTGTAGACTCGCCGAGGACGTCCGCGTCGAGAAACGAACCGCTGAAACGCGGCGAGGAACGTCGCGGCGGTGTAATCCGACACCAGCTCCAGATGCACGGCCCGCGTCGACATGCACACGAATAGGGCGATGTATGCCTTATGGGCCTTGTATCCGCGGCCCTTTGCCGGTCGTGCCATTATCGGTCCCGCGTAGTCCACGCCGGTGTTTTCGAAGGGGCGGGACGGCGAGACTCGCGCGGCGGGAAGGTCAGCCATGATCTGCGTCCCGGCGGTAGCTCGGAACCGGGCGCACACCGTGCACCGGTGCACGATTGCGCGAACCACCTCCCTCGCGCGCAGCACCCAGTAATTGTTCCTCAGGACGCTGAGGGTGAGCTGGGGCCCACCGTGCAGCGCCCGGAGGTGCGCGTGGGTTATTATCAGCGTGGAGACATGATGCGCCGGGAGAACGATCGGGTGCCGAGCGTCGTAAGGGAGGGGGGCATGTTGCAACCTTCCCCCCACGCGGATCAATCCGTCCTGATCCACGAACGGGGCCAGCTGTCGGAGCGGGCTGGCCCTTCGGACTGATTCCCCTTTCCGAATCGCGGCAATGTCGTCCGCGAAGGTCGTGCCCTGGAGCCACCGGAGCCACCATATACGCGCTCGCTGCATCTCCGACAGTCGCGACCCCCCACCCCCCGTGCTTCCGCGACGGCACAGTCGCGCGAAGGCCAGGACGCGAGCCGAAATTCGGAGGAGTCGCGGCCAAGAGGAGACGCTGTTTGGTAGCGGGGCTAACGGACAGGGAGTGGGCGACGCGGTGACATGTGTCACCGTCCGTCGCAGCTCGTCCTCGACCGGTCGCGAATCCCCCGAAACCGGACACGCTGGCCACGCCGATGGTGCCAGCGGAAGCCACTTCGGCCCCCTCCACCAGAGCTCGTGTTGAAGTAGATCGCGCGGGTGCATGCCGCGCGAGGCACAGTCGGCCGGGTTGTCATGTGTCGGGACATGACGCCACGCGGCTGCCGGTAGCGTGGACTGAATCTCCGATACGCGATTCGCGACGAACACGTTCCAGTGGGAGGGGTGACGCTGCAGCCACGCAAGCACCACGCGAGAATCCGTCCAGGCGTGTGTCGTCGAGGGAGGCCAGGGGGCCTCGGATGTTACCCGCTGTAAAAGGCGCGCAAGGAGGACAGCGGCGCTCAGCTCGAGTCGCGGAATGCTCATCGTCCGGACCGGCGCGACTCTCGTTTTGGCAGCAAGGAGGGTGACGTGTGCTGCCTCTCCGTGTCGACGGACGATCCTGGAGTACACGACCGCGCCGTACGCTCTTGAGGACGCGTCAGCGAAGCCGTGCAGCTCGCAGACGGCGATGGACGCGTCGTGTCCGCACCAGCGTGGAATGCGCAACGACTCCAGGAGGGAAAGGGACGAGACGTGGTCCTGCCATCCCTGCAGCACGTCCGGCGGAAGCGAAGCGTCCCAGTCCGAGCCTCGCACCCACAGGTCCTGTAACAATATTTTAGCAACCACCACCGCGGGCGATATCCAACCGAGCGGGTCGTACAGGCGCGCTGTCACCGACAGGATGGTGCGCTTCGTTGTCGCGGGGAGAGCGGGGGGGCCAATCACATATCGGAATGCGTCAGCCTGGGGACTCCAACGAATCCCCAGAACCGAGTGCAAGTCCGAGCCCTCCGGGGCGCAGGGGACAGACGAGTCGGTCGCGGCCGGCGTCGCGCTGTCCGGTAAGAGGGACTGGTGATTTGCCGCCCATTTTCGTAGGACGAACCCTCCCCGCGCAAGCAGAGCGCAGAGCTCATCGCGATCCGCGAGTGCCGACGAGACCTCGTCCGCCCCAAATAGGACGTCATCGACGTAAAATTGGGTCTCGAGAATCCGTCGCCCTCGCGGGTATCGCCCTCCTTCGTCGGTAGCCAGCTGCTGGAGGACTCGCATGGCTAGATAGGGCGCGGAGGCGGTGCCGTAAGTGACGGTCCGGAGCCGAAACGTGGTGGGTGCGCTCCCGGGGCGGCGGTGCCACAGAATGCACTGGAGGTTCGCGTCGCTCGGGTGCACGAGGATTTGCCGGTACATCTTCTCGATGTCGGCCTTGAGGGCGAAGCGAGGGAGGCGCCACTGGAGAAGCACGGCCAGAATGTCGCGCTGCAGCTTCGGGCCGACCAGCATATGGTCGTTGAGGGAGGTCCCGTTCGACGTCGGGCTCGACGCGTTGAAAACGACGCGTAGCTTGGCGTCCGCGCCGGGGGCTCCTTTCATGACGGCGTGATGTGGCAAATATACAACGCGCGATGGCGCGTCGACCTTCTGCGGAACGGCGACCTCCTCCATATGCCCGAGCGCCTCATATTCCGCGAGGAATTTATAATAGGACCTCTCCAGAGGCGCGTCCCTCGCGAGGCGGCGATCGAGTGAGCGTAAGAGCGCGGTCGCGCGCGCCAAGGAATCGCCGACATCGAGCGGATGTCCGGCCTTCAGGGGAAGTCGCACTACGTATCGACCGTCCGCCCGCCGTGAATGCGTGCTCGCGAAATGTTGCTCGCACTGCGCGTCGTCTGGGGCGAGGGTCGAGGTCGCGGTGACCTCTTCGACTTCCCAGAACTTCCGGAGTAACGCGTGTAAGTCGTCCTCCGGGGCCACGGACTGGGCCGTGATATGGTGCAATGCACCGGCGGCGGGCGCGCGACCGGTTGGACCGGAGAGAATCCAACCGAAAACGGTTTGTTGCGCGATCAGGGCCGAGGGGGTGCCGCGACGCAGCCCGGGAAGCAGAAGAGCTCCGAAATAATCGGCGCCGACGATTAGGTCGATCGGGCGACGGGCTGACGGATCTGGATCCGCGAAGTTCAGGCCCTTGAAGTCGTTCGGCTGCGTGGTCGGTGTCCACTCTGGCACATACGACGACACCTTTGGCACCACGTGGGCGGTGATGGTAATGGCCGTCGGAGGGGCTCCCGCAGGCGGCACCAAGGTCAGCCTCACCTGCGACTGCGAGGCACCCAGTTTGCCATCCAGAGCCCCGATGAGGTTGGTCAAGTGCGGTTGTCGGGGAAGGCGCAGCGTCTGAACCACAGACTCCGAAACGAGGGATACCTGTGCCCCTTGATCCAGCAGCGCCCGGATGGTCAACAAATCGCCGCCCGATGACCGAGCGCCAACGATCGCGGTGGCCAGCAGCACTGGCGCTCCATCGGTACTCGCGGGCGACGCGATTGAATTTATGGTCGCCGCGGATGGCTGACTGCCGCCGGCCGACTGGCCCGCGGCTGCATCGTCGGCACCGAGTGGTGTTTCGGAGTTTGCTGGATGGAGCAGCGAGTGATGCCGGCGGCCGCAACGCGAACACGTGGCTGCGACGGGGCAGGACGGGGCCATGTGGCCGGGCGCGAGACAGTTAAAGCAAACGCGCTTGTCAGCCGCGAGTTCGCGGCGCTGTTCTAGCCGGAGGGCTCTGAACGCTGGGCACCTATACAAGGCGTGCCGTGCCCGGCACACAGGGCATTGGGATTTCGTCCCGTTCGACGAAGGGCCTGGCGCAGGGCTGGTCGTGCAGACCCGAGCGGCGGAACCACGCGGCGATTTCCCGGCTTGGGTGCGATCGGGCTTGGCGGCTTCCTTCGCGAGACGCGCGGCGTCAAATGATTGTATTCGGGTCTTCATAAATTTGTCGAGCTCCGCGTACGAGGGGGGATCGGTGCTGACGCCAAGCGAGAGCTCCCACTCCTCCATTAACTCGGGATTGAACTTCATTGTCGTCAGAGCGACGATGACGTCATCCCAATGCTCAGTGGGGCGGCCTAGGTTCGCGAGGAGGGAGAGCGCTCGATTGGTAGGGGCACGCAACCGCTGCAGCTCCGCGGCCGACGGGCCCGCCATCGGCGGCAGAGTGAGAAGGTCTCGTAGGTGCGCCGAGACGATCGCTCGTTTATTTTCAAATTCTTCCGTCAAAGTTGACCACGCGGTGCCGAAATTGGCCTCGGTGATGGTAATGTGGGCGATCGACTCGGCCGCCCGGCCCTCCACCGCCGACTGCAGATACTGCAATCGTGTCGCATTGCTGAGGGTCGCGTTCCCGATGACCAGCGACGTGAACAGGTCGCGAAAACTCGGCCACTCCGTGTACGCACCTGAGAATTTCGGCAAAGCGATGGGCGGCAGGCGCGCAAGGCCCTTGCTGCATTCCCCGCTGGTGGCCGCCGACGATCCGGATGGTGCCGGCGTTTGGAACGACCGGATGACCTCCCGTAGAAAATCCCGTGCCGTCCAATATTCGTCCTCAGCCCGGACGAATTCCTCTTGGGCGACGAAGGGGCACTCCATCCTCTCGGCGTCAGGCAGCAGGAGCTCCAGCTCCAAGTTGAGGGCCTCGCACCGGGCCCACGTCTCGTTCAATTTATTTAAACGGTCCTCAGCATTCTCCTCCGTGAACTTCGCCTTCCCCATCTTTTTGAAATTTGCGAGGAGGCGAACTGATCCTTGCAGCAGCAGTCGAATCTCCTTGACCAGTGACTGCCACCTCGGTGGCGTCGAGGTGCCTTCGTCATCCTTGGACATGGATCCTGTCGTTGGAGCCATCCTTCACGGCGTATCCGGCTCGAAGGACCAAAAAATGTTCACACGTTTGCCTTGGGAAGGCGATGCGGATCGCCACTGGTGTGGCCAGGGAAGGGATGCACTCCAAATGAACACAAAGAATCCCACCGGTTGATGAGACGGCACGTTTATTAAGCCTAAGTGGGCGTCGTTTACAATGACGGACGAACACTCCACACAGAACTTGACTACGAACAAAACACGACTTACACAACCACGCAGAAAACACGAAACAGAGATCTGTACAGCTATGTACAATACGCGCTGGGCGCGAGTGGCTCGACGGGCCGTTTTACCGAGGTTTCACAAAACTCGGTGGGTCGCTGGGCGACAAAGAAAAAAGACCGTTCGTGCGTGCGGGAGCGTGTTGTTATGATTCCAACGATATTCGTGGTACTAACTGCCGGATACCCGGAAGAGCTCGAATTCCCCAAGCAAAAACGTGGGAACCGCGTAACCGTCTTAACGGTCGGGCGTCATAATGTTGACACGCTCTCGCACGCACATTTAAATCTCGCGGAGCGGCGCGTTACATCGCGGCCGCAACAGCTATGTTTGGATCCACGTATTGCTGTGAAAAATTGTTTTCAACCATGAAGAAAGCTAAATCATCATACCGATCTACCATCATAGACCAAAATTTAAAATGTGCTATGCTCTTAAGCAGGGATCGTACGCTAACACCGCGAATCGAAAATTTAGTGCACCGAAAACTGTTACCCGCAACATGGGGGACTAATAATAAAAGCTTATAAAAATGATAATAGAATTTATTACTTCTGTTTTTTCAAGAAATCTTTTTTCATTATTTCATCCTTCCTTAAATTAATCAAATCTGCCTCCACTTTTCTGTTTATTCTTTGTTAACGAATTCATAAGTGAAGCTAATAAACAGAAAAAAATCATCATTTTTATAAGCTTTTATTATTATATTATTAGCTTTCTTTTTTATAAGCTTTTATAATAATAAAAGCTTATAAAAATGATAACTTTTTTCTGTTTATTAGCTTCACTTATAAATTCGTTCGTGAATACACTTACATACTCCATCTCGTATTCTTCATGAATTCTGCGTGTATTGTTCAGTGTATATTAGGGCTTTTACTATCCGCATATCCGGATCTGAGTATCCGGATACTGAGATACTTCGATCCAGATTTCGAGTTATAACGAGCAATCTGGATACTCGGATACCTAGTACCTACCTAGTAGGTAGTAGGGCTCTTACTATCCGGATATCCGAGTATCCGGATTGCTCGTTATAACTCGAAATCCGAATCGAAATCCGGATCTGAGTATCCGGATATCCGGATAGTAAGAGCCCTAGTGTATATACAAGTATATACTATTATGTATATAAGTTTGCAATTCAAAAACTATTATTATATGCGTACAGATGCGTAGGTACTGTACATATATATATATCGTTATTAGTAAATTATCTGCTTGTTAATACATGTATATATTTATTACTTATATAATTTTGTACTTGTAAATAATATGTATATTGGTTTTTCCCGATAAACAGAGTTGTAAATAATGCTAAGTGCAATTGTGGGCACAACATGCGTGTACATATGTGTATAAATGATACATATCGTTACTTAAAATTTTGTTTTCTTTGTGTCCGAGTTAGGTATTTGTATAGTATCAACCTTCTAATTATCTTATGTGTCGCTGAAAAGATAAGTATTATTAGCAATAAATGTTTCATTATCAGTAAAATCGAACCGTCAAGTTATACCAAATGCCGGCAATAGTAAATGTTTTGAAAATTTCATGACCCCCTGAATTTTATTACGGGATCTGTTCTGCACTGGGGCCCCACAACGAACCCAGCCATATATACTTACGCTACGAGCCTACGAGCACGCACATACACTACTGCAGTTCTCCTCACCGATTCTAACCTTAGCAACGTGACAGGTGGGTTGCTCGCCGATAGGCGCCGAAAAAAGCTCCTTGTGCAGCCCTGATCTAGGGTTTCCCCATAACACGTAATGGTTGAATCAATTATCGTCTCGCTATTTATTAATTTGGCGCAGGATTAATCCACGATTGCTCGTTGACATGGCAGTGATGCTGTAGCGGGCGGGCAATGAGTCCCCGATGAGCAAGCGCGCGTCACTTCGTTCGATGCATTTGTTTCCTCAGGTGGAGTCCTAGGTTTCCATCTCCTGCAGGGCAGCAAAGACCACACTCTCCTGACGTTACTTCGGAAGTAATACAGCAGGATTCCCAATCCCAGAATGGATGATATTGTTAATCCTCCATGCAACAGATGAGTGCTGAATCTTTTATTTCGATGGTGTCGGCCTATCTCATCAAGTTTTTCCTCTACTGCAGACATAGTGTCTTCCACAGAGGCGAATGAATTTTTAAAAATTGGTGTCCAATGGTCGAATATCGTGATATTTATGGATTTGAGGCAGAAGTTCCGAAATGTTTAGTAATAAATTTGGTTGATAGAGGTATTGTTTTCGACTCTCCAAATGTTGAATTCCGATCAGTGTCACATAAGTAGTTTTAGCAATACATCCTTGCTTCAGCTGCAGAATTCCCGTGCCTTCCATGATTATTAACTCATCCTTCATTCCATTGCATATGATTTGCAATGGTTCCGGTGACTCCAAGGAGTATAACCATCCCTGCGTTGTTCTTAACCGGGCCCAGAATGGAGTGTGTCGGGGTCTTATACGCACATCGCAGTGTTTGAATGCTTGGACGGTGGGTCGTAATAGTAACGAAACTTCGCAAGCGTCGGTGGACGATACTTCAAACAATGGTTCCGAGAGGGACACTTCTTCGTACGATGGACTTGGGGCTATTAGAATGCTCCGGAGTTGGAATTTCCGAAACTAGATCCCTTAGTTCCGAACGCAGCGCTAAAGCTTCTTCCGCTCTTCCCTTGAGGTAGGCAGTACGAAGGAGACTATTGCAATCATTTGTCAACATCACGGAGATGCAGCGGTTATATGTTTCGTTCAGTCTTTCATAACCCATTGGAAATTGCGTTTCTAATTTCTGAGTTTCAAGGAAGATTGTTACTCGCCAATCAGCGGTCATCAATCTCATGGTGTATAATTTTTCGAAATACAGTCCGGGGCTGGCATCTATTCTTGAAATCTCGTACGACCTCTGATCTTCTTCGAGAATATGCGCAATCCAGGCCAGCACAGAGAGAAGCATTAACAGCATCATTTTTGCCAACTGAAAATATAGCTCGACCTAGCAGAAAAGTCTCTTTTTACTAAAGTGAACGCACGCAGGTTATTTCACATACCGGAAGGTAATAGTGCATAATGGGTAAAACGCCGGTAATAATATTACAAGAAAAATCATCAGCACGCAGTACGCATCAACGACATTTAACCAGAGTGAATGTGCGGATGTTATTACACATATCAGAAGATAATACTGTTTAGTAACTTGAAATGAATGTGAGAAAAATCATCGAATCGCAAAGACGCAATATTTTTTTCTTTTGTTCTGCATACATCGTAGTAATTTCGCAGGGTATGCACGTTTAAAATTTCGAGGATAAACCATTAATCGCCCTGATGGTGTATTAATAGTTTATCAGCGTGCTTTACAAATCGTTCGCCAGATTTCTTTTGTAGTATAATGTTATTTTTTTCTAAAATTCCAACAATTTTGTACGGACCGTGATATCGACTACCAATTTTTCCTTTCCTGACTTCCACTCGCGCTTTTTCATCGTAATGTAATTTTGACTTATGTTTAGCCGATATCAAATTTTGTGCAGCCAACGTCTGCATCTCGGTTAATCGCGTTAATAAATCTCGAAGATAACCGTTATACGTTGATAAGCATTCGTCTGTAGGGAATGCACTAGGACAGCGTGCTAGTTCGCCATATACCAATTCGTGTGGAGTAAAATTTGTTGCTTCGTGAACAGACGTGTTATACGAAAATATTGCAAATGGTACTATTTTATCCCAATCATCAAAATCATTTAGATAGTGTTTTATATATTCAGTTAGAACTATATGGCTACGTTCTAAGGCACCATTTGTTTGCGGACGGTAGCCAGAAGTAGTTACATGATTAATTTTGAAAACTTTCGCTAATTCCTTTAATACTTTATTAATGAAACTAGTACCTTGATCAGTTAAAATTGCGCGTGGAGCCCCATATTGCAAAACCAGATGCGTGACCAGCGCATGAGCCACAGTTTCTGCTTTTATATCCGGTATAGGAACTGCGATGCAGTATTTCGTAAGATTATCCTGCATAGTCAAAATGTGCCGATTCCCGCTAGGAGTCAATGGAAGAGGTCCCACAGTATCTAAGGATATTTTATCAAATGGTTTTAATGGTGTGTCGGTTATAAGCATTGGTTCCCGAGTTTTTGTCCTAACAAGTTTATTTTCCTGACAACTATTGCATGTTCTAATGAAATTTTGAATGTCGTTACGCATCGATGGCCAATAAAATCTTTCCCGAATTCTTTGATATGTTTTGGTTACGCCCTTATGTCCTCCTATTACACTTTCATGCAATTCCGACATAATTTTCGGACGGAGTTCTTCGGGCGGTACCTGTATGTTTCCGGTACACAGTGTTACCTTGATATCAGTATCCGCAAAAACATTTAATAAAATACCAGCTAGTGTACCTTGCGGAAGTGTATCAGTAAATTCACCGGATTTCGAAATTCTAAAAGTTTTTATGCCTGATTGTAAAAGTGTATTTCTTAAATTTTTCAAAGCATTACCTAATTTTGCGATGGAAGTATCATCATAATGCTTTTCCTTGATTACTACACTGAAAATTTTGTATTTACCTCGCGGCGTAACGAGTATTTGGCCTTACTTTGGCTTTGAGTTCCGTAAGTTTTCTATGCTTATGGCCCCTATATCTGCAAGTAATTTACTTATCGGGGTTACTAATTCGACATCGGAAGAAATGAAGTGAAAATAATTTTCGCGAATGTTTGTTAAACTGTTTCGAGTAAAATTAATATTCTCTCCGCGTGTTCTTCGGGAGAAGTTCGGTGACGTTAATATGTCGGGGAGTATACTTTCCGTTATTTGTATTCCTGGTCGGTATTGATCAATTTTGTTATAAATCATTGGTTCATGAGCAAGTGATTTTTTTGGGGTGGAAAGCGGATCGGAAGGTGCGGTTCTAGAGTTTGAATAGGTCGGTTGCGAATAAGGTGTAGATAATGCAAGCGGTCTGTTTGATGGTAAGGGGGTTGGTATCATGGATCGGTGCGATGGACGATGAATTAGTGTATTATCGAATCCTGAAGTAGTATTCGGTTCTTCTTCTTCTTGTATGGGTTCCAAAATTGGTCTCCCAACTTCGGATCTCGAAGGTATTACCTCGGCGCGTTTATCCCATTCTTCCCGGAATGAATCTGCTGTATCTGGTTCTGATTCATCGGATGATTTTTCCAAAAGATTGTGACGGTTGTCACTCCGGGCGGTGAGGTTGGGAAGGATGGCCTCAGTCGGCTAGCCAGGGTCAAATGAATCCTTCCTCTGTCGGTTACTTAGGTTTATGTACGAGGACTTTTATTTACACTATGTACAAGGATTTACACGCGGGGCACTCTGGGCCACTCGTGGTCAAGCCGTCGTTGCGCGGCGGCACGGTTCGCGGTACGGCGGCGTTCGGTCTACGTTGCGTGCGTCCGCTTAACGGGGCAATTCGGTTGCTCCGCGCCTGGTGTCTCTTTATCGGGACAATATAGGAGGGAGGGAGACCAGCGTCTCTCTAGCGGGACAGGAGTTGGAATAGACCGGGCAGCATCCGGGCGTCTCTATCCAACACGCGGAGCGGGAGAGAGAGACCGGGCAACGTCCTGCGTCTCTTTACCGGGACAAGCGCTGGCAGAGACCGGGCAGCATCCGGGCGTCTCTGTTCAACACGAGGAGCGGGAGAGAGACCGGGCAACGTCCTGCGTCTCTTTAGCGGGACGAGCGTTGGCAGAGACCGGGCAGCATCCGGGCGTCTCTGTTCAACACGAGGAGCGGGAGAGAGACCGGGCAACGTCCTGCGTCTCTTTAGCGGGACGAGCGTTGGTAGAGACCGGGCAGCATCCGGGCGTCTCTGTTCAACACGAGGAGCGGGAGAGAGACCGGGCAACGTCCTGCGTCTCTTTAGCGGGACGAGCGTTGGTAGAGACCGGGCAGCATCCGGGCGTCTCTGTTCAACACGGGGAGCGGGAGAGAGACCGGGCAACGTCCTGCGTCTCTTTATCGGGACGAGTGGTAGGAATGGTACAAGGTTCGATCTGACGATCAGTGAGTACACGGGCGCTTGTACCGAGGCTTGCACCGGGCAACATCCAGGCAGGTCTGGTAGTGGGGGTCCGTCTCCCCACTGGAACTGCCTTGGCTTGGAATCCTCGCGGCATATGTCCCGATTCTCGGAAATTCCCAGCAGCGAGAAACCGACGCGATCTAGTGGCGCAGTGGGGAGTGAGCGTCATCGTGCTGACGCGTCGCGGGACCGGCACGCTTCGGGTGAGTTCGGTTGGGTTCGGTCGCGGTCGCCCGCGTGGGCTCGGCTTCTCGCTCACTCCCGGTCGTACCGCCGCGCGCTCGGTTCCTCGCACTGGGACGCTACGTCACAAGATCGCTATGCTCTCGCAGCGATTTGTCAAAACGGTTAAAAGATTCCTGAAGTTCCTGTAGGCTAATGGGTTGAGTAGTGTCGAGGTGGGACTCATTATCGTCACTATTAGGTAACACGCTTCTTCGACCTCGAAATACCGGTGGGTCGGCCACTTCGGTAGGCGGTTCTTCTTCGGAATTTTGCGAAGATTCAGTTGTTAATTCCGCATAATTAATGGGGGATTTAGATTCGGCAGGTCGAACTGAGGAACGCGTTCTTGTTGCAATGGCACTTTTATCTAATGGAAATGTACGTTTGCTTTTCTTAACAATTGGTTTAGCTACAGATTTTGATTTTACAGGTACGGATTTAGAAGTGCTTGGCGTTGGTAACCTTTTATCAGCGCCAGGTTTTTTAATAGGCAAAATTTTGGAAATCCTAGTATTATTTTCTGAATCGCTATCAGATGTGTCCTTCGAACTAGAATCGGAACTACTATTAATTTCTGTTACCGGGATTCGAGACAGAGCATCTGCATTGGAATTTAGACGTCCAGGTTTATGTACAAATTCATATTCGTAATCGTGCAATTTTAATCTCCAACGCACTAATCGTTGTCCCGGATCTTTTATCGAATCCATCCATTTTAAAGGCTCGTGATTACTAACCAAGGTAAATTTCTTTCCGTAAAGACATGGTCGAAAATATAATATTGCAAAAAGAACTGCTAAACATTCTTTTTCTGTGGTAAAATAATTTTGTTCCGGCTTCGTTAAATTTCTCGAAAGGTAAGCTAACGGCAAATCGTGCCCGTCCACATTTTGACTGTGTCTCGGCAGAATCATCTCTCTCTCTCTATCCAGCTCAATTTCTCTATCTTTCTGTCTCTCTCTTTCTCCTTTTAATATCAGCCACAAGACAACCAGAACACTCTCTAACAGCTGATGGACTTCTTATTTACTTATCGAGACATTATACATACATACTCTTCCATAGAACACCTCACATACACTCACTCACACACTCATGCTCTCGTGACCGACCCGAGTGCTCGGTTATACAGAGCAGTAGTATCTCGACAACATTCGAAATCGTCACGTATCTATTGTATCGCCTCTATTTTCTCTCTCTCAATAAACTGTACTATTCTCAGCAATTTTTGAGTTCTCTCTATACAGACTGAGTACGGCGCCTATTGCGTAATCGGATGCATCAGTAGTTAATGTGAATGGTTTATCGAAATCAGGATATTGTAATATAGGACTCTCGCACAGCGCTTTACGTAGGATTTTAAAACTTTCTTTATGTTCTTTCCTCCACACAAATTTAGCATTCTTTTGTAATAATTCTGTAAGAGACTTGGCTTTGGCTGCAAAGTCCTTGATGAATCGGCGATAATAACCGGCGAGTCCAAGAAATTGTCGTACATTCTTTTGATTTTTAGGACAGGGAAAATGTTTTACTGCAGTTATTTTCTTTGGATCTGGTCTTACTCCCGAACGACTAATAATATGGCCTAGATACGTGACTTCGGTTCTCAGAAGTTCGCATTTATCTGGCTGAAGGATTAATTTTGCATCATTTAATCGCGTAAATAAACGTCGGACTTTCTTTTCGTGGTCTTCCAAATTTTTCGCATAAACAACAATGTCATCGAGGTAGACAAATACTTCCACACCCTGTAGTCCGCACAATACCTGATCCATCAGCCTTTGAAATGTCGCGGGGGCATTCTTGAGCCCTTCGGGCATTCGAATATATTCGTAATGACCGTTAGGCGTAGTGAAAGCTGTTTTAGCACGATCCCGTGGATCCATTTCGATCTGTTGGAATCCACTGGCGAGATCAAAGGTGGAAAAGTATCTCGCCTCGCCTAAATGATCTAAAATATCCGTAATGTTAGGCAAGGGGTATGCATCACCTATTGTCTTTTCATTAAGGTTCCGAAAATCAATTACCAATCTCCACCTTGGATTTTCCTCGGAATCAGGTTTCTTTGGTACTATCCAGAGTGGTGAATTGTATGAAGAATTTGAAATTCCAATAATTTCTTCTGCTAGTTTACTAGAAATTTGACGAGCTATTTCTTTTTGATGAACTTGTGGAAACCGATATTGCCTAGTGTTAATGGGCAAATCATCTGTTGTAGGTATTCGATGTTGTACTAAAGGAGTAGATTCTAATTTGTCACCTGGTAGACGAAATCGTTCAGGAAATTCCTCAATTAATTTAATTACGTGATCTTTCTCTTCGTCATTTAAATGATCTAAACGCAATTTTGATAAAATTCTGGTTACACGGTCCATTGATACCGGTGACTCTTGCTGTTCAGAGTCAGAATCGAAGTATTCGCGTTCTTCAGGAAAGTTATGAAATTCAAAAGGTAAAATTTCTTGAGGCGGTATTTCTATTTGAATGTCGTTATCCAAGGTATTAATAGCGAGAACATGGCACACGTTGTTTTTAATTTTTACAAGTGCTTCCCCAATGTAAATTCCATCCATTGTTTTAATTAATGGTAAATATCCTTCTTTCAAATTACAGTCGATGGTATCTATGGCGATTGCTTGTTGGGTACGACTACTAATACGATAAACACGTGGTGTACTATTTTTCGGAGGTGCTTCCTCCGGAGGAGCTTCACCAACAAAATGGATCGGTAGAATTGGTTGACTTTGTGTAACTATTGTATTATGTGCAAAAGAAATTTCGGCTTTTTCTTGTCTCAAATAAGCTTTTCCCAAAATACCGTCACTATGTATCGGAAAATTTGATCTTACTACATGAAATAGGACTGGATGATCCAAAATCGATACTATTGTGGTTCCTAATGTTTCCATTCTTTCGTCCGTAATTCCTCTCATTTCGATAGAATCGCGTACGTCGACGGTTACATCCTCGTGCAATGCGTTTAATTTTATTACATTTATGTCCGCACCCGTATCAATCAAAAACGTTGCAGTTTTATATCGTAATTTTTCCGCGGTTAATTTTACAACAGGCGATTCATCGTCGCATCCCAAATTTAATATTGTTGATCCCTTTCCAGAAATCTTACTGTCGGACGACGCTATGAGGTTTGATTGTTCAACGGACGACGCTCGGAATTTTGGTAACTCGGCGTCGCGTCTTCTCGAGGAGTTACTCGGGAGTTTAAATCCGAATTATTACGTGCTTCTGACGAATTTTGACTCGGCGAATACGATCGATTTTGATTTGGAGAATATGAAGAATTTTGGTTTGGCGAGTACGGTCGGTTTTGGTTTGGTGAATATGGTCTGGACTCGCGAAATCCTACGGAATTCCGCGAATCGGAATTCGAATTTCGGAAGCTTGTAATAGTCTCCGGTGGCGAGACGATTACCGGTGGGACGGAGAAGGGATTATGCTGCCGACTCAGTCGGTTTGTCCAGGTTCGACGAATGAGTAGTAGGCGTGTTTAACAAACAACAGTATTTATTGTAGTGGCTATATGTACAATTATGTTTGTATTTCCTTCCGGCACGGTGGGGTCACGAATCCGAATTGGCGGGCGCGTCGTATCGCGACGGCGGCGGCTTGTACGGCGAAGCGGTAGGAATTCGGGATTCGGAGTTTGTGGAACGTTCTACCCTGGATGGCCGTATAGGCGCGTCCGTATGGGAGTCGTATAACGGAGGTTCAGAGTGCAATAGGTCTCCGGCCTAATGGGCGCGGAGTCACCTATCTGACGTAGGCGGAGCGCAAGATAAATCTCGGCTGATTTCGGAAGAGGCTGGTAATGGTACAGTTGTGGCGATGGCCGACACTGACACACCTCGAGGATATCAAAAAGTGAGCGTCTTGTTGGTTTGCGTGAAGCGGTATAGCGACATGCACAAGAGCTCCTTATTCCGCTCGCCGCGGCCTTTATATTGCGAGGCCGGTAATCTTCGCCCGCGAGAGCCGTCTCACGGCGGCGGCCGCCTGGCGGCCACGGCCCGAACTAAGCGCATTGTTTTGCTGGTCAGTGTTCGTACGGCTCTCGAGGTGACTTCGTCACAAGCTAGCTTGGAAGTTTGAATTTTGGGGTGCGACTTGCGTCGCCTGGGGAGTCGGACTCGTGCTCCGTGCCAATTGTGGAGCCGTCGGATTTTGTGCGTATGGCAAATTTAACGGAAAACGCGGATCCTGTGGATACGGTGAATAGTATGGAGGATAAGGCATTTGATAAAAAGGTGGGTAAGTCATGTAGGGAAACGGGGAATAAGCAGGGTACCCATGTTCTGGATATCTACTTGATTCCGTATTATTTCGCGGTGGTTTAAGAATACCTGTCGGAAATTTTGAATAATCTGAATTTCCAGTCGCGTTTGGACTCGGGCTTCGCGAACGAGAGTCTCCAAAAATTTTATTTCGCGAATCGCGATAAGTGAATAGGCTCTGACGTGAATTACTTTGAACAGGGGAATCAGGACGAGAATTTGAATGAGAATCATCCTGTCTTGAAAGAAATAATCTATTTGTATCTCCGGTCGGAATTACTCCAGACCTCATTCGCGTCTCGACTCGCGTCGCATGTTTTAGCGCGTCTTCTAAAGTTTTTGGATCCCGCGCGTCTACGGCCCTGGCTATCTCGTCCGGCAAGCCCCGAATAAATGCTTCTAGCGCACAATCTTTTATCGGGCGCAGCATCTTATCCGCGTCCTCGCCATACGAGTCTTCCAACGCGAGCCGAGCTCCGCTAACCAAAATATTAAGCCGATCATGAAAATCATTTACAGTTTCATTTCTACGCATGCGGATATTTTCAATTTCATGATGGTAGTATTGTTCGGGACAAGTCCCGAAGTCTACTGTAAATATTTTCTGTGTTCTGATCTTAGTAATTAAGCCTTGTACATATTTTCATTTTCTTATTTTAAACTGCGCGGGCCAACGGTGGGACGGGTTGCCTGCTCTCGTCGATTCCGTGATTCGGGTGGACCGAGTAGCTCGGGTCGCGGGATCGGTGAGGGGGGCGGCCGAACCCGACCGATGGCTCGCGAATTCCGCCGAAGGGGCTTCTTCTTCGCGTTAATGCGTGTCTATCTAATCACGCGCTCTCGTTACCGATAGTCTCTGGACTTTTGTGCACGTGTGTGCCGGTGCTCCTGTTTTAACCTTTTGTTCGCGTGCGGATTTACGAGTTTAATTATAATCGTGTCGATTCGCGTTTGCTCGCGTGTTTAGTCTTGTGAAACTATCGTCTTAACCGCTGTGATAAGCGAAACACAATTTGTACATCTGTGCAACCACGTGCTTTATGGGCGGCCATTACATCGACACTCGATTCAACCACCAACCTGTGAACGGCATTTATTTTCTCCTTGATAGTGCGCCGGGAGCAATCCCTCAAGGGGTTTTAGGGAACTTTCGCGCACATTTTCTGGTCCTTCGAGCCGGATTGGGTTTGGATTCGAGTGTTCGAGAGTTCGCGACGGAGCTCGTGTTGTTCGTGCGCGTTCGCAAACGTCCGGAGTGCGTGTTCTCGTCTCTGTAACGAAAGCTTGGAATTCGCGTGCAGGTGTTCGCGGTTTTCCGAGAACGCTCATTGTGAAGCTGTTCACACTGTTGAGAGCGTTCTAGTCTTTGTGTCCGTGCATGTTCGAGAACGTTCGGTGAGCGCGACTCGCCACCGGAAGTGCGCGAGTATTCCGTCACGCTTCTAACCGGTGCGTGCCGGTGTTCGTGCGCGTTCGGAAATGTTCGGTGAGCGTGATTCTCGCAACCGGAAGTGTGCGAGTCGTTCGGCGCGCCTCTAACCGGTGTGTGCCGGTGTTCGAGCGCGTTCTGGTACATTCCGTGTGACGTCGTTCGTTTTTCTGAGAACGCTCAGTGCGAGGTACTCGTGTTTACCCCGCGAGTGGTCGCGGAGAAATAAAGTTTCGTGGCGCTGTTCGCGAGTCTCGTTCTGTGTAAGAAATGGAAGCCATGGACGCCATTATTTGCGAACAGGAAGATACCGCGGGCCGCATTGATCGGTTCTTGTCGAACATTCGGAAGATGGGCAAGGACAACATCACCGCTTCAGTGCTGGAGATCCGAAAGGAGAGACTGAAGGCGCTTTGGACTGCCTTCGAGATCGGTCATCGTCGTCTGATACAACGACCGGAGGCCGACGATTCTGATTATATTAAACAGGATCAGTATGCCGACGTGGAGGAAACGTTTCTTCAACACATGGTTGTTTTGAAGGATTGGCAGCTCGAGCTGTGTCCGTCTGCCAAACAGTTCTGCACGGAGAAAGGCAAAGCGTCCGTCAAAGCGGATTCGGACGAAGACACTACACTTCCTCGAATCCCTTTGCCGACATTTTCGGGCGACATTCTGACGTGGGAGAGCTTCCGCGACCGCTTCCGATCGTTGATTCACGAGTCGAAGCGGCTTTCCGAGGTCCGGAAACTCGAGTATCTGAAGTCCTGTCTGAAGGGCGAAGCCGCGAAAATGTTGGAACGGACTCCCACTACGGAGGCCGGCTACGACGGAGCTTGGAGTAATCTCATGAAACGTTATGAGAACAAGCATATTCTCACCGCTGGGCACATGCGTCGCCTGGTGAATTCCGAACCGGTAGCTAAAGGACGTTCTTCGGAACTCAAGCGTCTCCTCGACGACTTCGCTCAGGCGAGAGAGTCGCTGTCGGCTTTAGGTAAACCCGTGGCAGAATGGGACGACTGGTTTGTGTTTCTGTTCACCGAAAAACTGGATTCAGCTTCTCGATTGGCTTGGGAAGTCACCTTCACTGACCGCTCAGCCTGTCCCAGCTACGCTACCGTCGAAAACTTTTTCGAAACGCGTGTCCACGCGCTATACGCCGCTCAGAAGTCGGAAGCAACGACGTCCTCCAATCAACGGGAGAAGATTGGGAGATCGAAATCGCCGACCACACGGACGCGTACTGCGTTGCCAGTTAAGGCGAGTGCGCCTTCAAAGGGGCGAAAGTCGACACGCCAGTGCCCTTTGTGTCATGGAGGACACAATTTAAATTACTGCCCGCAGTTCAAGGGAATGCACGCACGGGATCGTAAGGCGCAGGCGATGAAGGTAGGAGTCTGTCTATCTTGTTTGAATGCTGGGCACTTCGTGGCGGACTGCCCTTCGTCCTTCCGATGTCTGCTGTGTAGCAAGGAGCACCATACTCTCTTGCACGAGGCGTTCATGCCTGGTGAGAATGAGGAGTTAGGTAGTGTCCCTCCTCAAGGGAGTTCGACGACCGCAGCGTCGGTGAATTCCATTTCTGCTAAACGTCTGGTCTTGTTGGCGACGGCTCGAGTGCGGCTGGCAGCCCACAATGGCCATTCGATTTCGGTGCGAGCGCTCCTGGATCAAGGCGCCGACGTGTCCTTCGTTAGTGAATGGGTGGCGCAGGCTCTTCGCCTGAAGCGAAGATCCACGCATGTCACGCTTTCTGGATTCCAGGGCAGGAGTGTCGGAGTGGCGAAGTATGAGGTCGAGGCGGTCTTGACCTCGGACAGCGACCCGTCCTTCAGTCTTCCCGTGAACGCGCTGGTCACCAGGGAGGTGATACCTCCGACTCCCTCGCGACTGGCCTCGAGAGACGATTGGACCCATCTCCGGGAACTTAGACTTGCCGATGGGGATTGCTTCACTCCAACGAAGGTCGACATTCTGCTGCGTGCAGATGTCTGCTACGCCCTGATGAGAGAGACGCATCAGGGACCCAGAGGCACGCCCTCCGCTACAAATACGCCCTTTGCTTGGGTCGTGTTCGGCCCAGCGTCCGCTGAGGATGCAGCAGCTCCGCCAAGGACGAATAGGGTACTCCATACACGGGTCGAGGATACTCTCGATTACGATCTACGCCGCTTTTGGGAGCTGGAGGAGCTTTCGGATTCCACTCTTGGAGACCCGGGGGATACCCGGTGCGAGAGCTTGTTCCGGACTACTCATCAGCGGGACCAGACAGGCCGATATCTGGTACGCCTACCATTTCGCCAGGACTCTTCCGGACAATTGGGAGCATCCAGGCCGGCTGCTCTGCGCACTCTGCTCAGCAATGAGAGGCGTCATCAAAGGGACGAGCGACTCCGCGGCAAGTATGCTGAATTCTTGCGTGAATACGAGCTCCTTGGACATATGGAAATGGTGTCTGGGGAACTGGGTGCCGTCCGTCCCCATTATTATCTTCCCCACCATGCGGTGTGGAAGGGAGAGGGTGATGACACCAAGATTCGCGTTGTTTTTAATGCGTCTTGTATGACGTCTTCGGGAAGGTCTTTGAACGACCTCCTGATGTCTGGTCCGAAATTACAGTCAACGCTGTGGAGCGTTTTGACTAAATGGCGCCTGTTTCAGTTCGCTTTTTCAACAGACATTGTCAAAATGTTTCGACAAATTCAGGTGCACCCGGATGACCGGGATTGGCAGCGAATTCTGTGGCGCCCAAGACCCGATGGGCCTATGGAGACCTATCGGTTGGTCACGGTGACGTATGGAACGGCTCCGGCGCCGTATTTGGCCTTACGCGTGTTGCAACAGCTCGCAGTCGACGAGGGCGAGCGGTTTCCCCTCGGTGCTCAGGTTCTGTTACAGCACTCCTTTGTGGACGACCTCCTGGCTGGAGGCAGCGATCTGGACCGCGCACGAGAAGTTCAAAGGCAGACCATTGCGATCTTGAAGGCTTGAGGTTTCCAGCTGAGCAAGTGGGCCACCAGCCATTCGTTGTTGGACCCATCGGAGACGGAGAAGACGAAACTGTTCCAGGAACCTGAAATACACGGAGCCTTAGGTCTGATCTGGACCCCTTCATCGGACACTCTGTCCATTCGACCACCGTCCTTGCAACCATTTCCTGATGAATATTGCTGGACGAAGAGGAGGGTGCTTTCTGAGCTGGCACGCCTCTTTGATCCCATGGGTTGGGCTGCACCGGTTCTGATCAGGGGAAAGATTCTGATGCAGGATCTCTGGTTGGCAGGACTGGACTGGGACGACCAGCTTCCGACGAGTCTGTCTGACTCGTGGACGTTATTTCGAGCGAGCCTAAGCAACTTAGGCAGCGTTCACCTTCCAAGGTGGATCTACTACCATCCGACGGAAACCCAGGTGGGATTCCACGGATTCTGCGATGCGTCCGAACGGGCATATTGTGCCTCGGTCTATTTACGAGTGCACGACCCGAACACGGGGCTTACGTGTTCGAACCTGTTAGTCACTCGGACTAAGGTGGCACCTGTCAAGGTAGTAAGTGTACCTCGTCTTGGATTATGTGGTGCTTTGCTTCTTGCCAGGTTATTGAAGCAAACAGTTTCGAAGCTGAGTCTCCCTGGTGCGACTTTTGTCGTGTGGACCGACTCCAGTGTCGTGATTGCCTGGACGCGATCTCATGCTACCCGTTGGAAGCCATTCGTCGCGCATCGAGTGGCGGAGATCCAGCGACTCCTGCCGGAGACTTCCTGGCGACACGTTCGGTCGGCAGACAACCCCGCGGATCTAGCAACGCGAGGTTTAGAGCTGCAGGACCTCCAGCCGTCCGATCTGTGGTGGCAAGGACCTCAATGGTTGATACGCAGCCCATCGGACTGGCCGGAATCCAAGTTGGATCTCAACGGGACGGAGGCGCCCGAGCAGAAGAGTTCGGTGATTTTGAATATTGTGCAGGATGCACGCCAGAACGAGCTTTTCTTACGTTACTCTTCGTTCACGCGTTTACTACGCATTACTGCGCTGGTTCGTCGGTTTGTTTTTAATTTGCGAACAGCTAATCCTGATCAACGGCGATCAGGGTTTCTTAACTCAACCGAGTTGTCTGAGGCCCGAGTCCAGCTCTGTCACCTCAGTCAGCTAGATACTTTTCAAGCAGAACTAGATGATCTGCGAATGGGAAGACCTGTCAAGATGTCTTCCCCCTTGTCTTCACTTAGACCATTTTTAGACCGACATGGACTTCTCCATGTTGGTGGCAGACTCGGCCAGGCTGAATTGCCGGATGACTTCAAGCATCCCGTCATAATTAGCCGATGGTCCTCTTTGGCGTTCTTACTTGTGGATAACGCTCATCTAGCTACGTTGCATGGGGGTTCACCCTAACACGT
Organism: Andrena trimmerana; assembly: GCA_951215215.1. NCBI lineage: Eukaryota > Metazoa > Arthropoda > Insecta > Hymenoptera > Andrenidae > Andrena > Andrena trimmerana. The sequence goes on from CATNUO010000106.1 coordinate 1,789,202, forward strand.
TCCTTTCTAGGACAAAGATTTTGGATTCCCCAAAATCGGAATTTGATTAAACGGGTATTACGGAACTGTCTTCGTTGCGTGAGATTCCGAGGCGTCACGGGCCAACAGCAGTTAGGGGAACTGCCTGCAGCTCGTATACAACCGTCTAAACCATTTCTGAGGAGTGGGGTGGATTATGCTGGCCCCATCCTGGTGCGAGCAACCAAGGGACGGGGCCACAAGGCCTACAAGGGCTATCTCGCTATCTTTGTGTGCCTGTCCACCAAAGCAGTTCATCTTGAGGTCGTGTCGGACCTTTCTTCGACCACGTTTATAGCGTCCTTTCGCAGATTCGTCGCACGACGAGGACATTGTGCAGATCTTCTCAGCGACAATGCTACCACGTTTAGAGGAGCTGATAAGGAACTAAGGAGCCTCTTCCGGGGAGCCTCGGACTTCTTCAAGGAGGTCTCAGCGATCATTGCTATGGATGGGACACATTGGTCGTTCATTCCTCCGTACTCCCCTCATTTCGGAGGTTTGTGGGAGGCTGCGGTGAAGTCTGCGAAGTACCACTTGCGACGTATCATCGGAGACACCACTTTGACTTATGAAGAACTTTCGACACTGACGTGTCAAATCGAGGCTTGCCTCAATTCAAGGCTGCTTACGTCCTTATCCGACGACCCGTCTGATTTGTCTCCTTTGACTCCAGGACATTTCCTTGTAGGAGCGCCATTGGTCTCCATCCCTGAACCGTGTTCCTCTGCCTTACCGGTTCACGGATTGACAAGATGGAAACTGCTGTCTAATTTACGTGATCATTTCTGGCACAGGTGGACGAACGAATATCTGCATCAGTTGCAGCAACTTCCCAAATGGCGTAGGCGTAAGGCCAATTGGAAGGTCGGGATGCTGGTGCTGGTCAGGGACCAACTGCTCCCCCCGACGAAATGGCCGCTGGCCAGGATTCTGGAGGTCCACCCAGGCAAGGATGGTCTGGTGCGCGTCGTCACCATCCGTACCGCTACCAAGACGGCGATACGCTCCATCGGAACTTTGTGCCCGTTACCAGACGGGGCATCAGCTGACTCGTCTAAGGACGTCAACGACCTCCCACATCCCTGAGGACCCAGGACCACGGTTCGATACGCTGCTCGTCACGGCGGGCGGCAGGGGTGACGATCGAGCCATGCCCTTGTCGGGCCTCACGTGAGAGTTCGCGTGCGAAAACGAACTCCGCGGTTTTTATGTATTCGCGATCTTATCTTGTTTCGATCACGTGTTAAGGACTCACCGAACTCCGCGGTTATTATGTATTATTCTTATGTATCTTCTCTTGTTTCGTCGTCGTGCCCTCGGACGAGGCGGGCGGCATGTTCGGGACGAGTCCCGAAGTCTACTGTAAATATTTTCTGTGTTCTGATCTTAGTAATTAAGCCTTGTACATATTTTCATTTTCTTATTTTAAATTGCGCGGGCCAACGGTGGGACGGGTTGCCTGCTCTCGTCGATTCCGTGATTCGTGTGGACCGAGTAGCTCGGGTCGCGGGATCGGTGAGGGGGGCGGCCGAACCTGACCGATGGCTCGCGAATTCCGCCGAAGGGGCTTCTTCTTCGCGTTAATGCGTGTCTATCTAATCACGCGCTCTCGTTACCGATAGTCTCTGGACTTTTGTGCACGTGTGTGCCGGTGCTCCTGTTTTAACCTTTTGTACTCGCATGCGAGTGTTCGCGTGCGGATTTACGAGTTTAATTATAATCGTGTCGATTCGCGTTTGCTCGCGTGTTTAGTCTTGTGAAACTATCGTCTTAACCGCTGTGTTAAGCGAAACACAATTTGTACATCTGTGCAACCACGTGCTGTATGGGCGGCCATTATATCGACACTCGATTCAACCACCAACCTGTGAACGGCATTTATTTTCTCCTTGATAGTGCGCCGGGAGCCATCCCTCAAAGGGTTTTAGGAAACTTTCGCGCACAAGTATGGATAATCTTTCCCGGGAGCAAATCTAGGTTTCAAATGCTTATTTAATTCATTTACAGTATTAAATGTTTTTCCAAAAGTACTATCGCGAGCGGCTCCTTGTAATTTTCCTAGGACTGCTATAACGAACGGTCCTTCCGACGCAGGCGGTACAAAAACTGCGCCGTTTTGCACATCATGCAAGAAATCTTTCAAAGGTATATTTCTCCCGTTAAAGAAAGGAATATTCAGCGTGCCGTGCTGTAAAGCAAAGCATTCCGCCATAGACGTCATCATCGCGTTCGTTACTGATAGACTCGCGGACGCGCTAGTGTTAGCGGTATCATTGGGACTAGACATTTTTTCGAATTAGTTAAAAGTATATACACAAATATAGATATATATAAGCAGAAAATAAATTAGAAGGCGATATCACGGATTTTTCCTAAAACTTTTAAGAAACACAAACAAAAATGCAGAGCGTACCCATTGAATCACATATACCAAATTACATATATTGATTTTCTATCGAACGTCTCAGAAAATACCACAACGGACGGGGTTGACAAAAGCAGCATCCCAGCGCTGCCACCAGTTTAACTGTTACGTGAGGGCGTTAATTTTCGAATGACCGAGCGGATTTGTCTTAACCTTTCACGTAACGCTCAACGAATTTAAAGGAATTGTATATTCCAGATTATTTTTGGGTACGGCTTCCGTGCACAACCCATACAGGTTGACCAGTCAGTATGTGGTACTTTGGTACAGACAGGGTTGAACAGAACGAGACTGATTTGAGTAAATATTACCATGTATTACAAAAATAGACAAAAGGAAAATTGTGATATGGTGCACAAATGGGGGATTTACATGGGTTTTGAATAGAGTCGTAGATGATCATGAATATAAACGTACGAGATGAATAATATTGGTCGGGTGTTACAATTTAACGCAAGTATTTTGCGGACGACAATTGATCGAGGGAAACCCCGCAACTCACTAAATGAGTTGGATCAATGTTTGCGCGGTTGGGTGATACTCGGCGCTTTATAATAATCGAATTCGATACAATTCACAAATGCAGTACGCGCGAAGAGGAATTAGACAAATTATAGAGGGAAACCCACAACTCATTAGATAGTTGGATTATTTGTCTAATCCATGGAATGACATAGTAAAAAGATCACTCACCGATTTTACACGAAGATTGTTAGGGTTTTGAATGGCTTACTCTCACTCAGTGTGATCTCTCTCTTTCTCTCTCGCTCTATCTCTCTCTGTCTCTCTGGATGTTAACCTCTCGCTCTATCTCTCTCTGTCTCTCTTTCTCTCTGTGACCTGGATGAGGCCTGCGGTGCACGGTGTTGAAACGCAGGACACTTCACACGCTACACCAATGTCGATATTGAGTCTCAATATATTGTATTTAAATATTAATCGGAAGAATATAAATAAAAATTTAAACGGTAGAATTCCAAACAGTGAAAACGCAAAATAGGTATATATATATATATATAGTCCCTACGGGGACTGAGTCCTTCCATGCACTGCAAAACAACACGGGAACTCCGGCTCAACGACTACTTTAACAAATAGTTATGTCCCTCGGACAGAGCAACCACGCACCATGCGACTTGTCAGTTGACTGCCACGAGCGGTCACAGGGTAGGCCCGAGCTTTGTCAAAGTTGCTGATCTTGCACCTCGTGCACACGGGCCCAACCGCCACCGCTCGGAACGTTCCCAGCCTCCAGGTTGCTATCGCGCCCGGCGTTCTAAGAACGCTGACGGTGTCAGAGATTTTCTCATGGAAGAGCGCAGTGGCGCAGCGACTCATATAGGATTATTATTATATTTAACAGAGAAGAAAAATATGAGGTACTCTACTACAATGCTGTAAGTTGCAGAAGGCTTATCACAGCGCGCATTCTAAGAACGTCGACGGCGTTGGAAGATCGCTGACAATAATCTTCCACGGGAATATGCCGTGGCGTGACAGGCTTGAAGCTAATTTCGATTGCAACAATTAAGAATATTCACAGATAATCGATTATTGATTGAGGGAAGTTCCCATAACACATAATGGTTGAATCAATCGTCGACATCTGTGTAGAAATATGATGTAAAAATTTTGAAAAGAATTTAAAAAGTAACCGGCACGTAACAACTTCCATTGAGGCCTCCACCGTGCCCGTACCTCTTTTAAATCCAAACTGTTTTTGGTGGAACAGGTCCAGTCATAGTTCCTTTTCCATATGGGCTTTCATGGCAAACTCCCAAACCTTGCTGAGTGCCGGCAGCATGCTGATGGGCCTATATGCGCCTAGGTCCATTGCGTCCTTACCAGGTTTGGGGATGAGGGCAACTCTGGCCGTCTTCTAAGCCATCGGAATCTCCCCCCTATTGAGGGTATCCAAAATTAATTCCCTAATGTCTTCCTGGAACTTGGTACCTATAATCGACACCACTTTCGAAGGGATCCTGTCCAGCCCAGGGGCCTACCTGGGTTTCAGTTTGGCCACCGATTCTCGCACCAAATCCAGTGTGACATTCTCCCTCAAATTGATATCACGCGTTTTGACCCACCTTTGTAGAGTTCCGGTACGAATCTCTCTTCTCTCCTCTGATGTTGTTACGAAGAGTTTTTCCACTATTCGCCTGACCCTATCTGCCGGAATTATCTTTCTCGACGATCTGCCCTTGACTCTGGCCATAACAATTTTAAAAGGCTTGGCCCAGGTATCCGAATCAACCGTATCTATAAGGTTGGACCAGCCGCCTTCCTTCGCCCTCCAAATAGTTACTTGGAGGTGTCTTTTTGCCTTGGAATATACGTCCTTTGCCTCAGCGATTTCGAGCGGGTTCTTCTTCCTCTTCCTCTTGCGCTGATGGGACCTTCTAGTTTTATGCATGGCCTTTCTTGCCTCAGCTATACTCGGGTTCCACCATGGGTTAGGTTTTTTGGCCCCTCGTGGGACTTTCTTCTTAGCCAGGGCCCTATCCGTCACTACTTCAAGTACCCTTTGCATTCTCAGGGCTACAGGTTCCTGGTCACCTTCCTGGTTATCCTCTAAAGCCATTGCCCTCCTCTCTTCATATTCCATACGCACGCTCTCCGAATCTAATGACTCGACGTCGTATGGCATCCATACCGGGCCATCTCGTTGGGGCCTATTCACGGAAAATGTATGTAATACATACCGATGGTCCGACTCGGTAGGATGAGGGAGAATGCTGCTCTTCGTATGGTTATTTACCGTCCGCCTGTCAACGGCTATGACGTCAATCATGGATTTGCCTCCATTACGTTTAAAGGAGAATTTCCCCTGGGCCTTATTGGGACCAATCCCTGCCTTCCAAGAAGGCCTATACAGAGATGGCCCCTCTTGTCCGTCTTGCCCCCTCCCCAGGCTACCGCCTTGGCATTCAGGTCTCCAGCCATTATTAGGCCTTTACCGGGAGACCGGACTTCTGCCATGAGACTTTCCAACTCATCAAGGTAACTTGAGAAGTCAACTTTCCGGTTGGGAAAGCAGTAGCAGCTAATAATAACGGTGTTTTCAACCTCCATGGCCACAAGTCCTCCTGCCCTCAGGTTTTTCGTAAGAAAGGCAAATCTGCCCTTAAACCCTGTTACCCAGATGGAGGCATCCCCTGTACCATCATTTTCCCATTCCGGGAGTTGTTTGAATGGCTCTGAAATGATAACTACGTCCACTCCCATCTCCCAGGCACTCTGAATCATCAGCGCTTGCGCTAATCTGCACCTATTGTTCGGGTTCTTTGTGGCATTAGGTTTGATTTCTAAGGCCCCCCGAAGCCTGGACTCTCCTATTTGAAGGACAAGCTAGAGAGGCAGTTACATGCGCTACCTTGTTTCCAGCTAGTCCTCTTTCCACGCAAATAATGCACCTAGGTGCATTCGTACAACAGGCTATACTATGTCCAGCTTCCCCGCACTTCCGGCATCGCTCCTTTCCCTCGATCGTTATCTTTCAATCTCTGGCGAGGTGTCCTAAAGTATGGCATTTAAAGCACCTTGTGCTTTTCTGCAAGACCCTTGCTCTTGCCATTGTAAGACCAGTTCTAAATTTAAATCCATCTACGTTTTTCCCCAAGGAATTCGTTGGGACTTCCACCACAGCCAATTGGGTGCCTCCCGGGCCCTGTCTAAGGGTTTTGACCTTGACCAGCTCGACACCAATCTTCAATGCGCTGCCCATGTCCTTGCTAAGGACAGCTACATCCGGCAGAGGGCAGATGTCCCTTACCTCCAATGCGGTTTTGTCCTGCAAAGTCAGGATCGAGAGGGTAGTACCCACAAGCCGTTGGAGGTTTGTCGCAATCAAAGGTGCCTTCGACTCCTTTCCTATTTCAATAAGGATATGACCCAGTCTCGTCCTTCTCACGGCACTAACTTCTTTTAACGCCTCCTTACCCTTGGTCATTAGTATACTGTACACCTCAATATAGGTTTGACGCTGGACTACTTTTACTAGGATAGCCTCAGGCCTTGTCCTGATCATGGGCATACCTTCCTTCCTCGCGGGCCCCTTATCTTTTCCTCGTACCGGGCTTCCACCATCCCGTTCCTTTAATCGCTGCGGGTAGTCCAGCATCTGTTGCTGTTGCCGGTCTTGTTGTTGCGGCTGTCGTTGTTGTTGTTTCTGCAGCTGCGGTTGGTCTTGCCGGTTACCAGTTTTTTGATCCTGTGTATACTTCCTTCTCTTTTCTTGCCGCTCCCTCCTTTGTTGTCCTTTAGACCGCTGAGGTTGCCATTCCGGGACCGTTGGGTCCTGGACCCCAGGATTCGACTTGTTCAGACCTCCCTCGTTAGTTTTCTCCTGTCCCAAGTCGATTGAAGGGGTACCCGGGATGGAGTCTGTATGAGCCTGCGGGATCTGCGAAGTCCCTGCGGCCACCTCAGAATACGGCTTCTTCTTAGGGACCATCCCCTCCTGTGGGGATGTACGGGTCCTCTTTTGCGTCTGGTAGTCCTTGTTACCTCTCCTTTTCGCTTCTCGGGGGGTTGACTTTACCCCAAACTCAAAAGTGCGGCCCTCCATTTGGGTCGCACAAGTCCTCGTCTCCGCATTCCCGTTCCTCCCTCTTTCTTCCTTCCTCGTTACCTCATATGCCGCTTCCACACAGACAGAGGTATTGTTCGAGGAGTGGGCACTCTTTCCTCTTGCGCTGTTTTGCACCGTGATCGCTACGGCCACTGTATCCATAACCTCCTTGCAGCCTTTTGAGGCAGCTGAGGCTATTTTAGTTATCCTAGGATCATTGTAGGCATTTTCGGCAGACACAAGTTCCCCACACACCTCTGTCAGTGCCCTGATCAGATCCGTCGTCTTTGTCAAGAGACGCTGCAATTTTACCCCTGGTGACTCCACATTTGAGGGGTTCCCAACCCTAGTGTTTGTTGGCAGCGGTATCAGTGGGACTAGCAACTCCGCCCTGTTGCTAGGCGCTACGTGGGTTGACCCTTCCTTTCTTTTCGCTCCCTGTTCAGCGATTGCTCCCGCCCCCTGCTTCACCCCACTCCAAGAGAGTCTGGTAAGGGTCCCTTCGGGGTTCTGCCTCAGAGCGTTCAGTGGTGGGGTCCTCTTCAGCATTTTACCGACCGGGATTTTACCCGGTGGCGTCTCTGGTATAATAGTCCCCACCTCCATATCCAAATCTAAATCTATAATCATCTTTTCACTTTTCCGGAGGGTCGAGGCCACTGTACTATCAAATAGTTCCCCCAACTTGCCCGTCTCCCAGGCAAGTTGTCTCTTCACCGGGGATGTCAGTGTACATCTGATTTTCTTCGTTTGTCCCCTATCTTTCGGTGTCCTCTCTTGTAACGACCGTGCCGATATGTCATGCCATCGACCGTCTTCATTGTCCGAATCCAAATCTTCGTCCATATAAGCATTGCCAGATCTAGCTGCTGTAACTTTTTCGAGGGCGTGCAATGGCGTATTACCGCCTGCCCCCGTAACACCGGTCCGCCGCTGCAACTCGGTGCCATCGGACATGGTCCTTCCCTGCTCGCTGCCGACTACACAAGGAGGGGATGGTCTTCCACCAGGAATCGCCTTGTTTGCATCCGGGGCAAGGCTAAGTCGTGACATCCGATCATTATTATGTTGTCTTGAAGGGCGACGGCCCCACCGCCCAGCGGTCTCCTATCCTCGGCCCAGTTGTTCTGGCCACGGCTATTACAATGGGGGGCCGCCATCCCCCTCCAAGGAAGCTGGTCCGCGGCAGGGCCTTCGCCTTCCACGTGGGATTTTTAGGCCCCAGGGTCAGCTTATAGCTCCTGCTAACCGGGGCGCATCGCTACCCCTCCCCCGTCCCGGCCTGGCCACCGTAAGGAAAACCATCCCGGGCCGGCGGGGGGCCACCACACACTCCGGCCGTTCTCCTATCCGCCACCTGGAGACGCGCTCGGTCGGTGCTCAACCTAGATCGACCAGGGCCGATCCAGTCCCCCGCTCCCCTCGACGGGGATAGGGGGACACCGAGTGCGCTAGAATATCCTGCTATCCAAACACCAAACGAGGATACATTTCGTCGGTTAGCGTCGAGGCTACTCTCGACGGGGTCCATGATGCCGCGAGGCAGCGAGGTGGGCAGACCCGCAGCAGCGCGAAATCCGGGCACCATCGAGAGAATCCTCGACGCCGTTGAAGCCGACCCCACGATCAGTGTGCGCATCTTGAGCCGTCGCCTAAAGTAAGTCACAGTTCAAGAAAACTGCAGCAATTATTAATTAAGAAAAAAAATGTCATCTAATAGTGGATGTTTTTGCATTTTGTTCTAGTGTCAGCAAGACGACGATACACCGAATCCTCAGGGATGGCACGTTGCATCCGTACAAATATGTATGGGTGCAACAGTTGCTCGCCGGGGATTACATTCAGCGGGTTCAATATTCCAGGTGGCTGTTGGGAGAAGTGCTAAGGAATCCGTCGTTCACCACATACATATTGTGGACGGATGAAGCAATTTTCAACAGGGAAGGTTGCTTCAATTCCCACCATATGCATGTGTGGAGCGACGAAAATCCTCTAGCGCTTCGTCCACGTGCAGCACAAGTCCGTTGGTCGATCAACCTATGGGCCGGCATTTGTGGCGAATTTATCGTTGGGCCGTACATTCTGCCAGACAGGCTGGACGGCCCAGCGTATAAATATTTTTTAGAACATGTTCTGCCGGATCTTATGGACGATATTCCATATGAGATCCGACAGAACATGTACTACCAGCATGACGGAGCTGGGCCACATTTCGCCAATATTGTCCGCGCTTATTTAGGTGAAACCTTTTAGGACAGGTGGATCGGCCACGGCGAGCAAGAGGCCCACGTTGCGTGGCCCCCACGGTCACCGGATATGAAACCGCTGGATTTTTTCTTCTGGGGCTACCTGAAAGTAATTTGATTATTGCTGTTACTCTTTAGTTATTCCTGTTGTAGATATTTCTTTTTTTTACTTACGTTTTGTATTTGTTGTACAACCATCATTTCAGAATGAGGTGTATCGTCAGCCGGTGGACACGACTGAGGAAGCAATTGCGCTTATCCACGCAGCGGTGGAAAACATAACGCCGCAAACATTACGGGGCGTCCAAAGACAACTAGTTCTCCGCGCTGAAGTATGCGTGGACAATGACGGTCGCCATGTGGAGCAACTCATCAATTAACAACAATCGGCCCCCTTCGGGGCCACCAATTTTTCAAACGTAGGAACAACACGTTCCATAAAAAGTAAATAAAGTGATCAGTGTTAGCAGCCGTGCAGTGAAGTGAATATTCGGTACGCTGACCTGACATTGCGACCCTTAACTTTGGGTTGTGTCGTATACCTGGGATCAGCTGTGCACTGGGTTCGTCCATCGATGACCAGGATCGGTTCAGTGACCCAGTGACACAAGTTTTCAAGTTGCAGGTGAATTTTCGACAAGGGTGAGTTTTAGTTACATTATTGGCAACTATTATTTTTTAAGCCTAACGCAGGCTATGGCTTATTTCCGGCGATAATTCTCCAAATTTCCGTACGCAAATTTTTCTTCGCAGTTTTTAAACGGATTTATTCATTATCAACAACAGTGTTGGTCGTTATTGAACTACGGATTTTTATCACAATAACAAACTACGATCACTTTTCACTCGTTCCCTGTTGCATTACCTTTTCGTTTGTACGTTATTAAAAAAGGAAATTTACGTTTTCCTTATCCTCTCACTCCGAATAATTATTACTTTCGATTGGTCCAAAAAAAAACAACTGTGTATTCGTCTTTTTACGTTACACGTGATTTTCATCCATTTATCCTTTTTTCATTGTTCACTTCATATGGCAAACAAACCATGGCAAAAGTTTCGATTTTTTTGCTACGTCTTTTTCATTTGCCATTCTACGCAATTTCCTTCGGTGCATGCCGCCTTGCTCGTTCATAGTCGCAGCGCGGTTCGGCGCGCGGCCACGTTAACGAAACCTCGGAGAGCATTTTCGCAAAGGAAAAAGTTGTTTGCAATAACCCCCCGGATCACCCCCTTTAAGGACCCGCAGCATTTTTGGGACACCCTGTATATCATGGTAATGTTCGCGGCGATTGTTTAAAATAATTCGTTTAGTCGGTTTACTCTTGTCTCCGACGCTCTCGGCGGCTAAGTCCCAACGTGCCGGGCGAACGGGCTGTTGTAGCAGCGGTTTACACCCATAAGCGCCCGTGCTTCAGGTACGGCGGCGCCGGCGTTCCGGCCGGCCGTTCGATATCTATAAGGTAGAACGACCGTCCGAGCGTCTCGGTCGGAACAGCGTGGCATTTCTATGACCTCGGTTGAGAAGCAGTTACCGCTCTTCGAGATTCTGTCTCGACTGTTCTTTCCGTGTTGCGTTTCGGATTTCTCCACACAGCATTACCACGGGTCGGTGCCTAAGACCGAATGGCCCTTATGTGGTGAGCGTCCAATAGTGATCTTGGTGACTCGTATCCAATTATTCACTCGTATTCAATTATGCATTCAACTCTTTATCCACGCAGATGGACGATTTAAACTTAACAAGACGCTAAGGAAGGCTAGCGTCGGGTACATATAAAGTATCGAACTAAAAGTTCGAACTCTGAAAGAGGAAGAAAGTAGATACAAACCGAAGAGGTGTCAGATCTCGATATGCCTGGCGCGCACATTACGTGCCAACTCGTTATGACCAGCATGGCACGATTCGCGCTTTCACGTTTGCCCAGCATGCACTTGTCCGCGCTATTACGTACATGACCAGCGTGAATGGTACGCGCTTTTTCGATAAGTCCAGCGTGTAGTGGTCCGTGCTTCTACGGTTGATGCTAGCGTGCGTGTAATCTGTGCTTCCCGATGGATTCAGCGGCACGCGTGATACGCGCTTTATCGAGCATCCGATGCCATCCATATTTATAAGGGAAATATAATGAATTTTGTCTGAATCTAAGATCTTTCTGTGAACGTATAAAAAAGGCACATATCCGATTAACATATTAGTCAGTGGAAGAATCGAAACGATATGATGTCAAAGTATAATAAAGGAGAGGGCAGAGAAAGGCACATAATCATATCCGATGGAGTTAGTTTGTGAAAAATCCTAGGATGTATATGGTGTCTAGTAGTAAGGCTAGGCCGGTTCCAGCCCAGGTCGTCTGAGGGGAGCGCGGGGGCGGGGGGAAGTGAGGGCGCGCGGGGAGCGCGGCGGAGGGAAACACGGGCGCGGGGCCAGCGGGGAGCGGAAGACAGGTTGCGCGCGCGCGAGCCGCGGAGTGGGGGAAGCCACAATCGTGGAGGGGATCAGTCCTGGCCGAGCCGCCGCGGAGACCTCTCCAAACCTGGCCCACCCTCGAAAATTTTTTCAGAGGGAGGGAATGACCCCCGAAAAATCTCTTTCAGACCTTGGCCCACCCCCGAAAACTTTTTCAGAGGGAGGGAATGACCTTGGCCCACCCCCGAAATTTTTTCCAAACCAATATGTGATGGAATTTTCCCCCCAACACAGAGAAATAATAATTTATTTTTATCGGATGATGACTGGAAAGATCGACTTTTTACAAACCATGTATTCCGAGGATGGAAAAGAGAGAGAGCATTACTTTTAAAGCTAAATTCGAGAGAGGGAAAGAGACGCCACTACATAGTGGTACAATCGCATTTTATTCTACAGCTAACAAGTTGTCAAAGCGTTCCGATTTAGCGTCGCAGCGTATCACGCGATCGTATGTAATTCGACTCCTCTGGAGTGGCCGTGTGGGATGACATCATTTGGCAGCGCGAAGAACGAAATATGACAAAGTGCCGAATCTTAAAATTATGTGACGAGGAGAGCAGGAGGACGGGTAAATAAAATGTAGAAGTAATTCATGTTTAAGAAATTTTATTTAAAATTAAAAGAATATAATTTAACATTTTTTCCTACGAGCATCAACTAGAATATCATTGATGGTGCATGCTACCAGTTCGCAATCTACATGATAATCCTCACAGTAATGTTCGCTATCACATATGATTTTAGCAGCACGACGCGCATCTAATGTTTCGCAGGCAACATCGCTCTGCTGTAGCACGTTAACAAAAGTTTCAAATTTCATCTGCACATCTCTTACATTTTGATGCAGCCGCGAATACACATAGTCTATATATGGCTCAACATTTAATAAAAATGTCACTGTATCCGGTTTGAAATACAGCGGCTTATTATGTAGCGTCATCTTTACAATCGGAGAATTATAGATCTCACAAAAATCCATTGTTAATTGATTCATCTGCATCGAAGGTGATCCAGGTAATCGTGAACGTTGTTCAATGACCGTGCGATTGTTGCATAGCGCATGCCATGCATATGATGGTAACGTGAGAAACATCACACGATTGTCGCCGAGAACCATTTCTACATCGACCGTAGGCCGTACGCGGATTCCAATTTCCAAATATTTGCTGCTTATAAATGTTGTTCGGGAAATCGACATCGGAGCGCCATCTCCCGAACTAGAGCGTGCCGGACGGCTGAGACTCGCGGCACGTGCTGCTTGCTCATGTGGAGCGTCGATCACCTCTCCCTCCCATCGATCGGCTATCAATGGAAGGGGAACTCGATCTCATTTCCCTGAAACCGACGACGGTTTCCTCGTTCACTCGCTTTGGAAATTGCGCCGCTTACACGTGTCTTCGCTGTTCTCGCTGCTTATAGCTGTGCTTTCTCTGCAGTACTTGTGTGCTAAACTGTAGAGCGCTCCGCTGCTTCACTTTCTATAAGCCTTAAACAGTGCTAAAACTTGCTTGTACTACCAGTCAACTCATTGTGCGAGGCTTAATTAGAGTAAGATCCTTAAGTGCTTTATTTCATCTTCAATTTAATTATAAGCGTACATAGTGTAAATAAACCTTAGATTACTCAAATTTCTTCCACGAATTTCGCCGCGATACGTTCCGTATTAAGTAAAGCGCGATCCAAACGCTTAATTCTAAACAGATGTTAATGCGTATCTTCTGACCATGATACGCGATGTTCGGCGCTGGCTAAGGGAACAATCAAAGCTATGAAATTATCCGCTCATATTAGGAATAAAAATTTTGAGAATATGTGAAAATTAAGCCTTACCAAGCAACTGTATCCTCCCCGCATTGAGCCACACCATCATCCTGCATGATCGGAACGTAATAATTCATGCGTCTGGCGTTTCCTTCGACACTGGTACTGCACATTTTTTTTCAGAGCACTATTTGTTCCGTCGAAAGTCACGGAGGCTACTGAGCGATTGCTAGAACAACGTTCGGGAGCCGTCTTAAATAGTGGTGCGATTGCTTCCCCCACCACCGCATTTTATTTTAAAACTTCCACCATTTCCATAATGTTTTTCAATCTTAACGTCGCAGCGTATCGCGCGAGAAGATGCCATTTTTTGCAATGCTAATAGTACGGGAGCCAGTGAACATTTTTAGTGTCCCATCGCGACAAGGTTTTTCTATCATTTTTCTATTTAACCTTATGCTGAAAGTCAAGAAAAGCGCGGTCTGGCAGTCGAGACCGGGGACAAGGCCGGAGGGCACGCCCTCGAACATGTCAAGTTTGAGAGCATCCCCGACTCATCGCGACAAGGTTGAATTTCCACCCATTAATAAACAATTTATTACAAAATAAGAAAATCGCAGTCTGGCAGCGCTCCGCGGGGACCTTCGTCGTCTGGCAGACCTCCAAACATGTTAAAAAAAAAAAAAATCGACTCATAGCGACAAAGCTGAAATTTTCTGGAATAATTGTTTATGTTGTAAAACCAATGGAAAAAATAGTCTGGCAGCGCTCCGCGGGGACCTTCGTCGTCTGGCAGACCTTCAAACATGTTAAAAAAAAAAAATCGACTCATAGCGACAAAGCTGAAATTTTCTGGAATAATTGTTTATGTTGTAAAACCAATGGAAAAAATAGTCTGCCAGCCTATAAGCGGTGATAAGACCTTGCCAGACGTTTACAAATGAATCGAGCGTGTAGTCAAATCTACTACCGCGACATTGAATTTAATATTAACTTGTATAAAAGATCGACGTTTAATATGAAGTATGAAGTGGATATGAGTAGGTACTTTACAATTTTATTACAGTATAACGATAACAAAATTTATTAATAAACTATGTTACAATGCTTCAGAATCTGAACTCTCGCAATCGGAATTGTCTAATTCTGTTTCACCGTCTTCAGTGGCAGAATCGCTTTCTGACTTCTGGTGCATTTCACTCCTCAAGCCATTAGTATCTGCAAGGTCATCCTGCTCAGTTTCAATCAAAACTTCGCTCACGAAAGTTGGCAGTTGGTCACCTTCAAACCAAGTAAACTGATACTTGCTGTCAACTTCTTCCCAGCCGTGATCGATTGGAGATAAATCGGTAGGAAATTTTGAATGGGCGTTTTTCCAAATACTAGTAATATACGAAGCCCTTAACATTTGTTGTTGCAATTCTGGTTTACATGGCGGTATAGTCGACGCATCGAAGTTCGCAGTTTTTATGTTAAATATTTCGCTGGTATCTTGAGAGTCATACGATTTCGAAAACATGACACACCTTGCTTCATCTACGGAGTTTATTTTTTTCAAATATAAACGACAGACAAACTCCTCTATAATAGAAAAAACTTCTGCCGAATCACAATTATTATTTCCAAGACCGGCGAACGATTTTTGATATTTTTCACAGCGCGCTGTAAACTGTGCAAAGCTTCAATTTGTTGTAACACGTTGCACAGAAAAGACATTACAACCATGGAAAAATTCCCGCAAGTAGAACGCGAATTGTTGAATCAATCTACACGATTGATTTCCCGGAAAGGATACCTCGCGTGGGAAGAACGGTGTAACGAATATATCGAATCTTTGGAAGAACACAGTCGCGTGAAAGGCCCGCAATTATCGATTGGTGTTCGACAATCGTTGGTTGTTCGAATCGCGCGGCTCGAAGGACTAAAATATTTGTTGTGTGGACGTTTTGTGCGTGAAGGTGCTGGACATTTGAGCACAGGACTTTTGTGGCGCGAAATAGACACTGCGTTCGATAGCCGCGTATTAACTGGTGCCGTGCTAAATTCGAACTACATCGAGCCGCGCAACTTCCTCCAGGATGCAGCGACTATTGGGCTGGAGCATGTGCGGGGTGCATTGAGGAGACATCGAAACCTCAAAGTAAACACGGTGTTCAACGGCGAATTTGTAGCGGGTGACAAGCATGCTTGCGAAAGCATCAATACCCGGAACTGCGAACTCTTCCGCACATCTGATCTACAGGAGTGGTACCAGCGATGCGTCGCCGAACCATCCCTGGCATCCTTGGAAGAGTTCCAGGCACGCGACAGCGGATGGGCATTGACGAGAATCCACAACCTAACCTTCAATGTCAACAAATACAATCCGCTGCGCGCGGGGTGCTGCTACAAGTAGCCGCAGGATATATTGTTGAAGAATGCAACAATTAGTGTACAATCCCCGGACAATGCGTGTTTTGCGTGGGCAGTGGTCGCCGCTCTCCATCCTGCTGAAAAACATCCCGATCGCCAAAGCTCATACCCCAGCTATGCGTCCGTATTAAATCTCCAGGGCATTGAATTTCCGATGTCTCTGGGAGAGATTGGGAAGTTTGAACGGTTGAACAACATCTCCATCAACGTGTACAGCTTCGAAATGGAGATGGAGAAGCCGAAGAAAGGTTCCACAGTCTTTCAACTGCGTCTCACCAGCCAAAAGAGGGATAGGCATGTCCATATGCTCTACACGCCAAATCAAGAGCACGGTGATGTAGGGTAATTTGTGTGGATCAAGAACTTGTCCAGGCTGGTGAGCGCCCAATTGAGCAGACACGAAAAAATGAAATTCATCTGTGATCGGTATGTATAGAAAACTTGTGAAATGTTAAAATGTCTCGCGGAAAAAAATTAAATAAAAATTTTTTTGTGTTTTTACAGATGTATGCAATATTTCGGATCCGCCGAGAAGTTGGAGATGCATTCGCTGGATTGCAGTAAGATGAACTACTGCGCCATCCTGCTGCCCAGCGAAGGAAACAACTTGCTGAGTTTCGGCAACCACGGTATGAAGGAGCAGCTCCCCTTCGTGGTGTATGCAGATCTGGAGTGTATCATTGAAAAAACAGAGGACAGTCACCCAATGGGTGATGTAGATAATAAATTACACACATATCAACATCGTAAAGTGCATAGCATTGCATATTATATGCATTGCTCGTACGATACATCACTGTCGATGTATCGATGTCGCCGCGACACGGATTGTGTTTCATGGTTCGTAGACGAACTGACAAATTTTGCAAACTTCGCTAAACCCATTCTGACAAGTAATACTCAAATGATAATTTTAACTTGCGAACAGTGAACGGCATTTCGCAATGCAACACACTGTCACATTTGCGAAGAACCATTCAAGTCTAGCGATGTACGAGTTCGCGATCATTGTCATCTCTCCGGACGGTTCAGAGGTCTAGCACATACGGAGTGCAATTTAAATTATAAAAATGCGTTTTACATCTCCATAGTTTTTCATAATTTATCCGGCTACGATTCACATTTTATTATCGAGGAAATAGCTACCGCTTTCGAAGGTCACGTTGATGTATTACCCATAACTAAAGAAAAGTATATTTCTTACACTAAAAATGTCGAAGATATGGATGAATCAGGTCCGCGCCGAAACACGACATCTCAGTGTGCAAAATGCTTCTGATCTTGTCGGATAATTGCGATTTTCGAGACCTAACCTCTGAGCAGTTGAAATATATACCAAAGATTATTCTACTGCGCGAGTTTGGCACACACATTGACCAGTAGTGGGACCGACTCCCGGAGCATATAAAAGCCGATTCTGAGGTTCAGCAGCATCGTCGGTGCTTGGAACATTATAACCGCCCTTGGCAGCGAACGCATATTGACGGTCCGGCACCATTGATTAAAAACTGTAGCGAATGTCACCGACGAGAGTAAAGAAAGATTGTGGTCTGTTAAATCGGGCGATAAACGCGCTACCTATCAAATTACATATCCCGCGATACCAGTTTTGCGGTCCAGGAACTCATCTGATAAAACGATTGGCTAAAGGTAATCGAGGCATCAATCCGTTGAACGCAGCGTGTCGCGAACACGATATTGCGTATTCGCGTAGCAACGACCTCACAAAGCGCGAAAACGCATCGTTCCGCGAGACTCGACTCTGGGTGAAAGAGGTGCTGCTACAGCTATTTGGGCAACTGTGAAGGCGAAGACGAAAATGGGAATGGGGATGAAAACAAAAACCCGCAAAAGGACTCCAAAGAGAGCATCGCAAAAGCGGATTCTTCTGGTGGCAAAACGGGGTGATATATTACCACTTCTCCCGCTGCTAGGTGTTTTCGGATCGTTAGCTGGCGGAGCAGCGGGGATCGCCAAGGCGGTAAACGATAATAAGGCGGCGCAGCATCAGCTGCAGGAAATGCAACGTCATAATCGCTCCATGGAAGGCCGTGGACTTTATCTCACGCCATACATGCGTGGACAGGGAATATCGGAGCGAAAAAAAACGTCGAAAAGAAAATAAAAATACCTGCGGGCCTAACTACCGATGCGCAATTGGAGGAGTTGGCAAAACGTATGCGTATTCCATTCTTTAGAGGTGTTTTTGTGCGCAGTGCACTACCAGCCGGAGGAGTACATCGAAACGAGAGCGGTATCATAAATTTGGATAATGTCGAGGGGCCGGGGACTCATTGGGTGGCATATACGAAGAGAGGGTGTCGAGTTACATATTTCGACAGCTTTGGGAATCTTCGACCGCCTAAGGATTTGGTACAATATTTGGATAAAGATGCTGTGAAAATCGAATACAATCTAACGTCTTATCAGAAGTACAATCTAACGTCTTATCAGAAGTACAATCTAATAAGCTATCGTTGCTACGTTCTTTGGAAAGTGGACAAAACCTTAACATTTGTTTTCAATCGTAGGATCTGTACGAGTATCCTCTCTTACAGAGTACGACCAAGCATTCGTGGGCCGTGAAGGCATCTACGCAGCTGGAGAAGCCGCGATGTGTGATCCTTGTTCTACAGACTGGACGAAAGAATGTGATGACTGAAGATGTTATTAAGTTCAACAACTGTAAACTGACCAATGAAAAACTTTTTCTCAACTCGGAATTTTACCCATATGATGACATGAACTTGGACTTTGACAAGAATAAACACGCCATCCTGTATCACATGTATACGCAATTCGGTAAATGGTATTATGGACATAGTTGCAACGAGACATTATTCACCGTGGCTGAATTTTTACAATTTGGTCCCCTCGTGGTAATTGATTGCTCGCGACAAAATGAGTCAATCAAGAATGGCACCGTGGACGTGCGCATAGAATTCGAGTGTAAAGAGAATGTGCCGGTAAATACTACGGCCTACTGTCTGATTCTGCAAGATCGGGTGGTTGAATATAATCCGCTGACAAACGTGGTGCGCAAAATCAATTAAATTGCCACGCTACTTACCTGCCCTCTCATGTGTCAAAATCATACCAAAATTTCATCGTGAAAATCGAGATCCTTTACGAGAAAGACTGCATACTCCCGTCTGTCTTGGAAGCGAGCGTACCTCTAAATTGTGCCGATAATGGCTGTACCAACATTTGCTGACCTGCAAGGGTTCATCGTTGATGGAAGATTTGTTGTGAAGGAAGTGGCTGTCCTACGAAAGGGAACAATTCTCTCGCACTATATTTTCGGGAGTTCGACGCTGCAATATATTCTTACAAAATCCGACAAATCAAGCATCCGGTGGTTGGTGGCAAAACATCATGGACTACGAACGGACGATGGAGACGTTCCGTACAGTATGGCTAAACAACTAATTTTGAAAGCTGTAGCTGATGCAATCGACGAAGAAGATGACGCATCCCATATCGTATACGTTAACGGGTCGCAGAAATGCGACTGGCTTGCGGATTTCCTCGATGAAAATACGAGAGCGGACGTGGTCATCGAGACGCTGGACATTGACTATGAGGATATTAAATCTCTAAATAAGCTAGATGTAGTTAATACTCTGCGATGTAGCAGACACGCAAAGCATTGTGCCTTGCAAAATGTATTTAAAGTATTCAACTGGTGGTTTAAACGTCAGAGAGAAATTCATAAATAAAATATAATAAATTTTTAATGTATAAATGTTTTTTCTTCACCCTCCCCAACCTCCTATATACGATGTAAGCTAGATTAAGACGATAGTTATAATTATAATGTAGAAGCGGTTCGATTCACGTTCAGAGTGATACGATTCACGTTCAGAGTGGTACAATACACGTTCAGAGTGGTACAATTCACGTTCGTTTTACGTTCAGAGTGGTACGATTCAAGTTCGATTCATGTTCAAAGCCGTTCAATACCCGTTCGATACCCGATAAAAGTCGTTCAATACCCGTTCAATACACGTTGCAAGCCGTTCAATACCCGATCAGAGGGGTACCATAGACGTTTAATACACGATCGATACACATTCAAAGTGGTATGGTATGGTATAGTGAAATGATGCAAACGAAGAAGGATAGGATGGTCAGTGAATAATTCGAAGAAGATGCAAATGGTAAAGATGGTCAGCGAAAATGCAGGTGGAGCACATACAGGGTGTCCGCGGGAAGACTGGACAGCCGGTTTTCTCCTAAACTATAGGAGATAAAAATATAAAAAAAATAGGGAATTGCATGGTTCGAGGGGGCTAATTTATTAGCGCGAACGAATTTTGTTTTCGATTATTATTTTAAAAGATACGATGGTCAAGTTCGGTTTTTCAAATGGAACTACGTTTTCTGAAGACCTGAGTTGATAGTGCGTTCCAAGACAAATTCAATAAGCATTAATGTATACACTTTATTTTCACTGGTTTTTAAGATATTGCGCTTGCAAATTTACTGATTTTCACTGGAAGAAAACTGTCTGGTATAGCACGGACCGGGGACGGTCTTACTGGCGTCACGGGTAGCACTGCCTGTTGAAATAGATACCTACCTGCCAAAGGTCTGCGCCAGGAATGGCAGGCCCAAAGGCTGGACAATTCTTTTCCGCCAGAAATGTTACTTAGGTAGGTAAGGAAAGTAGAGACATGATGGGGAAGCTAAGGAAAAATGCAAATAAAGTGGTGATTGTTGCTATTAATTAAGTCTTTATCACTCCAAATACAACTATAAGTTAATGATTTAACATTTTTTACACACTTTGGACTATCTGAGGTCCGGCGTCCAAGTGATTAAACTTTACAAAACAGATGGGAAAAAACCGTCCTCCCCCACTCGCTTTCGCCAGCGACCACACTATTATAACACAGTCGCTTCCTAGTGATATATTTGTCACCTGCCTAGCATCTTTTAATTAGGGTTTAGGGAGATGCCCCATCTTAACTCGCTACCCCGTCATACTTGTCATACGAAACAAGCCGCGATCCACGAGCCTTCTGATCGGTCATCGCTCCACTCGCCCGGGCTCGCCAAGCCGACTTGACGAGCTAGACGAGCCGAGCTATTTCGCGGTGCCAGGAGCCGTCTGATTCCACCTGGAGAGTAGTCGGGTCACTCACTGCACAAATGATACAGGGTGATTCTGGAGCTACGCCCGTCGAAGGATGCGGCCTGGTACCCCGTGGCCAGGACAACCCGCCCGCAGTGCCTCACCGAATTTTATGGCTTTTTACGGAAAAAGGTACGAATCCTGGGCCGAACGTAGCGAATTGAGGTCGAGTCCCCGCAGTCGAGTGTGAAATATCAATTATAGCGTATTAAGAAATTCTTTTCTTCATCGTATCGAAAAGGAAGTGACACCAATGGATTCCTTATGTTTTTCTGATAAATATCAGACCAAATATCATGCAAATCGGACTACTTTGACACAAGCTATTTGTATTCCCTATGTACAAGTTGTCCGATTTACACGACATTTGTAATGATTTTCATCGGAAAACCCTAAGGAATCCATCGGCGACACTTCCATATCCATAGGATACAGAATAAAGAATTAATTTATTTCCTAAACAGACACAGGGTAATTATGGACCTACGTCCGTCAAGGATATGCGACGGCCTGGTACCCCGTGGCGAGGATAACACCCCGCAGTGTCCATCGAATTTTATGGCTTTAGACCCTTGAAATGGTTTGAATACCATTAAAATCTGAGGAATGTCTATGGTTTCCGCATTTCTCTTCAGATCTTTTCGAAAACCACACCCTTCGATTCCTTATGTTCCGCCGATGCAATTGACACAAAGAACGACGTAATTCGGACCATAATGAAGGAAATTAAAAATTCATTTCCATAATCTCAAGCTAATTTCATTAATAATAGTCCCATTTGCATGATATTTGGTATGATTTTCAGCAGAAAAACATAAGGAATCCATTGGTGTCACTTCCCTTTCGATACGATGAAGAAAGAATTTTTTAATACGCTATAGTGGATATTTCACCCTCGACTGCGGGGGCTCGACCTCAATTCGCTACGTTCGGCCCAGGATTCATACCTTTTTCCGGAAAAAGCCATAAAATTCGATGGACACTGCGGGGTGTTATCCTCGCCACGGGGTACCAGGCCGTCGCATCTCCTTGACGGACGTAGGTCCATAATTACCCTGTGTCTGTTTAGGAAATAAAATAATTCTTTATTCTGTATCCTATGGATATGGAAGTGTCGCCGATGGATTCCTTAGGGTTTTCCGATGAAAATCATTACAAATGTCGTGTAAATCGGACAACTTTTACATAGGGAATACAAATAGCTTGTGTCAAAGTAGTCCGATTTGCATGATATTTGGTCTGATTTTTATCAGAAAAACATAAGGAATCCATTGGTGTCACTTCCTTTTCGATACGATGAAGAAAAGAATTTCTTAATACGCTATAATTGATATTTCACACTCGACTGCGGGGACTCGACCTCAATTCGCTACGTTCGGCCCAGGATTCGTACCTTTTTCCGTAAAAAGCCATAAAATTCGGTGAGGCACTGCGGGCGGGTTGTCCTGGCCACGGGATACCAGGCCGCATCCTTCGACGGGCGTAGCTCCAGAATCACCCTGTATCATTTGTGCAGTGTGTGACCCGACTACTCTGCAGGTGGAATCAGACGGCTCCTGGCACCGCGAACTAGCTCGGCTCGTCTAGCTCGTCAAGTCGGCTTGGCGAGCCCGGGCGAGTGGAGCCATGACCGATCAGAAGGCTCGTGGATCGCGGCTTGTTTCGTATGACAAGTATGACGGGGTAGCGAGTTAAGATGGGGCATCTCCCTAAACCCTAATTAAAAGATGTTAGGCAGGTGACAAATATATCACTAGGAAGCCACTGTGTTATAATAGTGTGGTCGCTGGCGGAAAGCGAGTGGGGGAGGACGGTTTTTTCCCATCTGTTTTGTAAAGTTTGTTCAGAACACGAAACGTCGAAGCTTCGATCGTTCGCGGGTTAGATTAACAATTAGGATTAGCTTAGCAACGTGTATCGTCGCGAGCACGCGATAATAGAGACATACTGCCCGTTGCAAGTGCAACGTGTATCGGCGCGAGTACGCGAAGACAGTAGCAGAGGATAGTTGCAAGTGCAACGTGTAACGGCGCAAGCACGCGATAACGTAAAAGAAGGAAGTTGCAAGTGCAACGTGTATCGTCGCGAGCACGCGATAATAGAGACATACTGCCCGTTGCAAGTGCAACGTGTATCAGCGCGAGTACGCGAAGACAGTATAAAATAGTTGCAAGTGGTGGATGAACGCCTTTCATCCTTGTCAGCCCTCGCAGGGTCCAGCAGTTCTGGGGGAACGTGGACAGCGGGACCTGGATGCCTCCGTGAAGTCCTCGTCGGCGCGTCTCGTTGACCCTGCAGCGTGGCGAAGCGGGATTCATCCTGCAGGATGGCTGGAGGCTCAAAGGAGAGCCGCGAGTTCTGCAGCCGCCCGCCGACACACGGGGTGCCGTCTAGACCGTGTAGGCAGCGTTGCAGCGACGGGAGCGTCCTCTTCCTCGCCTCTTCCGACTTCTCCTGGTAGCCAGGACAACAGAGAAGGTCGTGTGCACCCTCGCACAGTCCACACGCGGTAGATGGTTCTCGCCCAGTGAAGGCTTCAAGCATCTGAGCAGATTTGGAGCCCGCTCGCTGTATCGTCCGTTAACGTTCGGGATGTTGATGCTGTCGACCATCGTGAAGGTCGAGAGCGAGCGCAGTCACCACGTGGTCGCGGTAGAAAATTCCGGAACCGATCACTCGAACGTTCTCGCGATTTTACCGGATCCGGCTCGAAGGACCAATGTTCAGAACACGAAACGTCGAAGCTTCGATCGTTCGCGGGTTAGATTAAGAATTAGGATTAGCTTAGCATATAAGATAGTCGGTAAGGAAAGACGTTAAGAGTAGGCGTTAAGTTTACACTAAGTTCACGGTCACAATATATTTACAAGACGTTGTACAATTAATTACACAAGAGCCTAATTAAACTAGAACACAAGAGCAGTTGTTAGTTTAACGCGAGAGTCCGCGAGAAACAGCACTTGAACTAAGCAGTTCGATGCACTCGACTGGAACGTTCCAGTAACGCGCGAGCACGCGAGTTTAAGAATTTGATCTTGTCGAGTCGACGATTCCTGGAAGAGAGAGTGATCGCGATGATGGATCGTATCGGTTCGCCGAATTCTGTGACGTCAGCACCCCACCTAACAGCTGATCGTCCTGAGCAGGACGAGGACCGCAACAGTAGGACAAAGCTGCCCATGCGCTGAAGTGAGAGAGCTGCCTAATTAGCTGAGGTGCGCGTCAACAGATGGCCCGACCGATCTCATCACCGCGATCGTGCATACCGCGACTTGGTCGCGTTAGCCGCTTCGAACCTCGCGTGGAGTCGGCATCGAATCCGCGCCAGCTTGGCCTGTGACCGTTTGGGCCAATCCCAAACAAAGGTTAATCACTTGGACGCCGGACCTCAGATAGTCCAAAGTGTGTAAAAAATGTTAAATCATTAACTTATAGTTGTATTTGGAGTGATAAAGACTTAATTAATAGCAACAATCACCACTTTATTTGCATTTTTCCTTAGCTTCCCCATCATGTCTCTACTTTCCTTACCTACCTAAGTAACATTTCTGGCGGAAAAGAATTGTCCAGCCTTTGGGCCTGCCATTCCTGGCGCAGACCTTTGGCAGGTAGGTATCTATTTCAACAGGCAGTGCTACCCGTGACGCCAGTAAGACAGTCCCCGGTCCGTGCTATACCAGACAGTTTTCTTCCAGTGAAAATCAGTAAATTTGCAAGCGCAATATCTTAAAAACCAGTGAAAATAAAGTGTATACATTAATGCTTATTGAATTTGTCTTGGAACGCACTATCAACTCAGGTCTTCAGAAAACGTAGTTCCATTTGAAAAACCGAACTTGACCATCGTATCTTTTAAAATAATAATCGAAAACAAAATTCGTTCGCGCTAATAAATTAGCCCCCTCGAACCATGCAATTCCCTATTTTTTTTATATTTTTATCTCCTATAGTTTAGGAGAAAACCGGCTGTCCAGTCTTCCCGCGGACACCCTGTAGAAGGAGAGGGTGGCCAGTGAAGAAGAAGGTGAAGAAGAAAGGCATCCTACTTTGCAACGTATGCAACTTTAGGCATGGGTGATAAGGGTTCCTTGTGCGAGCCTGAAGATGTGAGTCCAGTCGTCTGTCAAGCGACCGTTAAGTAGATATTAAAATATAACGGGAGTTTATAGAATTACCCCGGAGGAAGACTTCACACAATGTTTGATCATTCCTGAGGTATGTACATGACAATGTTTCACACGTTTTTTTATTTTTTTCTTTTTTTTAAGTGTTACCACGATATATCAAGGTTTCTATGTTCTGGGATTTGCAGGGTGCAGTCGGTCACGACGATGATACCGGCGACGACACCACCGACGATGACGACGATTATGACGATGGTGATGGTGATGTCTTGGCGGTAAGTGATGCTGTGATAAGATATTGTGCGGAATGTATAAATATTACCTTGGGGTTAACGTGTTTTAGAACCTGCCACCACCGCCCCAGATGGAGCGTTTGCGGGACATGCTCCCTGACCTCGCTGCCGCGATCGCCAACGCCGCCCGCGCGGTTGCCGCCCGAAGGGGACAATTTATATACAGGGTGTCCCAAAAATGCTGCGGTTCCTTGAAGGGGGTGACTCAGGGGGTGATTGCAAACAACTTTTTCGTTTGCGAAAATTCTCTCCGAGGTTTCGTTAACGAGATAATAACAAAAAGCACCGACCAATCAGAGCGCGAGCCTTCCGCTGGAGCTGCCGCGCTAGCATGGCCGCGCGCCGGGCCGCGCTGCGACTACGAACAAGCAAGGCGGCATGCACAGAAGGAAATTGCGTAGAATGGCAAATGAAAAGATGTAACAAACAAATCGAAACTTTTGCCATGGTTTGTTTGGCATTTAAAGTGAACAATGAAAAAAGGATAAATGGATGAAAATCACGTGTAACGGAACAAGAAGAATACACAGTTGTTTTTTTTTTTTTAGAAGAATCGAAAATAATAATTATTTGGAGTGAGAGGATAAGGAACACGTAAATTTCCTTTTTTAATAACGTACAAACGAAAAGGTAATGCAACAGGGAACGAGTGAAAAGTGATCGTAGTTCGTTATTGTGATAAAAATCCGTAGTTCAATAACGGCCAACACTGTTGTTGATAACGAATAAATCCGTTTAAAAACTGCGAAGAAAAATTTACGTACGGAAATTTTGATAATTATCGCCGCAAATAAGCTACAGCCTGCGTTAGGCTTAACAAATAATAGTCGCCAATAATGTAACTAAAACTCACCCTTTCGGAAATTCAACTGCAGCTTAAGGGGGTAGACACGGGTAATGCAGCGCACTGTATACCGACATAATTTGGCCCGAAACATGGGTTTGCGGGCTGACGCTTTTCGTTCTTATATGAGCAAATTTTGAGCTGCGCGAGGTCTCATTCGAAAGAGGAAGGTTCAGTGCAGGGCGCTCTGGTCATGGTTCGACGAAATTGTGTTGATATCTAATAATACGAGTGTTCAAAGTAGAGCAAAAGTTGACAAAATACACCCGCATGAATCCAAGTATTTTTAGGTCACTAAAAGAGTTTTGTGACTCAAACGATGACAAGAGCTCCCTGCACTGAACCTTCCTCTTTCGAATGAGACCTCACCCAGTTCAAAATCTGCTCATATAAGGACGAAAAGCGTCAGCCCGTGATTGAATTCCCAAATACGAGTTCCGTCATATTGGCGATAATACAGAGCAAGTCACGTGACAAATTTAGTTGAGCTAGTGGATAGGAGATGGCGCCTACTCGGGAGGACTGCCAACGTGGAATCATAGCAAAACTGAAGCGTTAGCTGGATACATGTGCCACAGCAAAAGCGTGATACAGTCAATGTATGTATTTTTGGACGATTGTAGGTTAGATTATATGCATTTTAGGCATACATTGACTAGAAACTACTGGAAACTGTGTACATTTACAAAATTCACGCTTTTACTGTAACACATACATCACCGCTGCCGAATATATGTTATAATTATATGGCCACATTGTTGTGCCGTGACGCCTGGGGGTCGAGATTCTGGGTACGAATCTCGGGGTGCTCCTGGGCGTCCTTCACTATCGTCGTCCACGGGCTCCGAAGGTTCGGGTGATTGTGCCGGGACGGGAGGATTCGGTTTAGAACCCGGAGGTAGGAGATCGTTGCAGGTCGAAGAGTTGGAACTCACCGTAAGGTTTAACAAGTTTATTTGATCCCGATCTGGGTGACAATGACACTGTGCCTAGTTTGGCATGAGTCTCGAAAAGTCGGGTGGTGTTCCCGTAACAAAGCTTTATCAAGTCTGCCCTCACAATGCTCGTACATGTTCTTATACCTATCGTCGGGACGAAGCGGGGACCATCGGGGTCTCCGCCTTTGGCCCGGTTTTCCGATATTTCACCATGTGCTGATGGTCGCGGTGCACTTCCGAAATCCCTTGCGTGGCTGTGCCGGATTTCGGCCGTTCGATTGCCGCAATCGGTATGCGCGTGGTGTCGACGACCTTAGGTGTCGGCCCGGGCACAACAACATTACTTCAAATAAAAAAAAAGATTGGAATTTTTTAATAACACTGGAAGTAGTAATTTACTGATATCTTATTTTCAGAATGTGGAAGTTACAGCAATTATTTGCAATTATTGCTATTATTATTATTCTTCCGACTATTGTATATAACATATAACAAGGAAAAGTCTCCAAATCGGTCAAAACTTGACTCCTTGATTTTTTTTGTAATTCTTTACGCTCCAATGCAGAGATGAGACATGTTACTTGCAATTTAATGAAAAGAATATACTTCCGAATGGCCCCAGTGGCCGGTCGACACGATGTTTGGGGAAAGGGTGTGTGTACCCTAAATCTATAATTCTATTTAGCTTCGTGTGAGCGAACTTTACTGTCGCCCGGCCTCGAGTGGGTTCAAAGAAGGTACGCGGTTGGCGATAATTCGTCGCGGCGATGCCGCGGAAGAACAGTTGAAGAGTGAGACATTGTTGCCGCTCGAGACGTAAAATGGATACGAGGGATCCGGGGGTCGACGAGACCCGCGGGATTGAGTCGAGGATTCATTCGATCGACAAGAGTCTCAGGAGACGGGCGATTTTGCGACACTAAGAGATTTACCTATAATTTTATTGCACTCAGTTAAATCACAAAAAAATAACTACTACATTCGGGTATTTATTAGTTTCCTTTGTTTAATCGAAGGCCTTTCATCTTTGGCTTCGAATAATTTTTCATCTTTCATTATATCTTTATCCTAAGGTCGTATTCAAATATATTGGCCGGTCGATTCGTTTTCGCGAACAGCGATCGAGGAGAAATCAGCCATCACCATCTGACGATCGTGGATTTGTCAGTTGGAGTTCCCTAGTCACCGAAGGGTATGGTGGGGTAACGGGAATGCTGCTCGGCCCTGTCTGAACGTAGCCGTGTGGCTGTTATTTATTCTTATTGTCAGCGTAGTACATGTGTAGTTGTGTGCGTCACAAAGCTATGCGTAGACCAATACGAGATGAAGCTATCGAGAAAGAATCAATGTTCTGACCAATAAAGCTCCTGAATTTTTTCGGAGCTAAGGCCTAAGGCATACCTATTGTGATGCGTGTATTTCTACGCTGCAGCTCAGTTTGGCCTATACATGACAGAAGCTTGGCGCTATCCCCGCCACTACTGGCTCACTCGTGTTCTGCGATGACGAGAGAATACGCGTTACGAATAGGAGTGTGCGGATCGTCCCGCGGCTCGGATTCTCGGCCCTCGGGACGGGTCGGAAAATTTCGGGCGGGATCGGGCGGGGTCCCGATACTCTCGTATTGCTCGAGATCCCGACGGTTTCGGAATCCCGAGACTCGATTCGGGCTACAAGCATGACCTCCATGAGCGGGCAATTTGATTTCAGGTCGGCTTGACAAAACTCGGACGCGATCGGCTCGAAAGCCAGCTATTACGAGGGGACCGAGACGGAAACAATTATGTATAACATTTATATCGATACCAGAGTGATAAGTTTTTACCTTTCTGTCTCCTGTTGAATCATAATTTGTATCTTATTATTTATTTACATATATATGTATTTTCAATGCTACAAAATAGTCTGTGAATACTGAATACATGCATATACGTACTGTTTGAGAATTGACTAGGTTGAGCGCGCTGGATGCGAGTGAGGATAGGAACGACGGTGAAAAGGTGCACACAACACAGCACATGAAATGAGTAACGTCGAGTTTATTTAAAATACTTGTAGTATGAGTCACAATGGATAAAAGGTGAGCGTGAGAAAAAGCACGTTGTGCTGTACAAGAGAACTCTCGCTGAGAGTTACCACGCACAATGACCACGCGGTCACACCACGATCCACAATCTACTGTGCGTGAAATTGAGACCGAAAACGAGTTGAATTGAGCGAATGATAGTTTGGTGACAACTGTGAACACTGCTGAGAATGAGTTAGCTGAGAACATTCACGAGTTACGTGTTAAACGTTTTGACGCGTCTACTCAAGTACTCTGCGTGAACAAGAAGGTTTGTTCAAACACACTTGATAAACGTTACAGTGAGTTGAGCTGAGCACAGTGAATATAGAGAGAGTGTTGAGCTGAGCACGGTGTAGATTGAGACTCTCGTTGAGCGATTACATTGAGCAGAGATAGATTGAGAATTCACGAGTTGATTATGAAAACACTATATCGCACGCGACACGTATTTTCTATCACGCTACATGAACAAGATTGATGGCCGTTGGACAATCAGACTTCCGGTACGGGGCGTCTCGGACATTCTCTGAAGATCGACAGACGTGGGGGAATCTGATGGGTTGAGCAATAGATGTGGTGAAATGTGATTTGCTACGCGTATTCTACAACCGACCGAAACCGTTTCAAACGATGAGCTGATTGGATGATTGTCGGTTGAGGAGCGTCGATGATTGGCGGATCGACCGTCGATCTGTGATTCTGAGCTGAGTCCTTGAGGTGCTGCGCCGAGAGTGAGAGTGGCGACTTTGGGAATGAATGCATTCCCAAACACGTACTTAAATAAATGCCATGTTCAGAACTTGGGAAGAAGACTATTTTTATATCGACAATATTTTAAAATCTGAATAAAATACACTTCACACTTAGTACTTTATGTAAAGGGAATATATAGGTGTACACGAAAATCAACCGTCTAGCGACAACTGGCACAATTACCAAACAATTAGACGTTCGGCGACGGCGCGCTTACTCATGTGGAGCAGCGATCACTGCCCCTTCCGTTGACTCGCGATCGATGGAAGGGGAAGACTCGGTCTTCCAGGAAATCCAGAAAATTCCATACTTCTTGGTTCGCGACTACGAAACAGTTTACACATACATTTGCTTACGTTTTACGCGCTCCTCCTGCTAGCGCTCTTTATCGTTTCATAAAGTTACTCAACTGCTTAGTAACTTGCTTTCGCGCTTGCTAATTGCCTGGCTTTGCCCTTAATAACTAATAATCAATAGTGCTCGCTAAAGATTTAACATCGGATTTTTGTGTAAATAATTATTTATTAAAAGCGCGTTTTGTACATAAATGAAAGACATAGTGAACCTTACGCTGTAAATACACATTTGTTTGAATTATACATTTCCTTGTTCTACGAAAAGGGTTATAGCTTACTGCATTACTTCCTTACTACACTTTCTAACAATAGGGTATTATCTTTTTCCGGATAGGTTCAGACTTAAAATAGAAAACGTACGAACTATAAGCATACAAAAAGGAATATTTCCTGGATGTTTCATAATAACAACAATATACAGGAGGCAAATATTTTATTATTTCAAATTAACGTGTAAGAAACATAATTTTTCTATGTTCTCAGGTAATAATTTTAATCTATTACTGGTAACGATATCGTCCGATCGCGTCTGAGTTTTGCCGAGCCGACCTGAAATCAAATTGTCCGCTCATGGCGGCTATGCTTGTAGCCCGAATCGATTCTCGGGGTCCCGAAACTGTCGGGATCTCGAGCAATACGAAAGTATCGGGACCCCGCCCGATCCCGCCCCAAAGTTGCCGGCCCGTCCCGAGCCCGAAAAATCGGGTAACCGCACACCCCTAGTTATGAAACTCACTGGCCAATAAATCTGAATACGATCTTAGAAGTTCGAATAACCGACGAGAACCTTTGTGTCCCGAGCCGCGCGAGATCGCCGTGCTTGGCGATGTGTCATCGATTATAAAGAAACAGAATTTGTGTATTTTTCATCATATCAATATGATAGTGCCACAAATGGAGTCCTGGCATTCTTCCGATTAAATTGACCGAAAATAATTTAAATCGGACTGTTTTTAAAGAAACGGGCAAACAATTGCACATTGACAACGGGAAATTCTGCAAACAATTTTTCACGTAATTTCCTTAATTTTCGTCCGATTTATATAATTTTTGGGGCCAATTTAATCGAGAAAACATGAGGAATCGACTGATGTCACTTTCGCAAAGATCTGATCAGGAATGCAGAACTGCAGATTTGTCACTGCTTAACGCGCAACATTGTATGGCTCCGCTGGTTTCGAGCGTCGATTTCTTGCCAGCGTGCAGGACAAGAGGGGACTTTTCATGGCGAAGGAAAGTCAGCCTTACATAGAACTCAAATCGAGAAAGACTTTGCTGACAAACTTTATATTCATGTCAAACCATTACTTTAATTGTAAAATTTAGACGACAAACTATTGTTGAATATCGCCAGTTCTTTCATATGCATCACTTGGTTGGGAATTCCTGATCCCACCTTTTCATGCATTTACCTATTGAAATGTTTCTTCAAGTCATCGGGAAATTGAATTGCTTTTTCTTGTACACACATATATCTGTTCGCGAGGAAGTGTCACGAATGACGCAACTTTGGTTTCCCAAATAAATTCACATTTATCAGGGCTCTCGTCTGAACCGCTTGACAAGGAGATTGAACGACGTAAATCGAGTGCGAGTGAAATAGTGCACCAGCGAGAATCATCCAGTACTGAATATGAAAATGTTCATATTTCTCATTACACCTTGATAAGAGTGTTACCACCGATGGATTGGTGAGTTTATGTCCACGAACATGAGTCAAAACGCAAAGCAATTCGGGGTATTTTTTTTTATGAATACATGATTAGGACACACACTACGTTCACTAAAAATGGACCGAATTCCTCCATCTCTGACATCATTTTCATCGAGAAACCCTAAAAACTCCATTGGTAATACTTTTCTCAACACTTATCAAACATGAACATTTTATCTGGCCCGTCGGTTTTATTGCTCTCGGCTGTTAACGGGTGGTCTACTGGGGCCCGAAGGTCCTCGCTCGCAGCGAGAAAGCAAAACGGTGGGATAGGTAGGTCTTTCCCGATAATTTGCGTGCGCAGCTTCATGTTGCACGTCAAAAAATTCTTTTAATTACAATTAGTAATTCAGTTTGTAAGTGCAATTAAATTAGGCGTCATTAAAATCATGCACAGTTCATTAATTTTAACTAATTGACCTATTCATTTATTTTTTAATTCATTAATGTAGTGCTCTGGTGAAGAACATCGTAATACGTAGCTAATATTCTAGGCCCTAGAATCTACGATATTGTCAATGTACAATTGAAACGCACGCCACTTCACACTATCGTTTCTTAGCATTCATACGGCGTGATTTTCTAGCTAGAGTCCTCAAACGCGATGCTCGCCAACAATCATGTGTCTCGCTGAATTTCGTGGGCTTCGACGCTCGAAACCAGCGGGAGTGTACAATGTTGCATGCTACGCAGTGACGAATCTGAAGTTCTGCAATTTCTAATCAGATCTTTGCAAAAGTGACGTCAATCGATTCCGTACAATTTTATATATAATTTTTGTTCATAACTGCTTTCTGCATAGGACGTGAAATAAGTGTATTTCATGTTCTGTTTCGGTGCTTTGCTAGTAAAAAAATGTCTAACCTAACAAACTTCATTTTCTGCGGACATGCCCTCATCTATTTTTCCGTTTCACTTATAATTCCTTACTGCCAAAGTAGAATATTGTAACATAAGCACATTTCAAGTAATTAAAATGTACAATGAATTTTCTACGTCTGCAGTACCAGCTGACTTTCCGTTTAATTTTTTATAAGTACAACGCAACAGCTGAGAATTTCTTTCCTTATTCAGAATAGAATACGGAAATAGCAAACAGCTCCCTCTCGCGTTTACCGGGCAATCGTCGATCTATCGGTATTACCATTTCTGTACAGAAAAAACCTGCTGTAATACCGACCGGCCAAGTCGGCCATGTCACGTGACGTGTCTACCCCCTTAAAAACCTGTGTCACTAGGTCACTGAACCGATCCTGGTCATCGACAGACGCGCCGAGTGCACAGCTGATCTCAGGTACACGACAACATCCAAAGTTAAGGGTCGGAATGTCAAGTGCGTCCGGGTTAATGCACCGAATATTTACTTCACTGCACGCCTACTAACACTGACCACTTAATTTATTATTCATGGAACGTGTTGTTCCTACGTTATAAAAATTGGTGGAAATGAATTTTTACTTGGCGTTCGGAGCCGTGGGTATTCTTGCACAAATTCTCACGCTGCAGCACTTGCGTCCCCGTTGTTCGGGAGGTACACCCAGAACATCGCGTAATACTCTTGAGTGAGAGAACATTTCTGCGACGTGATTGCTTGCTGACTGACAAGATTTTTTCCAAGCGACTTCTTCTACCCCCAAAAAGTTTTTCTCGTTCCATTATGAGTTGATCCTCACCAGGCCAAGAGACTTCAGGTAAAAAGAAGCCAGCACATTTTCGAAGCACACGTGCTTCGCAGAAGTGCAACGAACGGACTATCGTGCAGTTTTACAATATTCCGCGTTCCGTCCTTCTACTGCCAATGTACCACCCATTGCTTCGAGGTAGGCAACAGACACCACGTGTTTCGGTTCGAAAGGGTCCGAAGAGAAGAGAAACAGAAAGTCCTCGAGTTGCTATAAAGAAAAAAATTCTGTTTCCTGTTTCCGATACACAGAGTTCTCGTCTGCTACGAGGCGGAACAAACTAAGCCATAAATTACCCAAAACTGTAGGAAACCGTTGTCTACCGTCGACTAGCGAGACAATACGGTCATAACCCGCGACCCTAGCGAAATGCTCTGGCCGATCAGCCTGATTAATTTTTGGGAACTAGCAATTAAAAAGTATTATTCAACATCAATACGGCTCACAAAGAGAGACAGGAAGAAAAAGAGCATGTAGTTCACTGACTGCGCGTAGTCCCGCCCGCTTCATCCTACCTTCAAATTAAAGACAAATTAAAGAAAAAAGTTGTTTGCAATCACCCCCTTCAACGAACCGCAGCATTTTTGGGATACCCTGTAGATATATATATATCCCAAAAATAAAAATAAAGACAAAATTAAAATCTATATATATATATATATATAAATATATATAAATATATATATATATAAATATTTATATATATATATAAATATATATATATATATGTTGAGGTTTACTGGTGTATTATTAAATAGGAACGTGCGAAAAATAGTGGGTCGTCACATATATATAAATATTTATATATATAAATATTTATATATATATATAAATATATATATAAATATATATATATATATAAATATATATATATAAATATATATATAAATATATATATATATATAAATATATATATAAATATATATATATATATAAATATTTATATATATAAATATTTATATATATAAATATTTATATATATGTGACGACCCACTATTTTTCGCACGTTCCTATTTAATAATGTTGATGGGATAAAATCAGGTTTTGGAATACTCGGTCCTTGTATGAACAATATATTTAATAGAACAGAACGACTGCGTCGCAGCACAACAGATATCAACAGACTGACTGCCTCGTGTTCCGCGAGTCGAACGACGAAGAAAAAAAAAGCAAAGGACGATCGCGATCCTCAGTGACGGAGCCATCCGTATGAATCGATGGTGCCCCAAGCGGGGCTCCCTAAACAAATTATACAGTGCAAGGTTTTTCCTTCAACACTCTCCCTGAAAACCCTGTGCGACAATTACATATAATTTACCTTAATCGTTTACATTGAGTAGTTGTTTTTTACATACAAGTCCCAATAGTGACTTCATATACTCAAATTTCGGTTTACATAGTGCCTTTGTCAAAATATCAGCGGCTTGATCATCACTTTGAACATATGTCACATCAAGTACGTCCTTTTCATACAGGTCTCGCACAAAGTGATATTTTACGTCAATATGCTTACTGCGCTGATGAAATTCCGGATTTTTTATAAGCTTTATCGCGCTCATGTTGTCTATATACAACGTGTTGTTCTTTGTCTGAATACCAATTTCATTCATCAAACGCGTCAGCCATACCATCTCTTTAGCCGCTTTTGCCGCACTCACATACTCGGCCTCAGTAGTCGACTGAGCAACACACTGCTGTTTTTTACTCTGCCATACTACCGCCGCGTCACCAAATTTGCACAAAATACCACTGGTCGATTTTCTTGTAGTCTTATCACCCGCGAAATCCGCATCACTAAAAACTTTAAGCTCGCCGCTTGTTTTGTACAGTAAGCCTACGTCTTCTGTACCTTTCACGTACCGCATGATGCGTTTAACGAGTTGCCAATGAGATTCAGTTGGCTTCTCCAAAGCTCTTGAGGCTATATTAATAGCATATGCAATATCGGGTCTAGTGACTACTTGCAGGTACATTAAATTCCCCACGGCTTCACGATATGGAACACAAAGATCTTCTTCTGACAAGTCACTTGCTTCCCATCCTGTTTCCATTGGTGTGGAGACTGGTTTCGAGTCAGTCATCTTGTAGCGCTCCAGTATTTTTCTTATATACTTTGCCTGGCTTATGAAAATTGAGCCATCATGTAGACGGTGCATCTCAATACCCAGAAAATTCTTCACATCAGTCGTGATTGTTACTTTGAATCGAGCTTTTAAGCGTTGAATTAAATCATCTGCGTCCCCTTCATGCGATGACGCTATCAGTCCGTCGTCAACCCACAGAGCCAGTAGCAGCTTCTTCTTGTCTTCCATCAGGCTGTACAGACACGGGTCGGCACTGCTCTCCCTTAAACCGCAATTTGACAAAAAATCTTTAAAATGTTTGGCCCAGCACCTTGGAGCCTGCTTCAGGCCATACAGACTTTTTAAAAGTTTGCACACTCGGTTCGTGTTGTCCTCAAAACCCTTGGGCTGGTGCATATAGATTTCTTCTTGAAGAGTTCCATACAAGAATGCTGACTTTATATCGAACTGGCGTAGATGCATTTGTTCGCGAGCCACAACACTAAATATGACTCTCAAGGTCTCCATGCGTACAACTGGACTAAATGTTTCGGTGTAGTCCGTCCCTTCCATCTGCGAGCACCCCTTGATTACCAGACGGGCCTTGTATCCATCTTCTGCATCATCCGAGCTAGGCTTACGACGATATACCCATCGATTGTTGAGAATTTTTCTTCCTTGTGGTTTTTCGACTAAAACCCACGTGTTGTTTTCTTCCAACGACTGCATTTCCTCGATCATGGCCGTTTTCCAATTTTCAGCTTCATCAGAGATTGTTGCCTCCGCATAACTCGTGGGTATGGATTCAGCAAAAACTGCCACTGGACTTCCAAAGAAATTAGGTTTCTTCAGTTTCGCTCTATCTCGCAGTAGCCTCTCGTCGACGTCGTCGATCTCGCCGGTCTCGTCAGTCTCTCTTGGATTACCTGCTACTTGACGCTCGTTTGTTGTCATTTTGGCTTCAGGTTCCGCTACGCCTTCATTTAAAAGCGGCCCTGTTTCGATTTCCATTGAAGTGGTAGACAGTCTTTCTTCCTTAAATAGGACATCCCGACTTATAACTACATCGTTAAATTCCGGAACCCATACACGATAGCCTTGAACATCGTCAAGATAGCCAACTAAATATCCCTTAAAGGACTTTTTATCCAATTTCTTTCGCTTTTCCTTGGGTATGTGGACGAAACATTCAGTACCGAAAATTTTTAGGTGATCGACACTTGCCTCTTTACCGAACCACAATTCATACGGCGTTTTGCCAGCTACTTTTGTCGGACCGGTTCTATTTAAAACATAGACAGCAGAATTCATAGCTTCTGCCCACAGGTGCTGAGGCAAATGTGATCTTGAGTACAACATTGACCGCGCCGCTTCCACGATCGTGCGATTTTCGCGTTCAGCACTCCCATTCTGCTCGGGGGTGTAAGGAACAGTGACCGAATGCTTTATACCTAGCTTACCGAGAAGGAGCCGTACATCTTTATTGACGTATTCACCACCGTTATCCGTACGCAGTTCTTTAATACTATCTCCAAATTGCGTTTTAGTTTCGTTGCAAAAAAGTTCAAGCTTGACTTTAACTTCCGACTTTTCGCGTAAGAAATAGACCTTGCGATAACCAGTGAAATCGTCTTTAAAGACCACATAATACCTTCGTTTGCCGAGCGATTGTACATTCATCGGCCCGCACACATCCGAATGTATTAGCTCTCTCGGTCTTGTCGCGCGATCCCTTCTCTCGCCAAAGCTTAACCTATGATGTTTACCATACGCACACCCATCGCAAAATTCGCGGTCTTCGGTTACATCAATCCCCATTCCGGACAAAAAAGTTTGTACGTGTCTTTTATTTTGATGGCCTAAGCGCTCATGCCACAGCTGTAACGTATCTAGTTGATTGGCGACACACATTATTTTTGGAGGTAAGACTCGCATACCGATACTATACAATCTACCGACCTCCGCACCAGTCGCCACTACTGTACCGTTTCTGAGAAATTCACACCGGCGGCCTCTATCGCTTATTACAAAATCTACACCCCTTTTCGCGGCAACTTTTACAGAAAACAGATTTTGTTTCATGTCCGGCACGAATAATACATCATACAACATACCTGGAATCCACGTTCCATCGACATACGTTTCAATCAGAATTTCGCCTTGTCCAAGCGCTAGCAGTTGCTCACCGTTACCTATACGAATTTTAGTAGGCACTGAGAACTGTCGAAACTCGGAGAACCAGCTGCGCCGACTCGTCATGTGGTCGGATGCACCGGAGTCAATCAGCCAGCAGTCTTCACTGCTTCCTTGACCAGCATTGCCCACAAACGCCTGCCGCACGCCCGGTTTGTTGCAGTCTTCTTTCTGCTCCCGCTTCTTTGGACAATTCTTCTTGAGATGTTCCTTTGATCCGCACACGAAGCAGCTTAGTGTCCTCTTCTTCTTTTTCGGAAAATTGGTCTTTTTCAAAGAATCTGGTTGTACTTTCAAATTTGACATTAAAGCAACGGTTGTTTCTTGCGGCTCGTTCTCTTTCTTCCTCAGTCGAAGCTCTTCAGTCATCAATCTCGTTGTAAGATTAGTCAACGTCCGCTTTGTCGCCTCCGTCGAATCCCATGCGCTGTGAAAATGGCCGAAAGCTGGCGGAAGTGTCGACAAGATCCTCGTGATCAACATGGACGACGGTATTTCCCCGCCAAGCGCCTTCATTTTATTTGCCAACTGTTCCAGTTTCGAAATGTGCTCTGCGATTTTACTGTTTGATTCCCATCGAAATTCAAAAAATTGCTTCTGAATTAGCGACAAACTTTCATCAGACTTCATATCAAACACATTATGCAACCTTTCCCACATGTCTCTTGCCGTTTCACAGTTCATTAAAAACTGCAACGGGTTGGATTCAACTGTTGTTACAATTAATCTTTTCGCAGCCTTGTTTGCTGTATTCCATGTAGACATTGCTGCTGCATAACCCTGTGAACCAGGCTCTGGCTTCAGTAACGTGCCATCACACACGCCCATTAGGTCGTCACTTTCTAGTAATGTACGAACCACGAACTGCCATTGCTGCCAGTTGTCCGCGTCGCGCAATTTTTCCACCTTTACTTTACCGATATCCATTGTCTTATGGATTCACGTTCGATGCACCTGGCACACCTCTTGCTAATACAGTTGCTGTATATAATAACCGCAAAAGTCCGCCTTGCACGAACTTTCAAAGATGGCTTCTTTTCTTGCCTTTTCGACGCACGCACGTGTATAGCACTTAGCCTATCACACTTGCACTACTGGGCCCATAACCTGTTGATGGGATAAAATCAGGTTTTGGAATACTCGGTCCTTGTATGAACAATATATTTAATAGAACAGAACGACTGCGTCGCAGCACAACAGATATCAACAGACTGACTGCCTCGTGTTCCGCGAGTCGAACGACGAAGAAAAAAAAAGCAAAGGACGATCGCGATCCTCAGTGACGGAGCCATCCGTATGAATCGATGGTGCCCCAAGCGGGGCTCCCTAAACAAATTATACAGTGCAAGGTTTTTCCTTCAACAAATAATACACCAGTAAACCTCAAATATATATGTAAATATATATATATATATATATAAATATATATATATAAATATATATATAAATATATATATATATAAATATATATATAAATATATATATATAAATATTTATATATATAAATATTTATATATATAAATATTTATATATATGTGACGACCCACTATTTTTCGCACGTTCCTATTTAATAATACACCAGTAAACCTCAACATCACTCCATCAAAGTCCCCCAAATTCAACTCTTACCCCATCTCCTCGATCGCTGATCACCTTGATGTTGTACCTTAGCGGTCACCAACACAAGATGATCGATATAAACTCCACCTCGCCGATGTACCTTAGTGGTCCCCATCGCGAGATGATAGTTACAAAATCTCTTCGCCTATTCGCCCTATGAGGTACGAATCACCACCTCCAAAACGAATTCAAACAAGTCCCTCGTTACAAATCCCTCTTAAATCAAGACCACGTCTCGATTCCCCCTTTTCGACTCACAGAGTCCAAGCCACTTTAACCCCTTTCCTATAAAACACCCAAAATCCCTTCGACGAGTTGAGTATCTTCTTAGCAATAGCCGAACAGAATCTTGAGAATCATATTGCGACGCATGATTCATAAATGTAGTCTAAATATAGACTAATAGAAAAACCCCAAAAACCTAACTGCGAAGAATACCTGGCGTACGTGCCGTAAACATAGTCTAAATATAGAAGATTATAGAAAAACCCCGGAAGTCCTTCTACGCATTATTCGTAAATTGTGTCAAGGTCCTTACCGCATACAACCCCCGCAAGGACCGCGCGTAAATCTTATAAATACGAAGGATCGAGAGGCGAAGACTCTCTTTCGTCGACAAACCAAGAGACTCTTTCGTCGACAAACCAAGAGACTCTTTCGTCGACAAACCAAGAGACAAATTTCTACGAAAAGTATATCTAAAATTATTAAACTCAGTGCTCTACGGCAACCAACTGTAAGCATTAATAATTATTATTATATTACAGTGCATATCGCCTTCATACCATATAATATTTCATTTATCTACGCTTATTGCGATCATAATTCCTTATTATTTCATTTATTTACGCTTATTGCGATTATATATATTTTGTATCACTAATACTATTACTTTTGTGTTATCTTGTTAATGCTTATCTTGTTTATATATATATATATATATATATTCTGTCTTATAATCGCTTATGCGAACATATTTTTCTACGTTATTAACTATCT
The DNA here is from genome assembly GCA_951215215.1 of Andrena trimmerana. NCBI lineage: Eukaryota > Metazoa > Arthropoda > Insecta > Hymenoptera > Andrenidae > Andrena > Andrena trimmerana. Next base: position 1,829,891 of record CATNUO010000106.1, read on the forward strand.
ATACTAAAAACGTATTATTCTATGATTTACATAGCACTTCATGTCCATACCATATACAAATGTCATAATTATTTTATAAACGTTATGTGTGAATACTAATACCCCACGCATAATAACCAAACCAACAAAGTTAATAAACCGCTTTGTTTTAAATCACGCTTCAAATTATTTGTGCTCACCCATTGGTACGAAACACCTAAAATCCAAATAAACGAGTTAGTGAAACAGCTGATTCCGGTTCGCGAACGCGAGAACAGTGACCGTGTTTACTAACATACCTTTGCATAGCCTGTGTACAGCTGCACGTCTAGACATATTTCTCAGAAATATTACAAGTAACTTTTGTGCCTATGCAACGGTAAATCCGATTAGCCAAAACCAAAACAAAGTGCTCTAACGGGTGTCACCGGTGGGATCATAACAATTTAACCATTCCCTGGTCGTTCAGTGCCACGAATCTGGCATTCGCGCCTGTATCCTACTCTCCGCAGTGTCACGAATCTGGCATTCGCGCCTGCATCTAACTCTCCGCAGTGTCACGAATCTCGCATTCGCGCCTGAATTCCTACCTTCCGCAGTGTCACGAATCTGGCATTCGCGCCTGCATCCTACTCTCCGCGGTGTCACGAATCTGGCATTCGCGCCTGCATTCCCTCAGACGTTCAGTGCACGAATCCTGCATTCGAGCCAGAATTTCTATCTTCCGCAGTGTCACGAATCTGGCATTCGCGCCTGCATTCCCTCAGACATTCAGTGCACGAATCCTGCATTCGAGCCAGAATTTCTATCTTCCGCAGTGCCAAGAATCTGGCATTCGCGCCTGCGTTCCCTCAAGTATTACCCCATCTATGCCACAGCCCTAAAGACCTCACCCGGGACGTGACATAATTTTCGGTGACAGCGGTGGGATGCGTCAACTGTCGATAGGAATAAATTCCCTAACATACGGTACTCATAATTGCCTATTTAGCATGTACACAGAATACGTTAGTCCATGGAAACCAGCCTACCAGAGTCGCCAGTTACAAAGGCAGACGGAATCGATACAGTGGATGGTCTGTGTTTCCGGGACCATAGTGGCAAATAACGACGACGAAGAAATTTGCTTAAATTGCTCCCAACTTGATCCAACAAATACGGTGAAAACGTTTCAAATTCATTTCTTACATACGCCTCATACATTCCCTAATTGCCCTCGGTGCAATACAATTTTATTACAAACGTGTGACGTAGCGTCCCAGCGCAAGGAGTCGAGCGCACGGCGGTGCGACCGGGAGTGAGCGAGAGGCCGAGCGCACAGGCGACCGCAGCCGAGAAACCCCGAACCGGCCCGAGGCACGCCGGGCTCACGACGCGTCAGATGACGCTCACTCCCCACCGCGCCGCTAGATCGCGTCGATTTCTCGCTGCTGGGAATTTCCGAGAAGCGGGACATAAGCCTCAACGCGACCAAGGTAGGCAGTTCGAGTGGGGCTACGGAACCCCCTCCTAGACCGCCTGCCTGGATGCTGCCCGGCGCAAGCAACTAGAGAGAAACTCCGTCTACCCGACGATCATATGATCGTACACCCTCCGATTTCCCGCTACCGCACCTTACAGAGACGCCAGGAAGTTGCCCGGTCTCTTTCCTCCTACCGTACCGTACAGAGACGCCTGGACGTTGCCCGGTCTCTTTCCCTCTACCGTACCGTACAGAGACGCCTGGACGTTGCCCGGTCTCTTTCCCTCTACCGTACCGCATAGAGACGCCTGGACGTTGCCCGGTCTCTTTCCCTCTACCGTACCGCATAGAGACGCCTGGACGTTGCCCGGTCTCTTTCCCTCTACCGTACCGTACAGAGACGCCTGGACGTTGCCCGGTCTCTTTCCCTCTACCGTACCGCATAGAGACGCCTGGACGTTGCCCGGTCTCTTTCCCTCTACCGTACCGCATAGAGACGCCTGGACGTTGCCCGGTCTCTTTCCCTCTACCGTACCGCATAGAGACGCCTGGAAGTTGCCCGGTCTCTTTCCCTCTACCGTACCTTACCGAGACGCCTGGACGTTGCCCGGTCTCTTTCCCGCTACCGTACTAAACAGAGACGCCCGGACGCTGCCCGGTCTCTTTCCCACTACCGTTCCGTAACAGAGACGCCCGGACGCTGCCCGGTCTCTTTCCCACTACCGTTCCGTAACAGAGACGCCCGGACGCTGCCCGGTCTCTTTCCCGCTACCGTACTAAATAGAGACGCCCGGACGCTGCCCGGTCTCTTTCCCGCTACCGTACTAAATAGAGACGCCCGGACGCTGCCCGGTCTCTCTCCGGCTACCGCTCCGAAACAGAGACAACTGGCCGTTTCCAGGTCTCCATCGTATCGCACGTAACCGCCAAGCAAAACGCGATCTACACAGCGGACAGCATTGTAAATAGTGTACATAATTGACGATTCGCAGAATAAAAGCATTATTTAATAAGGAGAGGATTTCAATGCCCTGGCATCCCGACTGAGCGCATCCTCCAATATCCTTCTCTCCGGACGGAAGACCGTCACAAATTGGCGCCCGAACAGGGACCGGAAAAAAAAAAAAAAAAAAAAAAAAGATAACTGATGAGCCCCGCACTCACTCGGTTATACCAACTAAACAAGGGAGAACTTGTCGAAGCCCTTGAGGCGGCAGGCGAAAACACCGAGGGCTCGTTCGAGCAGCTACGCGCTCGACTCCGCCAATACCTGGTCCACACCGCCGCAATGGGGAAACCGGACGAGTCAACAACCAGCGAAACTACCACCGTCACGCCACCGTCCATCGTGGTCACCGAGCACGAAGCCGCCCCCACGCTACTATCCATTGCAAGCGTCATGGATTGCGTGCGAAAATGGGGCTGCCATTTCGATGGCACCAAAGACGGCCGCGATTTCCTGGAAAGGATCGGCGAACTCCAGGAAGGCTACGGCATCACCGACGACCAGCTCCTACGGTGCCTTCCCGAATTACTCAAGGGTCAGGCACTCTTGTGGCACCGCAGCAACCGCGCCGAATGGACAACATGGACAGACTTCGAAAAAAACTTCCGACTATTCTATATCCCAACTATCAGCCGGTACGACCTGGAGGAAGAAATCTTGCAACGGAAGCAGAAGCCCGGGGAGCGAGCCGGGGACTACCTTATCGGGATACAGACGCTGATCCGCCGTCACGGACAACTCCCACGCGACCGTCAGCTGGAGCTGATTCACCGAAACCTGCTACCCGAATATCGACAATACATCCGCCGAAAGGACTGCCCCACCATCACGGCACTCCTCGAGACCGCCGTCGAATATGAAAGTATTACAACGGACAAAAAGAACAGAACCTCGGCCGCCGAGACCACCCCCACGCAACGGGCACCCCGCTCGACGCTCGCCGCCGTCACCGCAGGCTACGACCGCGAGACTTGCTGTTGGAGGTGCGGACAACGGGGTCACCGACGACAAGAATGCCGACAACAAGCACGACTATTCTGTTCACGCTGCGGCCAGGACGGACGCCTCTCTCGCAATTGCCCATGCCAACCGCCGGCGGGAAACGCCTCAAGGCCCGGAGACAGGGGCGCCTCCCAACCACCGGCCAAACTCGCGCCCCATTAAACGAGATGCATCAAGCCGCCCGACCATACGTCACCATCCTTCTTCACGGCCGCCGATACCGAGCGCTCCTGGACACGGGAGCCACGAGGTCGTACATGCGCAGCGATGTGGCAGAACACTGCCTCCGCCACGGCGACACATGCAGACCAACGCAACACCGAGTCCGTCTAGCAAACGGTTTGGAGGCATCACTCGCCGGGGACCTACGAAGTGCAGCACGAGTGGGGCACCAGAAGTTGACCCACAGATATGCAATCCTTCCGGCACTCACTCACCCGGTCATCCTCGGCATGGACGCCCTGAAGAAATTACGGGTCCGTATGACTCTTGGGCACCGACTACTGGTTCCCGAAGCAGCCACCCTCGAAACAGCCGACGGCGTAACCGCCTGTACTCCGGCACAAGCCGAAACCCTGCAGCAACTCCTCGACGAAGAACTGCCGAAATTTCAAACCCTACGGGGGACCACCCAACTCGCCGAACATACCATCCGCCTGAAATCGACCGTACCGCTGAAGCAACGATATACGCCCCGCAACCCGGCCATGCAACAGATCATCAACGAAGAAGTAAATAAAATGCTGGCCGAAGGGATCATAGAACCCTCCCAAAGCCCTTGGAGCTCACCCGTTGTCCTGGTGCGCAAGAAAAATGGAAAACGACGGTTCTGCATAGACTTCCGACGCGTAAACATGGTGACCGAGAAGGACGCGTATCCGCTCCCCCAAGTGGAGGCCACGCTCAGCAAGCTGCGAGAGGCCCGTTTCATTTCCTCCATCGATCTAGCCAACGGCTACTGGCAGGTACCGCTCGCCCCCGAAAGCCGACCAATCACCGCCTTTACCGTGCCAGGCCGCGGACTCTACCAGTTTCGAGTCATGCCTTTCGGCCTGCACTCCGCGCCCGCCACATTCCAGCGCCTACTAGATCAAGTAATCGGACCAGAATTGGAACCGCGAGCATTCGCGTACTTAGACGACATTATTGTCCTAGGTCGAACATTCGAGAAACACCTCCAAAATCTCCGCGTGGTCCTACACCGACTACAGGCCGCTAATCTTCGAATTAACCCGGAAAAATGCGATTTCTGCCGAACCGAGCTCAAATACCTGGGACATATGGTGACCGCCCAAGGGGTCAAAACCGACCCAGACAAGGTGCAGGCAATCCTCAGCATTCCAGCTCCCACCAACCTCCGAGAACTACGCCGATTCCTGGGGATGGTATCATGGTACCGAAGATTTATCACCCACTTCGCAGACACCACCGCTCCGCTAACCAAGCTCCTGCAGAAGAAACGTAAATGGACCTGGGGCCCGGAGGAGGACGCTGCCTTCCACGCCCTCCAACACCAGCTGGCCGCCGCACCTGTGCTAACGTGCCCAGATTTTACGCAACCTTTCACCCTGCAGACCGACGCCAGTGACGAAGGGCTCGGCGTAGTGCTCACCCAGGAAGACGCCCAGGGCGAGCATGTCATCGCCTACGCCAGCCGAACACTCAATCCAGCCGAAAGAAACTACTCCACCACCGAGAAAGAATGCTTGGCAGTAGTATGGGGAATCCGGAAAATGCGACCCTATCTCGAGGGATACCATTTCACGATCATAACCGACCACCAGGCACTCAAATGGCTACAGAACATCGAGGACCCGTCAGGCCGCCTCGCCCGCTGGAGCCTGGAGCTACAACAATACGATTTTACGATTAAGTATCGAAAAGGCGCCAATAATCTGGTAGCAGACGCGCTCTCCAGACAGCCCGACGAAATTCACACCGTCGACGATCCGCCGGCCTGCACCTGGTTTACTCGCCTAAAAGCACAGGTCCAGCAAGAACCCGAGAAACACCCAGAATACCGCCTTGCCGAAGGCCGGCTCTACCGCAGGTTCCCCGACTACACCGGACGACCGACCGAGCAAACAACCGAGTGGAAATTATGCGTACCGAGGCCGCAGCGCGCCATCGTGCTGGCCGAAAATCACGATGCTCCGACTGCAGGACACTTGGGGACCACCAAGACCGCAGCCAGGCTCGCCGAACGTTACTACTGGCCAGGGATGTTTCGAGAAGCAGCCAAGTACGTCCGACAATGCATCACGTGCCAGCAATACAAAATCCAACAGCAAGCACCGGCCGGTCAAATGCACACGACTCCCGCCCTCCAGCCTTGGGAGGTGGTCTCCGCGGACCTCGTCGGCCCTCTTCCCCGGTCCAACAAGGGACATACCACGCTATGCGTCTTCCAGGACAAATTCACGAAGTGGGTGGAGGTCCAACCCCTGCGACAAGCCACCGCACCAGCAGTCACCAGGGCTTTAAAAGACCTGATATTCCTACGACACGGCTGCCCCCGCGTCGTTATCACCGACAACGGACGACAGTTCGAAAGTCGAGAGTTCGGAAATCTCCTCAAGGACGCCGGAAGCGAGCATAGGAAAACACCACCATACTCCCCGCAGTGCAATCCCGTCGAGCGCGTGAATCGAGTCTTGAAAACAATGATCGCACAATACACCACCGAGAATCACCGCCACTGGGACCGATGGATCCACGAGCTCGCCTTTGCCTATAACACGGCCAAACATGAGAGTACCGGATTCACCCCCGCATTCCTGACCTACGGGCGAGAGCTCAGCCCACCAGCCACCCAGTACCACCCCCCGGACGCGGTCCCGCCAGATCTCGACAACACCGATACCCGGTGCCGCCGACAACAAATCGAACATTTCCAAGACACCCTTACACTGGCGCGCCGAAATCAGGCCCGGGCATTCGAGTCCCAGAGAAAACATTTCAATCTGCGACACCGAGATTGGAGACCGACGATTGGCACCGAGGTAATGAGGCGGGAGCACCACCTGTCCGACGCGGCGCAAGGCTTCACGGCGAAACTCGCTCCGAAATTCGCAGGCCCGTACCGGGTCCACCAGTTCCGGGGACCAAACATAGTTATTTTGAAGGACAGCTACAACCGCAGCAGCAGGGCACACGTGAAGGATTTAAAGCCCTGCACCAAAAACAACATCAATAGCGAGCCACCAGCCAGAGGACGGCCCGACGAACCCGGAAGCGATTTCGACACCAGCCAGGACGAGGGCACCGAAGGCCAGTTGCACCATGGACGACGTTCTCGACGTGCACGTGCGAGAGCCGGCGAGCCCCCGAATGCGGCAGCGATTCCGGGAGTTATTCGGGGAGTCTTCGGGGGAGGAATCGCCCCCGCCGAACAGCCGTCGTCCACCGTCCTTGCCACCAACACCGGGCAAGGACATCAGGCTGCCGGAGAGGACGCCGTCCCCAGTCCGCCGACCGCCACCGTCCCACCCGAGACCGTCCACGAGCGGGTGGAAACCGCCACCGCCCAAGGACCAGCCCCCGACCGGGAGAGCACCGCCGCCAACCAGCCAGCAAGACCCACGGCCACCCCCTGCAAAGAAGCCGCGGATAGCCCCGTGGACGGGGCCCCGAAACATGCCGGCAGCAACGCCGGCACGAGGACCAGCCGCACGGCCAGACACTCCCGAGACCGACCCTGCGGCCAAGCGGCGCCACCCCACGAACACCAGACCGGAACCGGCGGACCAAGGCGGGAAGGCAACGCCAACGGACACGGCGCAAGGGCAAGTAGCCCCAACGCCCCGAACGCCTGCCACCAAGAACGCGCCCCCGACGTCGAGGTCCCCCGACGGTATCGTACCAGGGCCTTCATCCGCAGCCAAGAAGGCCGCGACCCAGGAAGGACAGCCAGACGACCAGGGGTGGACCGTCGTCGACTTAGAGCGCCTCCAAGAGGGACAACGCTTCCGGGTCAGACAGAACGGTCGGGTCATCCAGCTGCGCCGCATCAGCCAGACCCGAATTAAGTTTAAGTTAGTTTAAGTTAGTCATAAGCCTAGTTTAAGTGTTATGAATCCAGGGGTAGCTTAAGGGTGGCGGGTAGCCTACGGGCATAAGTTTAGTTGATAAGGGTGGAGGGTAGCCGATGGGCATAAGTTAGTCTATAAGAAAATACAGATCTAATAAATCAAAACTCGCGTGTCGCACATTCTATTTCATTACGTTCGCATCTCTCTCCGAAGAAAGAGGGGGATGTGACGTAGCGTCCCAGCGCAAGGAGTCGAGCGCACGGCGGTGCGACCGGGAGTGAGCGAGAGGCCGAGCGCACAGGCGACCGCAGCCGAGAAACCCCGAACCGGCCCGAGGCACGCCGGGCTCACGACGCGTCAGATGACGCTCACTCCCCACCGCGCCGCTAGATCGCGTCGATTTCTCGCTGCTGGGAATTTCCGAGAAGCGGGACATAAGCCTCAACGCGACCAAGGTAGGCAGTTCGAGTGGGGCTACGGAACCCCCTCCTAGACCGCCTGCCTGGATGCTGCCCGGCGCAAGCAACTAGAGAGAAACTCCGTCTACCCGACGATCATATGATCGTACACCCTCCGATTTCCCGCTACCGCACCTTACAGAGACGCCAGGAAGTTGCCCGGTCTCTTTCCTCCTACCGTACCGTACAGAGACGCCTGGACGTTGCCCGGTCTCTTTCCCTCTACCGTACCGTACAGAGACGCCTGGACGTTGCCCGGTCTCTTTCCCTCTACCGTACCGCATAGAGACGCCTGGACGTTGCCCGGTCTCTTTCCCTCTACCGTACCGCATAGAGACGCCTGGACGTTGCCCGGTCTCTTTCCCTCTACCGTACCGTACAGAGACGCCTGGACGTTGCCCGGTCTCTTTCCCTCTACCGTACCGCATAGAGACGCCTGGACGTTGCCCGGTCTCTTTCCCTCTACCGTACCGCATAGAGACGCCTGGACGTTGCCCGGTCTCTTTCCCTCTACCGTACCGCATAGAGACGCCTGGAAGTTGCCCGGTCTCTTTCCCTCTACCGTACCTTACCGAGACGCCTGGACGTTGCCCGGTCTCTTTCCCGCTACCGTACTAAACAGAGACGCCCGGACGCTGCCCGGTCTCTTTCCCACTACCGTTCCGTAACAGAGACGCCCGGACGCTGCCCGGTCTCTTTCCCACTACCGTTCCGTAACAGAGACGCCCGGACGCTGCCCGGTCTCTTTCCCGCTACCGTACTAAATAGAGACGCCCGGACGCTGCCCGGTCTCTTTCCCGCTACCGTACTAAATAGAGACGCCCGGACGCTGCCCGGTCTCTCTCCGGCTACCGCTCCGAAACAGAGACAACTGGCCGTTTCCAGGTCTCCATCGTATCGCACGTAACCGCCAAGCAAAACGCGATCTACACAGCGGACAGCATTGTAAATAGTGTACATAATTGACGATTCGCAGAATAAAAGCATTATTTAATAAGGAGAGGATTTCAATGCCCTGGCATCCCGACTGAGCGCATCCTCCAATATCCTTCTCTCCGGACGGAAGACCGTCACAAACGCGTCCCGCAACCAATTGTGTCGTGTGTACACGGTGGCACTTTCTTTCAAGCAGACTCTGAATCATTTAGGAAATAAAACTTACGAAATTTAAACAGACTGCCTGCCGCGACATAATATATTGATACCCAACATGCGCGATTCGCGTCAAAGTCAAAACACATTATATTACCCAAGTCGCAGGCTGCAAAGCGTTTTGTCAGATTCAAGTGCATTAATCTGTGTTTCGGGGGGCGTAGCAACGACCACGGAAGGGGTAAAAATTTGCCTAAATTGTTTTAATTCAAACCCGGTGGAAGTGGATGAGATATATCAGGTACACTACCACCAACCTAACGATATATTCCCTGAATGCCCTTGTTGCAAGAACCTCTTGTTCAAATTAAGTGCCGTATGCACAGAGCACTACAGTCGAATAAAGAAAAACCATACTAGATTCGATAATAACTACCCGGGTTAGAAAAACTTCTAAGTCACCCTACAATAATAGAATTTACTGAGTTAAAAATGTCTGAATACAACGATATTGAAGACCCCCTCATAATCGACCAAGACGCGGGGCCTTTCAATAGCGCTATAGAAATCGAGACCGCCGAAATAAAGGAACGGTTGCAATTATTGCGTGAGAAACGAGCCGAGATTGACAATTTGCACGCGAGATTTGCGAAAAACCCAGAAACTAAAACGCATTCGGGCGTAGGCACGCGATCGCCAGACCCCACGTTTGAAGGTCTTTCTAATAAAATAGAAAATATCGAAAGGATGATGGAAAAACTTCTTGCACCCCCGCCAGTTGTGAATAATTTCGCCACACCGGGTTCCTCCCGTTTTGATAGAAAACCGGTGCTAAATTTAAATAAAATTCCTGAGACATTGAATCGTAATAATACTCCGGACCAGGATCCAACACCCCAGATCACGTTAAAAGACGCCATAGAAACCGTCCCTAATTTTAACGGACATAATATACCAGTGGAGCAATTCGCGAGAGCTTGCAATAGGGCTAAAGCACTGGTTCCCCCGCAGGCTGAACCCCAGCTGGCGAGGTTGTTGCGCAATAAACTGCAAGACCACGCCTGCTTGGCCGTTGAGGATAGGGTTTTTGACTCTGTAAACGATTTAATAAAACAACTGAAACGCACATTCTCACCCGCGAAAACATCAGATCATTATCGAGGAGAACTTGCAAACATTATCAAAGGAACAAATGAGCACGTACTAGAATACATCTCTCGCGTTAAGGATCTCCGATTCGCTATTTTGGAAGAAGACAGGGAATATTATTGCGACTTTGCACGGAATCACCCAGAGGATCTAGATCGCTTAACGTTGGATTCATTTGTGGACGGGCTTCCGCCCCATATACGGACAAGGCTGTTTCAACATAACATTGAAACACTCGATGAAGCTTTTGAACTGGCTGTACTCGTAGACAAAAAAATAGAAAGGGACCGTCAAAGGTTTACAGAACAAAAAGCTCCTAAATTAGTATGCCAAATCTGCAATAAGGCAGGACACGACGCACTGTCCTGCAGAAGTAATCAACAGGTAGCCTCCCAACCTTCCGAACGATATCCCCAAAACAGGGTTACGGGATATGGAAATCAGGCATCTCATACCCCTTTGCTCCCTTACTGGGACAAAACTCGACCTCCTCCCTCAAGGCCTACGGAATTGCGTATCTGTGCGTATTGCAAAAAGCCCGGACACCTAATCTCAGAATGTAGAAAACGAATGTTTAACCAAAATGAGAGAAACCCTGGAACCTTCCAAGAACGAGATTCGGGAAACGCCCTGCCCCCACGGTCGACAGCGGACGCGTACCGTGGAACGGGCCAAGCAGGAGTGCGTCCAATAATAATACAAGCGGAAGCGGGAATACCAAATCAAGGATCGCCACCGCATGGTTGAATAACGTTGACGAAGCCCCATCCGTAATAATCCAGTCCCCGGACTTCGAAATAACTCCGGAATTAATGATCGATACTGGTTCCGAAGTGAACATATTGAAAATTCACGCCGTAAATCAATCTCAGAATATAGACACGAATAAAAATTTACAACTTAAAGGTATCGCAAAGGACCTCGTCTCCACCATTGGGACAATAAAAATAACTCTATTGGGCAACGACGTGACGTTCCACATAGTAGAAAACGATTTCCCTATAAAACCACACGACATACTAGGAACGGAATTTTTCATAAAACAAAATGCATCGGTACATTATTCAAAGAAGCAATTGGAATTCGATGGAAATTCCATTCCGTTTGTAAACAAAGCTCAAATCGTGCTACCCGCTAGGTCAAAAACCGTTTCCTTCGTAAACATATCAAATTCAAATATAAAGGAAGGATATTTACCCCGGTTAGACTTAGGCACTGGGATTCATGCTGGTAACGCTCTTGTCCGTAACCAGGACGGCAAAGCTTACTTACAAATAATAAATTCTAACGAAATGGACACAACGATCACAATACCCACTGTTGAATTGGAAGAATTCGAAATTGTGATTCCAGAACCCAAACAAAGACGACAAAAAGAGACTATGACGTCAAAATGCGTCAATCCTATCCCCACCCTAGATTCAAACAAATCCCTTTTACCCCAGGATCCGTTGATCCACCAAATAGAGGCACCCGATAAAGTGCACTCATTCACGTCCCCTGTGCATTATGCAAAATCAACCCTTTACCCAAATGTCCCTCAGTCTCTTAATATTGCGTGGGGTGCGGAATTATCAATGAATTCTGAAAAACCAGCAACAAGAATGGAAAAAGTGCTCGACTTAATTTCGACGGAACACATGAATCCGGAGGAAAAACTTCATGTCCAAGGAATTTTGAATAAGTACCATGATCTTTTCCATCTACCAGATGAGAAGTTGGGTCATACGAACGCTATCCAGCATGGAATCCAGACAACGGACCTGGCGCCTATCAATACCAAACAATACCGCTTCCCTCCAATACACAAGAAGGAAATTAATAAACAAGTACAAAAATTACTAGACCAAGAAATAATAAAACCATCATTATCACCGTACAATTCACCCGTCTGGATTGTATCCAAAAAGCCTGGACCCGATGGGGAACCCCTGTGGCGGGTAGTGATCGATTTTAGAGATCTGAACAAAAAGACTGTTCCTGATGCTTACCCAATTCCTAATATCAACGAAATATTGGACCAATTGGGAGGGGCCAAGTACTTTTCCGTGTTCGATTTAGCTTCAGGATTTCACCAAATACCCATGAAACCTGAAGATGCACATAAAACAGCTTTTTCAACACCATATGGACACTACGAATTCAAAAGGATGCCATTCGGACTTTGTAACGCACCAGCTACCTTCCAACGTCTAATGGACCATACCCTTACTGGACTCCAAGGCACGGAAATGTTCGTACATTTAGACGATATCGTCCTTTACGCAAGTTCACTAACAGAGCACTTAATTAAATTAAAAAAACTAGCTAACCGTTTACGTGAAGCAAACTTAAAGTTACAACCTACGAAATGTAAATTCCTACGTAAGGAAGTCGCTTACCTGGGACATGTAATTACCGAGGAAGGGGTAAAACCGGACCAAAACAAAATCTAAGCCGTTCAAAACTACCCTGCGCCTCGTACACCAAAGGGAATTAAAGAGTTCCTCGGTCTGACCGGCTACTACAGGAGGTTTATTCCAGAGTTTTCTAAAACAGCTCGTCCTTTAACCTCCCTATTAAAAAAGGACGTATCTTTTGACTGGGGATCGTCCCAACAGAACGCGTTCGACCAATTAAGATCGGCATTGCAAAAGGAACCAATCCTGCAATACCCAAATTTTGAACTAGAATTCCACGTCACTACAGATGCTTCTGACTACGCTATAGGAGGAATATTGAGTCAGGCTATTGACGGAAAATAATTACCGATCGCTTACGCTTCGCGTCTCTTAAATAAAGCAGAAACGAATTACGCGATCATAGAAAAATAACTTTTAGCCATAGTGTACTGTACAAAACACTTCCGACCTTACTTATATGGAAGGAAGTTCATTTTATTTACCGACCACCAACCCTTAATATGGTTGCATAACGTAAAGGACCCAACCTCGCGCCTCGTCAGGTGGCGACTAAAATTAGCTGAGTATGAATACGAAATTCGTTACCAACCAGGAAAAAGCAACAAACTTGCCGACGCTCTATCTCGTAATCCCCCTACAGTGGAGACATGTCCAATACGGCCACGAGAAGAAGATGACGAGGACTGGGTGGACTGGCCCACTCAAAATCCCAAGAAACCGCGTACCACTAAAGAAACTGAAGCCCCGCCTAAACGAGGCCCTGGAAGACCACGGGGTTCCAAATCAAACACCTCTGCTTCAGCATCCACAAGTAAAGCCCGCCTAAGAACGGAACCTAAGAGGATTCAGCCGCACAGAAAAGTACGCAAAACCCCAACACCTATAATAGCGCCGCCGGATAAAATCTCATTAGTCCCACAAGAACCAATGAGTAGCGAAGAAGAAATTGACCAGGAAGAAGAAATAGAATTAGCGGACACCCCTTATCAAATTATTTCGCCCCGCAATCTCCAGTACCACAGGAACAGGAAGACCCCGATTCCGAGGTGGAATCGAATATGTCAGACGAGTCAACAACCGACTCGGACTTATCTATAATTGAGCAGGACGATTCCCAAGATGCAGCATACGAACCCGATCCAGATCGAGAAATCATAATAGTACCGTCAATCAGTCGCGACTCATTGTCCCTACGTAAAGAAACACTCGTCTTCTTTTTAAGTGCCGATGGGAAACCTTGCGACGAAGGAGCTAGACAATTACAGGAAACAGGAGAATTGATAATAGCGAACGAACTCACTCTAGGCAGGGCTCATGTATCATATAAAAAGGGACAAATTCTCGTAGGGTTGGTTATCAAGGAAACACAAAATACTCCTCTAACCACGACAAATTGGAACGAAGCTCTTTCTTCCCTTAAGAATGTAATACGCGAATTAATCATATACTCATTTAGTATTGCCAAGACGACGAATATTGATCAATTAAATTGGCAAGATATCATAATGGATGTCCTCGAAACCATTAATGAAGACGACATTAGTGTCACTATATGCTTGCAAATAGTTCAGATCCCCGAAGAATCAAAAAGACAAAGCATTATAACCGAAAATCATGCGTCTGCATTAGCCGGACACAAAGGAGTAGCTAAAACTTATAATCGAATTCGACACTATTACTTCTGGAAAGGAATGAAAAAGGCCGTCGAAGATTATATTCGAAGATGCGAGGACTGTCAAAAGAAAAAACTCGTCCGTGTTAAAACCAGGCAGCCAATGATCCTTACCGACACGCCTGGGCGCGCCTTTGATAAAATAGCACTAGATATAGTAGGACCGTTACCTACCACAAGAAATGGACATACGTATATATTAACCATGCAAGACTTATTAACAAAATACTTCGTGTGCGAACCCCTCAAACAATCGACATCGGTAGTTGCAGATGCGTTTATAAAAAAATTTATCTGCCAGTTCGGAGCTCCCAGAGCCATCCTCACTGACCAAGGAGCTAATTTCACGGGTAAATTCATGAAAACCATAGCGCAAAAATTTAAAATCGAACAATTTAGAACCACAGCTTTTCACCCACAGACTAACGGCTCTCTAGAGCGATCGCACCTCGCCCTAACGGAATATTTGAAAATGTTTATTAGTAAATACAATGACTGGGACGAATGGACCGACATGGCCGCGTTCTCTTATAATACCAGCGTCCACGAGGGCACTGGATACACTCCACATGAATTAGTGTTCGGTAAAATAGCCCGGGTACCCAGTCGGAAAAGAGTGCCCGAAGATTTTGAGAACGAAACCTATAACCAATACCTCTCGAAGTTAAGCATAAGAATGCAAGAGCTGCAAACCGCTGCAGCAGAAAAGCTAAATCAATCAAAATTACGTTACAAAAAATATTACGATAGACACATAAACGCGGAGACCTTCAGACCGGGCGACTCGGTCTTCGTTCTAATAGAACCGCGAAAAGGAAAATTTGGTGACCAGTATTCTGGTCCACACACTATATTAGAGGTAACCCCGTCACAGAACTTAAAAATATCATGGAAAGGGAAAACGAAAATCATACACGCGAACAAAGCGCGTCTTGGTCGATTACCCGAGAATCCCGGCTGACCCAATAAAAAAATAACAAATGTCTAAATAAATTTCTTCCATTAGGAAACCAAAATGCCACATCGCTGGGGCAAGAGCAGCGCAGCAGGGCCTCGGCCAAAAGGGGAAGGGAACAGCCGGCGTCTGTCCCGCCTACGATGGATGCGCCGGGAGGCGGCCAAAGAAGGCAGAAGCCTTTCACCCTTCCTACCAAGGGTCGCCTCCTCGGTTGTCATCGGGGAGGCAGCGCCGAGCATTGAAATCATCACCATCGATGACTCCCCCTCCACAACGCCGAGTGACCTTCGCTCGCTGCAGGAAGCCGTCACCCCACGACCCCATACCAGCCCTCCCATAGAGGTACTCACCCCTCCGCCTTTTTCCCCATTCCAAAATTCCCATCAAAATCCCAGTTTCCCTGTCCCTTCCTCAATCCCTCCATGGCCAGGTGTCGTAGAGATCCTGGACACGGGGTCAGCTACCAGGATACCTGACATTTCGGAGCTGACGCCCGAGTTTTTAAGGTGGTTCGATGACCTCTATCAAAGAGGTTACGACCTTACGTACATTCTGGACCATTCTGAGTTCCTTTCCAACCTTAAATACTCCTATCCTCCTTTCTAATCCTATCCCTCCTTTAACCCGTCCTGTAAATAGTCCCCTATAAATAATCCCCATTTATATCTTTACATTTTTATATTATATCTTTATATTTTCTTTTTTTTTTCTGCCAAAATAGGCTTTACCTTTTATTTTCTTTTCGTTATCTCCTCATTTCAAAACACCCAAACCCTATGTTAAGAAATGCTACGCATTTCTTCATATAAGGGGGGAGGTGTGACGTCCCACTATTTTTCGCACGTTCCTATTTAATAATACACCAGTAAACCTCAACATCACTCCATCAAAGTCCCCCAAATTCAACTCTTACCCCATCTCCTCGATCGCTGATCACCTTGATGTTGTACCTTAGCGGTCACCAACACAAGATGATCGATATAAACTCCACCTCGCCGATGTACCTTAGTGGTCCCCATCGCGAGATGATAGTTACAAAATCTCTTCGCCTATTCGCCCTATGAGCAATTCTTCTTAGCAATAGCCGAACAGAATCTTGAGAATCATATTGCGACGCATGATTCATAAATGTAGTCTAAATATAGACTAATAGAAAAACCCCAAAAACCTAACTGCGAAGAATACCTGGCGTACGTGCCGTAAACATAGTCTAAATATAGAAGATTATAGAAAAACCCCGGAAGTCCTTCTACGCATTATTCGTAAATTGTGTCAAGGTCCTTACCGCATACAACCCCCGCAAGGACCGCGCGTAAATCTTATAAATACGAAGGATCGAGAGGCGAAGACTCTCTTTCGTCGACAAACCAAGAGACTCTTTCGTCGACAAACCAAGAGACTCTTTCGTCGACAAACCAAGAGACAAATTTCTACGAAAAGTATATCTAAAATTATTAAACTCAGTGCTCTACGGCAACCAACTGTAAGCATTAATAATTATTATTATATTACAGTGCATATCGCCTTCATACCATATAATATTTCATTTATCTACGCTTATTGCGATCATAATTCCTTATTATTTCATTTATTTACGCTTATTGCGATTATATATATTTTGTATCACTAATACTATTACTTTTGTGTTATCTTGTTAATGCTTATCTTGTTTATATATATATATATATTCTGTCTTATAATCGCTTATCCGAACATATTTTTCTACGTTATTAACTATCTATACTAAAAACGTATTATTCTATGATTTACATAGCACTTCATGTCCATACCATATACAAATGTCATAATTATTTTATAAACGTTATGTGTGAATACTAATACCCCACGCATAATAACCAAACCAACAAAGTTAATAAACCGCTTTGTTTTAAATCACGCTTCAAATTATTTGTGCTCACCCATTGGTACGAAACACCTAAAATCCAAATAAATGAGTTAGTGAAACAGCTGATTCCGGTTCGCGAACGCGAGAACAGTGACCGTGTTTACTAACATACCTTTGCATAGCCTGTGTACAGCTGCACGTCTAGACATATTTCTCAGAAATATTACAAGTAACTTTTGTGCCTATGCAACGGTAAATCCGATTAGCCAAAACCAAAACAAAGTGCTCTAACGGGTGTCACCGGTGGGATCATAACAATTTAACCATTCCCTGGTCGTTCAGTGCCACGAATCTGGCATTCGCGCCTGTATCCTACTCTCCGCAGTGTCACGAATCTGGCATTCGCGCCTGCATCTTACTCTCCGCAGTGTCACGAATCTGGCATTCGTGCCTGCATTCCCTCAAACATTCAGTGCCACGAATCTGGCATTCGCGCCTGAATTCCTACCTTCCGCAGTGTCACGAATCTGGCATTCGCGCCTGCATCCTACTCTCCGCGGTGTCACGAATCTGGCACTCGCGCCTGCATTCCCTCAGACGTTCAGTGCACGAATCCTGCATTCGAGCCAGAATTTCTACCTTCCGCAGTGTCACGAATCTGGCATTCGCGCCTGCGTTCCCTCAAGTATTACCCCATCTATGCCACAGCCCTAAAGACCTCACCCGGGACGTGACATATATTTATATATATATATATATATATAAATATATATATATAAATATTTATATATATATTTATATATATATATATATATATATATATTTATATATATATTTATAAATATATATATATATATAAATAGACTTCCGTTTCCGGTCGCTGTGAGTGAAAGGTGTGTGGATAGTGAAGGGAGCGAGAGGTGCAGGAAAAGTGTGGAGAGAAGGTGAAAGGAGGAGTAGAGTGAGAGTGTGGAGGTGAAGTGTAAGGTGTGGAAAGGATAGGGCTAAAAGGGAAAGGATTAGGGTTGAGAGTGACAGGGATATAGAAGGGAGAAGGGAAGGTTTGGAGGTTAGGTTGTATAGGTGAGAGAAGTGTGGCGGGAAGGAGCAAGGAGACGTACAAGGGGTGACACCTGTCGGAGAGGAAAGGTGGTAGAGAAGGTATAGATAGTTAAGGCGGGAATATTTGAACGGGGAAAAGGAAGGATGAGCGTGTATAAAGGAAAGGTCGGTGGGGATGGGGCTGGGAGAGAAGGGCAGTTGGGGGGAGAGGACAGGAAAGGGGTGGCGAAGGACAAGGGAAGCGAAACACTAAAGGAAAGGTGTAGGAAGGATAGTGGTAGTAGTGTGGGGAGCAGTGTGGGGAGTTTTGAGATTGGTTGGGGGAAAAAGGGAGAAAGAGAGGAGGAAGGGGGGACGATGGATGGAGAGGAGAGGGGGGGATTTAAGAAGAGTGGGAAAACAGAAAGGTCGCCGGTGAAAGAAGGGGTTAAAGAGTCGTTGGAGCGGGGGGGAGGGGGGTTGGAGGTAATGATGATGGAATTAGTAAGGGAGTTAAGGGAGATGAAAGTGGAGATAAGGAAAGAAAGGGAGGAAAGAAGAAGGGTGGAGGAGGAATGGAGAGGGGAAAGAAGGAAGTGGGAAGAGTGGATGAGGGAAGAGAAGGCAAGAAGGGAAAGAATAGAAGAAAAGTTAGAAAAGTTGGAAGGAACGGACAGGAGGATGGTGGAAGTGATAGAGAAGGTAGAGAGATGGGAGAAGGGAGGAGGACAGGGTAAGGAAGGAGTGGAGGAGGGTCAGGTGGAGGAATGGAGACTGAGGTTGAGAAAGATGGAGGTGAAGCAAGATAGAAAGGATAGAGAGGGTAGGAGGAACAATATAGTGATAAGGGGGTTGGGGTGGGAAGGTGGGGAAGTGGAGGTGGGGGTGAGGAAGCTTTGGGAGAGGATGGGGCTGGAAGGGGTGGGTGTGAAGGAGGTAGCAAGGATAGGAAGAGTGGGAGGGGAGGGTCGAGGAATGGTGCTGGTGAAGCTGGCAGGAAGGGAGGAGAAGAGGAAAGTGATGGAGGCGAAGAAAAAGTTGAAAGGAGGGAAGGAGAGGATTGAGGATGATTTAACGGAGGAGGAAAGGAGAGGGAAGTGGAAGATTGAAAGAGAGGCAGAGGTGGAGAGGAAAAGGGGGATGAATGTTCAGGTAGGTTATATGAAAATGTGGGTGAATGGGAGATTGAAGAGGTGGGATGAAATAGGTGAGAAATGGGTAGAAGAACAGGGAAACGAGAAAGGGGGGAAGGGAGGAGGGGAGAGAGGGTAGGGGGGAGGGGTGAGGTGGGGGAAGGAAGGTACAAAGTGGCTTTTTGGAATGTGGCGGGGGTGAAGAATAAGGACGTGGAGTTCTGGAAGGGTTTGGAGGAATGGGATGTGGTGGTGTTAAGCGAGACATGGTTAGAGGAAGGAGACTGGGGGAGGTTGAGTTATAAGATGCCAAAAGGGTTTGTGTGGGAGAAGCAGTGGGCAAGGAGGGAGAGTAAGAAAGGGAGGGCAATGGGGGGAATGATAATGGGGGTAAGGAAGGGGTTGGAGGCAAAGGTAGGGGACGAGGGGGAGAAGGAGGGGATAATGATGAAGAAGGTGAGGATGGGTGGGGAGTGGTGGGGGTGTACGTTAATAAGGATTTGCAGAGGAAACTGGAGGAGTTGAAGGAATGGATGGAGGGAAGGGAGGAGGGAGTGAGGGTGGTGATAGGGGGAGATTTTAACGCAAGGACGGGAGGTGAAGGGGGGAGATGTGGTGGGAAGAGGAGGTTGAGAAAGGGCGGGAAAGTAGGATATCGAAGGACAGAGAGGTGAATGGGGAGGGGAGGAGGTTGTGTAGTTTTTTGGGAGAGAGGGGGTGGGGGATAATGAACGGTAACGTGGAAGGGGTTGAGGGGGGGGAATGGACATACACAGGAGGAAGAGGGAATTCAGTCATTGACTACGTGCTAGGGAATGAGGATACGAGGGAGAGGGTGGAGAGAATGGAAGTGGCTGAAAGGGTAGAGTCGGACCATCACCCAGTGGTAGTGTGGTTGAAGGGGGAGTGCAGGGAGGGGTTGGGAAGGGAAAAAAAGGGGGGGAGAGGGTCAGCAAGAGGAAATTGGACAGAGAAGGGGAGAGAGGAGTTTGTAAGGATTTTTGGTAAGAGAGATGGAGGGGGCAGAGGAATACAGGAAGAATGGAAGGAGTTGAGAGATAGGATAAAAGGAGCCATAAAGGAGGTGGGTCAAGGAGGGGAGAGGAGAGAAAGGAGAGGGTGGTGGGATAAGGAGTGTAAGGAGGAGAAAGGTAAGCTAAGAAGGGAGTTGAGGCGTTGGAGGAGGGAGGGTGGAGATGGGAAAGAGTATAGGATAAAGAAGAAGGAGTATGCACTTTTGTGTGAGGGGAAAAAGAGGAAGGAGATGGAAAAGTGGGAGAAGGAGGTGGAGGAGGTGAGGACAGAAGGGCAGGTATGGAAAATAGTGAATAGGGACAGGAGGAGAGGAAAGAGGGTGGAGGAGGGGATAAAAATGCAGGAGTGGGAGGAATATTTTAGGGGGATATTAGGAGGAGTGGAGTGGAGGGTGAGGAGAGGGGGGGAAAGAAGGAGGGGGGAGGACGAGGAGGGGGAGTTAAGTAAGGAGGAGGTGAAAAGGGTGGTGAGGAAATTGAAAGATGGTAAGGCAGGAGGGGGGGATGGTGTAGCAAACGAGGTATGGAAATATGGGGGGGTGGAGGTTGAGGACTGGTTGTGGGAGGTTTGCAATAGGGTGTGGAAGGGGGAAGGATGGGTGGAAGAATGGAGGGAAGGGGTAGTGGTACCAGTGGTGAAGAAGGGGGTGGGAAAGAGGGTTGAAGATTATAGGGGGGTTACGTTGACTCAGACTGCGTACAAAGTGTACGCGTCGGTGTTGGCGGAGAGGGTAAGAGAGGAGGTGGAGGGGAAGAAGTTGTTGCCACCGAGTCAGGCCGACTTTAGGAGAGGAATGGGTTGCATTGACAAAATCTATGTGCTAAACCATTTGATAAATAGGCAGATGACGAGGAAGGAGAGAAGGATGGTTATTTTCTTCATTGACCTAAAGGCGGCTTTTGACTCAGTGGACAGGGTAGTGCTAGGGAAGGCGATGCGGAAGAGGGGAGTGAGGGAGGGTCTGGTGGAAAGATGCGAGGAGGTGTTGAGGGAAACGGTGTGCAGGGTACGGGTGGGGGACGAGATCGGGAGGGAGTTCTGGACAGCGAGGGGAGTAAGGCAGGGTTGCCCCTTGAGCCCGAGCTTGTTTACGCTGCTGTTGGCGGATTTAGATGAGGAACTGGAAAGGGGTGGATGGGGTGGGGTGAGGTTGGGGGGCAGGAAGGTATACACCCTTGCGTATGCCGATGATGTGGCGGTGATGGCAGAAGATGAGGAGGGGATGAAGGGTATGATGGTGAGATTGGAGAGGTACATGGACGAGAAGGGGCTGCAGCTAAATGTGGGGAAGTCAAAGGTAATGAGATGTAGGAAAGGGGGGGGAGGTGGAAGAAGGTGGTATGGAGGTGGAAGGGAAGGGCGGTAGAGGAGGTGAGAGAGTGGCAATATTTAGGGTACACGATAATGGCGAATGGGGGGCAGGAGGCGCACGTAAGGGATAGGGTCAGAAAAGCGGCGGCGGTGATGGGGAAGGTTTGGGGTATTGGGAAGAGGAAGTTTGGGAAGGATTGGGGAAAAAGGGTTTGGTTATTTGATAGACTGGTATGGGCGACGGTGGGATATGGGGTGGAGATATGGGGATGGAGGGAGAGGGAGAGGGTGGAGTGTTTGCAGGAGAGGTATTTGAGATGGGTGTTGGGGGTGGACTGGTGTACTCCGGGGTACATGGTGCGGGAGGAGTTGCAGCGGGACATGTTGAAAGGGAGGGCGGGGATGAGGGCATGGAATTATGAGAGGAAGCTGGAGGAGGGGCAGGGGGGAGAATTGGCGAGGGAGTGTTGGGAGGAGATAAAAGGTAGGGCGAGAAGGGGAAAGGTGCTGGGTGGATGGGAGGAGGAAAGGAGGGGATTCTTCGAGGAAAGAGGGTGGACAGTGGAAGGAGTGGAACTGGTGAGGGGAAGGGGGGAGATGAGGGGGGAGGAGTTGGTATGTAGGGGAAGGAGGTTAGAGGAGGTGGAAAGATGGGACAGGATTAGGGAATCCAGGTATAATAGGTGGTATGGAGTGGTAAAAAGTGTGGGGTGCCGGGGTACTTAAAGGGGGGGTGGGGGGAAAGCAGGTGGAGGAGGGTGGCGAGGTTCCGGTTGGGGAACGAGATGAGAGGAGGGCGGTATTGGGAGGGGGAGGAAGGCAGAAAGTGCAGGATGTGTGGGTGGGGGGAGGAGACGTGGGAACACGTGTGGGAGGTGTGTACGGATTGGGGGCAGGAGAGGGGGTGGCAGGAAGTGGTGAGGGAGGTGTTGAGTGATGAGGGAGGAGGAGAGGGTTGGATGAGGAGAGTGGAAGAGTGGAGGGGGGGGAGTGGAGGAGTGGAAGAGTAAGGATTGAGAGTGAAAGGAGGCGAGCGGAAGCGGGGGTCGGAAGGGAGGGGGAGCAAAGGCGTGCGTGGCGAGGGCAAGCGAGCGAGCGGGCGAATTTGGTCTATTAGTTTATAAGAGCGGGTAGTATGTAATGATTAGATATAAGGGAGTTGTTATGGGAATTGTAAACCCCGAGGGGACATAATAACAAATTATGTTCCACAAGAGAAAAAAGGCAGAGACCGCGAAGTAGAGAGAAGATATTTTTGGAGAAGCGCGCGCGTGCCTCCGATATTATAAATCGTGCTCCCTCTTTTTGGATATTGTACATCTCGAACGGGTCTCCCGGCGGGAGTACGGGGTGGTGTGCGCGTAGTGCGTTGACACAGACGACGGGGCCGGGCCGTACGAGAAGCTGGGCTGAAGAATAAAAGGAGAAGAACGATATACACAAAACTTCTCCAGATTCTTTCTCTTCCCTTGCTCGCTCGCAGTTTCCCATGCGCACCGCGCATATTCGGCATCACGCCACGCACATACATCTTCTTTTTCCCCGTACACATCCCGGCTCGTAACCGGACCCGACGACGGATCGATATCTCTTGTATCCAGAGGTGCCATCGCACGATTTTTTCAGAGAAAAGGTATATTTGAACTCTCCTCTTCTCCTCTAATCTAGAGAGAATTAGAAGGAGCCCCCCCTCTTCCGATTCATTTTCGCCACGCCAAAGTGTCTTTTCGTCGCGCATCGTGGATCCGATCCGGGAGGAGACTCGCGCGGAACGACCACCGGTTTTTACTTTAACGTCCGTCCGCTATTATTAGCTTTGAAATTCCGCTATCCCTTTCATCACGCCTCGAGCAGTGACTCGCAGTAGAGGGAACATTGTGGAAAAATAAGCTTTTCCGTGGACTGGACGACCGGTGAGATCCGCGGTCTCGGATACGATCGACCAACAACGCGACAAAGACAAATGGGGCGATCGGAGAGACTCATCTTCTTCCATTCTACGAAGGAGAGTCTTGCACACCTTTCGCGGCATCGGCGCCTTTCGGTTCGTCAAAGTTCAACTTCGCGCAGCCACGCCAACCAGGATTCTGGGGTACAGAAACGTTTTAAACGACGCGTGGAGCAATCACGCTTCTCATCGGATGTTTGGCACAAACACTCTTGTGCCGACGGAACGTGGCCATAGGGAGGGAACGAATAGGGGCTAGGCGAGGACACGCGCAACGACGGGGAAATACATCGACCCGATCCTGTTAACGAGTGGTTTCTTTTTATTCATCATCCCGCACAGCGCCACCATTCATGTACACCATCATATCCCTGGATCTTCACGGCGTCCACGAAGAACAAGTGTCAGTGCCCTCGATGTATCGATCGAGACTGTTCTCTCTCACTTGTCAACGACGACCCTCTTTTTAAAATCCCTAGGGGCCGCGTGAACGCGACGATATAGATCAGCGCACATATGCCCACGCACTCCGCGCTCTTTCTCTATCTCTCTATCTCTCTCGGCTCTCTCTTTCTCGGGACAAATTTTTCATTTCAAGCGACGTCGGTAGCACGGTAAAAGATCTCGCGCGGGACGTGAAGGCGAAATCTACAACACCAGTGCGAGCGGAGAGGCCGCTGTGTGTGATCCAGGGAGCGGTGCAGCACACGGGAGGTCGTTGTAAAACAACGACGCACAACGCCGTGAAAGCACGCACGCGAGTCCCCGCGCGATCATTCATCACATTCGCTTCTCTCTTTCTGGTTCTCGCACGGCAGAGAGTACACGCTTCACGATTCTCACGCGAGCCGTTGCAAACGCCGACGAACGGCCCAACTTTCGCTCGTACGTCGCGTATCTCGCGTGTATCATCGACCCGACTCCGAAACGCGTTACATCGTCGGAAACGGCGAGACGGCGAGGATGTGATACGCAGAACCGACGCAAGCAGTCTTTTGTATGTGATAACGACCCTCAGCCAGGCGTGGTCCAGGAATTGTATCCGTGGACCGCAATGTGCGTTCGAAATGTCGATGTTCATGTGTCCTGCAGTTCACACGTTGACGCCCAATTAGCTGCGTTCTTCATCGACCCACGAGCCAAGTGATCCACCATTCAGGGTAATCGTGTTATTAAATATGTTCGTTATTATCTTTGGTTCTCGGTTCGGATGAAGCCGAGGCCCGTGCGCCTCCAACCAGCGCGCGAAGGAGGTCCGGGCGTCGCCAGCGTTGACGACACTGTGTGTGATTTTTGTCCAGGACGGGAACACCGTCGAAGCGTACCGCGGAAACACCGCGGACGCGACCGACGGCCGAGCGTACATATTCATTTAAAAACCTTCGAGATACACGGCTGGGTACGAGAACCGTAACCGCGTACTCGGGGCGGGGATCATCGACCACCGCACGCGGCAGCATCCTCTGCTTATTACACGCTCTCTTTATCGTCGCCGTCCCCCGAAAGCGGACGCACGGCCGGCTTCGATCGGTCCAATCGGACTTTCGCTATCGAAGCTTCACAGCCGGTCCCTTTTTTTGGCTATCGGGGCGCGCGATTAAGCGAGCGATACTCGGGATGCACGTCGACGCGGATGGATGGTGCGAGCCGCCGCCCTAGGTTACCCGGATCCTCTCCGAGGAGAGTGCCCGTCACAGGACTTTTCGGAGAGCGCGACCAAAATTGAGGGGAAGCGGGATGCGAGTGGAAGAAGCGTCTCGTCGAGAGTGAGAGTGAGAGAAACGTCGCGAAGCCGAGGCTTCGACGGCGGCTCGTTCCTCTGCTCTCTGTCTTCTCGCGCGCTTTACTTAACACACTCGGGGCGCTTCTTGTGTGTTTTCGTCCCTGTATTGGATGATCGCACGTGACTCTCTCTCTCCTTTCTCGATACGAGCCTATGCAGGCTCGCGCAGACAACACGCGCAGACACGGGGTGCCGTATATAATAACGGCACGCGCCTCCGATACGAGGTGAACGCGAATCAACGAGGCGGCGGGTTACCGGAGAGGACAATCGCAACGACTGGTCTTGTTTTTCCCGATCCAGTTAACGACTGGCCCTCTCCGCGAAACCTCGCGCGAGCGCTCTCGTGATTGCGTTCGTATTATTATCGTCCCTATCTCAAATAGGGGGCTGCTCTCTCTCGCGTCTGGCGGTCTGGCGCGCTTGCTTGCTCTTTGCGCTTCGCCGATGGCAGCGGACGGGAGCGTCGCGGTGAGAAACCAGGTTCTCCGTCTGTAGCGACCTCCGCACGTAAGCCGTGCCACGGCGGTGCTAAATGCATTCGCATTTCGTTTTTGGTATCTGTTTAAATGCATTCGCATTTAGTTTTTGGTATCTGTTTAAATGCATTCTCGCATTTAGTTTTTGGTATCTGTTCAAATGCATTCGCATTTAAGTTTTTGGTATCTGTTCATATAAATGCATTCGCATTTATATATTATTGTGTTTTTGCATAGTTACGTTTTTTTTTCAAGCTTTCAGCTTTTTGCTCTTTGAGCCTTGTTAATGATCCTTCCGCAGGTTCACCTACAGAAACCTTGTTACGACTTTTACTTCCTCTAAATGATCAAGTTTGGTCATCTTCCCGGTAACATCGGCAATGCCGAGACATTGCCGCGCACCAGTCCGAAGACCACACTAAATCATTCAATCGGTAGTAGCGACGGGCAGTGTGTACAAAGGGCAGGGACGTAATCAACGCGAGCTTATGACTCGCGCTTACTGGGAATTCCTCGTTCATGGGGAATAACTGCAAGCCCCAATCCCTAGCACGAAGAAGGTTCAGCGGGTTACCCGGGCCTTTCGGCCAGGGAAAACACGCTGATTCCTTCAGTGTAGCGCGCGTGCGGCCCAGAACATCTAAGGGCATCACAGACCTGTTATTGCTCAATCTCGTGCGGCTAGAAGCCGCCTGTCCCTCTAAGAAGATTTGTTTGTACGTTGGTAGTAAAAACCCACCGACCGAAGTCGGGGACCTTCGTGATACCATAAGTTACGTCTATTTAGCAGGCTAGAGTCTCGTTCGTTATCGGAATTAACCAGACAAATCGCTCCACCAACTAAGAACGGCCATGCACCACCACCCACCGAATCAAGAAAGAGCTATAAATCTGTCAATCCTTCCGGTGTCCGGGCCTGGTGAGGATTCCCGTGTTGAGTCAAATTAAGCCGCAGGCTCCACTCCTGGTGGTGCCCTTCCGTCAATTCCTTTAAGTTTCAGCTTTGCAACCATACTTCCCCCGGAACCCAAAAGCTTTGGTTTCCCGGAAGCTGCCCGCCGAGTCTTCGGAGGAACTTCGGCGGATCGCTAGCTGGCATCGTTTATGGTTAGAACTAGGGCGGTATCTGATCGCCTTCGAACCTATAACTTTCGTTCTTGATTAATGAAAACATTTTTGGCAAATGCTTTCGCTTCTGTCCGTCTTGCGACGATCCAAGAATTTCACCTCTAACGTCGCAATACGAATGCCCCCATCTGTCCCTATTAATCATTACCTCGGGGTTCCGAAAACCAACAAAATAGAACCGAGGTCCTATTCCATTATTCCATGCACACAGTATTCAGGCGAAGGTAGCCTGCTTTGAGCACTCTAATTTGTTCAAAGTAAACGTACCGGCCCACCTCGACACTCAGTGAAGAGCACCGCGATGGGATATTAGTTGGACCGCCCCGTGAAGAGCTAAGCCCACCGGTAGGACGCACCACATAATGCCAGTTAAACACCGCGAGCGGTGAACCGACACTGTGACACACAGATTCAACTACGAGCTTTTTAACCGCAACAACTTTAATATACGCTATTGGAGCTGGAATTACCGCGGCTGCTGGCACCAGACTTGCCCTCCAA
Organism: Andrena trimmerana; assembly: GCA_951215215.1. Classification (NCBI taxonomy): domain Eukaryota; kingdom Metazoa; phylum Arthropoda; class Insecta; order Hymenoptera; family Andrenidae; genus Andrena; species Andrena trimmerana. The sequence goes on from CATNUO010000106.1 coordinate 1,857,307, forward strand.
TGGATCCTTGTTAAAGGATTTAAAGTGTACTCATTCCGATTACGGGGCCTCGGATGAGTCCCGTATCGTTATTTTTCGTCACTACCTCCCCGTGCCGGGAGTGGGTAATTTGCGCGCCTGCTGCCTTCCTTGGATGTGGTAGCCGTTTCTCAGGCTCCCTCTCCGGAATCGAACCCTGATTCCCCGTTACCCGTTACAACCATGGTAGGCGCAGAACCTACCATCGACAGTTGATAAGGCAGACATTTGAAAGATGCGTCGCCGGTGCTAGATGACCATGCGATCAGCACAAAGTTATTCAGAGTCACCAAAGCAAACGATGGGACGGACGGAGAACCATCCGCCACCGATTGGTTTTGATCTAATAAAAGCGTTCCTTCCATCTCTGGTCGGAACTCTGTTTTGCATGTATTAGCTCTAGAATTACCACAGTTATCCAAGTAAATGTGGGTACGATCTAAGGAACCATAACTGATTTAATGAGCCATTCGCGGTTTCACCTTGTGACGGTCTTCCGTCCGGAAATGAGGATAGTGGAGGATGCACTCAGTCGGGATGCCAGGGTATGAAATCCTCTCCTTCTTAAATAATGCGTTTATTCTTCGTATCGTTGAGTATTTACACTATTTACAATGCTGTCCGCTGTGTAGATCGCGTTGCGCTTGGCGGTTACGTGCGAAACGATGGAGACCTGGAAACGGCCAGTTGTCTCGGTTTCGTAGCGGTAGCAGGAAAGAGACCGGGCAGCGTCCGGGCGTCTCTGTCTCGGAGCGGTAGCAGGAGAGAGAGAGACCGGGCAGCGTCCGGGCGTCTCTCTTTAGCACGGTAGAGGGAAAGAGACCGGGCAACGTCCAGGCGTCTCTGTACGGTACGGTAGAAGGAAAGAGACCGGGCAACGTCCAGGCGTCTCTGTGCGGTACGGTAGAGGGAAAGAGACCGGGCAACGTCCAGGCGTCTCTATGCGGTACGGTAGAGGGAAAGAGACCGGGCAACGTCCAGGCGTCTCTGTGCGGTATGGTAGAGGGAAAGAGACCGGGCAACGTCCAGGCGTCTCTATGCGGTACGGTAGAGGGAAAAAGAGACCGGGCAACGTCCAGGCGTCTCTGTAGGGTACGGTAGAAGGAAAGAGACCGGGCAACGTCCAGGCGTCTCTGTAGGGTACGGTAGAGGGAAAGAGACCGGGCAACTTCCTGGCGTCTCTGTATGGTGCGGTAGAGGGAAATCGGGTGGCTTACGATCGTAGGATCGTCGGATATACGGAGGTTCTTCCTAGTTAGCTCGCACCGGGCAGCATCCAGGCAGGCGGTCTAGGAGGGGGGATCCGTAGCCCCACTCGAACTGCTTACCTCGGTCGCGTTGAGGCTTATGTCCCGATTCTCGGAAATTCCCAGCAGCGAGAAATCGACGCGATCTAGCGGCGCGGTGGGGAGTGAGCGTCATCTGACGCGTCGTGAGACCGGCGCGCCTCGGGCCGGTTCGGTGTTCCTCGGCGGCGGTCGCCTGCGCGCTCGGCCTCTCGCTCACTCCCGGTCGCACCGCTGTGCGCTCGACCCCTCGCGCTGGGACGCTACGTCACAACCTTAATACGGTATGTACTGAGACATGCATGGCTTAATCTTTGAGACAAGCATATGACTACTGGCAGGATCAACCAGGGAGCTTCGCGAAGCTTCCCTCTATTCGAATTCACACACTTTCGTGTCCTTTCTGTTCTGATCGCGTCGTCCGCTCTTTTAGAGACGGATCGACGATGCCCCACGTTTGATTTTATTAAAACTTGCACATCAGCGTGCAGTTTTAGACATCATATCCTCGATTTGTTCCACTAATTCTATCTCGGATATGTGCCGCCTCCTTACTCTCCTTCTCTTCTCCTCTCGCTCTCTCTTCTCCACTCACCTTCATACTTCTTCTAGACACCATATATATCCTAGGATTTTCCACAGACTAACTCCATCGGATATGATCATGTGCCTTTCTCTGCACTCTCCTTTATTATACTTTGACATCATATCGTGTCGATTCTTCCACTGACTAATATGTTAATCGGATATGTGCCTTTTATATATACGTTCACAGAAAGATCTTGGATTCAGACAAAATTCATTAAATTTCCCTTATAAATAAGGATGGCATCGGATGCTCGATAAAGCGCGTATCACGCGTGCCGCTGCATCCATCGGGAAGCACGGATTACACGCACGCTAGCATCAACCGTAGAAGCACGGACCACTACACGCTGGACATATCGACAAAGCGCGTACCATTCACGCTGGTCATGTACGTAATAGCGCGGACAAGTGCATGCTGGGCAAACGGGAAAGCGCGAATCGTGCCATGCTGGTCATAACGAGTTGCCATGTAATGTGCGCGCCAGGCATATCGAGATCTGACACCTCTTGGGTTTGTATCTACTTTCTCCCTCTTTCAAAGTTCGAACTTTTAGTTCGATACTTTATATGTACCCGACGCTAGCCTTCCTTAGCGTTTTGTTAAGTTTAAATCGTCCATCTGCGTGGATAAAGAGTTGAATGCATGAGGTCGTACAATCATACAAAGAATTGCATACGAGTCACCAACGTCACTTTTGGACGCTCGCCACATAAGGGCCATTCGGTCTTGGACACCGACCCGTGGTAATGCTGCGTGGAGAAATCCGAAACGCAACACGGAAAGAACAGTCGAGACAAAATCTCGAGGAGCGGTAACTGCTTCTCAACCGAGGTCATAGAATAGCCACGCGTCCAACGCTGTTCCGACCGAGACGCTCGGACGGTCGCTCTCCCTTATAGATACCGAACGGCCGGCCGGAACGCCGGCGCCGCCGTACCTTAAGCACGGGCGCCTATGGGTGTAAACCGCCGCTGCAACAGGCCATTCGCCCGGCACGTTGGGACTTAGCCGCGGAGAGCGTCGGAGACAAGAGTAAACCGACTAAATGAATTATTTTAAACAATCGTCGCGAACATTACCACGATATATATCAGCTGCAAAACGACATTCGAAAATAATTTCTCGGGACTTTGAAATATTTCGACGAAATTGGAGTTTTTCGCGATTTTCTCGAAAACCAGCGCGACGACCGCGGTCGAACCATCAGAGTAATACGTTCGCAATGGAACGAGAAACGTGGATCAATGGTTGTTTGGTCGATCGGACGATTTTTTGGACCTGCCCGGAGGACGGTGCCGGAGGACTTTGAAATCCGTCGGGTCTTTGAAATATTTCGACGAGATTGGAGTTTTTCGCGATTTTCTCGAAAACCAGCGCGACGACCGCGGTCGAACCATCAGAGTAATACGTTCGCAATGGAACGAGAAACGTGGATCAATGGTTGTTTGGTCGATCGGACGATTTTTTGGACCATCCCGGAGGATGGTGCCGGAGGACTTTGAAATCCGTCGGGACTTTGAAATATTTCGACGAGATTGGAGTTTTTCGCGATTTTCTCGAAAACCAGCGCGACGACCGCGGTCGAACCATGAGAGTAATACGTTCGCAATGGAACGAGAAACGTGGATCAATGGTTGTTTGGTCGATCGGACGATTTTTTGGACCTTCCCGGAGGACGGTGCCGGAGGACTTTGAAATCCGTCGGGTCTTTGAAATATTTCGACGAGATTGGAGTTTTTCGCGATTTTCTCGAAAACCAGCGCGTCGACCGCGGTCGAACCATCAGAGTAATACGATCGCAATGGAACGAGAAACGTGGATCAATGGTTGTTTGGTCGATCGGACGATTTTTTGGACCATCCCGGAGGACGGTGCCGGAGGACTTTGAAATCCGTCGGGACTTTGAAATATTTCCACGAGATTGGAGTTTTTCGCGATTTTCTCGAAAACCAGCGCGACGACCGCGGTCGAACCATCAGAGTAATACGTTCGCAATGGAACGAGAAACGTGGATCAATGGTTGTTTGGTCGATCGGACGATTTTTTGGACCATCCCGGAGGACTGTGCCGGAGGACTATGAAATCCGTCGGGACTTTGAAATATTTCGACGAGATTGGAGTTTTTCGCGATTTTCTCGAAAACCAGCGCGACGACCGCGGTCGAAACATCAGAGTAATACGTTCGCAATGGAACGAGAAACGTGGATCAATGGTTGTTTGGTCGATCGGACGATTTTTTGGACCTTCCCGGAGGACGGTGCCGGAGGACTTTGAAATCCGTCGGGACTTTGAAATATTTCGACGAGATTGGAGTTTTTCGCGATTTTCTCGAAAACCAGCGCGACGACCGCGGTCGGACCATCAGAGTAAGACGTTCGCAATGGAACGAGAAACGTGGATCAATGGTTGTTTGGTCGATCGGACGATTTTTTGGACCTTCCCGGAGGACGGTGCCGGAGGACTTTGAAATCCGTCGGGACTTTGAAATATTTAATAATAATAATAATAATAATAATAATTCGTCTTTATTCATCACATAATATTATAAACAACAAAAGAGAAAAAAAAGAGAAAAAAAAAAAAAAACTTATGTGATAAATAGGCGAGGTTCAGCATACATGCCGTTTTGCAACCTAACCCAAAAACAATATCGAACAGAAATAAAGCTAATCAAAACAACAGATGAGTAAGAGAGAGGACCACATGACAAGGGGAGTTAAGGATAGTGAACAAGAATAAAAGAACGGGCAGCACATTTAAAAGCGGACATAGAGGTCAAAGAACGAATATCTAAGGGAAGAGAATTATAATAGAGGGATGACAAATAAGAGAAAGATGCCGTAAATTTGATCGTACGATGAGCAGGTACAGATAGGTCAGCACCACGCCTCGTAGATGGTGCATGAACAGAGTGCATAGATGAATTACTACAAAGTAATTCATTTAGATAGATAGGCGTTTCAGAATGTAAAACCTTATGTACGATGCAGCACAGGTGCAAAATCCACCTCTGTCTGGCTTTGAGCCAGCCAGAGCGAAGAAATAACGGCGAAATATGATCAAACTTACGGATATTATAGGAATAGCGAAGGCACGAATTCTGGATACGTTGTACTATTGCCGAGAGACGGGTAGTGAGACAAGGACCATAAACAACATCGGCGTAGTCAAAGAGAGAAATAACAAGTGACTGACATAGCGAGAGCTTGATGTGGGTGGACAAAATACGACGAGAAGGATACAGGAACCGTAGACGAGCAAAAGCAGAGCGACACAGAACAGCTACATATTGTTCAAAGCACCAAGACGAATCAAAAGTAACACCGAGGATTTTAACAGTAGGTTGCATAGAAAGAGATGCAGAGCCCCAGGAAATAACAAAGGAAGACAGCTGTTGACGTAAAGCAGGAGAGCCAACCACAACTAAAGAAGATTTAGCAGGATTTAGCTGGAGACCGTGAGCGTCAGCCCATGCCGTGAGGCGTAACAGGTCAGAAGCCATCTCGCATTTGGCAGACTCAGCCCTACCAATAACAAAATCCTTAACAAGTTGCGTATCATCCGCATACATATAGACCCGACAGTTATGACACACCGAGGGCAGATCATTTACATAGATACTAAAAAGTAGGGGCCCAAGCACAGAGCCTTGCGGTACTCCACGTTTAACCTCACGAGTAGATGAGACCGTGGGCATATACTGGTTAAGCATAACCTGCTGAGAGCGGGAAGAGAGATAGGATTCAAGGAAAGACAGGACATTAGAGGACAAACCAGTAAGTCGAAGTTTAGCCACCAGCAGGTCATGATCAATCGTGTCAAATGCCTTGGAAAAGTCTAAGGAGATAATGGCAGTTAAGCATCTAGAGTCAAAGCTCCGCAATACAGTATCCGACAAATGCAGCAAAGATGTGGTAGTGCTATGACCACGTCGAAAGCCAGACTGAAAAACTGGAACAGCATTGGCGGATGTGAAAAACCTCTGAAGCTGGGCAATGCACAGTTTCTCGAGCACCTTAGACAAGAAGGGAGTAAGGGAGATAGGACGAAGGGAATTAAGGGCAGTTACATGAGGTGTTTTGGGAATAGGAACGACAAAGGAGTGTTTTAATGCACGAGGAAATACACCCTCGGAAATAGCAGCATTGAAGATATGAAGAAGAGAGTCAAAACAGTAAGGAAGGCAATTAAGGACCATACCCCCAGAAATATCGTAAGGATTAGAGGACGTAAGTTTGATAGATTTAAAGACGACAAGGAGATCCTCAGGAGTAAAGGGTACAAAAGAGAAAGTAGGAATGTTAGGATCAAGATTACCCAAGGATGCATAATTATGTATAAGGTTACGAGAGGCAGTGCAATCAGGAAGGGAGTCAATGAAATGATTATTAATTAATGTAGCGTCAGGAAAAGACTCAATGCCAGACGAGGCCCTAGACGATCGGTAAAATCCGGCCAAGGAAAGGAAGTCCCAGAGCCTTCTAGACGAACACGAATTAAAGCTTTTAAAAAACGCCCGCTTCTCGGCACGAATGACGGATTTCGCAACGTTACGGAGATGCTTATAATAATCCCAAGCACCAGCTGTCCCAGTCCTACTGTATCTCGCGAGTGCCCGATTGCGAAGCCTTATGAATCTCCTCACAGTCGGCGTAAGCCAAGGTGCAGCGGGCCTAGAGACACGCACTAGTCTTACGGGTGCAAACTGATCGTATAATGTGACCAACAAAGATTCAAACAAAGAAAATTTAGAATCAACCGTATCACAGTCACCAATCCGTTGCCAGCTTAAACCCTCAGCCTCACGGCAAAATTGCTCCTCAGGTAAATCCTTAAAATTACGTCGCAAGATGAAGCGTTGGCGGCCCGTCGACTTAGGAATATTAAGTATCGAGTAAACAAGACAGTGGTCACTAATATGGCTTACATCAAGAGAGCCCGCAGTTACAATATCCACATTATCGCTTACAAATATTAAATCCAACAAAGTTGAAGATAGCGCAGTAATTCGGGTAGGCACAGATATTGTTTGGCATAAAGAAAGCGATAACATAAAGTGCTTAACAAGAGGCAATCCCGGATCGCAAACATTATTGTAATCAATATTAAAGTCACCCATACATATAATATAAGTAGCTGTGCAAGAAACTTCAACAAGGAACAGTTCAAGATCATTCAAACAGGACAAAGGACAGTTAGGCGGACGATAAATAGACAGGACCACAGTGCGCGCATGTTTAATAGTAAAAAGAACGCCAGCTACATCCAAAAGACTATCATGAGAATAATTATCGGTAATAACATCAAATATATTTACACAATGTAAACTGGATTTGACATACAAAGCTGCTCCACCGCCACGAGCAAGGAAGCGAGAACGGCGGTCAGCACGATAAAGAGAATAGTCACGCAGCAAAAGGGATCCAGAGTCGTGCTCAGTACGCAACCAGGTTTCGGTAAGAGCCAACACGTCAAACTTGTAACAACGCACTAAGTCGGTTAATTCAGAGAAATGACAAATAAGTGACCGAATATTTAAGTGAGCAGCAGAGAAGGATTTAGAATGCGCACGCAGTTTACAAGAAAGCGAGGAAGAGTACGCAGAAGACCCATGTTCCGAAGTAGGAGAAGAAGAGAGCCCCAGCAGAGCAGAGGACGCGGAAAAAGATGAACAGCCTGAAGTAGAAGCCATCCCAACTATCCGATCCAAGGAAGAAGGGCGAGTAGCTTCAGAGCCCGAATGTAAGCTCAGGCCAAGTCACTGTCCCCCATCCATAGAATGGAGAACTTGATCTGGATAGCCTTGCAGAACAGGGGGCAAGGTAGATAGCTCCTCCACGAAGTCGGCAGAAGATGTAAACCGCCTGACTGGAGCACCATCATCCTTCCTTAGGTAGACAATACCACGTTTCATCCATACGAATTTGAAGTTATGGTCCTTCGCAAGCTTCCTGGCCTCAAGCAGACTGCTACGCTCACTAGCGGTCGAACGTTCGTTAATATATATAAGTGAGTCAGGCCACGACGGATCAATCTCACAAGCACGAAGATCCTTCTTGGCTCTCTTTTTGGAAATCCACTCGTCACGAGTAAATGTAGAGGTGAATCGAATGACGAGCGGCTTATACTTAGCCTTGGCATGACGAAGTCTAAGCGCAGAGGCTACCTGCGACTGCGCGAAAGGTATTTTAATGGCGTCAGCAAAACTTTTAATAGTCTGCAGTAGCCCCGCATTAGAATTATCGGGCAGCCCGGATATAACAAGTTCGAAGTCTCTAGTAGTACGCTCCATACGTTCAAACCTCTGGGTGACCTCGGCACGAGGAACCGAGCCAGCAACAATAGACGTCCTCCCACCGGTCAAACGCTGCTCCAGCGAAGTCACGCGTCCGTCCAAAGAGGCTTGGTCAGCGACTAAGCAATCCACCCGTTCGGCAACATCGGACATCATGGTGTGCAAGGAGTTGACACGTGCTACCAGATCGTCAAGCGAAGTTAATTTCAGTTTAATATCTTGCAGGCAGCCGTGGATAGCCCTTAGATCCGGAGAAGCATCCGATCTTGATCTTGAGGACGAGATGGAGGGTCCGGGCAGAGATAGGGCATTATTGGAGTCAAATGCACCAATGCCAGAAAAATTATTGTTCATACCACAGCCTGTGCATTTACCGGATTTAGGCAGAAATTTGGAGCATCCTCGACAGTGAGCCATACCGACAGTACAACGACAGTAGTGTATTAAACACCTCAATAGATGTCGTTAAGCACTAATTAGCCTTACACAAGGCTCACCAAAGTTTGTAATCACGATGACGCCGACCAGGACAAAGTCAAGCAAAAACCGGCGGAAGAAAACACAGCTGAGCAAGCCACAACCGAATACCAAGAAATAACGGCGGATAACTCGGAAAGTAAAGGCACCACGCGAAAAGCACTGCGGCACCAAAGAGATAAGCACTGTATCAACAAGTGGATATAAAATTGAACAATTCAAACTCAGATTAACACTGCAAAAACAGAAAGACTACAGAGCAAGAAAGACACACGTCATGGCAACGCGCTGGCAAATGACTATCCCTTTCGACGAGATTGGAGTTTTTCGCGATTTTCTCGAAAACCAGCGCCACGACCGCGGTCGAACCATCAGAGTAATACGTTCGCAATGGAACGAGAAACGTGGATCAATGGTTGTTTGGTCGATCGGACGATTTTTTGGACCATCCCGGAGGACGGTGCCGGAGGACTTTGAAATCCGTCGGGACTTTGAAATATTTCGACGAGATTGGAGTTTTTCACGATTTTCTCGAAAACCAGCGCGACGACCGCGGTCGAACCATCAGAGTAATACGTTCGCAATGGAACGAGAAACGTGGATCGATGGTTGTTTGGTCGATCGGACGATTTTTTGGACCATCCCGGAGGACGGTGCCGGAGGACTTTGAAATACGTCGGGACTTTGAAATATTTCGACGAGATTGGAGTTTTTCGCGATTTTCTCGAAAACCAGCGCGACGACCGCGGTCGAACCATCAGAGTAATACGTTCGCAATGGAACGAGAAACGTGGATCAATGGTTGTTTGGTCGATCGGACGATTTTTTGGACCTTCCCGGAGGACGGTGCCGGAGGACTTTGGAATCCGTCGGGTCTTTGAAATATTTCGACGAGATTGGAGTTTTTCGCGATTTTCTCGAAAACCAGCGCGTCGACCGCGGTCGAACCATCAGAGTAATACGTTCGCAATGGAACGAGAAACGTGGATCAATGGTTGTTTGGTCGATCGGACGATTTTTTGGACCTTCCCGGAGGACGGTGCCGGAGGACTTTGAAATCCGTCGGGACTTTGAAATATTTCGACGAGATTGGAGTTTTTCGCGATTTTCTCGAAAACCAGCGCCACGACCGCGGTCGAACCATCAGAGTAATACGTTCGCAATGGAACGAGAAACGTGGATCAATGGTTGTTTGGTCGATCGGACGATTTTTTGGACCTTCCCGGAGGACGGTGCCGGAGGACTTTGAAATCCGTCGGGACTTTGAAATATTTCGACGAGATTGGAGTTTTTCGCGATTTTCTCGAAAACCAGCGCCACGACCGCGGTCGAACCATCAGAGTAATACGTTCGCAATGGAACGAGAAACGTGGATCAATGGTTGTTTGGTCGATCGGACGATTTTTTGGACCATCCCGGAGGACGGTGCCGGAGGACTTTGAAATCCGTCGGGACTTTCAAATATTTCGACGAGATTGGAGTTTTTCGCGATTTTCTCGAAAACCAGCGCGACGACCGCGGTCGAACCATCAGAGTAATACGTTCGCAATGGAACGAGAAACGTGGATCAATGGTTGTTTGGTCGATCGGACGATTTTTTGGACCATCCCGGAGGACGGTGCCGGAGGACTTTGAAATCCGTCGGGACTTTGAAATATTTCGACGAGATTAGAGTTTTTCGCGATTTTCTCGAAAACCAGCGCGACGACCGCGGTCGAACCATCAGAGTAATACGTTCGCAATGGATCGAGAAACGTGGATCAATGGTTGTTTGGTCGATCGGACGATTTTTTGGACCATCCCGGAGGACGGTGCCGGAGGACTTTGAAATCCGTCGGGACTTTGAAATATTTCGACGAGATTAGAGTTTTTCGCGATTTTCTCGAAAACCAGCGCGACGACCGCGGTCGAACCATCAGAGTAATACGTTCGCAATGGATCGAGAAACGTGGATCAATGGTTGTTTGGTCGATCGGACGATTTTTTGGACCATCCCGGAGGACGGTGCCGGAGGACTTTGAAATCCGTCGGGACTTTGAAATATTTCGACGAGATTGGAGTTTTTCGCGATTTTCTCGAAAACCAGCGCGACGACCGCGGTCGAACCATCAGAGTAATACGTTCGCAATGGAACGAGAAACGTGGATCAATGGTTGTTTGGTCGATCGGACGATTTTTTGGACCTTCCCGGAGGACGGTGCCGGAGGACTTTGAAATCCGTCGGGACTTTGAAATATTTCGACGAGATTGGAGTTTTTCGCGATTTTCTCGAAAACCAGCGCCACGACCGCGGTCGAACCATCAGAGTAATACGTTCGCAATGGAACGAGAAACGTGGATCAATGGTTGTTTGGTCGATCGGACGATTTTTTGGACCTTCCCGGAGGACGGTGCCGGAGGACTTTGAAATCCGTCGGGACTTTGAAATATTTCGACGAGATTGGAGTTTTTCGCGATTTTCTCGAAAACCAGCGCCACGACCGCGGTCGAACCATCAGAGTAATACGTTCGCAATGGAACGAGAAACGTGGATCAATGGTTGTTTGGTCGATCCGACGATTTTTTGGACCTTCCCGGAGGACGGTGCCGGAGGACTTTGAAATCCGTCGGGACTTTGAAATATTTCGACGAAATTGGAGTTTTTCGCGATTTTCTCGAAAACCAGCGCGACGACCGCGGTCGAACCATCAGAGTAATACGTTCGCAATGGAACGAGAAACGTGGATCAATGGTTGTTTGGTCGATCGGACGATTTTTTGGACCATCCCGGAGGACGGTGCCGGCGGACTTTGAAATCCGTCGGGACTTTGAAATATTTCGACGAGATTAGAGTTTTTCGCGATTTTCTCGAAAACCAGCCCGACGACCGCGGTCGAACCATCAGAGTAATACGTTCGCAATGGATCGAGAAACGTGGATCAATGGTTGTTTGGTCGATCGGACGATTTTTTGGACCATCCCGGAGGACGGTGCCGGAGGACTTTTAAATCCGTCGGGACTTTGAAATATTTCGACGAGATTGGAGTTTTTCGCGATTTTCTCGAAAACCAGCGCGACGACCGCGGTCGAACCATCAGAGTAATACGTTCGCAATGGAACGAGAAACGTGGATCAATGGTTGTTTGGACGATCGGACGATTTTTTGGACCTTCCCGGAGGACGGTGCCGGAGGACTTTGAAATCCGTCGGGACTTTGAAATATTTCGACGAGATTGGAGTTTTTCGCGATTTTCTCGAAAACCAGCGCCACGACCGCGGTCGAACCATCAGAGTAATACGTTCGCAATGGAACGAGAAACGTGGATCAATGGTTGTTTGGTCGATCGGACGATTTTTTGGACCTTCCCGGAGGACGGTGCCGGAGGACTTTGAAATCCGTCGGGACTTTGAAATATTTCGACGAGATTGGAGTTTTTCGCGATTTTCTCGAAAACCAGCGCGACGACCGCGGTCGAACCATCAGAGTAATACGTTCGCAATGGAACGAGAAACGTGGATCAATGGTTGTTTGGTCGATCGGACGATTTTTTGGACCATCCCGGAGGACGGTGCCGGCGGACTTTGAAATCCGTCGGGACTTTGAAATATTTCGACGAGATTAGAGTTTTTCGCGATTTTCTCGAAAACCAGCCCGACGACCGCGGTCGAACCATCAGAGTAATACGTTCGCAATGGATCGAGAAACGTGGATCAATGGTTGTTTGGTCGATCGGACGATTTTTTGGACCATACCGGAGGACGGTGCCGGAGGACTTTTAAATCCGTCGGGACTTTGAAATATTTCGACGAGATTGGAGTTTTTCGCGATTTTCTCGAAAACCAGCGCGTCGACCGCGGTCGAACCATCAGAGTAATACGTTCGCAATGGAACGAGAAACGTGGATCAATGGTTGTTTGGTCGATCGGACGATTTTTTGGACCTTCCCGGAGGACGGTGCCGGAGGACTTTGAAATCCGTCGGGACTTTGAAATATTTCGACGAGATTGGAGTTTTTCGCGATTTTCTCGAAAACCAGCGCCACGACCGCGGTCGAACCATCAGAGTAATACGTTCGCAATGGAACGAGAAACGTGGATCAATGGTTGTTTGGTCGATCGGACGATTTTTTGGACCTTCCCGGAGGACGGTGCCGGAGGACTTTGAAATCCGTCGGGACTTTGAAATATTTCGACGAGATTGGAGTTTTTCGCGATATTCTCGAAAACCAGCGCGACGACCGCGGTCGAACCATCAGAGTAATACGTTCGCCATGGAACGAGAAACGTGGATCAATGGTTGTTTGGTCGATCGGACGATTTTTTGGACCATCCCGGAGGACGGTGCCGGGGGACTTTGAAATCCGTCGGGACTTTGAAATATTTCGACGAGATTGGAGTTTTTCGCGATTTTCTCGAAAACCAGCGCGACGACCGCGGTCGAACCATCAGAGTAATACGTTCGCAATGGAACGAGAAACGTGGATCAATGGTTGTTTGGTCGATCGGACGATTTTTTGGACCATCCCGGAGGACGGTGCCGGAGGACTTTGAAATCCGTCGGGACTTTGAAATATTTCGACGAGATTGGAGTTTTTCGCGATTTTCTCGAAAACCAGCGCGACGACCGCGGTCGAACCATCAGAGTAATACGTTCGCCATGGAACGAGAAACGTGGATCAATGGTTGTTTGGTCGATCGGACGATTTTTTGGACCATCCCGGAGGACGGTGCCGGGGGACTTTGAAATCCGTCGGGACTTTGAAATATTTCGACGAGATTGGAGTTTTTCGCGATTTTCTCGAAAACCAGCGCGACGACCGCGGTCGAACCATCAGAGTAATACGTTCGCAATGGAACGAGAAACGTGGATCAATGGTTGTTTGGTCGATCGGACGATTTTTTGGACCTTCCCGGAGGACGGTGCCGGAGGACTTTGAAATCCGTCGGGACTTTGAAATATTTCGACGAGATTGGAGTTTTTCGCGATTTTCTCGAAAACCAGCGCGACGACCGCGGTCGAACCATCAGAGTAATACGTTCGCAATGGAACGAGAAACGTGGATCAATGGTTGTTTGGTCGATCGGACGATTTTTTGGACCATCCCGGAGGACGGTGCCGGAGGACTTTGAAATCCGTCGGGACTTTGAAATATTTCGACGAGATTAGAGTTTTTCGCGATTTTCTCGAAAACCAGCGCCACGACCGCGGTCGAACCATCAGAGTAATACGTTCGCAATGGATCGAGAAACGTGGATCAATGGTTGTTTGGTCGATCGGACGATTTTTTGGACCATACCGGAGGACGGTGCCGGAGGACTTTTAAATCCGTCGGGACTTTGAAATATTTCGACGAGATTGGAGTTTTTCGCGATTTTCTCGAAAACCAGCGCGTCGACCGCGGTCGAACCATCAGAGTAATACGTTCGCAATGGAACGAGAAACGTGGATCAATGGTTGTTTGGTCGATCGGACGATTTTTTGGACCTTCCCGGAGGACGGTGCCGGAGGACTTTGAAATCCGTCGGGACTTTGAAATATTTCGACGAGATTGGAGTTTTTCGCGATTTTCTCGAAAACCAGCGCCACGACCGCGGTCGAACCATCAGAGTAATACGTTCGCAATGGAACGAGAAACGTGGATCAATGGTTGTTTGGTCGATCGGACGATTTTTTGGACCATCCCGGAGGACGGTGCCGGGGGACTTTGAAATCCGTCGGGACTTTGAAATATTTCGACGAGATTGGAGTTTTTCGCGATTTTCTCGAAAACCAGCGCGACGACCGCGGTCGAACCATCAGAGTAATACGTTCGCAATGGAACGAGAAACGTGGATCAATGGTTGTTTGGTCGATCGGACGATTTTTTGGACCATCCCGGAGGACGGTGCCGGAGGACTTTGAAATCCGTCGGGACTTTGAAATATTTCGACGAGATTGGAGTTTTTCGCGATTTTCTCGAAAACCAGCGCGACGACCGCGGTCGAACCATCAGAGTAATACGTTCGCCATGGAACGAGAAACGTGGATCAATGGTTGTTTGGTCGATCGGACGATTTTTTGGACCATCCCGGAGGACGGTGCCGGGGGACTTTGAAATCCGTCGGGACTTTGAAATATTTCGACGAGATTGGAGTTTTTCGCGATTTTCTCGAAAACCAGCGCGACGACCGCGGTCGAACCATCAGAGTAATACGTTCGCAATGGAACGAGAAACGTGGATCAATGGTTGTTTGGTCGATCGGACGATTTTTTGGACCTTCCCGGAGGACGGTGCCGGAGGACTTTGAAATCCGTCGGGACTTTGAAATATTTCGACGAGATTGGAGTTTTTCGCGATTTTCTCGAAAACCAGCGCGACGACCGCGGTCGAACCATCAGAGTAATACGTTCGCAATGGAACGAGAAACGTGGATCAATGGTTGTTTGGTCGATCGGACGATTTTTTGGACCATCCCGGAGGACGGTGCCGGAGGACTTTGAAATCCGTCGGGACTTTGAAATATTTCGACGAGATTAGAGTTTTTCGCGATTTTCTCGAAAACCAGCGCCACGACCGCGGTCGAACCATCAGAGTAATACGTTCGCAATGGAACGAGAAACGTGGATCAATGGTTGTTTGGTCGATCGGACGATTTTTTGGACCTTCCCGGAGGACGGTGCCGGAGGACTTTGAAATCCGTCGGGACTTTGAAATATTTCGACGAGATTGGAGTTTTTCGCGATTTTCTCGAAAACCAGCGCCACGACCGCGGTCGAACCATCAGAGTAATACGTTCGCAATGGAACGAGAAACGTGGATCAATGGTTGTTTGGTCGATCCGACGATTTTTTGGACCTTCCCGGAGGACGGTGCCGGAGGACTTTGAAATCCGTCGGGACTTTGAAATATTTCGACGAAATTGGAGTTTTTCGCGATTTTCTCGAAAACCAGCGCGACGACCGCGGTCGAACCATCAGAGTAATACGTTCGCCATGGAACGAGAAACGTGGATCAATGGTTGTTTGGTCGATCGGACGATTTTTTGGACCATCCCGGAGGACGGTGCCGGAGGACTTTGAAATCCGTCGGGACTTTGAAATATTTCGACGAGATTGGAGTTTTTCGCGATTTTCTCGAAAACCAGCGCGACGACCGCGGTCGAACCATCAGAGTAATACGTTCGCCATGGAACGAGAAACGTGGATCAATGGTTGTTTGGTCGATCGGACGATTTTTTGGACCATCCCGGAGGACGGTGCCGGGGGACTTTGAAATCCGTCGGGACTTTGAAATATTTCGACGAGATTGGAGTTTTTCGCGATTTTCTCGAAAACCAGCGCGACGACCGCGGTCGAACCATCAGAGTAATACGTTCGCAATGGAACGAGAAACGTGGATCAATGGTTGTTTGGTCGATCGGACGATTTTTTGGACCTTCCCGGAGGACGGTGCCGGAGGACTTTGAAATCCGTCGGGACTTTGAAATATTTCGACGAGATTGGAGTTTTTCGCGATTTTCTCGAAAACCAGCGCGACGACCGCGGTCGAACCATCAGAGTAATACGTTCGCAATGGAACGAGAAACGTGGATCAATGGTTGTTTGGTCGATCGGACGATTTTTTGGACCATCCCGGAGGACGGTGCCGGAGGACTTTGAAATCCGTCGGGACTTTGAAATATTTCGACGAGATTAGAGTTTTTCGCGATTTTCTCGAAAACCAGCGCCACGACCGCGGTCGAACCATCAGAGTAATACGTTCGCAATGGAACGAGAAACGTGGATCAATGGTTGTTTGGTCGATCGGACGATTTTTTGGACCTTCCCGGAGGACGGTGCCGGAGGACTTTGAAATCCGTCGGGACTTTGAAATATTTCGACGAGATTGGAGTTTTTCGCGATTTTCTCGAAAACCAGCGCCACGACCGCGGTCGAACCATCAGAGTAATACGTTCGCAATGGAACGAGAAACGTGGATCAATGGTTGTTTGGTCGATCCGACGATTTTTTGGACCTTCCCGGAGGACGGTGCCGGAGGACTTTGAAATCCGTCGGGACTTTGAAATATTTCGACGAAATTGGAGTTTTTCGCGATTTTCTCGAAAACCAGCGCGACGACCGCGGTCGAACCATCAGAGTAATACGTTCGCAATGGAACGAGAAACGTGGATCAATGGTTGTTTGGTCGATCGGACGATTTTTTGGACCATCCCGGAGGACGGTGCCGGCGGACTTTGAAATCCGTCGGGACTTTGAAATATTTCGACGAGATTAGAGTTTTTCGCGATTTTCTCGAAAACCAGCCCGACGACCGCGGTCGAACCATCAGAGTAATACGTTCGCAATGGATCGAGAAACGTGGATCAATGGTTGTTTGGTCGATCGGACGATTTTTTGGACCATCCCGGAGGACGGTGCCGGAGGACTTTTAAATCCGTCGGGACTTTGAAATATTTCGACGAGATTGGAGTTTTTCGCGATTTTCTCGAAAACCAGCGCGACGACCGCGGTCGAACCATCAGAGTAATACGTTCGCAATGGAACGAGAAACGTGGATCAATGGTTGTTTGGACGATCGGACGATTTTTTGGACCTTCCCGGAGGACGGTGCCGGAGGACTTTGAAATCCGTCGGGACTTTGAAATATTTCGACGAGATTGGAGTTTTTCGCGATTTTCTCGAAAACCAGCGCCACGACCGCGGTCGAACCATCAGAGTAATACGTTCGCAATGGAACGAGAAACGTGGATCAATGGTTGTTTGGTCGATCGGACGATTTTTTGGACCTTCCCGGAGGACGGTGCCGGAGGACTTTGAAATCCGTCGGGACTTTGAAATATTTCGACGAGATTGGAGTTTTTCGCGATTTTCTCGAAAACCAGCGCGACGACCGCGGTCGAACCATCAGAGTAATACGTTCGCAATGGAACGAGAAACGTGGATCAATGGTTGTTTGGTCGATCGGACGATTTTTTGGACCATCCCGGAGGACGGTGCCGGAGGACTTTGAAATCCGTCGGGACTTTGAAATATTTCGACGAGATTGGAGTTTTTCGCGATTTTCTCGAAAACCAGCGCGACGACCGCGGTCGAACCATCAGAGTAATACGTTCGCAATGGAACGAGAAACGTGGATCAATGGTTGTTTGGTCGATCGGACGATTTTTTGGACCATCCCGGAGGACGGTGCCGGAGGACTTTGAAATCCGTCGGGACTTTGAAATATTTCGACGAGATTGGAGTTTTTCGCAATTTTCACGAAAACCAGCGCGACGACCGCGGTCGAACCATCAGAGTAATACGTTCGCCATGGAACGAGAAACGTGGATCAATGGTTGTTTGGTCGATCGGACGATTTTTTGGACCATCCCGGAGGACGGTGCCGGGGGACTTTGAAATCCGTCGGGACTTTGAAATATTTCGACGAGATTGGAGTTTTTCGCGATTTTCTCGAAAACCAGCGCGACGACCGCGGTCGAACCATCAGAGTAATACGTTCGCAATGGAACGAGAAACGTGGATCAATGGTTGTTTGGTCGATCGGACGATTTTTTGGACCATCCCGGAGGACGGTGCCGGAGGACTTTGAAATCCGTCGGGACTTTGAAATATTTCGACGAGATTGGAGTTTTTCGCGATTTTCTCGAAAACCAGCGCGACGACCGCGGTCGAACCATCAGAGTAATACGTTCGCCATGGAACGAGAAACGTGGATCAATGGTTGTTTGGTCGATCGGACGATTTTTTGGACCATCCCGGAGGACGGTGCCGGGGGACTTTGAAATCCGTCGGGACTTTGAAATATTTCGACGAGATTGGAGTTTTTCGCGATTTTCTCGAAAACCAGCGCGACGACCGCGGTCGAACCATCAGAGTAATACGTTCGCAATGGAACGAGAAACGTGGATCAATGGTTGTTTGGTCGATCGGACGATTTTTTGGACCTTCCCGGAGGACGGTGCCGGAGGACTTTGAAATCCGTCGGGACTTTGAAATATTTCGACGAGATTGGAATTTTTTCGCGATTTTCTCGAAAACCAGCGCGACGACCGCGGTCGAACCATCAGAGTAATACGTTCGCAATGGAACGAGAAACGTGGATCAATGGTTGTTTGGTCGATCGGACGATTTTTTGGACCATCCCGGAGGACGGTGCCGGCGGACTTTGAAATCCGTCGGGACTTTGAAATATTTCGACGAGATTAGAGTTTTTCGCGATTTTCTCGAAAACCAGCCCGACGACCGCGGTCGAACCATCAGAGTAATACGTTCGCAATGGATCGAGAAACGTGGATCAATGGTTGTTTGGTCGATCGGACGATTTTTTGGACCATCCCGGAGGACGGTGCCGGAGGACTTTGAAATCCGTCGGGACTTTGAAATATTTCGACGAGATTGGAGTTTTTCGCGATTTTCTCGAAAACCAGCGCGACGACCGCGGTCGAACCATCAGAGTAATACGTTCGCCATGGAACGAGAAACGTGGATCAATGGTTGTTTGGTCGATCGGACGATTTTTTGGACCATCCCGGAGGACGGTGCCGGGGGACTTTGAAATCCGTCGGGACTTTGAAATATTTCGACGAGATTGGAGTTTTTCGCGATTTTCTCGAAAACCAGCGCGACGACCGCGGTCGAACCATCAGAGTAATACGTTCGCAATGGAACGAGAAACGTGGATCAATGGTTGTTTGGTCAATCGGACGATTTTTTGGACCATCCCGGAGGACGGTGCCGGCGGACTTTGAAATCCGTCGGGACTTTGAAATATTTCGACGAGATTAGAGTTTTTCGCGATTTTCTCGAAAACCAGCCCGACGACCGCGGTCGAACCATCAGAGTAATACGTTCGCAATGGATCGAGAAACGTGGATCAATGGTTGTTTGGTCGATCGGACGATTTTTTGGACCATCCCGGAGGACGGTGCCGGAGGACTTTTAAATCCGTCGGGATTTTGAAATATTTCGACGAGATTGGAGTTTTTCGCGATTTTCTCGAAAACCAGCGCGACGACCGCGGTCGAACCATCAGAGTAATACGTTCGCAATGGAACGAGAAACGTGGATCAATGGTTGTTTGGTCGATCGGACGATTTTTTGGACCTTCCCGGAGGACGGTGCCGGAGGACTTTGAAATCCGTCGGGACTTTGAAATATTTCGACGAGATTGGAGTTTTTCGCGATTTTCTCGAAAACCAGCGCCACGACCGCGGTCGAACCATCAGAGTAATACGTTCGCAATGGAACGAGAAACGTGGATCAATGGTTGTTTGGTCGATCGGACGATTTTTTGGACCTTCCCGGAGGACGGTGCCGGAGGACTTTGAAATCCGTCGGGACTTTGAAATATTTCGACGAGATTGGAGTTTTTCGCGATATTCTCGAAAACCAGCGCGACGACCGCGGTCGAACCATCAGAGTAATACGTTCGCAATGGAACGAGAAACGTGGATCAATGGTTGTTTGGTCGATCGGACGATTTTTTGGACCATCCCGGAGGACGGTGCCGGAGGACTTTGAAATCCGTCGGGACTTTGAAATATTTCGACGAGATTGGAGTTTTTCGCGATTTTCTCGAAAACCAGCGCGACGACCGCGGTCGAACCATCAGAGTAATACGTTCGCAATGGAACGAGAAACGTGGATCAATGGTTGTTTGGTCGATCGGACGATTTTTTGGACCATCCCGGAGGACGGTGCCGGAGGACTTTGAAATCCGTCGGGACTTTGAAATATTTCGACGAGATTGGAGTTTTTCGCGATTTTCTCGAAAACCAGCGCGACGACCGCGGTCGAACCATCAGAGTAATACGTTCGCCATGGAACGAGAAACGTGGATCAATGGTTGTTTGGTCGATCGGACGATTTTTTGGACCATCCCGGAGGACGGTGCCGGGGGACTTTGAAATCCGTCGGGACTTTGAAATATTTCGACGAGATTGGAGTTTTTCGCGATTTTCTCGAAAACCAGCGCGACGACCGCGGTCGAACCATCAGAGTAATACGTTCGCAATGGAACGAGAAACGTGGATCAATGGTTGTTTGGTCGATCGGACGATTTTTTGGACCTTCCCGGAGGACGGTGCCGGAGGACTTTGAAATCCGTCGGGACTTTGAAATATTTCGACGAGATTGGAGTTTTTCGCGATTTTCTCGAAAACCAGCGCGACGACCGCGGTCGAACCATCAGAGTAATACGTTCGCAATGGAACGAGAAACGTGGATCAATGGTTGTTTGGTCGATCGGACGATTTTTTGGACCATCCCGGAGGACGGTGCCGGCGGACTTTGAAATCCGTCGGGACTTTGAAATATTTCGACGAGATTAGAGTTTTTCGCGATTTTCTCGAAAACCAGCCCGACGACCGCGGTCGAACCATCAGAGTAATACGTTCGCAATGGATCGAGAAACGTGGATCAATGGTTGTTTGGTCGATCGGACGATTTTTTGGACCATCCCGGAGGACGGTGCCGGAGGACTTTGAAATCCGTCGGGACTTTGAAATATTTCGACGAGATTGGAGTTTTTCGCGATTTTCTCGAAAACCAGCGCGACGACCGCGGTCGAACCATCAGAGTAATACGTTCGCAATGGAACGAGAAACGTGGATCAATGGTTGTTTGGTCGATCGGACGATTTTTTGGACCATCCCGGAGGACGGTGCCGGAGGACTTTGAAATCCGTCGGGACTTTGAAATATTTCGACGAGATTGGAGTTTTTCGCGATATTCTCGAAAACCAGCGCGACGACCGCGGTCGAACCATCAGAGTAATACGTTCGCAATGGAACGAGAAACGTGGATCAATGGTTGTTTGGTCGATCGGACGATTTTTTGGACCATCCCGGAGGACGGTGCCGGAGGACTTTGAAATCCGTCGGGACTTTGAAATATTTCGACGAGATTGGAGTTTTTCGCGATTTTCTCGAAAACCAGCGCGACGACCGCGGTCGAACCATCAGAGTAATACGTTCGCCATGGAACGAGAAACGTGGATCAATGGTTGTTTGGTCGATCGGACGATTTTTTGGACCATCCCGGAGGACGGTGCCGGGGGACTTTGAAATCCGTCGGGACTTTGAAATATTTCGACGAGATTGGAGTTTTTCGCGATTTTCTCGAAAACCAGCGCGACGACCGCGGTCGAACCATCAGAGTAATACGTTCGCAATGGAACGAGAAACGTGGATCAATGGTTGTTTGGTCAATCGGACGATTTTTTGGACCATCCCGGAGGACGGTGCCGGCGGACTTTGAAATCCGTCGGGACTTTGAAATATTTCGACGAGATTAGAGTTTTTCGCGATTTTCTCGAAAACCAGCCCGACGACCGCGGTCGAACCATCAGAGTAATACGTTCGCAATGGATCGAGAAACGTGGATCAATGGTTGTTTGGTCGATCGGACGATTTTTTGGACCATCCCGGAGGACGGTGCCGGAGGACTTTTAAATCCGTCGGGATTTTGAAATATTTCGACGAGATTGGAGTTTTTCGCGATTTTCTCGAAAACCAGCGCGACGACCGCGGTCGAACCATCAGAGTAATACGTTCGCAATGGAACGAGAAACGTGGATCAATGGTTGTTTGGTCGATCGGACGATTTTTTGGACCTTCCCGGAGGACGGTGCCGGAGGACTTTGAAATCCGTCGGGACTTTGAAATATTTCGACGAGATTGGAGTTTTTCGCGATTTTCTCGAAAACCAGCGCCACGACCGCGGTCGAACCATCAGAGTAATACGTTCGCAATGGAACGAGAAACGTGGATCAATGGTTGTTTGGTCGATCGGACGATTTTTTGGACCTTCCCGGAGGACGGTGCCGGAGGACTTTGAAATCCGTCGGGACTTTGAAATATTTCGACGAGATTGGAGTTTTTCGCGATATTCTCGAAAACCAGCGCGACGACCGCGGTCGAACCATGAGAGTAATACGTTCGCAATGGAACGAGAAACGTGGATCAATGGTTGTTTGGTCGATCGGACGATTTTTTGGACCATCCCGGAGGACGGTGCCGGAGGACTTTGAAATCCGTCGGGACTTTGAAATATTTCGACGAGATTGGAGTTTTTCGCGATTTTCTCGAAAACCAGCGCGACGACCGCGGTCGAACCATCAGAGTAATACGTTCGCAATGGAACGAGAAACGTGGATCAATGGTTGTTTGGTCGATCGGACGATTTTTTGGACCATCCCGGAGGACGGTGCCGGAGGACTTTGAAATCCGTCGGGACTTTGAAATATTTCGACGAGATTGGAGTTTTTCGCGATTTTCTCGAAAACCAGCGCGACGACCGCGGTCGAACCATCAGAGTAATACGTTCGCCATGGAACGAGAAACGTGGATCAATGGTTGTTTGGTCGATCGGACGATTTTTTGGACCATCCCGGAGGACGGTGCCGGAGGACTTTGAAATCCGTCGGGACTTTGAAATATTTCGACGAGATTGGAGTTTTTCGCGATTTTCTCGAAAACCAGCGCGACGACCGCGGTCGAACCATCAGAGTAATACGTTCGCCATGGAAGGAGAAACGTGGATCAATGGTTGTTTGGTCGATCGGACGATTTTTTGGACCATCCCGGAGGACGGTGCCGGGGGACTTTGAAATCCGTCGGGACTTTGAAATATTTCGACGAGATTGGAGTTTTTCGCGATTTTCTCGAAAACCAGCGCGACGACCGCGGTCGAACCATCAGAGTAATACGTTCGCAATGGAACGAGAAACGTGGATCAATGGTTGTTTGGTCGATCGGACGATTTTTTGGACCTTCCCGGAGGACGGTGCCGGAGGACTTTGAAATCCGTCGGGACTTTGAAATATTTCGACGAGATTGGAGTTTTTCGCGATTTTCTCGAAAACCAGCGCCACGACCGCGGTCGAACCATCAGAGTAATACGTTCGCAATGGAACGAGAAACGTGGATCAATGGTTGTTTGGTCGATCGGACGATTTTTTGGACCTTCCCGGAGGACGGTGCCGGAGGACTTTGAAATCCGTCGGGACTTTGAAATATTTCGACGAGATTGGAGTTTTTCGCGATATTCTCGAAAACCAGCGCGACGACCGCGGTCGAACCATCAGAGTAATACGTTCGCAATGGAACGAGAAACGTGGATCAATGGTTGTTTGGTCGATCGGACGATTTTTTGGACCATCCCGGAGGACGGTGCCGGAGGACTTTGAAATCCGTCGGGACTTTGAAATATTTCGACGAGATTGGAGTTTTTCGCGATTTTCTCGAAAACCAGCGCGACGACCGCGGTCGAACCATCAGAGTAATACGTTCGCAATGGAACGAGAAACGTGGATCAATGGTTGTTTGGTCGATCGGACGATTTTTTGGACCATCCCGGAGGACGGTGCCGGAGGACTTTGAAATCCGTCGGGACTTTGAAATATTTCGACGAGATTGGAGTTTTTCGCGATTTTCTCGAAAACCAGCGCGACGACCGCGGTCGAACCATCAGAGTAATACGTTCGCCATGGAACGAGAAACGTGGATCAATGGTTGTTTGGTCGATCGGACGATTTTTTGGACCATCCCGGAGGACGGTGCCGGGGGACTTTGAAATCCGTCGGGACTTTGAAATATTTCGACGAGATTGGAGTTTTTCGCGATTTTCTCGAAAACCAGCGCGACGACCGCGGTCGAACCATCAGAGTAATACGTTCGCAATGGAACGAGAAACGTGGATCAATGGTTGTTTGGTCGATCGGACGATTTTTTGGACCATCCCGGAGGACGGTGCCGGAGGACTTTGAAATCCGTCGGGACTTTGAAATATTTCGACGAGATTGGAGTTTTTCGCGATTTTCTCGAAAACCAGCGCGACGACCGCGGTCGAACCATCAGAGTAATACGTTCGCCATGGAACGAGAAACGTGGATCAATGGTTGTTTGGTCGATCGGACGATTTTTTGGACCATCCCGGAGGACGGTGCCGGGGGACTTTGAAATCCGTCGGGACTTTGAAATATTTCGACGAGATTGGAGTTTTTCGCGATTTTCTCGAAAACCAGCGCGACGACCGCGGTCGAACCATCAGAGTAATACGTTCGCAATGGAACGAGAAACGTGGATCAATGGTTGTTTGGTCGATCGGACGATTTTTTGGACCTTCCCGGAGGACGGTGCCGGAGGACTTTGAAATCCGTCGGGACTTTGAAATATTTCGACGAGATTGGAGTTTTTCGCGATTTTCTCGAAAACCAGCGCGACGACCGCGGTCGAACCATCAGAGTAATACGTTCGCAATGGAACGAGAAACGTGGATCAATGGTTGTTTGGTCGATCGGACGATTTTTTGGACCATCCCGGAGGACGGTGCCGGCGGACTTTGAAATCCGTCGGGACTTTGAAATATTTCGACGAGATTAGAGTTTTTCGCGATTTTCTCGAAAACCAGCCCGACGACCGCGGTCGAACCATCAGAGTAATACGTTCGCAATGGATCGAGAAACGTGGATCAATGGTTGTTTGGTCGATCGGACGATTTTTTGGACCATCCCGGAGGACGGTGCCGGAGGACTTTGAAATCCGTCGGGACTTTGAAATATTTCGACGAGATTGGAGTTTTTCGCGATTTTCTCGAAAACCAGCGCGACGACCGCGGTCGAACCATCAGAGTAATACGTTCGCCATGGAACGAGAAACGTGGATCAATGGTTGTTTGGTCGATCGGACGATTTTTTGGACCATCCCGGAGGACGGTGCCGGGGGACTTTGAAATCCGTCGGGACTTTGAAATATTTCGACGAGATTGGAGTTTTTCGCGATTTTCTCGAAAACCAGCGCGACGACCGCGGTCGAACCATCAGAGTAATACGTTCGCAATGGAACGAGAAACGTGGATCAATGGTTGTTTGGTCAATCGGACGATTTTTTGGACCATCCCGGAGGACGGTGCCGGCGGACTTTGAAATCCGTCGGGACTTTGAAATATTTCGACGAGATTAGAGTTTTTCGCGATTTTCTCGAAAACCAGCCCGACGACCGCGGTCGAACCATCAGAGTAATACGTTCGCAATGGATCGAGAAACGTGGATCAATGGTTGTTTGGTCGATCGGACGATTTTTTGGACCATCCCGGAGGACGGTGCCGGAGGACTTTTAAATCCGTCGGGACTTTGAAATATTTCGACGAGATTGGTGTTCTTCGCGATTTTCTCGAAAACCAGCGCGACGACCGCGGTCGAACCATCAGAGTAATACGTTCGCAATGGAACGAGAAACGTGGATCAATGGTTGTTTGGTCGATCGGACGATTTTTTGGACCATCCCGGAGGACGGTGCCGGAGAACTTTTAAATCCGTCGGGACTTTGAAATATTTCGACGAGATTGGAGTTTTTCGCGATTTTCTCGAAAACCAGCGCGACGACCGCGGTCGAACCATCAGAGTAATACGTTCGCCATGGAACGAGAAACGTGGATCAATGGTTGTTTGGTCGATCGGACGATTTTTTGGACCATCCCGGAGGACGGTGCCGGGGGACTTTGAAATCCGTCGGGACTTTGAAATATTTCGACGAGATTGGAGTTTTTCGCGATTTTCTCGAAAACCAGCGCGACGACCGCGGTCGAACCATCAGAGTAATACGTTCGCAATGGAACGAGAAACGTGGATCAATGGTTGTTTGGTCGATCGGACGATTTTTTGGACCATCCCGGAGGACGGTGCCGGAGGACTTTGAAATCCGTCGGGACTTTGAAATATTTCGACGAGATTAGAGTTTTTCGCGATTTTCTCGAAAACCAGCGCCACGACCGCGGTCGAACCATCAGAGTAATACGTTCGCAATGGAACGAGAAACGTGGATCAATGGTTGTTTGGTCGATCGGACGATTTTTTGGACCTTCCCGGAGGACGGTGCCGGAGGACTTTGAAATCCGTCGGGACTTTGAAATATTTCGACGAGATTGGAGTTTTTCGCGATTTTCTCGAAAACCAGCGCCACGACCGCGGTCGAACCATCAGAGTAATACGTTCGCAATGGAACGAGAAACGTGGATCAATGGTTGTTTGGACGATCGGACGATTTTTTGGACCTTCCCGGAGGACGGTGCCGGAGGACTTTGAAATCCGTCGGGACTTTGAAATATTTCGACGAGATTGGAGTTTTTCGCGATTTTCTCGAAAACCAGCGCCACGACCGCGGTCGAACCATCAGAGTAATACGTTCGCAATGGAACGAGAAACGTGGATCAATGGTTGTTTGGTCGATCGGACGATTTTTTGGACCTTCCCGGAGGACGGTGCCGGAGGACTTTGAAATCCGTCGGGACTTTGAAATATTTCGACGAGATTGGAGTTTTTCGCGATTTTCTCGAAAACCAGCGCGACGACCGCGGTCGAACCATCAGAGTAATACGTTCGCAATGGAACGAGAAACGTGGATCAATGGTTGTTTGGTCGAACGGACGATTTTTTGGACCATCCCGGAGGACGGTGCCGGAGGACTTTGAAATCCGTCGGGACTTTGAAATATTTCGACGAGATTGGAGTTTTTCGCGATTTTTTCGAAAACCAGCGCGACGACCGCGGTCGAACCATCAGAGTAATACGTTCGCCATGGAACGAGAAACGTGGATCAATGGTTGTTTGGTCGATCGGACGATTTTTTGGACCATCCCGGAGGACGGTGCCGGGGGACTTTGAAATCCGTCGGGACTTTGAAATATTTCGACGAGATTGGAGTTTTTCGCGATTTTCTCGAAAACCAGCGCGACGACCGCGGTCGAACCATCAGAGTAATACGTTCGCAATGGAACGAGAAACGTGGATCAATGGTTGTTTGGTCGATCGGACGATTTTTTGGACCATCCCGGAGGACGGTGCCGGCGGACTTTGAAATCCGTCGGGACTTTGAAATATTTCGACGAGATTAGAGTTTTTCGCGATTTTCTCGAAAACCAGCCCGACGACCGCGGTCGAACCATCAGAGTAATACGTTCGCAATGGATCGAGAAACGTGGATCAATGGTTGTTTGGTCGATCGGACGATTTTTTGGACCTTCCCGGAGGACGGTGCCGGAGGACTTTGAAATCCGTCGGGACTTTGAAATATTTCGACGAGATTGGAGTTTTTCGCGATTTTCTCGAAAACCAGCGCCACGACCGCGGTCGAACCATCAGAGTAATACGTTCGCAATGGAACGAGAAACGTGGATCAATGGTTGTTTGGTCGATCGGACGATTTTTTGGACCTTCCCGGAGGACGGTGCCGGAGGACTTTGAAATCCGTCGGGACTTTGAAATATTTCGACGAGATTGGAGTTTTTCGCGATTTTCTCGAAAACCAGCCCGACGACCGCGGTCGAACCATCAGAGTAATACGTTCGCAATGGATCGAGAAACGTGGATCAATGGTTGTTTGGTCGATCGGACGATTTTTTGGACCATCCCGGAGGACGGTGCCGGAGGACTTTTAAATCCGTCGGGACTTTGAAATATTTCGACGAGATTGGTGTTCTTCGCGATTTTCTCGAAAACCAGCGCGACGACCGCGGTCGAACCATCAGAGTAATACGTTCGCAATGGAACGAGAAACGTGGATCAATGGTTGTTTGGTCGATCGGACGATTTTTTGGACCATCCCGGAGGACGGTGCCGGAGAACTTTTAAATCCGTCGGGACTTTGAAATATTTCGACGAGATTGGAGTTTTTCGCGATTTTCTCGAAAACCAGCGCGACGACCGCGGTCGAACCATCAGAGTAATACGTTCGCCATGGAACGAGAAACGTGGATCAATGGTTGTTTGGTCGATCGGACGATTTTTTGGACCATCCCGGAGGACGGTGCCGGGGGACTTTGAAATCCGTCGGGACTTTGAAATATTTCGACGAGATTGGAGTTTTTCGCGATTTTCTCGAAAACCAGCGCGACGACCGCGGTCGAACCATCAGAGTAATACGTTCGCAATGGAACGAGAAACGTGGATCAATGGTTGTTTGGTCGATCGGACGATTTTTTGGACCATCCCGGAGGACGGTGCCGGAGGACTTTGAAATCCGTCGGGACTTTGAAATATTTCGACGAGATTAGAGTTTTTCGCGATTTTCTCGAAAACCAGCGCCACGACCGCGGTCGTACCATCAGAGTAATACGTTCGCAATGGATCGAGAAACGTGGATCAATGGTTGTTTGGTCGATCGGACGATTTTTTGGACCATCCCGGAGGACGGTGCCGGAGGACTTTGAAATCCGTCGGGACTTTGAAATATTTCGACGAGATTGGAGTTTTTCGCGATTTTCTCGAAAACCAGCGCGACGACCGCGGTCGAACCATCAGAGTAATACGTTCGCAATGGAACGAGAAACGTGGATCAATGGTTGTTTGGTCGATCGGACGATTTTTTGGACCATCCCGGAGGACGGTGCCGGAGGACTTTGAAATCCGTCGGGACTTTGAAATATTTCGACGAGATTGGAGTTTTTCGCGATTTTCTCGAAAACCAGCGCGACGACCGCGGTCGAACCATCAGAGTAATACGTTCGCAATGGAACGAGAAACGTGGATCAATGGTGTTTTGGTCGATCGGACGATTTTTTGGACCTTCCCGGAGGACGGTGCCGGAGGACTTTGAAATCCGTCGGGACTTTGAAATATTTCGACGAGATTGGAGTTTTTCGCGATTTTCTCGAAAACCAGCGCCACGACCGCGGTCGAACCATCAGAGTAATACGTTCGCAATGGAACGAGAAACGTGGATCAATGGTTGTTTGGTCGATCGGACGATTTTTTGGACCTTCCCGGAGGACGGTGCCGGAGGACTTTGAAATCCGTCGGGACTTTGAAATATTTCGACGAGATTGGAGTTTTTCGCGATTTTCTCGAAAACCAGCCCGACGACCGCGGTCGAACCATCAGAGTAATACGTTCGCAATGGATCGAGAAACGTGGATCAATGGTTGTTTGGTCGATCGGACGATTTTTTGGACCATCCCGGAGGACGGTGCCGGAGGACTTTTAAATCCGTCGGGACTTTGAAATATTTCGACGAGATTGGTGTTCTTCGCGATTTTCTCGAAAACCAGCGCGACGACCGCGGTCGAACCATCAGAGTAATACGTTCGCAATGGAACGAGAAACGTGGATCAATGGTTGTTTGGTCGATCGGACGATTTTTTGGACCATCCCGGAGGACGGTGCCGGAGAACTTTTAAATCCGTCGGGACTTTGAAATATTTCGACGAGATTGGAGTTTTTCGCGATTTTCTCGAAAACCAGCGCGACGACCGCGGTCGAACCATCAGAGTAATACGTTCGCCATGGAACGAGAAACGTGGATCAATGGTTGTTTGGTCGATCGGACGATTTTTTGGACCATCCCGGAGGACGGTGCCGGGGGACTTTGAAATCCGTCGGGACTTTGAAATATTTCGACGAGATTGGAGTTTTTCGCGATTTTCTCGAAAACCAGCGCGACGACCGCGGTCGAACCATCAGAGTAATACGTTCGCAATGGAACGAGAAACGTGGATCAATGGTTGTTTGGTCGATCGGACGATTTTTTGGACCATCCCGGAGGACGGTGCCGGAGGACTTTGAAATCCGTCGGGACTTTGAAATATTTCGACGAGATTAGAGTTTTTCGCGATTTTCTCGAAAACCAGCGCCACGACCGCGGTCGTACCATCAGAGTAATACGTTCGCAATGGAACGAGAAACGTGGATCAATGGTGTTTTGGTCGATCGGACGATTTTTTGGACCTTCCCGGAGGACGGTGCCGGAGGACTTTGAAATCCGTCGGGACTTTGAAATATTTCGACGAGATTGGAGTTTTTCGCGATTTTCTCGAAAACCAGCGCCACGACCGCGGTCGAACCATCAGAGTAATACGTTCGCAATGGAACGAGAAACGTGGATCAATGGTTGTTTGGACGATCGGACGATTTTTTGGACCTTCCCGGAGGACGGTGCCGGAGGACTTTGAAATCCGTCGGGACTTTGAAATATTTCGACGAGATTGGAGTTTTTCGCGATTTTCTCGAAAACCAGCGCCACGACCGCGGTCGAACCATCAGAGTAATACGTTCGCAATGGAACGAGAAACGTGGATCAATGGTTGTTTGGTCGATCGGACGATTTTTTGGACCTTCCCGGAGGACGGTGCCGGAGGACTTTGAAATCCGTCGGGACTTTGAAATATTTCGACGAGATTGGAGTTTTTCGCGATTTTCTCGAAAACCAGCGCGACGACCGCGGTCGAACCATCAGAGTAATACGTTCGCAATGGAACGAGAAACGTGGATCAATGGTTGTTTGGTCGAACGGACGATTTTTTGGACCATCCCGGAGGACGGTGCCGGAGGACTTTGAAATCCGTCGGGACTTTGAAATATTTCGACGAGATTGGAGTTTTTCGCGATTTTTTCGAAAACCAGCGCGACGACCGCGGTCGAACCATCAGAGTAATACGTTCGCCATGGAACGAGAAACGTGGATCAATGGTTGTTTGGTCGATCGGACGATTTTTTGGACCATCCCGGAGGACGGTGCCGGGGGACTTTGAAATCCGTCGGGACTTTGAAATATTTCGACGAGATTGGAGTTTTTCGCGATTTTCTCGAAAACCAGCGCGACGACCGCGGTCGAACCATCAGAGTAATACGTTCGCAATGGAACGAGAAACGTGGATCAATGGTTGTTTGGTCGATCGGACGATTTTTTGGACCATCCCGGAGGACGGTGCCGGCGGACTTTGAAATCCGTCGGGACTTTGAAATATTTCGACGAGATTAGAGTTTTTCGCGATTTTCTCGAAAACCAGCCCGACGACCGCGGTCGAACCATCAGAGTAATACGTTCGCAATGGATCGAGAAACGTGGATCAATGGTTGTTTGGTCGATCGGACGATTTTTTGGACCATCCCGGAGGACGGTGCCGGAGGACTTTTAAATCCGTCGGGACTTTGAAATATTTCGACGAGATTGGAGTTTTTCGCGATTTTCTCGAAAACCAGCGCGACGACCGCGGTCGAACCATCAGAGTAATACGTTCGCAATGGAACGAGAAACGTGGATCAATGGTTGTTTGGTCGATCGGACGATTTTTTGGACCTTCCCGGAGGACGGTGCCGGAGGACTTTGAAATCCGTCGGGACTTTGAAATATTTCGACGAGATTAGAGTTTTTCGCGATTTTCTCGAAAACCAGCCCGACGACCGCGGTCGAACCATCAGAGTAATACGTTCGCAATGGATCGAGAAACGTGGATCAATGGTTGTTTGGTCGATCGGACGATTTTTTGGACCATCCCGGAGGACGGTGCCGGAGGACTTTGAAATCCGTCGGGACTTTGAAATATTTCGACGAGATTGGAGTTTTTCGCGATTTTCTCGAAAACCAGCGCGACGACCGCGGTCGAACCATCAGAGTAATACGTTCGCAATGGAACGAGAAACGTGGATCAATGGTTGTTTGGTCGATCGGACGATTTTTTGGACCATCCCGGAGGACGGTGCCGGAGGACTTTGAAATCCGTCGGGACTTTGAAATATTTCGACGAGATTGGAGTTTTTCGCGATTTTCTCGAAAACCAGCGCGACGACCGCGGTCGAACCATCAGAGTAATACGTTCGCAATGGAACGAGAAACGTGGATCAATGGTTGTTTGGTCGATCGGACGATTTTTTGGACCATCCCGGAGGACGGTGCCGGAGGACTTTGAAATCCGTCGGGACTTTGAAATATTTCGACGAGATTGGAGTTTTTCGCGATTTTCTCGAAAACCAGCGCGACGACCGCGGTCGAACCATCAGAGTAATACGTTCGCCATGGAACGAGAAACGTGGATCAATGGTTGTTTGGTCGATCGGACGATTTTTTGGACCATCCCGGAGGACGGTGCCGGGGGACTTTGAAATCCGTCGGGACTTTGAAATATTTCGACGAGATTGGAGTTTTTCGCGATTTTCTCGAAAACCAGCGCGACGACCGCGGTCGAACCATCAGAGTAATACGTTCGCAATGGAACGAGAAACGTGGATCAATGGTTGTTTGGTCAATCGGACGATTTTTTGGACCATCCCGGAGGACGGTGCCGGCGGACTTTGAAATCCGTCGGGACTTTGAAATATTTCGACGAGATTAGAGTTTTTCGCGATTTTCTCGAAAACCAGCCCGACGACCGCGGTCGAACCATCAGAGTAATACGTTCGCAATGGATCGAGAAACGTGGATCAATGGTTGTTTGGTCGATCGGACGATTTTTTGGACCATCCCGGAGGACGGTGCCGGAGGACTTTTAAATCCGTCGGGACTTTGAAATATTTCGACGAGATTGGTGTTCTTCGCGATTTTCTCGAAAACCAGCGCGACGACCGCGGTCGAACCATCAGAGTAATACGTTCGCAATGGAACGAGAAACGTGGATCAATGGTTGTTTGGTCGATCGGACGATTTTTTGGACCATCCCGGAGGACGGTGCCGGAGAACTTTTAAATCCGTCGGGACTTTGAAATATTTCGACGAGATTGGAGTTTTTCGCGATTTTCTCGAAAACCAGCGCGACGACCGCGGTCGAACCATCAGAGTAATACGTTCGCCATGGAACGAGAAACGTGGATCAATGGTTGTTTGGTCGATCGGACGATTTTTTGGACCATCCCGGAGGACGGTGCCGGGGGACTTTGAAATCCGTCGGGACTTTGAAATATTTCGACGAGATTGGAGTTTTTCGCGATTTTCTCGAAAACCAGCGCGACGACCGCGGTCGAACCATCAGAGTAATACGTTCGCAATGGAACGAGAAACGTGGATCAATGGTTGTTTGGTCGATCGGACGATTTTTTGGACCATCCCGGAGGACGGTGCCGGAGGACTTTGAAATCCGTCGGGACTTTGAAATATTTCGACGAGATTAGAGTTTTTCGCGATTTTCTCGAAAACCAGCGCCACGACCGCGGTCGAACCATCAGAGTAATACGTTCGCAATGGAACGAGAAACGTGGATCAATGGTTGTTTGGTCGATCGGACGATTTTTTGGACCTTCCCGGAGGACGGTGCCGGAGGACTTTGAAATCCGTCGGGACTTTGAAATATTTCGACGAGATTGGAGTTTTTCGCGATTTTCTCGAAAACCAGCGCCACGACCGCGGTCGAACCATCAGAGTAATACGTTCGCAATGGAACGAGAAACGTGGATCAATGGTTGTTTGGACGATCGGACGATTTTTTGGACCTTCCCGGAGGACGGTGCCGGAGGACTTTGAAATCCGTCGGGACTTTGAAATATTTCGACGAGATTGGAGTTTTTCGCGATTTTCTCGAAAACCAGCGCCACGACCGCGGTCGAACCATCAGAGTAATACGTTCGCAATGGAACGAGAAACGTGGATCAATGGTTGTTTGGTCGATCGGACGATTTTTTGGACCTTCCCGGAGGACGGTGCCGGAGGACTTTGAAATCCGTCGGGACTTTGAAATATTTCGACGAGATTGGAGTTTTTCGCGATTTTCTCGAAAACCAGCGCGACGACCGCGGTCGAACCATCAGAGTAATACGTTCGCAATGGAACGAGAAACGTGGATCAATGGTTGTTTGGTCGAACGGACGATTTTTTGGACCATCCCGGAGGACGGTGCCGGAGGACTTTGAAATCCGTCGGGACTTTGAAATATTTCGACGAGATTGGAGTTTTTCGCGATTTTTTCGAAAACCAGCGCGACGACCGCGGTCGAACCATCAGAGTAATACGTTCGCCATGGAACGAGAAACGTGGATCAATGGTTGTTTGGTCGATCGGACGATTTTTTGGACCATCCCGGAGGACGGTGCCGGGGGACTTTGAAATCCGTCGGGACTTTGAAATATTTCGACGAGATTGGAGTTTTTCGCGATTTTCTCGAAAACCAGCGCGACGACCGCGGTCGAACCATCAGAGTAATACGTTCGCAATGGAACGAGAAACGTGGATCAATGGTTGTTTGGTCGATCGGACGATTTTTTGGACCATCCCGGAGGACGGTGCCGGCGGACTTTGAAATCCGTCGGGACTTTGAAATATTTCGACGAGATTAGAGTTTTTCGCGATTTTCTCGAAAACCAGCCCGACGACCGCGGTCGAACCATCAGAGTAATACGTTCGCAATGGATCGAGAAACGTGGATCAATGGTTGTTTGGTCGATCGGACGATTTTTTGGACCTTCCCGGAGGACGGTGCCGGAGGACTTTGAAATCCGTCGGGACTTTGAAATATTTCGACGAGATTGGAGTTTTTCGCGATTTTCTCGAAAACCAGCGCCACGACCGCGGTCGAACCATCAGAGTAATACGTTCGCAATGGAACGAGAAACGTGGATCAATGGTTGTTTGGTCGATCGGACGATTTTTTGGACCTTCCCGGAGGACGGTGCCGGAGGACTTTGAAATCCGTCGGGACTTTGAAATATTTCGACGAGATTGGAGTTTTTCGCGATTTTCTCGAAAACCAGCCCGACGACCGCGGTCGAACCATCAGAGTAATACGTTCGCAATGGATCGAGAAACGTGGATCAATGGTTGTTTGGTCGATCGGACGATTTTTTGGACCATCCCGGAGGACGGTGCCGGAGGACTTTTAAATCCGTCGGGACTTTGAAATATTTCGACGAGATTGGTGTTCTTCGCGATTTTCTCGAAAACCAGCGCGACGACCGCGGTCGAACCATCAGAGTAATACGTTCGCAATGGAACGAGAAACGTGGATCAATGGTTGTTTGGTCGATCGGACGATTTTTTGGACCATCCCGGAGGACGGTGCCGGAGAACTTTTAAATCCGTCGGGACTTTGAAATATTTCGACGAGATTGGAGTTTTTCGCGATTTTCTCGAAAACCAGCGCGACGACCGCGGTCGAACCATCAGAGTAATACGTTCGCCATGGAACGAGAAACGTGGATCAATGGTTGTTTGGTCGATCGGACGATTTTTTGGACCATCCCGGAGGACGGTGCCGGGGGACTTTGAAATCCGTCGGGACTTTGAAATATTTCGACGAGATTGGAGTTTTTCGCGATTTTCTCGAAAACCAGCGCGACGACCGCGGTCGAACCATCAGAGTAATACGTTCGCAATGGAACGAGAAACGTGGATCAATGGTTGTTTGGTCGATCGGACGATTTTTTGGACCATCCCGGAGGACGGTGCCGGAGGACTTTGAAATCCGTCGGGACTTTGAAATATTTCGACGAGATTAGAGTTTTTCGCGATTTTCTCGAAAACCAGCGCCACGACCGCGGTCGTACCATCAGAGTAATACGTTCGCAATGGAACGAGAAACGTGGATCAATGGTTGTTTGGTCGATCGGACGATTTTTTGGACCTTCCCGGAGGACGGTGCCGGAGGACTTTGAAATCCGTCGGGACTTTGAAATATTTCGACGAGATTGGAGTTTTTCGCGATTTTCTCGAAAACCAGCGCCACGACCGCGGTCGAACCATCAGAGTAATACGTTCGCAATGGAACGAGAAACGTGGATCAATGGTTGTTTGGACGATCGGACGATTTTTTGGACCTTCCCGGAGGACGGTGCCGGAGGACTTTGAAATCCGTCGGGACTTTGAAATATTTCGACGAGATTGGAGTTTTTCGCGATTTTCTCGAAAACCAGCGCCACGACCGCGGTCGAACCATCAGAGTAATACGTTCGCAATGGAACGAGAAACGTGGATCAATGGTTGTTTGGTCGATCGGACGATTTTTTGGACCTTCCCGGAGGACGGTGCCGGAGGACTTTGAAATCCGTCGGGACTTTGAAATATTTCGACGAGATTGGAGTTTTTCGCGATTTTTTCGAAAACCAGCGCGACGACCGCGGTCGAACCATCAGAGTAATACGTTCGCCATGGAACGAGAAACGTGGATCAATGGTTGTTTGGTCGATCGGACGATTTTTTGGACCATCCCGGAGGACGGTGCCGGGGGACTTTGAAATCCGTCGGGACTTTGAAATATTTCGACGAGATTGGAGTTTTTCGCGATTTTCTCGAAAACCAGCGCGACGACCGCGGTCGAACCATCAGAGTAATACGTTCGCAATGGAACGAGAAACGTGGATCAATGGTTGTTTGGTCGATCGGACGATTTTTTGGACCATCCCGGAGGACGGTGCCGGCGGACTTTGAAATCCGTCGGGACTTTGAAATATTTCGACGAGATTAGAGTTTTTCGCGATTTTCTCGAAAACCAGCCCGACGACCGCGGTCGAACCATCAGAGTAATACGTTCGCAATGGATCGAGAAACGTGGATCAATGGTTGTTTGGTCGATCGGACGATTTTTTGGACCATCCCGGAGGACGGTGCCGGAGGACTTTTAAATCCGTCGGGACTTTGAAATATTTCGACGAGATTGGAGTTTTTCGCGATTTTCTCGAAAACCAGCGCGACGACCGCGGTCGAACCATCAGAGTAATACGTTCGCAATGGAACGAGAAACGTGGATCAATGGTTGTTTGGTCGATCGGACGATTTTTTGGACCTTCCCGGAGGACGGTGCCGGAGGACTTTGAAATCCGTCGGGACTTTGAAATATTTCGACGAGATTAGAGTTTTTCGCGATTTTCTCGAAAACCAGCCCGACGACCGCGGTCGAACCATCAGAGTAATACGTTCGCAATGGATCGAGAAACGTGGATCAATGGTTGTTTGGTCGATCGGACGATTTTTTGGACCATCCCGGAGGACGGTGCCGGAGGACTTTGAAATCCGTCGAGACTTTGAAATATTTCGACGAGATTGGAGTTTTTCGCGATTTTCTCGAAAACCAGCGCGACGACCGCGGTCGAACCATCAGAGTAATACGTTCGCAATGGAACGAGAAACGTGGATCAATGGTTGTTTGGTCGATCGGACGATTTTTTGGACCATCCCGGAGGACGGTGCCGGAGGACTTTGAAATCCGTCGGGACTTTGAAATATTTCGACGAGATTGGAGTTTTTCGCGATTTTCTCGAAAACCAGCGCGACGACCGCGGTCGAACCATCAGAGTAATACGTTCGCAATGGAACGAGAAACGTGGATCAATGGTTGTTTGGTCGATCGGACGATTTTTTGGACCATCCCGGAGGACGGTGCCGGAGGACTTTGAAATCCGTCGGGACTTTGAAATATTTCGACGAGATTGGAGTTTTTCGCGATTTTCTCGAAAACCAGCGCGACGACCGCGGTCGAACCATCAGAGTAATACGTTCGCCATGGAACGAGAAACGTGGATCAATGGTTGTTTGGTCGATCGGACGATTTTTTGGACCATCCCGGAGGACGGTGCCGGGGGACTTTGAAATCCGTCGGGACTTTGAAATATTTCGACGAGATTGGAGTTTTTCGCGATTTTCTCGAAAACCAGCGCGACGACCGCGGTCGAACCATCAGAGTAATACGTTCGCAATGGAACGAGAAACGTGGATCAATGGTTGTTTGGTCAATCGGACGATTTTTTGGACCATCCCGGAGGACGGTGCCGGCGGACTTTGAAATCCGTCGGGACTTTGAAATATTTCGACGAGATTAGAGTTTTTCGCGATTTTCTCGAAAACCAGCCCGACGACCGCGGTCGAACCATCAGAGTAATACGTTCGCAATGGATCGAGAAACGTGGATCAATGGTTGTTTGGTCGATCGGACGATTTTTTGGACCATCCCGGAGGACGGTGCCGGAGGACTTTTAAATCCGTCGGGACTTTGAAATATTTCGACGAGATTGGAGTTTTTCGCGATTTTCTCGAAAACCAGCGCGACGACCGCGGTCGAACCATCAGAGTAATACGTTCGCAATGGAACGAGAAACGTGGATCAATGGTTGTATGGTCGATCGGACGATTTTTTGGACCTTCCCGGAGGACGGTGCCGGAGGAATTTGAAATCCGTCGGGACTTTGAAATATTTCGACGAGATTGGAGTTTTTCGCGATTTTCTCGAAAACCAGCGCCACGACCGCGGTCGAACCATCAGAGTAATACGTTCGCAATGGAACGAGAAACGTGGATCAATGGTTGTTTGGTCGATCGGACGATTTTTTGGACCTTCCCGGAGGACGGTGCCGGAGGACTTTGAAATCCGTCGGGACTTTGAAATATTTCGACGAGATTGGAGTTTTTCGCGATATTCTCGAAAACCAGCGCGACGACCGCGGTCGAACCATCAGAGTAATACGTTCGCAATGGAACGAGAAACGTGGATCAATGGTTGTTTGGTCGATCGGACGATTTTTTGGACCATCCCGGAGGACGGTGCCGGAGGACTTTGAAATCCGTCGGGACTTTGAAATATTTCGACGAGATTGGAGTTTTTCGCGATTTTCTCGAAAACCAGCGCGACGACCGCGGTCGAACCATCAGAGTAATACGTTCGCAATGGAACGAGAAACGTGGATCAATGGTTGTTTGGTCGATCGGACGATTTTTTGGACCATCCCGGAGGACGGTGCCGGAGGACTTTGAAATCCGTCGGGACTTTGAAATATTTCGACGAGATTGGAGTTTTTCGCGATTTTCTCGAAAACCAGCGCGACGACCGCGGTCGAACCATCAGAGTAATACGTTCGCCATGGAACGAGAAACGTGGATCAATGGTTGTTTGGTCGATCGGACGATTTTTTGGACCATCCCGGAGGACGGTGCCGGAGGACTTTGAAATCCGTCGGGACTTTGAAATATTTCGACGAGATTGGAGTTTTTCGCGATTTTCTCGAAAACCAGCGCGACGACCGCGGTCGAACCACCGGAGTAATACGTTCGCCATGAAACGAGAAACGTGGATCAATGGTTGTTTGGTCGATCGGACGATTTTTTGGACCATCCCGGAGGACGGTGCCGGGGGACTTTGAAATCCGTCGGGACTTTGAAATATTTCGACGAGATTGGAGTTTTTCGCGATTTTCTCGAAAACCAGCGCGACGACCGCGGTCGAACCATCAGAGTAATACGTTCGCAATGGAACGAGAAACGTGGATCAATGGTTGTTTGGTCAATCGGACGATTTTTTGGACCATCCCGGAGGACGGTGCCGGCGGACTTTGAAATCCGTCGGGACTTTGAAATATTTCGACGAGATTAGAGTTTTTCGCGATTTTCTCGAAAACCAGCCCGACGACCGCGGTCGAACCATCAGAGTAATACGTTCGCAATGGATCGAGAAACGTGGATCAATGGTTGTTTGGTCGATCGGACGATTTTTTGGACCATCCCGGAGGACGGTGCCGGAGGACTTTTAAATCCGTCGGGACTTTGAAATATTTCGACGAGATTGGAGTTTTTCGCGATTTTCTCGAAAACCAGCGCGACGACCGCGGTCGAACCATCAGAGTAATACGTTCGCCATGGAACGAGAAACGTGGATCAATGGTTGTTTGGTCGATCGGACGATTTTTTGGACCATCCCGGAGGACGG
The DNA here is from genome assembly GCA_951215215.1 of Andrena trimmerana. Taxonomy (NCBI): domain Eukaryota; kingdom Metazoa; phylum Arthropoda; class Insecta; order Hymenoptera; family Andrenidae; genus Andrena; species Andrena trimmerana. The sequence continues at coordinate 1,897,314 of CATNUO010000106.1, forward strand.
TGCCGGGGGACTTTGAAATCCGTCGGGACTTTGAAATATTTCGACGAGATTGGAGTTTTTCGCGATTTTCTCGAAAACCAGCGCGACGACCGCGGTCGAACCATCAGAGTAATACGTTCGCAATGGAACGAGAAACGTGGATCAATGGTTGTTTGGTCGATCGGACGATTTTTTGGACCTTCCCGGAGGACGGTGCCGGAGGACTTTGAAATCCGTCGGGACTTTGAAATATTTTGACGAGATTGGAGTTCTTCGCGATTTTCTCGAAAACCAGCGCGACGACCGCGGTCGAACCATCAGAGTAATACGTTCGCAATGGATCGAGAAACGTGGATCAATGGTTGTTTGGTCGATCGGACGATTTTTTGGACCATCCCGGAGGACGGTGCCGGGGGACTTTGAAATCCGTCGGGACTTTGAAATATTTCGACGAGATTGGAGTTTTTCGCGATTTTCTCGAAAACCAGCGCGACGACCGCGGTCGAACCATCAGAGTAATACGTTCGCAATGGAACGAGAAACGTGGATCAATGGTTGTTTGGTCGATCGGACGATTTTTTGGACCTTCCCGGAGGACGGTGCCGGAGGACTTTGAAATCCGTCGGGACTTTGAAATATTTCGACGAGATTGGAGTTTTTCGCGATTTTCTCGAAAACCAGCGCCACGACCGCGGTCGAACCATCAGAGTAATACGTTCGCAATGGAACGAGAAACGTGGATCAATGGTTGTTTGGTCGATCGGACGATTTTTTGGACCTTCCCGGAGGACGGTGCCGGAGGACTTTGAAATCCGTCGGGACTTTGAAATATTTCGACGAGATTGGAGTTTTTCGCGATATTCTCGAAAACCAGCGCGACGACCGCGGTCGAACCATCAGAGTAATACGTTCGCAATGGAACGAGAAACGTGGATCAATGGTTGTTTGGTCGATCGGACGATTTTTTGGACCATCCCGGAGGACGGTGCCGGAGGACTTTGAAATCCGTCGGGACTTTGAAATATTTCGACGAGATTGGAGTTTTTCGCGATTTTCTCGAAAACCAGCGCGACGACCGCGGTCGAACCATCGGAGTAATACGTTCGCCATGAAACGAGAAACGTGGATCAATGGTTGTTTGGTCGATCGGACGATTTTTTGGACCATCCCGGAGGACGGTGCCGGGGGACTTTGAAATCCGTCGGGACTTTGAAATATTTCGACGAGATTGGAGTTTTTCGCGATTTTCTCGAAAACCAGCGCGACGACCGCGGTCGAACCATCAGAGTAATACGTTCGCAATGGAACGAGAAACGTGGATCAATGGTTGTTTGGTCAATCGGACGATTTTTTGGACCATCCCGGAGGACGGTGCCGGCGGACTTTGAAATCCGTCGGGACTTTGAAATATTTCGACGAGATTAGAGTTTTTCGCGATTTTCTCGAAAACCAGCCCGACGACCGCGGTCGAACCATCAGAGTAATACGTTCGCAATGGATCGAGAAACGTGGATCAATGGTTGTTTGGTCGATCGGACGATTTTTTGGACCATCCCGGAGGACGGTGCCGGAGGACTTTTAAATCCGTCGGGACTTTGAAATATTTCGACGAGATTGGAGTTTTTCGCGATTTTCTCGAAAACCAGCGCGACGACCGCGGTCGAACCATCAGAGTAATACGTTCGCAATGGAACGAGAAACGTGGATCAATGGTTGTATGGTCGATCGGACGATTTTTTGGACCTTCCCGGAGGACGGTGCCGGAGGAATTTGAAATCCGTCGGGACTTTGAAATATTTCGACGAGATTGGAGTTTTTCGCGATTTTCTCGAAAACCAGCGCCACGACCGCGGTCGAACCATCAGAGTAATACGTTCGCAATGGAACGAGAAACGTGGATCAATGGTTGTTTGGTCGATCGGACGATTTTTTGGACCTTCCCGGAGGACGGTGCCGGAGGACTTTGAAATCCGTCGGGACTTTGAAATATTTCGACGAGATTGGAGTTTTTCGCGATATTCTCGAAAACCAGCGCGACGACCGCGGTCGAACCATCAGAGTAATACGTTCGCAATGGAACGAGAAACGTGGATCAATGGTTGTTTGGTCGATCGGACGATTTTTTGGACCATCCCGGAGGACGGTGCCGGAGGACTTTGAAATCCGTCGGGACTTTGAAATATTTCGACGAGATTGGAGTTTTTCGCGATTTTCTCGAAAACCAGCGCGACGACCGCGGTCGAACCATCAGAGTAATACGTTCGCAATGGAACGAGAAACGTGGATCAATGGTTGTTTGGTCGATCGGACGATTTTTTGGACCATCCCGGAGGACGGTGCCGGAGGACTTTGAAATCCGTCGGGACTTTGAAATATTTCGACGAGATTGGAGTTTTTCGCGATTTTCTCGAAAACCAGCGCGACGACCGCGGTCGAACCATCAGAGTAATACGTTCGCCATGGAACGAGAAACGTGGATCAATGGTTGTTTGGTCGATCGGACGATTTTTTGGACCATCCCGGAGGACGGTGCCGGAGGACTTTGAAATCCGTCGGGACTTTGAAATATTTCGACGAGATTGGAGTTTTTCGCGATTTTCTCGAAAACCAGCGCGACGACCGCGGTCGAACCACCGGAGTAATACGTTCGCCATGAAACGAGAAACGTGGATCAATGGTTGTTTGGTCGATCGGACGATTTTTTGGACCATCCCGGAGGACGGTGCCGGGGGACTTTGAAATCCGTCGGGACTTTGAAATATTTCGACGAGATTGGAGTTTTTCGCGATTTTCTCGAAAACCAGCGCGACGACCGCGGTCGAACCATCAGAGTAATACGTTCGCAATGGAACGAGAAACGTGGATCAATGGTTGTTTGGTCAATCGGACGATTTTTTGGACCATCCCGGAGGACGGTGCCGGCGGACTTTGAAATCCGTCGGGACTTTGAAATATTTCGACGAGATTAGAGTTTTTCGCGATTTTCTCGAAAACCAGCCCGACGACCGCGGTCGAACCATCAGAGTAATACGTTCGCAATGGATCGAGAAACGTGGATCAATGGTTGTTTGGTCGATCGGACGATTTTTTGGACCATCCCGGAGGACGGTGCCGGAGGACTTTTAAATCCGTCGGGACTTTGAAATATTTCGACGAGATTGGAGTTTTTCGCGATTTTCTCGAAAACCAGCGCGACGACCGCGGTCGAACCATCAGAGTAATACGTTCGCCATGGAACGAGAAACGTGGATCAATGGTTGTTTGGTCGATCGGACGATTTTTTGGACCATCCCGGAGGACGGTGCCGGGGGACTTTGAAATCCGTCGGGACTTTGAAATATTTCGACGAGATTGGAGTTTTTCGCGATTTTCTCGAAAACCAGCGCGACGACCGCGGTCGAACCATCAGAGTAATACGTTCGCAATGGAACGAGAAACGTGGATCAATGGTTGTTTGGTCGATCGGACGATTTTTTGGACCTTCCCGGAGGACGGTGCCGGAGGACTTTGAAATCCGTCGGGACTTTGAAATATTTCGACGAGATTGGAGTTCTTCGCGATTTTCTCGAAAACCAGCGCGACGACCGCGGTCGAACCATCAGAGTAATACGTTCGCAATGGATCGAGAAACGTGGATCAATGGTTGTTTGGTCGATCGGACGATTTTTTGGACCATCCCGGAGGACGGTGCCGGGGGACTTTGAAATCCGTCGGGACTTTGAAATATTTCGACGAGATTGGAGTTTTTCGCGATTTTCTCGAAAACCAGCGCGACGACCGCGGTCGAACCATCAGAGTAATACGTTCGCAATGGAACGAGAAACGTGGATCAATGGTTGTTTGGTCGATCGGACGATTTTTTGGACCTTCCCGGAGGACGGTGCCGGAGGACTTTGAAATCCGTCGGGACTTTGAAATATTTCGACGAGATTGGAGTTTTTCGCGATTTTCTCGAAAACCAGCGCCACGACCGCGGTCGAACCATCAGAGTAATACGTTCGCAATGGAACGAGAAACGTGGATCAATGGTTGTTTGGTCGATCGGACGATTTTTTGGACCTTCCCGGAGGACGGTGCCGGAGGACTTTGAAATCCGTCGGGACTTTGAAATATTTCGACGAGATTGGAGTTTTTCGCGATATTCTCGAAAACCAGCGCGACGACCGCGGTCGAACCATCAGAGTAATACGTTCGCAATGGAACGAGAAACGTGGATCAATGGTTGTTTGGTCGATCGGACGATTTTTTGGACCATCCCGGAGGACGGTGCCGGAGGACTTTGAAATCCGTCGGGACTTTGAAATATTTCGACGAGATTGGAGTTTTTCGCGATTTTCTCGAAAACCAGCGCGACGACCGCGGTCGAACCATCAGAGTAATACGTTCGCAATGGAACGAGAAACGTGGATCAATGGTTGTTTGGTCGATCGGACGATTTTTTGGACCATCCCGGAGGACGGTGCCGGAGGACTTTGAAATCCGTCGGGACTTTGAAATATTTCGACGAGATTGGAGTTTTTCGCGATTTTCTCGAAAACCAGCGCGACGACCGCGGTCGAACCATCAGAGTAATACGTTCGCCATGGAACGAGAAACGTGGATCAATGGTTGTTTGGTCGATCGGACGATTTTTTGGACCATCCCGGAGGACGGTGCCGGGGGACTTTGAAATCCGTCGGGACTTTGAAATATTTCGACGAGATTGGAGTTTTTCGCGATTTTCTCGAAAACCAGCGCGACGACCGCGGTCGAACCATCAGAGTAATACGTTCGCAATGGAACGAGAAACGTGGATCAATGGTTGTTTGGTCGATCGGACGATTTTTTGGACCATCCCGGAGGACGGTGCCGGAGGACTTTGAAATCCGTCTTGACTTTGAAATATTTCGACGAGATTGGAGTTTTTCGCGATTTTCTCGAAAACCAGCGCGACGACCGCGGTCGAACCATCAGAGTAATACGTTCGCCATGGAACGAGAAACGTGGATCAATGGTTGTTTGGTCGATCGGACGATTTTTTGGACCATCCCGGAGGACGGTGCCGGAGGACTTTGAAATCCGTCGGGACTTTGAAATATTTCGACGAGATTGGAGTTTTTCGCGATTTTCTCGAAAACCAGCGCGACGACCGCGGTCGAACCATCGGAGTAATACGTTCGCCATGAAACGAGAAACGTGGATCAATGGTTGTTTGGTCGATCGGACGATTTTTTGGACCATCCCGGAGGACGGTGCCGGGGGACTTTGAAATCCGTCGGGACTTTGAAATATTTCGACGAGATTGGAGTTTTTCGCGATTTTCTCGAAAACCAGCGCGACGACCGCGGTCGAACCATCAGAGTAATACGTTCGCAATGGAACGAGAAACGTGGATCAATGGTTGTTTGGTCAATCGGACGATTTTTTGGACCATCCCGGAGGACGGTGCCGGCGGACTTTGAAATCCGTCGGGACTTTGAAATATTTCGACGAGATTAGAGTTTTTCGCGATTTTCTCGAAAACCAGCCCGACGACCGCGGTCGAACCATCAGAGTAATACGTTCGCAATGGATCGAGAAACGTGGATCAATGGTTGTTTGGTCGATCGGACGATTTTTTGGACCATCCCGGAGGACGGTGCCGGAGGACTTTTAAATCCGTCGGGACTTTGAAATATTTCGACGAGATTGGAGTTTTTCGCGATTTTCTCGAAAACCAGCGCGACGACCGCGGTCGAACCATCAGAGTAATACGTTCGCCATGGAACGAGAAACGTGGATCAATGGTTGTTTGGTCGATCGGACGATTTTTTGGACCATCCCGGAGGACGGTGCCGGGGGACTTTGAAATCCGTCGGGACTTTGAAATATTTCGACGAGATTGGAGTTTTTCGCGATTTTCTCGAAAACCAGCGCGACGACCGCGGTCGAACCATCAGAGTAATACGTTCGCAATGGAACGAGAAACGTGGATCAATGGTTGTTTGGTCGATCGGACGATTTTTTGGACCTTCCCGGAGGACGGTGCCGGAGGACTTTGAAATCCGTCGGGACTTTGAAATATTTCGACGAGATTGGAGTTTTTCGCGATTTTCTCGAAAACCAGCGCGACGACCGCGGTCGAACCATCAGAGTAATACGTTCGCAATGGAACGAGAAACGTGGATCAATGGTTGTTTGGTCGATCGGACGATTTTTTGGACCTTCCCGGAGGACGGTGCCGGAGGACTTTGAAATCCGTCGGGACTTTGAAATATTTCGACGAGATTGGAGTTTTTCGCGATTTTCTCGAAAACCAGCGCCACGACCGCGGTCGAACCATCAGAGTAATACGTTCGCAATGGAACGAGAAACGTGGATCAATGGTTGTTTGGTCGATCGGACGATTTTTTGGACCTTCCCGGAGGACGGTGCCGGAGGACTTTGAAATCCGTCGGGACTTTGAAATATTTCGACGAGATTGGAGTTTTTCGCGATATTCTCGAAAACCAGCGCGACGACCGCGGTCGAACCATCAGAGTAATACGTTCGCAATGGAACGAGAAACGTGGATCAATGGTTGTTTGGTCGATCGGACGATTTTTTGGACCATCCCGGAGGACGGTGCCGGAGGACTTTGAAATCCGTCGGGACTTTGAAATATTTCGACGAGATTGGAGTTTTTCGCGATTTTCTCGAAAACCAGCGCGACGACCGCGGTCGAACCATCAGAGTAATACGTTCGCCATGGAACGAGAAACGTGGATCAATGGTTGTTTGGTCGATCGGACGATTTTTTGGACCATCCCGGAGGACGGTGCCGGAGGACTTTGAAATCCGTCGGGACTTTGAAATATTTCGACGAGATTGGAGTTTTTCGCGATTTTCTCGAAAACCAGCGCGACGACCGCGGTCGAACCATCAGAGTAATACGTTCGCAATGGAACGAGAAACGTGGATCAATGGTTGTTTGGTCAATCGGACGATTTTTTGGACCATCCCGGAGGACGGTGCCGGGGGACTTTGAAATCCGTCGGGACTTTGAAATATTTCGACGAGATTAGAGTTTTTCGCGATTTTCTCGAAAACCAGCCCGACGACCGCGGTCGAACCATCAGAGTAATACGTTCGCAATGGATCGAGAAACGTGGATCAATGGTTGTTTGGTCGATCGGACGATTTTTTGGACCATCCCGGAGGACGGTGCCGGAGGACTTTTAAATCCGTCGGGACTTTGAAATATTTCGACGAGATTGGAGTTTTTCGCGATTTTCTCGAAAACCAGCGCGACGACCGCGGTCGAACCATCAGAGTAATACGTTCGCCATGGAACGAGAAACGTGGATCAATGGTTGTTTGGTCGATCGGACGATTTTTTGGACCATCCCGGAGGACGGTGCCGGGGGACTTTGAAATCCGTCGGGACTTTGAAATATTTCGACGAGATTGGAGTTTTTCGCGATTTTCTCGAAAACCAGCGCGACGACCGCGGTCGAACCATCAGAGTAATACGTTCGCAATGGAACGAGAAACGTGGATCAATGGTTGTTTGGTCGATCGGACGATTTTTTGGACCTTCCCGGAGGACGGTGCCGGAGGACTTTGAAATCCGTCGGGACTTTGAAATATTTCGACGAGATTGGAGTTCTTCGCGATTTTCTCGAAAACCAGCGCGACGACCGCGGTCGAACCATCAGAGTAATACGTTCGCAATGGATCGAGAAACGTGGATCAATGGTTGTTTGGTCGATCGGACGATTTTTTGGACCATCCCGGAGGACGGTGCCGGGGGACTTTGAAATCCGTCGGGACTTTGAAATATTTCGACGAGATTGGAGTTTTTCGCGATTTTCTCGAAAACCAGCGCGACGACCGCGGTCGAACCATCAGAGTAATACGTTCGCAATGGAACGAGAAACGTGGATCAATGGTTGTTTGGTCGATCGGACGATTTTTTGGACCTTCCCGGAGGACGGTGCCGGAGGACTTTGAAATCCGTCGGGACTTTGAAATATTTCGACGAGATTGGAGTTTTTCGCGATTTTCTCGAAAACCAGCGCCACGACCGCGGTCGAACCATCAGAGTAATACGTTCGCAATGGAACGAGAAACGTGGATCAATGGTTGTTTGGTCGATCGGACGATTTTTTGGACCTTCCCGGAGGACGGTGCCGGAGGACTTTGAAATCCGTCGGGACTTTGAAATATTTCGACGAGATTGGAGTTTTTCGCGATATTCTCGAAAACCAGCGCGACGACCGCGGTCGAACCATCAGAGTAATACGTTCGCAATGGAACGAGAAACGTGGATCAATGGTTGTTTGGTCGATCGGACGATTTTTTGGACCATCCCGGAGGACGGTGCCGGAGGACTTTGAAATCCGTCGGGACTTTGAAATATTTCGACGAGATTGGAGTTTTTCGCGATTTTCTCGAAAACCAGCGCGACGACCGCGGTCGAACCATCAGAGTAATACGTTCGCAATGGAACGAGAAACGTGGATCAATGGTTGTTTGGTCGATCGGACGATTTTTTGGACCATCCCGGAGGACGGTGCCGGAGGACTTTGAAATCCGTCGGGACTTTGAAATATTTCGACGAGATTGGAGTTTTTCGCGATTTTCTCGAAAACCAGCGCGACGACCGCGGTCGAACCATCAGAGTAATACGTTCGCCATGGAACGAGAAACGTGGATCAATGGTTGTTTGGTCGATCGGACGATTTTTTGGACCATCCCGGAGGACGGTGCCGGGGGACTTTGAAATCCGTCGGGACTTTGAAATATTTCGACGAGATTGGAGTTTTTCGCGATTTTCTCGAAAACCAGCGCGACGACCGCGGTCGAACCATCAGAGTAATACGTTCGCAATGGAACGAGAAACGTGGATCAATGGTTGTTTGGTCGATCGGACGATTTTTTGGACCATCCCGGAGGACGGTGCCGGAGGACTTTGAAATCCGTCTTGACTTTGAAATATTTCGACGAGATTGGAGTTTTTCGCGATTTTCTCGAAAACCAGCGCGACGACCGCGGTCGAACCATCAGAGTAATACGTTCGCCATGGAACGAGAAACGTGGATCAATGGTTGTTTGGTCGATCGGACGATTTTTTGGACCATCCCGGAGGACGGTGCCGGAGGACTTTGAAATCCGTCGGGACTTTGAAATATTTCGACGAGATTGGAGTTTTTCGCGATTTTCTCGAAAACCAGCGCGACGACCGCGGTCGAACCATCGGAGTAATACGTTCGCCATGAAACGAGAAACGTGGATCAATGGTTGTTTGGTCGATCGGACGATTTTTTGGACCATCCCGGAGGACGGTGCCGGGGGACTTTGAAATCCGTCGGGACTTTGAAATATTTCGACGAGATTGGAGTTTTTCGCGATTTTCTCGAAAACCAGCGCGACGACCGCGGTCGAACCATCAGAGTAATACGTTCGCAATGGAACGAGAAACGTGGATCAATGGTTGTTTGGTCAATCGGACGATTTTTTGGACCATCCCGGAGGACGGTGCCGGCGGACTTTGAAATCCGTCGGGACTTTGAAATATTTCGACGAGATTAGAGTTTTTCGCGATTTTCTCGAAAACCAGCCCGACGACCGCGGTCGAACCATCAGAGTAATACGTTCGCAATGGATCGAGAAACGTGGATCAATGGTTGTTTGGTCGATCGGACGATTTTTTGGACCATCCCGGAGGACGGTGCCGGAGGACTTTTAAATCCGTCGGGACTTTGAAATATTTCGACGAGATTGGAGTTTTTCGCGATTTTCTCGAAAACCAGCGCGACGACCGCGGTCGAACCATCAGAGTAATACGTTCGCCATGGAACGAGAAACGTGGATCAATGGTTGTTTGGTCGATCGGACGATTTTTTGGACCATCCCGGAGGACGGTGCCGGGGGACTTTGAAATCCGTCGGGACTTTGAAATATTTCGACGAGATTGGAGTTTTTCGCGATTTTCTCGAAAACCAGCGCGACGACCGCGGTCGAACCATCAGAGTAATACGTTCGCAATGGAACGAGAAACGTGGATCAATGGTTGTTTGGTCGATCGGACGATTTTTTGGACCTTCCCGGAGGACGGTGCCGGAGGACTTTGAAATCCGTCGGGACTTTGAAATATTTCGACGAGATTGGAGTTCTTCGCGATTTTCTCGAAAACCAGCGCGACGACCGCGGTCGAACCATCAGAGTAATACGTTCGCAATGGATCGAGAAACGTGGATCAATGGTTGTTTGGTCGATCGGACGATTTTTTGGACCATCCCGGAGGACGGTGCCGGGGGACTTTGAAATCCGTCGGGACTTTGAAATATTTCGACGAGATTGGAGTTTTTCGCGATTTTCTCGAAAACCAGCGCGACGACCGCGGTCGAACCATCAGAGTAATACGTTCGCAATGGAACGAGAAACGTGGATCAATGGTTGTTTGGTCGATCGGACGATTTTTTGGACCTTCCCGGAGGACGGTGCCGGAGGACTTTGAAATCCGTCGGGACTTTGAAATATTTCGACGAGATTGGAGTTTTTCGCGATTTTCTCGAAAACCAGCGCCACGACCGCGGTCGAACCATCAGAGTAATACGTTCGCAATGGAACGAGAAACGTGGATCAATGGTTGTTTGGTCGATCGGACGATTTTTTGGACCTTCCCGGAGGACGGTGCCGGAGGACTTTGAAATCCGTCGGGACTTTGAAATATTTCGACGAGATTGGAGTTTTTCGCGATATTCTCGAAAACCAGCGCGACGACCGCGGTCGAACCATCAGAGTAATACGTTCGCAATGGAACGAGAAACGTGGATCAATGGTTGTTTGGTCGATCGGACGATTTTTTGGACCATCCCGGAGGACGGTGCCGGAGGACTTTGAAATCCGTCGGGACTTTGAAATATTTCGACGAGATTGGAGTTTTTCGCGATTTTCTCGAAAACCAGCGCGACGACCGCGGTCGAACCATCAGAGTAATACGTTCGCAATGGAACGAGAAACGTGGATCAATGGTTGTTTGGTCGATCGGACGATTTTTTGGACCATCCCGGAGGACGGTGCCGGAGGACTTTGAAATCCGTCGGGACTTTGAAATATTTCGACGAGATTGGAGTTTTTCGCGATTTTCTCGAAAACCAGCGCGACGACCGCGGTCGAACCATCAGAGTAATACGTTCGCCATGGAACGAGAAACGTGGATCAATGGTTGTTTGGTCGATCGGACGATTTTTTGGACCATCCCGGAGGACGGTGCCGGGGGACTTTGAAATCCGTCGGGACTTTGAAATATTTCGACGAGATTGGAGTTTTTCGCGATTTTCTCGAAAACCAGCGCGACGACCGCGGTCGAACCATCAGAGTAATACGTTCGCAATGGAACGAGAAACGTGGATCAATGGTTGTTTGGTCGATCGGACGATTTTTTGGACCATCCCGGAGGACGGTGCCGGAGGACTTTGAAATCCGTCTTGACTTTGAAATATTTCGACGAGATTGGAGTTTTTCGCGATTTTCTCGAAAACCAGCGCGACGACCGCGGTCGAACCATCAGAGTAATACGTTCGCCATGGAACGAGAAACGTGGATCAATGGTTGTTTGGTCGATCGGACGATTTTTTGGACCATCCCGGAGGACGGTGCCGGGGGACTTTGAAATCCGTCGGGACTTTGAAATATTTCGACGAGATTGGAGTTTTTCGCGATTTTCTCGAAAACCAGCGCGACGACCGCGGTCGAACCATCAGAGTAATACGTTCGCAATGGAACGAGAAACGTGGATCAATGGTTGTTTGGTCGATCGGACGATTTTTTGGACCTTCCCGGAGGACGGTGCCGGAGGACTTTGAAATCCGTCGGGACTTTGAAATATTTCGACGAGATTGGAGTTTTTCGCGATTTTCTCGAAAACCAGCGCGACGACCGCGGTCGAACCATCAGAGTAATACGTTCGCAATGGAACGAGAAACGTGGATCAATGGTTGTTTGGTCGATCGGACGATTTTTTGGACCATCCCGGAGGACGGTGCCGGCGGACTTTGAAATCCGTCGGGACTTTGAAATATTTCGACGAGATTGGAGTTTTTCGCGATTTTCTCGAAAACCAGCGCGACGACCGCGGTCGAACCATCAGAGTAATACGTTCGCCATGGAACGAGAAACGTGGATCAATGGTTGTTTGGTCGATCGGACGATTTTTTGGACCATCCCGGAGGACGGTGCCGGGGGACTTTGAAATCCGTCGGGACTTTGAAATATTTCGACGAGATTGGAGTTTTTCGCGATTTTCTCGAAAACCAGCGCGACGACCGCGGTCGAACCATCAGAGTAATACGTTCGCAATGGAACGAGAAACGTGGATCAATGGTTGTTTGGTCAATCGGACGATTTTTTGGACCATCCCGGAGGACGGTGCCGGCGGACTTTGAAATCCGTCGGGACTTTGAAATATTTCGACGAGATTAGAGTTTTTCGCGATTTTCTCGAAAACCAGCCCGACGACCGCGGTCGAACCATCAGAGTAATACGTTCGCAATGGATCGAGAAACGTGGATCAATGGTTGTTTGGTCGATCGGACGATTTTTTGGACCATCCCGGAGGACGGTGCCGGAGGACTTTTAAATCCGTCGGGACTTTGAAATATTTCGACGAGATTGGAGTTTTTCGCGATTTTCTCGAAAACCAGCGCGACGACCGCGGTCGAACCATCAGAGTAATACGTTCGCAATGGAACGAGAAACGTGGATCAATGGTTGTTTGGTCGATCGGACGATTTTTTGGACCTTCCCGGAGGACGGTGCCGGAGGACTTTGAAATCCGTCGGGACTTTGAAATATTTCGACGAGATTGGAGTTTTTCGCGATTTTCTCGAAAACCAGCGCCACGACCGCGGTCGAACCATCAGAGTAATACGTTCGCAATGGAACGAGAAACGTGGATCAATGGTTGTTTGGTCGATCGGACGATTTTTTGGACCTTCCCGGAGGACGGTGCCGGAGGACTTTGAAATCCGTCGGGACTTTGAAATATTTCGACGAGGTTGGAGTTTTTCGCGATATTCTCGAAAACCAGCGCGACGACCGCGGTCGAACCATCAGAGTAATACGTTCGCAATGGAACGAGAAACGTGGATCAATGGTTGTTTGGTCGATCGGACGATTTTTTGGACCATCCCGGAGGACGGTGCCGGAGGACTTTGAAATCCGTCGGGACTTTGAAATATTTCGACGAGATTGGAGTTTTTCGCGATTTTCTCGAAAACCAGCGCGACGACCGCGGTCGAACCATCAGAGTAATACGTTCGCAATGGAACGAGAAACGTGGATCAATGGTTGTTTGGTCGATCGGACGATTTTTTGGACCATCCCGGAGGACGGTGCCGGAGGACTTTGAAATCTGTCGGGACTTTGAAATATTTCGACGAGATTGGAGTTTTTCGCGATTTTCTCGAAAACCAGCGCGACGACCGCGGTCGAACCATCAGAGTAATACGTTCGCCATGGAACGAGAAACGTGGATCAATGGTTGTTTGGTCGATCGGACGATTTTTTGGACCATCCCGGAGGACGGTGCCGGGGGACTTTGAAATCCGTCGGGACTTTGAAATATTTCGACGAGATTGGAGTTTTTCGCGATTTTCTCGAATACCAGCGCGACGACCGCGGTCGAACCATCAGAGTAATACGTTCGCAATGGAACGAGAAACGTGGATCAATGGTTGTTTGGTCAATCGGACGATTTTTTGGACCATCCCGGAGGACGGTGCCGGCGGACTTTGAAATCCGTCGGGACTTTGAAATATTTCGACGAGATTAGAGTTTTTCGCGATTTTCTCGAAAACCAGCCCGACGACCGCGGTCGAACCATCAGAGTAATACGTTCGCAATGGATCGAGAAACGTGGATCAATGGTTGTTTGGTCGATCGGACGATTTTTTGGACCATCCCGGAGGACGGTGCCGGAGGACTTTTAAATCCGTCGGGACTTTGAAATATTTCGACGAGATTGGAGTTTTTCGCGATTTTCTCGAAAACCAGCGCGACGACCGCGGTCGAACCATCAGAGTAATACGTTCGCAATGGAACGAGAAACGTGGATCAATGGTTGTTTGGTCGATCGGACGATTTTTTGGACCTTCCCGGAGGACGGTGCCGGAGGACTTTGAAATCCGTCGGGACTTTGAAATATTTCGACGAGATTGGAGTTTTTCGCGATTTTCTCGAAAACCAGCGCGACGACCGCGGTCGAACCATGAGAGTAATACGTTCGCAATGGAACGAGAAACGTGGATCAATGGTTGTTTGGTCGATCGGACGATTTTTTGGACCTTCCCGGAGGACGGTGCCGGAGGACTTTGAAATCCGTCGGGACTTTGAAATATTTCGACGAGATTGGAGTTTTTCGCGATATTCTCGAAAACCAGCGCGACGACCGCGATCGAACCATCAGAGTAATACGTTCGCAATGGAACGAGAAACGTGGATCAATGGTTGTTTGGTCGATCGGACGATTTTTTGGACCATCCCGGAGGACGGTGCCGGAGGACTTTGAAATCCGTCGGGACTTTGAAATATTTCGACGAGATTGGAGTTTTTCGCGATTTTCTCGAAAACCAGCGCGACGACCGCGGTCGAACCATCAGAGTAATACGTTCGCAATGGAACGAGAAACGTGGATCAATGGTTGTTTGGTCGATCGGACGATTTTTTGGACCATCCCGGAGGACGGTGCCGGAGGACTTTGAAATCCGTCGGGACTTTGAAATATTTCGACGAGATTGGAGTTTTTCGCGATTTTCTCGAAAACCAGCGCGACGACCGCGGTCGAACCATCAGAGTAATACGTTCGCCATGGAACGAGAAACGTGGATCAATGGTTGTTTGGTCGATCGGACGATTTTTTGGACCATCCCGGAGGACGGTGCCGGGGGACTTTGAAATCCGTCGGGACTTTGAAATATTTCGACGAGATTGGAGTTTTTCGCGATTTTCTCGAAAACCAGCGCGACGACCGCGGTCGAACCATCAGAGTAATACGTTCGCAATGGAACGAGAAACGTGGATCAATGGTTGTTTGGTCGATCGGACGATTTTTTGGACCATCCCGGAGGACGGTGCCGGAGGACTTTGAAATCCGTCGGGACTTTGAAATATTTCGACGAGATTGGAGTTTTTCGCGATTTTCTCGAAAACCAGCGCGACGACCGCGGTCGAACCATCAGAGTAATACGTTCGCCATGGAACGAGAAACGTGGATCAATGGTTGTTTGGTCGATCGGACGATTTTTTGGACCATCCCGGAGGACGGTGCCGGGGGACTTTGAAATCCGTCGGGACTTTGAAATATTTCGACGAGATTGGAGTTTTTCGCGATTTTCTCGAAAACCAGCGCGACGACCGCGGTCGAACCATCAGAGTAATACGTTCGCCATGGAACGAGAAACGTGGATCAATGGTTGTTTGGTCGATCGGACGATTTTTTGGACCTTCCCGGAGGACGGTGCCGGAGGACTTTGAAATCCGTCGGGACTTTGAAATATTTCGACGAGATTGGAGTTTTTCGCGATTTTCTCGAAAACCAGCGCCACGACCGCGGTCGAACCATCAGAGTAATACGTTCGCAATGGAACGAGAAACGTGGATCAATGGTTGTTTGGTCGATCGGACGATTTTTTGGACCATCCCGGAGGACGGTGCCGGAGGACTTTGAAATCCGTCGGGACTTTGAAATATTTCGACGAGATTAGAGTTTTTCGCGATTTTCTCGAAAACCAGCCCGACGACCGCGGTCGAACCATCAGAGTAATACGTTCGCAATGGATCGAGAAACGTGGATCAATGGTTGTTTGGTCGATCGGACGATTTTTTGGACCATCCCGGAGGACGGTGCCGGAGGACTTTTAAATCCGTCGGGACTTTGAAATATTTCGACAAGATTGGAGTTTTTCGCGATTTTCTCGAAAACCAGCGCGACGACCGCGGTCGAACCATCAGAGTAATACGTTCGCAATGGAACGAGAAACGTGGATCAATGGTTGTTTGGTCGATCGGACGATTTTTTGGACCTTCCCGGAGGACGGTGCCGGCGGACTTTGAAATCCGTCGGGACTTTGAAATATTTCGACGAGATTGGAGTTTTTCGCGATTTTCTCGAAAACCAGCGCGACGACCGCGGTCGAACCATCAGAGTAATACGTTCGCAATGGAACGAGAAACGTGGATCAATGGTTGTTTGGTCGATCGGACGATTTTTTGGACCTTCCCGGAGGACGGTGCCGGAGGACTTTGAAATCCGTCGGGACTTTGAAATATTTCGACGAGATTGGAGTTTTTCGCGATTTTCTCGAAAACCAGCGCGACGACCGCGGTCGAACCATCAGAGTAATACGTTCGCCATGGAACGAGAAACGTGGATCAATGGTTGTTTGGTCGATCGGACGATTTTTTGGACCATCCCGGAGGACGGTGCCGGGGGACTTTGAAATCCGTCGGGACTTTGAAATATTTCGACGAGATTGGAGTTTTTCGCGATTTTCTCGAAAACCAGCGCGACGACCGCGGTCGAACCATCAGAGTAATACGTTCGCAATGGAACGAGAAACGTGGATCAATGGTTGTTTGGTCGATCGGACGATTTTTTGGACCTTCCCGGAGGACGGTGCCGGAGGACTTTGAAATCCGTCGGGACTTTGAAATATTTCGACGAGATTGGAGTTTTTCGCGATTTTCTCGAAAACCAGCGCGACGACCGCGGTCGAACCATCAGAGTAATACGTTCGCAATGGAACGAGAAACGTGGATCAATGGTTGTTTGGTCGATCGGACGATTTTTTGGACCTTCCCGGAGGACGGTGCCGGAGGACTTTGAAATCCGTCGGGACTTTGAAATATTTCGACGAGATTGGAGTTTTTCGCGATATTCTCGAAAACCAGCGCGACGACCGCGGTCGAACCATCAGAGTAATACGTTCGCAATGGAACGAGAAACGTGGATCAATGGTTGTTTGGTCGATCGGACGATTTTTTGGACCATCCCGGAGGACGGTGCCGGAGGACTTTGAAATCCGTCGGGACTTTGAAATATTTCGACGAGATTGGAGTTTTTCGCGATTTTCTCGAAAACCAGCGCGACGACCGCGGTCGAACCATCAGAGTAATACGTTCGCAATGGAACGAGAAACGTGGATCAATGGTTGTTTGGTCGATCGGACGATTTTTTGGACCATCCCGGAGGACGGTGCCGGAGGACTTTGAAATCCGTCGGGACTTTGAAATATTTCGACGAGATTGGAGTTTTTCGCGATTTTCTCGAAAACCAGCGAGACGACCGCGGTCGAACCATCAGAGTAATACGTTCGCAATGGAACGAGAAACGTGGATCAATGGTTGTTTGGTCGATCGGACGATTTTTTGGACCATCCCGGAGGACGGTGCCGGGGGACTTTGAAATCCGTCGGGACTTTGAAATATTTCGACGAGATTGGAGTTTTTCGCGATTTTCTCGAAAACCAGCGCGACGACCGCGGTCGAACCATCAGAGTAATACGTTCGCAATGGAACGAGAAACGTGGATCAATGGTTGTTTGGTCGATCGGACGATTTTTTGGACCTTCCCGGAGGACGGTGCCGGAGGACTTTGAAATCCGTCGGGACTTTGAAATATTTCGACGAGATTGGAGTTTTTCGCGATTTTCTCGAAAACCAGCGCGACGACCGCGGTCGAACCATCAGAGTAATACGTTCGCAATGGAACGAGAAACGTGGATCAATGGTTGTTTGGTCGATCGGACGATTTTTTGGACCTTCCCGGAGGACGGTGCCGGAGGACTTTGAAATCCGTCGGGACTTTGAAATATTTCGACGAGATTGGAGTTTTTCGCGATATTCTCGAAAACCAGCGCGACGACCGCGGTCGAACCATCAGAGTAATACGTTCGCAATGGAACGAGAAACGTGGATCAATGGTTGTTTGGTCGATCGGACGATTTTTTGGACCATCCCGGAGGACGGTGCCGGAGGACTTTGAAATCCGTCGGGACTTTGAAATATTTCGACGAGATTGGAGTTTTTCGCGATTTTCTCGAAAACCAGCGCGACGACCGCGGTCGAACCATCAGAGTAATACGTTCGCAATGGAACGAGAAACGTGGATCAAT
Organism: Andrena trimmerana; assembly: GCA_951215215.1. Taxonomy (NCBI): domain Eukaryota; kingdom Metazoa; phylum Arthropoda; class Insecta; order Hymenoptera; family Andrenidae; genus Andrena; species Andrena trimmerana. The sequence continues at coordinate 1,915,409 of CATNUO010000106.1, forward strand.
GGTTGTTTGGTCGATCGGACGATTTTTTGGACCATCCCGGAGGACGGTGCCGGAGGACTTTGAAATCCGTCGGGACTTTGAAATATTTCGACGAGATTGGAGTTTTTCGCGATTTTCTCGAAAACCAGCGCGACGACCGCGGTCGAACCATCAGAGTAATACGTTCGCAATGGAACGAGAAACGTGGATCAATGGTTGTTTGGTCGATCGGACGATTTTTTGGACCTTCTCGGAGGACGGTGCCGGAGGACTTTGAAATCCGTCGGGACTTTGAAATATTTCGACGAGATTGGAGTTTTTCGCGATTTTCTCGAAAACCAGCGCCACGACCGCGGTCGAACCATCAGAGTAATACGTTCGCAATGGAACGAGAAACGTGGATCAATGGTTGTTTGGTCGATCGGACGATTTTTTGGACCTTCCCGGAGGACGGTGCCGGAGGACTTTGAAATCCGTCGGGACTTTGAAATATTTCGACGAAATTGGAGTTTTTCGCGATTTTCTCGAAAACCAGCGCGACGACCGCGGTCGAACCATCAGAGTAATACGTTCGCAATGGAACGAGAAACGTGGATCAATGGTTGTTTGGTCGATCGGACGATTTTTTGGACCATCCCGGAGGACGGTGCCGGCGGACTTTGAAATCCGTCGGGACTTTGAAATATTTCGACGAGATTAGAGTTTTTCGCGATTTTCTCGAAAACCAGCCCGACGACCGCGGTCGAACCATCAGAGTAATACGTTCGCAATGGAACGAGAAACGTGGATCAATGGTTGTTTGGTCGATCGGACGATTTTTGGGACCATCCCGGAGGACGGTGCCGGAGGACTTTGAAATCCGTCGGGACTTTGAAATATTTCGACGAGATTGGAGTTTTTCGCGATTTTCTCGAAAACCAGCGCGACGACCGCGGTCGAACCATCAGAGTAATACGTTCGCAATGGAACGAGAAACGTGGATCAATGGTTGTTTGGTCGATCGGACGATTTTTTGGACCATCCCGGAGGACGGTGCCGGAGGACTTTGAAATCCGTCGGGACTTTGAAATATTTCGACGAGATTAGAGTTTTTCGCGATTTTCTCGAAAACCAGCGCGACGACCGCGGTCGAACCATCAGAGTAATACGTTCGCAATGGATCGAGAAACGTGGATCAATGGTTGTTTGGTCGATCGGACGATTTTTTGGACCATCCCGGAGGACGGTGCCGGAGGACTTTGAAATCCGTCGGGACTTTGAAATATTTCGACGAGATTGGAGTTTTTCGCGATTTTCTCGAAAACCAGCGCGACGACCGCGGTCGAACCATCAGAGTAATACGTTCGCCATGGAACGAGAAACGTGGATCAATGGTTGTTTGGTCGATCGGACGATTTTTTGGACCTTCCCGGAGGACGGTGCCGGAGGACTTTGAAATCCGTCGGGACTTTGAAATATTTCGACGAGATTGGAGTTTTTCGCGATTTTCTCGAAAACCAGCGCCACGACCGCGGTCGAACCATCAGAGTAATACGTTCGCAATGGAACGAGAAACGTGGATCAATGGTTGTTTGGTCGATCGGACGATTTTTTGGACCATCCCGGAGGACGGTGCCGGAGGACTTTGAAATCCGTCGGGACTTTGAAATATTTCGACGAGATTAGAGTTTTTCGCGATTTTCTCGAAAACCAGCCCGACGACCGCGGTCGAACCATCAGAGTAATACGTTCGCAATGGAACGAGAAACGTGGATCAATGGTTGTTTGGTCGATCGGACGATTTTTTGGACCTTCCCGGAGGACGGTGCCGGAGGACTTTGAAATCCGTCGGGACTTTGAAATATTTCGACGAGATTGGAGTTTTTCGCGATATTCTCGAAAACCAGCGCGACGACCGCGGTCGAACCATCAGAGTAATACGTTCGCAATGGAACGAGAAACGTGGATCAATGGTTGTTTGGTCGATCGGACGATTTTTTGGACCATCCCGGAGGACGGTGCCGGAGGACTTTGAAATCCGTCGGGACTTTGAAATATTTCGACGAGATTGGAGTTTTTCGCGATTTTCTCGAAAACCAGCGCGACGACCGCGGTCGAACCATCAGAGTAATACGTTCGCAATGGAACGAGAAACGTGGATCAATGGTTGTTTGGTCGATCGGACGATTTTTTGGACCATCCCGGAGGACGGTGCCGGAGGACTTTGAAATCCGTCGGGACTTTGAAATATTTCGACGAGATTGGAGTTTTTCGCGATTTTCTCGAAAACCAGCGAGACGACCGCGGTCGAACCATCAGAGTAATACGTTCGCAATGGAACGAGAAACGTGGATCAATGGTTGTTTGGTCGATCGGACGATTTTTTGGACCATCCCGGAGGACGGTGCCGGGGGACTTTGAAATCCGTCGGGACTTTGAAATATTTCGACGAGATTGGAGTTTTTCGCGATTTTCTCGAAAACCAGCGCGACGACCGCGGTCGAACCATCAGAGTAATACGTTCGCAATGGAACGAGAAACGTGGATCAATGGTTGTTTGGTCGATCGGACGATTTTTTGGACCTTCCCGGAGGACGGTGCCGGAGGACTTTGAAATCCGTCGGGACTTTGAAATATTTCGACGAGATTGGAGTTTTTCGCGATTTTCTCGAAAACCAGCGCGACGACCGCGGTCGAACCATCAGAGTAATACGTTCGCAATGGAACGAGAAACGTGGATCAATGGTTGTTTGGTCGATCGGACGATTTTTTGGACCTTCCCGGAGGACGGTGCCGGAGGACTTTGAAATCCGTCGGGACTTTGAAATATTTCGACGAGATTGGAGTTTTTCGCGATATTCTCGAAAACCAGCGCGACGACCGCGGTCGAACCATCAGAGTAATACGTTCGCAATGGAACGAGAAACGTGGATCAATGGTTGTTTGGTCGATCGGACGATTTTTTGGACCATCCCGGAGGACGGTGCCGGAGGACTTTGAAATCCGTCGGGACTTTGAAATATTTCGACGAGATTGGAGTTTTTCGCGATTTTCTCGAAAACCAGCGCGACGACCGCGGTCGAACCATCAGAGTAATACGTTCGCAATGGAACGAGAAACGTGGATCAATGGTTGTTTGGTCGATCGGACGATTTTTTGGACCATCCCGGAGGACGGTGCCGGAGGACTTTGAAATCCGTCGGGACTTTGAAATATTTCGACGAGATTGGAGTTTTTCGCGATTTTCTCGAAAACCAGCGCGACGACCGCGGTCGAACCATCAGAGTAATACGTTCGCAATGGAACGAGAAACGTGGATCAATGGTTGTTTGGTCGATCGGACGATTTTTTGGACCTTCTCGGAGGACGGTGCCGGAGGACTTTGAAATCCGTCGGGACTTTGAAATATTTCGACGAGATTGGAGTTTTTCGCGATTTTCTCGAAAACCAGCGCCACGACCGCGGTCGAACCATCAGAGTAATACGTTCGCAATGGAACGAGAAACGTGGATCAATGGTTGTTTGGTCGATCGGACGATTTTTTGGACCTTCCCGGAGGACGGTGCCGGAGGACTTTGAAATCCGTCGGGACTTTGAAATATTTCGACGAAATTGGAGTTTTTCGCGATTTTCTCGAAAACCAGCGCGACGACCGCGGTCGAACCATCAGAGTAATACGTTCGCAATGGAACGAGAAACGTGGATCAATGGTTGTTTGGTCGATCGGACGATTTTTTGGACCATCCCGGAGGACGGTGCCGGCGGACTTTGAAATCCGTCGGGACTTTGAAATATTTCGACGAGATTAGAGTTTTTCGCGATTTTCTCGAAAACCAGCCCGACGACCGCGGTCGAACCATCAGAGTAATACGTTCGCAATGGAACGAGAAACGTGGATCAATGGTTGTTTGGTCGATCGGACGATTTTTGGGACCATCCCGGAGGACGGTGCCGGAGGACTTTGAAATCCGTCGGGACTTTGAAATATTTCGACGAGATTGGAGTTTTTCGCGATTTTCTCGAAAACCAGCGCGACGACCGCGGTCGAACCATCAGAGTAATACGTTCGCAATGGAACGAGAAACGTGGATCAATGGTTGTTTGGTCGATCGGACGATTTTTTGGACCATCCCGGAGGACGGTGCCGGAGGACTTTGAAATCCGTCGGGACTTTGAAATATTTCGACGAGATTAGAGTTTTTCGCGATTTTCTCGAAAACCAGCGCGACGACCGCGGTCGAACCATCAGAGTAATACGTTCGCAATGGATCGAGAAACGTGGATCAATGGTTGTTTGGTCGATCGGACGATTTTTTGGACCATCCCGGAGGACGGTGCCGGAGGACTTTGAAATCCGTCGGGACTTTGAAATATTTCGACGAGATTGGAGTTTTTCGCGATTTTCTCGAAAACCAGCGCGACGACCGCGGTCGAACCATCAGAGTAATACGTTCGCCATGGAACGAGAAACGTGGATCAATGGTTGTTTGGTCGATCGGACGATTTTTTGGACCTTCCCGGAGGACGGTGCCGGAGGACTTTGAAATCCGTCGGGACTTTGAAATATTTCGACGAGATTGGAGTTTTTCGCGATTTTCTCGAAAACCAGCGCCACGACCGCGGTCGAACCATCAGAGTAATACGTTCGCAATGGAACGAGAAACGTGGATCAATGGTTGTTTGGTCGATCGGACGATTTTTTGGACCATCCCGGAGGACGGTGCCGGAGGACTTTGAAATCCGTCGGGACTTTGAAATATTTCGACGAGATTAGAGTTTTTCGCGATTTTCTCGAAAACCAGCCCGACGACCGCGGTCGAACCATCAGAGTAATACGTTCGCAATGGATCGAGAAACGTGGATCAATGGTTGTTTGGTCGATCGGACGATTTTTTGGACCATCCCGGAGGACGGTGCCGGAGGACTTTTAAATCCGTCGGGACTTTGAAATATTTCGACAAGATTGGAGTTTTTCGCGATTTTCTCGAAAACCAGCGCGACGACCGCGGTCGAACCATGAGAGTAATACGTTCGCAATGGAACGAGAAACGTGGATCAATGGTTGTTTGGTCGATCGGACGATTTTTTGGACCTTCCCGGAGGACGGTGCCGGCGGACTTTGAAATCCGTCGGGACTTTGAAATATTTCGACGAGATTGGAGTTTTTCGCGATTTTCTCGAAAACCAGCGCGACGACCGCGGTCGAACCATCAGAGTAATACGTTCGCAATGGAACGAGAAACGTGGATCAATGGTTGTTTGGTCGATCGGACGATTTTTTGGACCATCCCGGAGGACGGTGCCGGGGGACTTTGAAATCCGTCGGGACTTTGAAATATTTCGACAAGATTGGAGTTTTCCGCGATTTTCTCGAAAACCAGCGCGACGACCGCGGTCGAACCATCAGAGTAATACGTTCGCAATGGAACGAGAAACGTGGATCAATGGTTGTTTGGTCGATCGGACGATTTTTTGGACCTTCCCGGAGGACGGTGCCGGAGGACTTTGAAATCCGTCGGGACTTTGAAATATTTCGACGAGATTGGAGTTTTTCGCGATTTTCTCGAAAACCAGCGCGACGACCGCGGTCGAACCATCAGAGTAATACGTTCGCAATGGAACGAGAAACGTGGATCAATGGTTGTTTGGTCGATCGGACGATTTTTTTTACCATCCCGGAGGACGGTGCCGGAGGACTTTGAAATCCGTCGTGACTTTGGAATATTTCGACGAGATTGGAGTTTTTCGCGATTTTCTCGAAAACCAGCGCGACGACCGCGGTCGAACCATCAGAGTAATACGTTCGCAATGGAACGAGAAACGTGGATCAATGGTTGTTTGGTCGATCGGACGATTTTTTGGACCATCCCGGAGGACGGTGCCGGCGGACTTTGAAATCCGTCGGGACTTTGAAATATTTCGACGAGATTAGAGTTTTTCGCGATTTTCTCGAAAACCAGCGCGACGACCGCGGTCGAACCATCAGAGTAATACGTTCGCAATGGAACGAGAAACGTGGATCAATGGTTGTTTGGTCGATCGGACGATTTTTTGGACCATCCCGGAGGACGGTGCCGGAGGACTTTGAAATCCGTCGGGACTTTGAAATATTTCGACGAGATTGGAGTTTTTCGCGATTTTCTCGAAAACCAGCGCGACGACCGCGGTCGAACCATCAGAGTAATACGTTCGCAATGGAACGAGAAACGTGGATCAATGGTTGTTTGGTCGATCGGACGATTTTTTGGACCATCCCGGAGGACGGTGCCGAAGGACTTTGAAATCCGTCGGGACTTTGAAATATTTCGACGAGATTGGAGTTTTTCGCGATTTTCTCGAAAACCAGCGCGACGACCGCGGTCGAACCATCAGAGTAATACGTTCGCAATGGAACGAGAAACGTGGATCAATGGTTGTTTGGTCGATCGGACGATTTTTTGGACCATCCCGGAGGACGGTGCCGGCGGACTTTGAAATCCGTCGGGACTTTGAAATATTTCGACGAGATTGGAGTTTTTCGCGATTTTCTCGAAAACCAGCGCGACGACCGCGGTCGAACCATCAGAGTAATACGTTCGCAATGGAACGAGAAACGTGGATCAATGGTTGTTTGGTCGATCGGACGATTTTTTGGACCTTCCCGGAGGACGGTGCCGGAGGACTTTGAAATCCGTCGGGACTTTGAAATATTTCGACGAGATTGGAGTTTTTCGCGATTTTCTCGAAAACCAGCACGACGACCGCGGTCGAACCATCAGAGTAATACGTTCGCAATGGAACGAGAAACGTGGATCAATGGTTGTTTGGTCGATCGGACGATTTTTTGGACCTTCCCGGAGGACGGTGCCGGAGGACTTTGAAATCCGTCGGGACTTTGAAATATTTCGACGAGATTGGAGTTTTTCGCGATTTTCTCGAAAACCAGCGCGACGACCGCGGTCGAACCATCAGAGTAATACGTTCGCAATGGAACGAGAAACGTGGATCAATGGTTGTTTGGTCGATCGGACGATTTTTTGGACCATCCCGGAGGACGGTGCCGGAGGACTTTGAAATCCGTCGGGACTTTGGAATATTTCGACGAGATTGGAGTTTTTCGCGATTTTCTGGAAAACCAGCGCGACGACCGCGGTTGAACCATCAGAGTAATACGTTCGCAATGGAACGAGAAACGTGGATCAATGGTTGTTTGGTCGATCGGACGATTTTTTGGACCATCCCGGAGGACGGTGCCGGAGGACTTTGAAATCCGTCGGGACTTTGGAATATTTCGACGAGATTGGAGTTTTTCGCGATTTTCTCGAAAACCAGCGCGACGACCGCGGTCGAACCATCAGAGTAATACGTTCGCAATGGAACGAGAAACGTGGATCAATGGTTGTTTGGTCGATCGGACGATTTTTTGGACCTTCCCGGAGGACGGTGCCGGAGGACTTTGAAATCCGTCGGGACTTTGAAATACTTCGACGAGATTGGAGTTTTTCGCGATTTTCTCGAAAACCAGCGCGACGACCGCGGTCGAACCATCAGAGTAATACGTTCGCAATGGAACGAGAAACGTGGATCAATGGTTGTTTGGTCGATCGGACGATTTTTTGGACCATCCCGGAGGACGGTGCCGGAGGACTTTGAAATCCGTCGGGACTTTGAAATATTTCGACGAGATTGGAGTTTTTCGCGATTTTCTCGAAAACCAGCGCGACGACCGCGGTCGAACCATCAGAGTAATACGTTCGCAATGGATCGAGACACGTGGATCAATGGTTGTTTGGTCGATCGGACGATTTTTTGGACCTTCCCGGAGGACGGTGCCGGAGGACTTTGAAATCCGTCGGGACTTTGAAATATTTCGACGAGATTGGAGTTTTTCGCGATTTTCTCGAAAACCAGCGCGACGACCGCGGTCGAACTATCAGAGTAATACGTTCGCAATGGAACGAGAAACGTGGATCAATGGTTGTTTGGTCGATCGGACGATTTTTTGGACCATCCCGGAGGACGGTGCCGGAGGACTTTGAAATCCGTCGGGACTTTGAAATATTTCGACGAGATTAGAGTTTTTCGCGATTTTCTCGAAAACCAGCGCGACGACCGCGGTCGAACCATCAGAGTAATACGTTCGCAATGGAACGAGAAACGTGGATCAATGGTTGTTTGGTCGATCGGACGATTTTTTTTACCATCCCGGAGGACGGTGCCGGAGGACTTTGAAATCCGTCGGGACTTTGAAATATTTCGACGAGATTGGAGTTTTTCGCGATTTTCTCGAAAACCAGCGCGACGACCGCGGTCGAACCATCAGAGTAATACGTTCGCAATGGAACGAGAAACGTGGATCAATGGTTGTTTGGTCGATCGGACGATTTTTTGGACCTTCCCGGAGGGCGGTGCCGGAGGACTTTGAAATCCGTCGGGACTTTGAAATATTTCGACGAGATTGGAGTTTTTCGCGATTTCCTCGAAAACCAGCGCGACGACCGCGTTCGAACCATCAGAGTAATACGTTCGCAATGGAACGCGAAACGTGGATCAATGGTTGTTTGGTCGATCGGACGATTTTTTGGACCATCCCGGAGGACGGTGCCGGAGGACTTTGAAATCCGTCGGGACTTTGGAATATTTCGACGAGATTAGAGTTTTTCGCGATTTTCTCGAAAACCAGCGCGACGACCGCGGTCGAACCGTCAGAGTAATACGTTCGCAATGGATCGAGAAACGTGGATCAATGGTTGTTTGGTCGATCGGACGATTTTTTGGACCATCCCGGAGGACGGTGCCGGAGGACTTTGAAATCCGTCGGGACTTTGGAATATTTCGACGAGATTAGAGTTTTTCGCGATTTTCTCGAAAACCAGCGCGACGACCGCGGTCGAACCGTCAGAGTAATACGTTCGCAATGGAACGAGAAACGTGGATCAATGGTTGTTTGGTCGATCGGACGATTTTTTTGACCATCCCGGAGGACGGTGCCGGAGGACTTTGAAATCCGTCGGGACTTTGAAATATTTCGACGAGATTGGAGTTTTTCGCGATTTTCTCGAAAACCAGCGCGACGACCGCGGTCGAACCATCAGAGTAATACGTTCGCAATGGAACGAGAAACGTGGATCAATGGTTGTTTGGTCGATCGGACGATTTTTTGGACCATCCCGGAGGACGGTGCCGGAGGACTTTGAAATCCGTCGGGACTTTGAAATATTTCGACGAGATTGGAGTTTTTCGCGATTTTCTCGAAAACCAGCGCGACGACCGCGGTCGAACCGTCAGAGTAATACGTTCGCAATGGATCGAGAAACGTGGATCAATGGTTGTTTGGTCGATCGGACGATTTTTTGGACCATCCCGGAGGACGGTGCCGGAGGACTTTGAAATCCGTCGGGACTTTGAAATATTTCGACGAGATTGGAGTTTTTCGCGATTTTCTCGAAAACCAGCGCGAAGACCGCGGTGGATCCATCAGAGTAATACGTTCGCAATGGAACGAGAAACGTGGATCAATGGTTGTTTGGTCGATCGGACGATTTTTTTGACCATCCCGGAGGACGGTGCCGGAGGACTTTGAAATCCGTCGGGACTTTGAAATATTTCGACGAGATTGGAGTTTTTCGCGATTTTCTCGAAAACCAGCGCGACGACCGCGGTCGAACCATCAGAGTAATACGTTCGCAATGGAACGAGAAACGTGGATCAATGGTTGTTTGGTCGATCGGACGATTTTTTGGACCATCCCGGAGGACGGTGCCGGAGGACTTTGAAATCCGTCGGAACTTTGAAATATTTCGACGAGATTGGAGTTTTTCGCGATTTTCTCGAAAACCAGCGCGACGACCGCGGTCGAACCATCAGAGTAATACGTTCGCAATGGAACGAGAAACGTGAATCAATGGTTGTTTGGTCGATCGGACGATTTTTTGGACCTTCCCGGAGGACGGTGCCGGAGGACTTTGAAATCCGTCGGGACTTTGAAATATTTCGACGAGATTGGAGTTTTTCGCGATTTTCTCGAAAACCAGCGCGACGACCGCGGTCGAACCATCAGAGTAATACGTTCGCAATGGAACGAGAAACGTGGATCAATGGTTGTTTGGTCGATCGGACGATTTTTTGGACCATCCCGGAGGACGGTGCCGGAGGACTTTGAAATCCGTCGGGACTTTGAAATATTTCGACGAGATTGGAGTTTTTCGCGATTTTCTCGAAAACCAGCGCGACGACCGCGGTCGAACCATCAGAGTAATACGTTCGCAATGGATCGAGAAACGTGGATCAATGGTTGTTTGGTCGATCGGACGATTTTTTGGACCTTCCCGGAGGACGGTGCCGGAGGACTTTGAAATCCGTCGGGACTTTGAAATATTTCGACGAGATTGGAGTTTTTCGCGATTTTCTCGAAAACCAGCGCGACGACCGCGGTCGAACCATCAGAGTAATACGTTCGCAATGGAGCGAGAAACGTGGATCAATGGTTGTTTGGTCGATCGGACGATTTTTTGGACCTTCCCGGAGGACGGTGCCGGAGGACTTTGAAATCCGTCGGGACTTTGAAATATTTCGACGAGATTGGAGTTTTTCGCGATTTTCTCGAAAACCAGCGCGACGACCGCGGTCAAACCATCAGAGTAATACGTTCGCAATGGAACGAGAAACGTGGATCAATGGTTGTTTGGTCGATCGGACGATTTTTTGGACCATCCCGGAGGACGGTGCCGGAGGACTTTGAAATCCGTCGGGACTTTGAAATATTTCGACGAGATTGGAGTTTTTAGCGATTTTCTCGAAAACCAGCGCGACGACCGCGGTCGAACCATCAGAGTAATACGTTCGCAATGGAACGAGAAACGTGGATCAATGGTTGTTTGGTCGATCGGACGATTTTTTGGACCATCCCGGAGGACGGTGCCGGAGGACTTTGAAATCCGTCGGGACTTTGAAATATTTCGACGAGATTGGAGTTTTTCGCGATTTTCTCGAAAACCAGCGCGACGACCGCGGTCGAACCATCAGAGTAATACGTTCGCAATGGAACGAGAAACGTGGATCAATGGTTGTTTGGTCGATCGGACGATTTTTTGGACCATCCCGGAGGACGGTGCCGGAGGACTTTGAAATCCGTCGGGACTTTGAAATATTTCGACGAGATTGGAGTTTTTCGCGATTTTCTCGAAAACCAGCGCGACGACCGCGGTCGAACCATCAGAGTAATACGTTCGCAATGGAACGCGAAACGTGGATCAATGGTTGTTTGGTCGATCGGACGATTTTTTGGACCATCCCGGAGGACGGTGCCGGAGGTCTTTGAAATCCGTCGGGACTTTGAAATATTTCGACGAGATTGGAGTTTTTCGCGATTTTCTCGAAAACCAGCACGACGACCACGGTGGAACCATCAGAGTAATACGTTCGCAATGGATCGAGAAACGTGGATCAATGGTTGTTTGGTCGATCGGACGATTTTTTGGACCTTCCCGGAGGACGGTGCCGGAGGACTTTGAAATCCGTCGGGACTTTGAAATATTTCGACGAGATTGGAGTTTTTCGCGATTTTCTCGAAAACCAGCGCGACGACCGCGGTCGAACCATCAGAGTAATACGTTCGCAATGGAACGAGAAACGTGGATCAATGGTTGTTTGGTCGATCGGACGATTTTTTGGACCATCCCGGAGGACGGTGCCGGAGGACTTTGAAATCCGTCGGGACTTTGAAATATTTCGACGAGATTGGAGTTTTTCGCGATTTTCTCGAAAACCAGCGCGACGACCGCGGTCGAACCATCAGAGTAATACGTTCGCAATGGAACGAGAAACGTGGATCAATGGTTGTTTGGTCGATCGGACGATTTTTTGGACCATCCCGGAGGACGGTGCCGGAGGACTTTGAAATATTTCGACGAGATTGGAGTTTTTCGCGATTTTCTCGAAAACCAGCGCGACGACCGCGGTCGAACCATCAGAGTAATACGTTCGCAATGGAACGCGAAACGTGGATCAATGGTTGTTTGGTCGATCGGACAATTTTTTGGACCATCCCGGAGGACGGTGCCGGAGGTCTTTGAAATCCGTCGGGACTTTGAAATATTTCGACGAGATTGGAGTTTTTCGCGATTTTCTCGAAAACCAGCACGACGACCACGGTGGAACCATCAGAGTAATACGTTCGCAATGGATCGAGAAACGTGGATCAATGGTTGTTTGGTCGATCGGACGATTTTTTGGACCTTCCTGGAGGACGGTGCCGGAGGACTTTGAAATCCGTCGGGACTTTGAAATATTTCGACGAGATTGGAGTTTTTCGCGATTTTCTCGAAAACCAGCGCGACGACCGCGGTCGAACCATCAGAGTAATACGTTCGCAATGGAACGAGAAACGTGGATCAATGGTTGTTTGGTCGATCGGACGATTTTTTGGACCATCCCGGAGGACGGTGCCGGAGGACTTTGAAATCCGTCGGGACTTTGAAATATTTCGACGAGATTGGAGTTTTTCGCGATTTTCTCGAAAACCAGCGCGACGACCGCGGTCGAACCATCAGAGTAATACGTTCGCAATGAAACGCGAAACGTGGATCAATGGTTGTTTGGTCGATCGGACGATTTTTTGGACCATCCCGGAGGACGGTGCCGGAGGACTTTGAAATCCGTCGGGACTTTGGAATATTTCGACGAGATTAGAGTTTTTCGCGATTTTCTCGAAAACCAGCGCGACGACCGCGGTCGAACCGTCAGAGTAATACGTTCGCAATGGATCGAGAAACGTGGATCAATGGTTGTTTGGTCGATCGGACGATTTTTTGGACCATCCCGGAGGACGGTGCCGGAGGACTTTGAAATCCGTCGGGACTTTGAAATATTTCGACGAGATTGGAGTTTTTCGCGATTTTCTCGAAAACCAGCGCGACGACCGCGGTCGAACCATCAGAGTAATACGTTCGCAATGGATCGAGAAACGTGGATCAATGGTTGTTTGGTCGATCGGACGATTTTTTGGACCTTCCCGGAGGACGGTGCCGGAGGACTTTGAAATCCGTCGGGACTTTGAAATATTTCGACGAGATTGGAGTTTTTCGCGATTTTCTCGAAAACCAGCGCGACGACCGCGGTCGAACCATCAGAGTAATACGTTCGCAATGGAACGAGAAACGTGGATCAATGGTTGTTTGGTCGATCGGACGATTTTTTGGACCATCCCGGAGGACGGTGCCGGAGGACTTTGAAATCCGTCGGGACTTTGAAATATTTCGACGAGATTGGAGTTTTTCGCGATTTTCTCGAAAACCAGCGCGACGACCGCGGTCGAACCATCAGAGTAATACGTTCGCAATGGAACGAGAAACGTGGATCAATGGTTGTTTGGTCGATCGGACGATTTTTTGGACCATCCCGGAGGACGGTGCCGGAGGACTTTGAAATCCGTCGGGATTTTGAAATATTTCGACGAGATTGGAGTTTTTCGCGATTTTCTCGAAAACCAGCGCGACGACCGCGGTCGAACCGTCAGAGTAATACGTTCGCAATGGATCGAGAAACGTGGATCAATGGTTGTTTGGTCGATCGGACGATTTTTTGGACCATCCCGGAGGACGGTGCCGGAGGACTTTGAAATCCGTCGGGACTTTGGAATATTTCGACGAGATTAGAGTTTTTCGCGATTTTCTCGAAAACCAGCGCGACGACCGCGGTCGAACCGTCAGAGTAATACGTTCGCAATGGAACGAGAAACGTGGATCAATGGTTGTTTGGTCGATCGGACGATTTTTTTGACCATCCCGGAGGACGGTGCCGGAGGACTTTGAAATCCGTCGGGACTTTGAAATATTTCGACGAGATTGGAGTTTTTCGCGATTTTCTCGAAAACCAGCGCGACGACCGCGGTCGAACCATCAGAGTAATACGTTCGCAATGGAACGAGAAACGTGGATCAATGGTTGTTTGGTCGATCGGACGATTTTTTGGACCATCCCGGAGGACGGTGCCGGAGGACTTTGAAATCCGTCGGGACTTTGAAATATTTCGACGAGATTGGAGTTTTTCGCGATTTTCTCGAAAACCAGCGCGACGACCGCGGTCGAACCGTCAGAGTAATACGTTCGCAATGGATCGAGAAACGTGGATCAATGGTTGTTTGGTCGATCGGACGATTTTTTGGACCATCCCGGAGGACGGTGCCGGAGGACTTTGAAATCCGTCGGGACTTTGAAATATTTCGACGAGATTGGAGTTTTTCGCGATTTTCTCGAAAACCAGCGCGAAGACCGCGGTGGATCCATCAGAGTAATACGTTCGCAATGGAACGAGAAACGTGGATCAATGGTTGTTTGGTCGATCGGACGATTTTTTTGACCATCCCGGAGGACGGTGCCGGAGGACTTTGAAATCCGTCGGGACTTTGAAATATTTCGACGAGATTGGAGTTTTTCGCGATTTTCTCGAAAACCAGCGCGACGACCGCGGTCGAACCATCAGAGTAATACGTTCGCAATGGAACGAGAAACGTGGATCAATGGTTGTTTGGTCGATCGGACGATTTTTTGGACCATCCCGGAGGACGGTGCCGGAGGACTTTGAAATCCGTCGGAACTTTGAAATATTTCGACGAGATTGGAGTTTTTCGCGATTTTCTCGAAAACCAGCGCGACGACCGCGGTCGAACCATCAGAGTAATACGTTCGCAATGGAACGAGAAACGTGAATCAATGGTTGTTTGGTCGATCGGACGATTTTTTGGACCTTCCCGGAGGACGGTGCCGGAGGACTTTGAAATCCGTCGGGACTTTGAAATATTTCGACGAGATTGGAGTTTTTCGCGATTTTCTCGAAAACCAGCGCGACGACCGCGGTCGAACCATCAGAGTAATACGTTCGCAATGGAACGAGAAACGTGGATCAATGGTTGTTTGGTCGATCGGACGATTTTTTGGACCATCCCGGAGGACGGTGCCGGAGGACTTTGAAATCCGTCGGGACTTTGAAATATTTCGACGAGATTGGAGTTTTTAGCGATTTTCTCGAAAACCAGCGCGACGACCGCGGTCGAACCATCAGAGTAATACGTTCGCAATGGATCGAGAAACGTGGATCAATGGTTGTTTGGTCGATCGGACGATTTTTTGGACCATCCCGGAGGACGGTGCCGGAGGACTTTGAAATCCGTCGGGACTTTGAAATATTTCGACGAGATTGGAGTTTTTCGCGATTTTCTCGAAAACCAGCGCGACGACCGCGGTCGAACCATCAGAGTAATACGTTCGCAATGGAACGAGAAACGTGGATCAATGGTTGTTTGGTCGATCGGACGATTTTTTGGACCATCCCGGAGGACGGTGCCGGAGGACTTTGAAATCCGTCGGGACTTTGAAATATTTCGACGAGATTGGAGTTTTTCGCGATTTTCTCGAAAACCAGCGCGACGACCGCGGTCGAACCATCAGAGTAATACGTTCGCAATGGAACGCGAAACGTGGATCAATGGTTGTTTGGTCGATCGGACGATTTTTTGGACCATCCCGGAGGACGGTGCCGGAGGTCTTTGAAATCCGTCGGGACTTTGAAATATTTCGACGAGATTGGAGTTTTTCGCGATTTTCTCGAAAACCAGCACGACGACCACGGTGGAACCATCAGAGTAATACGTTCGCAATGGATCGAGAAACGTGGATCAATGGTTGTTTGGTCGATCGGACGATTTTTTGGACCTTCCCGGAGGACGGTGCCGGAGGACTTTGAAATCCGTCGGGACTTTGAAATATTTCGACGAGATTGGAGTTTTTCGCGATTTTCTCGAAAACCAGCGCGACGACCGCGGTCGAACCATCAGAGTAATACGTTCGCAATGGAACGAGAAACGTGGATCAATGGTTGTTTGGTCGATCGGACGATTTTTTGGACCATCCCGGAGGACGGTGCCGGAGGACTTTGAAATCCGTCGGGACTTTGAAATATTTCGACGAGATTGGAGTTTTTCGCGATTTTCTCGAAAACCAGCGCGACGACCGCGGTCGAACCATCAGAGTAATACGTTCGCAATGGAACGAGAAACGTGGATCAATGGTTGTTTGGTCGATCGGACGATTTTTTGGACCATCCCGGAGGACGGTGCCGGAGGACTTTGAAATATTTCGACGAGATTGGAGTTTTTCGCGATTTTCTCGAAAACCAGCGCGACGACCGCGGTCGAACCATCAGAGTAATACGTTCGCAATGGAACGCGAAACGTGGATCAATGGTTGTTTGGTCGATCGGACGATTTTTTGGACCATCCCGGAGGACGGTGCCGGAGGTCTTTGAAATCCGTCGGGACTTTGAAATATTTCGACGAGATTGGAGTTTTTCGCGATTTTCTCGAAAACCAGCACGACGACCACGGTGGAACCATCAGAGTAATACGTTCGCAATGGATCGAGAAACGTGGATCAATGGTTGTTTGGTCGATCGGACGATTTTTTGGACCTTCCTGGAGGACGGTGCCGGAGGACTTTGAAATCCGTCGGGACTTTGAAATATTTCGACGAGATTGGAGTTTTTCGCGATTTTCTCGAAAACCAGCGCGACGACCGCGGTCGAACCATCAGAGTAATACGTTCGCAATGGATCGAGAAACGTGGATCAATGGTTGTTTGGTCGATCGGACGATTTTTTGGACCTTCCTGGAGGACGGTGCCGGAGGACTTTGAAATCCGTCGGGACTTTGAAATATTTCGACGAGATTGGAGTTTTTCGCGATTTTCTCGAAAACCAGCGCGACGACCGCGGTCGAACCATCAGAGTAATACGTTCGCAATGGAACGAGAAACGTGGATCAATGGTTGTTTGGTCGATCGGACGATTTTTTGGACCATCCCGGAGGACGGTGCCGGAGGACTTTGAAATCCGTCGGGACTTTGAAATATTTCGACGAGATTGGAGTTTTTCGCGATTTTCTCGAAAACCAGCGCGACGACCGCGGTCGAACCATCAGAGTAATACGTTCGCAATGAAACGCGAAACGTGGATCAATGGTTGTTTGGTCGATCGGACGATTTTTTGGACCATCCCGGAGGACGGTGCCGGAGGACTTTGAAATCCGTCGGGACTTTGGAATATTTCGACGAGATTAGAGTTTTTCGCGATTTTCTCGAAAACCAGCGCGACGACCGCGGTCGAACCGTCAGAGTAATACGTTCGCAATGGATCGAGAAACGTGGATCAATGGTTGTTTGGTCGATCGGACGATTTTTTGGACCATCCCGGAGGACGGTGCCGGAGGACTTTGAAATCCGTCGGGACTTTGAAATATTTCGACGAGATTGGAGTTTTTCGCGATTTTCTCGAAAACCAGCGCGACGACCGCGGTCGAACCATCAGAGTAATACGTTCGCAATGGATCGAGAAACGTGGATCAATGGTTGTTTGGTCGATCGGACGATTTTTTGGACCTTCCCGGAGGACGGTGCCGGAGGACTTTGAAATCCGTCGGGACTTTGAAATATTTCGACGAGATTGGAGTTTTTCGCGATTTTCTCGAAAACCAGCGCGACGACCGCGGTCGAACCATCAGAGTAATACGTTCGCAATGGAACGAGAAACGTGGATCAATGGTTGTTTGGTCGATCGGACGATTTTTTGGACCATCCCGGAGGACGGTGCCGGAGGACTTTGAAATCCGTCGGGACTTTGAAATATTTCGACGAGATTGGAGTTTTTCGCGATTTTCTCGAAAACCAGCGCGACGACCGCGGTCGAACCATCAGAGTAATACGTTCGCAATGGAACGAGAAACGTGGATCAATGGTTGTTTGGTCGATCGGACGATTTTTTGGACCATCCCGGAGGACGGTGCCGGAGGACTTTGAAATCCGTCGGGATTTTGAAATATTTCGACGAGATTGGAGTTTTTCGCGATTTTCTCGAAAACCAGCGCGACGACCGCGGTCGAACCATCAGAGTAATACGTTCGCAATGGAACGCGAAACGTGGATCAATGGTTGTTTGGTCGATCGGACGATTTTTTGGACCATCCCGGAGGACGGTGCCGGAGGTCTTTGAAATCCGTCGGGACTTTGGAATATTTCGACGAGATTAGAGTTTTTCGCGATTTTCTCGAAAACCAGCGCGACGACCGCGGTCGAACCGTCAGAGTAATACGTTCGCAATGGATCGAGAAACGTGGATCAATGGTTGTTTGGTCGATCGGACGATTTTTTGGACCATCCCGGAGGACGGTGCCGGAGGACTTTTAAATCCGTCGGGACTTTGAAATATTTCGACGAGATTGGAGTTTTTCGCGATTTTCTCGAAAACCAGCGCGACGACCGCGGTCGAACCATCAGAGTAATACGTTCGCAATGGAACGAGAAACGTGGATCAATGGTTGGTTGGTCGATCGGACGATTTTTTGGACCATCCCGGAGGACGGTGCCGGAGGACTTTGAAATCCGTCGGGACTTTGAAATATTTCGACGAGATTGGAGTTTTTCGCGATTTTCTCGAAAACCAGCGCGACGACCGCGGTCGAACCATCAGAGTAATACGTTCGCAATGGATCGAGAAACGTGGATCAATGGTTGTTTGGTCGATCGGACGATTTTTTGGACCTTCCCGGAGGACGGTGCCGGAGGACTTTGAAATCCGTCGGGACGTTGAAATATTTCGACGAGATTGGAGTTTTTCGCGATTTTCTCGAAAACCAGCGCGACGACCGCGGTCGAACCATCAGAGTAATACGTTCGCAATGGAACGAGAAACGTGGATCAATGGTTGTTTGGTCGATCGGACGATGTTTTGGACCTTCCCGGAGGACGGTGCCGGAGGACTTTGAAATCCGTCGGGACTTTGAAATATTTCGACGAGATTGGAGTTTTTAGCGATTTTCTCGAAAACCAGCGCGACGACCGCGGTCGAACCATCAGAGTAATACGTTCGCAATGGAACGAGAAACGTGGATCAATGGTTGTTTGGTCGATCGGACGATTTTTTGGACCATCCCGGAGGACGGTGCCGGAGGACTTTGAAATCCGTCGGGACTTTGAAATATTTCGACGAGATTAGAGTTTTTCGCGATTTCATCGAAAACCAGCCCGACGACCGCGGTCGAACCATCAGAGTAATACGTTCGCAATGGATCGAGAAACGTGGATCAATGGTTGTTTGGTCGATCGGACGATTTTTTGGACCATCCCGGAGGACGGTGCCGGAGGACTTTGAAATCCGTCGGGACTTTGAAATATTTCGACGAGATTGGAGTTTTTCGCGATTTTCTCGAAAACCAGCGCGACGACCGCGGTCGAACCATCAGAGTAATACGTTCGCAATGGAACGAGAAACGTGGATCAATGGTTGTTTGGTCGATCGGACGATTTTTTGGACCATCCCGGAGGACGGTGCCGGAGGACTTTGAAATCCGTCGGGACTTTGAAATATTTCGACGAGATTGGAGTTTTTCGCGATTTTCTCGAAAACCAGCGCGACGACCGCGGTCGAACCATCAGAGTAATACGTTCGCAATGGATCGAGAAACGTGGATCAATGGTTGTTTGGTCGATCGGACGATTTTTTGGACCTTCCCGGAGGACGGTGCCGGGGGACTTTGAAATCCGTCGGGACTTTGAAATATTTCGACGAGATTGGAGTTTTTCGCGATTTTCTCGAAAACCAGCGCGACGACCGCGGTCGAACCATCAGAGTAATACGTTCGCAATGGAACGAGAAACGTGGATCAATGGTTGTTTGGTCGATCGGACGATTTTTTGGACCATCCCGGAGGACGGTGCCGGAGGACTTTGAAATCCGTCGGGACTTTGGAATATTTCGACGAGATTAGAGTTTTTCGCGATTTTCTCGAAAACCAGCGCGACGACCGCGGTCGAACCGTCAGAGTAATACGTTCGCAATGGATCGAGAAACGTGGATCAATGGTTGTTTAGTCGATCGGACGATTTTTTGGACCATCCCGGAGGACGGTGCCGGAGGACTTTGAAATCCGTCGGGACTTTGAAATATTTCGACGAGATTGGAGTTTTTCGCGATTTTCTCGAAAACCAGCGCGACGACCGCGGTCGAACCATCAGAGTAATACGTTCGCAATGGATCGAGAAACGTGGATCAATGGTTGTTTGGTCGATCGGACGATTTTTTGGACCATCCCGGAGGACGGTGCCGGAGGTCTTTGAAATCCGTCGGGACTTTGGAATATTTCGACGAGATTAGAGTTTTTCGCGATTTTCTCGAAAACCAGCGCGACGACCGCGGTCGAACCATCAGAGTAATACGTTCGCAATGGAACGAGAAACGTGGATCAGTGGTTGTTTGGTCGATCGGACGATTTTTTGGACCATCCCGGAGGACGGTGCCGGAGGACTTTGAAATCCGTCGGGACTTTGAAATATTTCGACGAGATTGGAGTTTTTCGCGATTTTCTCGAAAACCAGCGCGACGACCGCGGTCGAACTATCAGAGTAATACGTTCGCAATGGAACGAGAGACGTGGATCAATGGTTGTTTGGTCGATCGGACGATTTTTTGGACCATCCCGGAGGACGGTGCCGGAGGACTTTTAAATCCGTCGGGACTTTGAAATATTTCGACGAGATTGGAGTTTTTCGCGATTTTCTCGAAAACCAGCGCGACGACCGCGGTCGAACCATCAGAGTAATACGTTCGCAATGGAACGAGAAACGTGGATCAATGGTTGGTTGGTCGATCGGACGATTTTTTGGACCATCCCGGAGGACGGTGCCGGAGGACTTTGAAATCCGTCGGGACTTTGAAATATTTCGACGAGATTGGAGTTTTTCGCGATTTTCTCGAAAACCAGCGCGACGACCGCGGTCGAACCATCAGAGTAATACGTTCGCAATGGATCGAGAAACGTGGATCAATGGTTGTTTGGTCGATCGGACGATTTTTTGGACCTTCCCGGAGGACGGTGCCGGAGGACTTTGAAATCCGTCGGGACGTTGAAATATTTCGACGAGATTGGAGTTTTTCGCGATTTTCTCGAAAACCAGCGCGACGACCGCGGTCGAACCATCAGAGTAATACGTTCGCAATGGAACGAGAAACGTGGATCAATGGTTGTTTGGTCGATCGGACGATTTTTTGGACCATCCCGGAGGACGGTGCCGGAGGACTTTGAAATCCGTCGGGACTTTGAAATATTTCGACGAGATTGGAGTTTTTCGCGATTTTCTCGAAAACCAGCGCGACGACCGCGGTCGAACCATCAGAGTAATACGTTCGCAATGGATCGAGAAACGTGGATCAATGGTTGTTTGGTCGATCGGACGATTTTTTGGACCTTCCCGGAGGACGGTGCCGGAGGACTTTGAAATCCGTCGGGACTTTGAAATATTTCGACGAGATTGGAGTTTTTCGCGATTTTCTCGAAAACCAGCGCGACGACCGCGGTCGAACCATCAGAGTAATACGTTCGCAATGGAACGAGAAACGTGGATCAATGGTTGTTTGGTCGATCGGACGATTTTTTGGACCATCCCGGAGGACGGTGCCGGAAGACATTGAAATCCTTCGGGACTTTGAAATATTTCGACGAGATTGGAGTTTTTCGCGATTTTCTCGAAAACCAGCGCGACGACCGCGGTCGAACCATCACAGTAATACGTTCGCAATGGATCGAGAAACGTGGATCAATTGTTGTTTGGTCGATCGGACGATTTTTTGGACCATCCCGGAGGACGGTGCCGGAGGACTTTGAAATCCGTCGGGACTTTGAAATATTTCGACGAGATTGGAGTTTTTCGCGATTTTCTCGAAAACCAGCGCGACGACCGCTGTGGAACCATCAGAGTAATACGTTCGCAATGGAACGAGAAACGTGGATCAATGGTTGTTTGGTCGATCGGACGATTTTTTGGACCATCCCGGAGGACGGTGCCGGAGGACTTTGAAATCCGTCGGGACTTTGAAATATTTCGACGAGATTGGAGTTTTTCGCGATTTTCTCGAAAACCAGCGCGACGACCGCGGTCGAACCATCAGAGTAATACGTTCGCAATGGAACGAGAAACGTGGATCAATGGTTGTTTGGTCGATCGGACGATTTTTTGGACCTTCCCGGAGGACGGTGCCGGAGGACTTTGAAATCCGTCGGGACTTTGAAATATTTCGACGAGATTGGAGTTTTTCGCGATTTTCTCGAAAACCAGCGCGACGACCGCGGTCGAACCATCAGAGTAATACGTTCGCAATGGAACGAGAAACGTGGATCAATGGTTGTTTGGTCGATCGGACGATTTTTTGGACCTTCCCGGAGGACGGTGCCGGAGGACTTTGAAATCCGTCGGGACTTTGAAATATTTCGACGAGATTGGAGTTTTTCGCGATTTTCTCGAAAACCAGCGCGACGACCGCGGTCGAACCGTCAGAGTAATACGTTCGCAATGGATCGAGAAACGTGGATCAATGGTTGTTTGGTCGATCGGACGATTTTTTGGACCATCCCGGAGGACGGTGCCGGAGGACTTTGAAATCCGTCGGGACTTTGAAATATTTCGACGAGATTGGAGTTTTTCGCAATTTTCTCGAAAACCAGCGCGACGACCGCGGTCGAACCATCAGAGTAATACGTTCGCAATGGATCGAGAAACGTGGATCAATGGTTGTTTGGTCGATCGGACGATTTTTTGGACCATCCCGGAGGACGGTGACGGAGGTCTTTGAAATCCGTCGGGACTTTGGAATATTTCGACGAGATTAGAGTTTTTCGCGATTTTCTCGAAAACCAGCGCGACGACCGCGGTCGAACCGTCAGAGTAATACGTTCGCAATGGATCGAGAAACGTGGATCAATGGTTGTTTGGTCGATCGGACGATTTTTTGGACCATCCCGGAGGACGGTGCCGGAGGACTTTTAAATCCGTCGGGACTTTGAAATATTTCGACGAGATTGGAGTTTTTCGCGATTTTCTCGAAAACCAGCGCGACGACCGCGGTCGAACCATCAGAGTAATACGTTCGCAATGGAACGAGAAACGTGGATCAATGGTTGGTTGGTCGATCGGACGATTTTTTGGACCTTCCCGGAGGACGGTGCCGGAGGACTTTGAAATCCGTCGGGACTTTGAAATATTTCGACGAGATTGGAGTTTTTCGCGATTTTCTCGAAAACCAGCGCGACGACCGCGGTCGAACCATCAGAGTAATACGTTCGCAATGGAACGAGAAACGTGGATCAATGGTTGTTTGGTCGATCGGACGATTTTTTGGACCATCCCGGAGGACGGTGCCGGAGGACTTTGAAATCCGTCGGGACTTTGAAATATTTCGACGAGATTGGAGTTTTTCGCGATTTTCTCGAAAACCAGCGCGACGACCGCGGTCGAACCATCAGAGTAATACGTTCGCAATGGATCGAGAAACGTGGATCAATGGTTGTTTGGTCGATCGGACGATTTTTTGGACCTTCCCGGAGGACGGTGCCGGAGGACTTTGAAATCCGTCGGGACTTTGAAATATTTCGACGAGATTGGAGTTTTTCGCGATTTTCTCGAAAACCAGCGCGACGACCGCGGTCGAACCATCAGAGTAATACGTTCGCAATGGAACGAGAAACGTGGATCAATGGTTGTTTGGTCGATCGGACGATTTTTTGGACCATCCCGGAGGACGGTGCCGGAGGACATTGAAATCCTTCGTGACTTTGAAATATTTCGACGAGATTGGAGTTTTTCGCGATTTTCTCGAAAACCAGCGCGACGACCGCGGTCGAACCATCACAGTAATACGTTCGCAATGGATCGAGAAACGTGGATCAATTGTTGTTTGGTCGATCGGACGATTTTTTGGACCATCCCGGAGGACGGTGCCGGAGGACTTTGAAATCCGTCGGGACTTTGAAATATTTCGACGAGATTGGAGTTTTTCGCGATTTTCTCGAAAACCAGCGCGACGACCGCTGTGGAACCATCAGAGTAATACGTTCGCAATGGAACGAGAAACGTGGATCAATGGTTGTTTGGTCGATCGGACGATTTTTTGGACCATCCCGGAGGACGGTGCCGGAGGACTTTGAAATCCGTCGGGACTTTGAAATATTTCGACGAGATTGGAGTTTTTCGCGATTTTCTCGAAAACCAGCGCGACGACCGCGGTCGAACCATCAGAGTAATACGTTCGCAATGGATCGAGAAACGTGGATCAATTGTTGTTTGGTCGATCGGACGATTTTTTGGACCTTCCCGGAGGACGGTGCCGGAGGACTTTGAAATCCGTCGGGACTTTGAAATATTTCGACGAGATTGGAGTTTTTCGCGATTTTCTCGAAAACCAGCGCGACGACCGCGGTCGAACCATCAGAGTAATACGTTCGCAATGGAACGAGAAACGTGGATCAATGGTTGTTTGGTCGATCGGACGATTTTTTGGACCATCCCGGAGGACGGTGCCGGAGGACATTGAAATCCTTCGTGACTTTGAAATATTTCGACGAGATTGGAGTTTTTCGCGATTTTCTCGAAAACCAGCGCGACGACCGCGGTCGAACCATCACAGTAATACGTTCGCAATGGATCGAGAAACGTGGATCAATTGTTGTTTGGTCGATCGGACGATTTTTTGGACCATCCCGGAGGACGGTGCCGGAGGACTTTGAAATCCGTCGGGACTTTGAAATATTTCGACGAGATTGGAGTTTTTCGCGATTTTCTCGAAAACCAGCGCGACGACCGCTGTGGAACCATCAGAGTAATACGTTCGCAATGGAACGAGAAACGTGGATCAATGGTTGTTTGGTCGATCGGACGATTTTTTGGACCATCCCGGAGGACGGTGCCGGAGGACTTTGAAATCCGTCGGGACTTTGGAATATTTCGACGAGATTAGAGTTTTTCGCGATTTTCTCGAAAACCAGCGCGACGACCGCGGTCGAACCATCAGAGTAATACGTTCGCAATGGAACGAGAAACGTGGATCAATGGTTGGTTGGTCGATCGGACGATTTTTTGGACCTTCCCGGAGGACGGTGCCGGAGGACTTTGAAATCCGTCGGGACTTTGAAATATTTCGACGAGATTGGAGTTTTTCGCGATTTTCTCGAAAACCAGCGCGACGACCGCGGTCGAACCATCAGAGTAATACGTTCGCAATGGAACGAGAAACGTGGATCAATGGTTGTTTGGTCGATCGGACGATTTTTTGGACCATCCCGGAGGACGGTGCCGGAGGACTTTGAAATCCGTCGGGACTTTGAAATATTTCGACGAGATTGGAGTTTTTCGCGATTTTCTCGAAAACCAGCGCGACGACCGCGGTCGAACCATCAGAGTAATACGTTCGCAATGGATCGAGAAACGTGGATCAATGGTTGTTTGGTCGATCGGACGATTTTTTGGACCTTCCCGGAGGACGGTGCCGGAGGACTTTGAAATCCGTCGGGACTTTGAAATATTTCGACGAGATTGGAGTTTTTCGCGATTTTCTCGAAAACCAGCGCGACGACCGCGGTCGAACCATCAGAGTAATACGTTCGCAATGGAACGAGAAACGTGGATCAATGGTTGTTTGGTCGATCGGACGATTTTTTGGACCATCCCGGAGGACGGTGCCGGAGGACATTGAAATCCTTCGTGACTTTGAAATATTTCGACGAGATTGGAGTTTTTCGCGATTTTCTCGAAAACCAGCGCGACGACCGCGGTCGAACCATCACAGTAATACGTTCGCAATGGATCGAGAAACGTGGATCAATTGTTGTTTGGTCGATCGGACGATTTTTTGGACCATCCCGGAGGACGGTGCCGGAGGACTTTGAAATCCGTCGGGACTTTGAAATATTTCGACGAGATTGGAGTTTTTCGCGATTTTCTCGAAAACCAGCGCGACGACCGCTGTGGAACCATCAGAGTAATACGTTCGCAATGGAACGAGAAACGTGGATCAATGGTTGTTTGGTCGATCGGACGATTTTTTGGACCATCCCGGAGGACGGTGCCGGAGGACTTTGAAATCCGTCGGGACTTTGAAATATTTCGACGAGATTGGAGTTTTTCGCGATTTTCTCGAAAACCAGCGCGACGACCGCGGTCGAACCATCAGAGTAATACGTTCGCAATGGATCGAGAAACGTGGATCAATGGTTGTTTGGTCGATCGGACGATTTTTTGGACCTTCCCGGAGGACGGTGCCGGAGGACTTTGAAATCCGTCGGGACTTTGAAATATTTCGACGAGATTGGAGTTTTTCGCGATTTTCTCGAAAACCAGCGCGACGACCGCGGTCGAACCATCAGAGTAATACGTTCGCAATGGAACGAGAAACGTGGATCAATGGTTGTTTGGTCGATCGGACGATTTTTTGGACCATCCCGGAGGACGGTGCCGGAGGACATTGAAATCCTTCGTGACTTTGAAATATTTCGACGAGATTGGAGTTTTTCGCGATTTTCTCGAAAACCAGCGCGACGACCGCGGTCGAACCATCACAGTAATACGTTCGCAATGGATCGAGAAACGTGGATCAATTGTTGTTTGGTCGATCGGACGATTTTTTGGACCATCCCGGAGGACGGTGCCGGAGGACTTTGAAATCCGTCGGGACTTTGAAATATTTCGACGAGATTGGAGTTTTTCGCGATTTTCTCGAAAACCAGCGCGACGACCGCTGTGGAACCATCAGAGTAATACGTTCGCAATGGAACGAGAAACGTGGATCAATGGTTGTTTGGTCGATCGGACGATTTTTTGGACCATCCCGGAGGACGGTGCCGGAGGACTTTGAAATCCGTCGGGACTTTGAAATATTTCGACGAGATTGGAGTTTTTCGCGATTTTCTCGAAAACCAGCGCGACGACCGCGGTCGAACCATCAGAGTAATACGTTCGCAATGGATCGAGAAACGTGGATCAATGGTTGTTTGGTCGATCGGACGATTTTTTGGACCTTCCCGGAGGACGGTGCCGGAGGACTTTGAAATCCGTCGGGACTTTGAAATATTTCGACGAGATTGGAGTTTTTCGCGATTTTCTCGAAAACCAGCGCGACGACCGCGGTCGAACCATCAGAGTAATACGTTCGCAATGGAACGAGAAACGTGGATCAATGGTTGTTTGGTCGATCGGTCGATTTTTTGGACCATCCCGGAGGACGGTGCCGGAGGACATTGAAATCCTTCGGGACTTTGAAATATTTCGACGAGATTGGAGTTTTTC